>CM019746.1:11808877-12531322 GCA_009761775.1 Ficus carica
CACAACTCTAACTATAACTTAAAAACTCAAAGTTTAAAAAAGTTCACAACTTTTTTATTCAAAGTCCAAATGAAAAAAAAAAAAATTTATATTAAATCGCTAGAATTTCGAGTCGAATGAAATAAGATTCATATTGATATTTTTTACAAATATATTTCAAGTTTTTATATTTTTAACTATAATGAGTGAAATACATTTCAAAACTCAACTCAACTTTAAAAAATAACTCTAAGTTTTCAACTAAAGGAGACTAACCAAACACACATGCTAAATAAATCAGATGTCAATAGTGTGACATTGTAAAGTTCTAAAGAGTAAAATACAATAGCCTACGTTCTTGAGGGATTAAAATTACAATTAACTCTGAAATAAAATAAAATAAAATAAAAGGCTGAAATGAAATGTTTACCTGGAAATGTGTTTTTTTCAATTTGCTTTTTACAATTTGTACGATGAGCTCTTTTTAACTCTTATTATTATTCTCCTCATTTGCTTAGAAAAATCCATCTTAACTAACCTAGGTGGAAACCGTAACCTACACTCAAAAGAAAAAAAAAAAAGAAAATAAAAAATAATAATTAAAAAAAAACTTTATAAAGAATGGATGCTTTTGTCCTCTAATGCCTCTATTTCATTCAACCACTCGGTCAGTGACAAGGACAAAATCCATGCAGCAGCAAAGAAATTGCCTTTTTCCCTCTTTTTCTTTTCTTTTTGAAAATTCCACAATAAAAATACCTTATCATAAGACGTCTCGTTAACAAATATCATATAATTTAAATAAGACCGTATATCATTATAAAATTATCCAATTTAACTGTTAAGATTAATTTTTTTTTTTTCCATAGTGTTCTCATAATATCTCTCTTTTCTTTTCTTTTTCTTTTGCTAATAAATTTCTTGCCTAAACTTTACAGCTGGAATTTGTGATTGTTGATATATAGTTTAGTGTCAATTTTACCTTTAACGTAGAATTTAAATTTCTTTATCCCAAATTAAAAAGTAAAAAAAAAAAAAGCTGGAATTTTACACGTTTTGCTCAAGTAAATCTAAATCAACAGAGGACAAAATAATACTAATAAAAAAAAAAAGAAAAAAAAAAAGGGACAGGAAAAAAAAATCCCAGGAAAACGTGAAACGCGCGGGAGTTGAGAGCACGCTCATGAGGGAGCGCGTGAAGAGTTGCCTGGGCCTTAAAGAAGTCAAGTCAGTACGTAAGTGGGAAGCCGAGAAAAATGACACCTGGCAGCAAGTATTTACGTAATTTGCCACTATCCAAGTTTATTTATTTATTTATTTAAATTTTTTTTGATTTCAAAACCAACAGTTTGTGAATGAGTTTATCCACAAACGCTCTCCTTCTTTCTCCCTCTCAATTCTGTTCCTTGTGCCCACAACAATGACGTAGACGAATGTTTCGGAATATCGCACACAACGATCTGGGCCGTCCGATCAACAGTTTCCCTGATTAGGACCGTTGGATTGGAAGCCCTGTGTATACATGAACGAGGTAATATTGTTTTTGTGGGATTAATTATGGTATTTTTGAAAAAAATTTAGAATTTTTTTGGTGAATAAAGAAAATGACTTTCGTACGCAGAAAATCTCTCGCAATTAGTAGTAACACTTAATTTCTTTATTTTTTCATTTTCCCCTGGTGCTTTAGCCATCAATGATAAATCTAAATATTTAATTATATAAAAAAAAAGGTTTACATGTTTTTCTAGGGAAAAGTATGTGCTTTACTTTTTTTTTTTTTTTTTTAAAGAAAGTTTTAATTATTAGATTAATTATTGAGCTATTATAGTTTTTTTTTTAAAGATAAACACTATAAATCAAGTCGTGGAAAAAATTAATTCAATAGTTTCTTATCGAAAGTGAAAAACTTATTTTTTTTTCAATTAAAAGTAAAGTGATTGTAGTTAGAAAAAATAATAATACGTGTTTCATTTTTTTTTAAAACTAAAATTACTATCTGAAGGGCATTGGAGTTTGGGACTAATTATTCAAGTGATTTAGTAAATTGGAGGTCATAAAATTCTAGTTGTTTAGGAGACTATTATCAATCTATTAGTTTACTAATTTAATGTTTATTAATTTATAATTGAGTTAAATTGACGTGTTTCATTTCTGAAATGTAATTGATTATAGCTCAATACGAACATAATAGAATTAACATTGATAGAAATGTTTAAAGCAACATTAGAGGAGATTTTGTAAACAAACCCCTCTTGAACACAGTAGGGGTGGATGAGTTAACAATGAAGGCAATCATAGGATCTTTCCAATTAGGAGATTAGAGGTTTGAATCCCCAGTCAACTCAGAGAGTGTTCCTATCTACGTGAACTTAAAAACAAAAAATAACATAATCATCACCCGATTTTTTTTTTTTTTTTTAACAATAAATAAATAAACAAACCCCTCAGACCAACAGAAAACGTAGGTTCCCTAAAAAAAAAAAAAAAGTAGGAATCACAACTAGCTAGGGTCAATGCCATCAAGGCTTTTAATATCTCTCACCCCAGGACAATCTGGATATGAAATACATGCTCTTTACTCAATACACACACACAATATAAAATAAAAAAATAAATAAAAATAATAGTTCAACCTTCCCTAACGGCCAATTACTCAGTACTCAAATAGTATTCGGACGTTTGTCTGTATAATATAGTACCTGAATGATCTCTGACCAAATAAAGGAACTCCTCGAGCCGCCGCCCCGCAGCATCTACGTTCGGTTTCCGGCAACCGGGGAGGACGAGAGAGGACGCCAATGCTTTTTGAGCTGTAGCTACATTTGAATATTGGATGACACGGGATTTTTTTTTTAAGAGAGAAATAAGTAAGGGCTCGTTTGGTTGGTAAGTTGGTTTAAAACTAAATTGTACTTTTTTCATCATGTTTTTTGTCTTTTTCCCAAAAATTTTTTGTTTTTTCTGAAAAAAGTCAATAAAAATTACTATTCAAACTTAAAAATTTCAACTTAACTCAAACTGAACTTGTGCACCAAATAGGCCTTAAATAACAGTTTTTAAAATATAACTGAAATAAATAATACGTTTTAAAATATTCAAACTAAATACCGTAAATAACAAAGTTAACAAATACATAAGTTATTTGTGTCTTATATTATAAATATTAATAAGTTATCTATGTGGCAAATATGTTATTTTATTAGTAAATTTACTATTAATATAATAATATTTTTTATTTATCTAGTTAGTAGATTTACTATTTATTATTTTACGTATTTTAAAATCCTTACTATTTACTTACTTAACTTATTTTCCTAAACATGTTATCCAGTATAATTTTCCTTTTTCAATTTATAAGTCCACAGAATACACAATAGTTAAAAGCCCCACAGCTGAACAACAAGAACAAAAAGAGATGGATCTCCTAGCCATAGTAAGTGTTGAAAACTTTAATTTTGTTTGGGATGTTAAAATGCCACATAAGTTCCACCGTTAGCATTGGGGGCTAGGTTAAAGCATTTTCGAATTGAGTGCTAAACTGATGTGTCAATTATAAATTTTGATATTTTGGTGAACAAAAAAAATACTCTCTAATAGAGTGTTATATTTGATATTAAATTTATCATATGTTAAATTTGATGACAAAATTCAGCAAATAAAGCAAATAACACAAAGAAAAAAAAAAAAAAAGAACTAATAATTTTAAGTACAATCCGACGGTCTAAAAAATATAACTGTACTCATTGAGTATATTTTCATGCCCTGCAATAGAAATTGCCCAAATTTAACGCCCTCAATATAGCTTTGTGCGGAAAACATTTTAACAATAACATTCTATTATAAGAACTGTACTTTTTTCTATAGTAAAGCAAGTATTTTAACTGTCAGATTTATGATCGGATCTATAGATCTCCTAATTATATAGTTCTAAAACTTTTTTTTTTCCCCTGCTTCATCACAAAACGAACCCATACGACTCCATAAGATAGCAAGGGATCTATAAAACACTGTTCAAATATATTAAAAAAAAAAAAAAAAAAAGAGTTGTTCCAAGCTTGAATGAGCTATACTCATAACGGACTCGCATGTTTTCTCTCAATCCAGTGAATCAGCTTGAGCAATACATGTCTTATATTTCCCTATAAGTCTGTTTCCTTGCTGCTTTTGTGAAGTTCATAGTTCTATTTACTTATTTATAAAGAAAATAGTTCTATCTAATTATTCCGAAGTTTATAGCAGAAATGGCCATGACAAAATCCCTTTTTTTTTTTTTTTTTTTTTTCACATGGCCTGTTTAAAAGGAAAAAAAAAATCTGTACATATACGGATAATATTGATTTATTTATTTTTTTGGTACTAAAATTATTGAAGAATGAAAAAAACTTGTAAGATCTAATTGAAAATAGGATACAAATCTAATAGGGTTCGGATTTGATAAGAAATGCATGGCAATTTCCAGTTCAGCACAGCATCAAGTTATCTTAATGAATAAAAAAAGGCTTTGAAATTGTATATGATCTTATGGCCAAGTTGTCTTGCCAGCTAACTTCCCAGCCTGTTGGGGAACACATAAAAGAAGCCAACAATCTCTCTTCTTTGCATGAGAGCCTTACAATTCACAATTGATGGTGACTTGTGAAAAACCCCAATTTTTCTTAGCTCAATTTCTATATAAAAACGACATGAAAAATCAACTTGGAAATTATATGCATCTACGTAATACTTTTACCTCCAAAAAAAAATTTAATAATAATAATTGTGTTACATTTATTATTGGAAAAATTTTACTAATCCTCCTAAATTATGCAACTAAAAATTCAGAATTCAGAAGTGAATTGACAGATGTATAATAATCTAGGGGGTATAAAATATATGTTTAAAGTTCAAGGGACATGTTGACAATACTAATCACAAATACAGGGAGAATTCATAAAATTTTTCCTTCAATTTTTTTTTTTTATAATAAAATTTCAACAGTCAATCAATATAAATAAAACGATCTAATCTTTTTTTTTTTTTTTTTCAGAGGATGGATTCAATTTTATTGTCACTATCACAAATCTAACACCGCATAGTTTATCAACTGAACAGGAATCTTAAAATGAAATCTAGGAATCTTAAAATGATTTCTCAAAATGAAACTTAGTATAGAATCTTGAAGCCATCTTGTGAGCAAATAAATAAGTAAAGACATGAAATTGATTTTTTTTTTTTTTTTTTTTTTTTTTTGAAGGGGACATGAAATTGAATTCTAAAAAGTTTGGATAAATGGGTAATTGGTCCAACCACATGGGCAATGCAATATTGTTTGCGATTGCCTATGACTTTCTATTAATTCTAGTGGGGCCTCGATGTTTAAAAGTTTGCCACTGTGAAACTTAAACATAAAGATAAACCAACAAACTATAACCGACATTAATCGAAGTAAAATATTAAAATCTCGTTGGTTATAATATTATCAGCTTTTTATATTCAAACTATCAAGTGGGGTGTTCTAACAGTTTTGAATTATTATGATGCATCAATAGTTAAAAATTCAAGTATTAAGGGGCGTTGGTATGTTGGTTCAATCCAACTTAACTCAAACTTTTTTTTTGTCTTTTTCCCAAAAAGTTTTTGTCTTTTCTGAAAATTCAAAAAAATTTACTATTACAACTAAAATATTTCAACTCAAACTAACATACCAAACGGACCCTTAAATGATCTTTTTAAAGGTTTTAAACATGAAAATTTATTCCTGTTAATCTAGTATTTGATTTAAATACCTCAGGCAACGTTTTTTTTTTTTTTTTTTTTTATATCTTTTCTTTTGACATATATGGTGGGATTGAGATGACACGTTCCTCATTTAGAAGTAGGACTTGACAGTAAAACTCTATTAGCATGTGGGGGCGGTCTTTTTGATGACGTTCAAACAACATATTAACATGTAATTTCATGCATAATCTAACAGTAATTTTAAACTTGACTCCACCATGAAGTGTAGAGTTCGAATCCCCTATCCCAAAAAAAAAAATAAATAAATAAAGTTATAACCAACCCTAATTGTTCCATTCCCAACTGTTTCCAAAAAAAAAAAAAAAAGAAAAGAAAAAAAAACTAACTAACTAATGCCGTAATACGTACGTGAGACTACCGTGTGGATGGGTAATACTGTGTTCCGATTGTCACAAAGTTGTTCGAACCCCAAATTACCGTTCCATTGTGCTGGATAAGACTACCAAACTTTTTTAGTCATAAGATAAAATAAAATAAAAGATCAACTTCTAAACTGCCGGATTGATGAAGGCATCTTGATAGTTAATTATCTATATCGAATTTTATCTATTATCTATTATCTATAAGTAACAACGCCGAAACCTACACACAATTTTTTTTTTTTTTTTTAGATTTTGTTTTATAGTTCTTTATTTTTTTTTTTTGATGCAAGTTCTAAAATTCTTTACTTCTTATATTGTTAATGAACTCGTATCCTCTGTCCAAATATATTGTCCAAATTACTATTCAACCAATTAGACAAAGCCACCTCATGTTATTGTATTCAAATATATATAACTCCATTGAAATTTGCTGAAAATTTATTGACATGGCAATCTTTGATACGTTGAACATGAATTGGGACAGGAATTTCAAAACAGAAGATGCGTATTCATTGCTAATATACCTTTATATACTTCTATAACTCCAAATGATGCTATCTTTCATTGCTCGTCTAGAATAAACATATAAGAAACATAAGATTGTCCGCGTTCAAGTGAATTTGGCTCCATCTGCGCCTAACATCAAGCATCAAGTAGTGGTGTTAAACTTTTAGCCAAAAAAAAGAAAAGAAAAGAAAAAAAGAGTGGAGGTGTGAAACCAACTTTTACTCCTGGTTGAATACTTGAAGGCACAACTTATGTGCGGATTATTTGTACAATGGCAAGCTCGAATTGCCTATTTAAATTTCTGTTGAAAAATGTTTAGTTGTCACCTTGATTTTTTTAATCACTAAAAAAAAAAAAAAAAAGACATGATACATAATCGGTGGATCTTAGAGTTAACACATAAAAATATCGTAATAAATTAAAAAAAGACATTGATAATCACGAGTGATGATAGATAACATGCTATTCAAATTTAATCCATTATTTCCATCTTAGGGTAAAAGTTTTGCCATGAAAAATTTTCAATGGTATGGAAATCTCACTTTGTTGTTTCTCCTTAACATTCCACTTCGACATCAATTTTTTTTACTAACCAAACTCAAGATTGTTACAAACATCATCATTCGTTTTGAGTCGGAACATGCTATTCGTCTTAGGTGGAACATACCTTTCGACATGAACAATCTACTGTAATGATTTTCGCATTCTTGTCTCTCTGATCCATTTTGCTATTCTAAGAAACACATTGTAAACATTCCTAATAGGGTTTATACACCATAGTCATCTAATAACTACACAATTCATATGAAGCCAAGGAAAAGTAAATGATTTGATAAGACTATGGTCAATTTGTCTTCTAATTAATTTGAGACCTACCTATACATGATTTTCATTCATTGATGGTCCTTAGCTTTCCTCACTTTTCCAAGAGGATTCTCACCATCTATAAGCAAAATTAGAAAAAATAAAAAATAAAATAGAAAAATATATAGGATATTTTTCAATTATTCCACTATCTATCATTTTTTTTCCCTTTAGGTTCAACCATAGCCTTATTTGAGTTGAAAAATATATCGTGGGACCAATGAATTTCTTCAATTGTTGTCTCCAACATATTTTTTTAGTAGCAACAAAAAACCACCCTAGAATCTTGGATTACCTCATCATGTTTGTTCATGGGCTATGTGGGCCGCAAATCTACAACTAGCTCGTGTTCTTATAAAATCTATTAAGCTTCCAACAGGTGTCTCTAATTAATTTAAGAAAAGAAATACCAAAATAAATAAATAAATATATATATATTAATGAACTAATCATGATTAAGCTTACATAAACCCGCACTTTGCGGTGTAATGATAATGTCCAATTTCATTGATTAATGTTAGTAGCATTATCTTTTCTTTTATTAACATTGTTTGACTCCTACCGAGGTCTCTACAACATTTCTCCCACTCTAAGCCCAATAACGCGGTTCCCACCACACGATTATTTTATTTTATTAAAGACAAATTAACCAAAATGTTTTTAGGAACAAAAAAAGAGAGAATTCTACTGTAAGAAATCGTTTGGGGTGACGATTAATTTTCGTAGTTCATTTGGAAAAATGTGTTTAGTTAATCTGTAAATTAGAAATGAATAGTAATATAAGAAATAATATAAAAATTTAAAATACGTTTTGGAAAAAAAAAAAAAAAAAAAAAGCAGTAAAAACTTTATTTCGTTCATCTATTTTTTGCGTGATTTAAAAATAATCATTTTATTTGAACTTGAAATAAGAAAATAATAAATTTTTGAAATATT
Source organism: Ficus carica (assembly GCA_009761775.1). NCBI lineage: Eukaryota > Viridiplantae > Streptophyta > Magnoliopsida > Rosales > Moraceae > Ficus > Ficus carica. The sequence continues at coordinate 11,817,304 of CM019746.1, forward strand.
AGTTTTTGAAAATAGAAGAGAGAGAAAATAAGTTGTAAATTTGATAATTTTGGAGTTGAGTAATCAAAATTCTATCTGGAAATGTCACCCATACGACCTCTAAGACATGACATAGGATTTATGTTTTGTATTAAACTATCTTCTTTTTATCAAACTTTTTTTTTTTTTTTGAAGGTAAAATGTATTCAACTAAAAGGTATTACAAACACCAAACATAATGCAGATGACCCTGTGGTTTACAATACAAAGTACTCGATAAAATCAGTTCCATCAGTAAAATTTGATGAAGCACAAGAAAAATGATGCAAGACGAGATCTGATATCAAGAAAATTTCTCGATTAATCAATTTGAGCACACATAGGGCTCTTTTTGAAACTACTACAATTGACGGGAGCTTTCAATCCATCGAGAGCATGTAACATGTAGCACCAAGGCCACAAACATCTCCACTAAGACTCATAGCTAGCAGAACTTCTAACTCGCCAAGACCTAAATTTGGCAGACCAAAAACAAACTTAAACGGCAGGAGAACCACTTCCATTTTTCAATGAAAATACTAAAACTATATGGTGGAAATATCAACACTTTTATTAGACTAAAACATAAAAGACTAAAGACTAAAGCACGATCATCGCAAGCCTTCAATGAAAGTGCAGCCGACAAGATGACCATCAGAGTAGGAGATATACTTTGGTGGACACCTGGCGAAGCTAATGAGATGCCTTCAAACACCAGAATGTGAAATACACGCGCTATCACCATAAGCATCCGAAGTCAGAATCACCACCTCTACAAGAAGCCCATCACCGTTTGGAATAAAACCTTGAAAGTGTACAACCACCAGATGAGAAAAGCGTCACAAAACACCTCCAAGCTGTCTGGAAACCATTCTCTAAACGACATCAGGTCTGCTCCAATGAAGCCATCTCACCAAATACAGCCACCCACCTTAAAAAAACTCACAATGATACGAGTCTAGTAACTAATTTTTAAGGCCGGAGGTCCAACGACGTGCCCGGAGGCTTGTCTCAAAACCCCGGCCGACTCACTCTCTCCTTTTCTCTTTTTCTCGTTTCCTAGGGTCGGTTGCTTCTCTATGTTCTTCCATTTTATCAAAACTTGTTAATTATATATAACTATATATATTTCTTTTCAGTTTGATGTCATTTTAAAAAACATACACTACTGATAGATATATGTTGTGATAAAAAAAAAAAATCAAAAAAGGGAAGTAATTATACTTTTGTTCTACCGGTAGGTGTTGCTGTTTTAACTGTTGTTAAATTTTAATAGTTTGATTTGTGGGCGTTCACGTTAAAAATTTATAGTGCTCAATATAGTACTGCTTCCTATAATTGATCAGATCGTTAAAAAATTACAATAATATTTATCAATAGGATAAAAGTATAATTTTTTTTAATAAGTTTTGTAAAATATTTACATATATGATAATTTTTTAAGGGAATGGTACATATATGATGATAGGCAGGCACACGAGGGCATATATTCCGTATCTTGATAACGCGTTTCATGCCCTACTTTTGGATTACTTTAATCGTCAATAATTTAATCATAAACTATATATATTATTTATTTCATTACCCACTACATTATAATAATGAGTAAACTAATAAACTAATTATAGGTAATCATGCCCCACGGATTTCATGTACTTTTAATAATTGGACTAAATTATAAGTTTTTAATTTTCTTTCTAAAAGTATTTAGTGATGGAACATTCCTTTTGTAAGTTCATGATAAAAGATGATATTAAAAGTTGGTCTCTATGATCTTATTATCCTTATTATTATAATTATCAATAATTATTATTTAATATTTATTGCCACCAATATTGGACCAAAAACATAGGGTTATTGCATTTTTGTTCCTCGGATTTTGGTTTATGATTGTGCATATTTGGGCATGGCTTGGCCCTTTACCAATTGACTCTGGTTTCTGAGGAGATCTATTTCCAATTTTGCAACTTAAATTTTTTATTTATTTTCTAAATTCCTATGCATATGTGTATGTGCTAATTGCGAAAATAGTAACCAACAAACTGACAAGGACAACTTTCAAAACTACTGGCATGTTTTAGTTTGGTTCAAATTCCCAAGAAACCGAAAAAGTTCAGCTAGAAAAATTAATTAAAAAAAAAAAACATAAGAAAAATGAGTTCCGCAAATCACGGGATACTAATCTCAACTATAATTCTTGTGGTCAGAATGAAATATTTTAGTGATTTTTAAATCTGACTCTATTACAGGTGTTCAGTTAAAATTCAATTAAAAAAAAAAAAAGAGAGTGAGAGTTTTAAGTAAATGGTACTTTAATTAATATTTTTTTTAATAATTTAACTATTAACTTTTTGTCTAATTTTACACTGTTATGAATTATCATATAGGATCTCAAATGGGATTTAATTCATATGTTTTCTTATTTGTATCTCAATTCCTGTCCCTCAAATAATAGTATGGCACATGTGAAATTAATATGATTTTCTAATTGATGTGCTATGATATTATAATTAAATATATATTTTTAATTGATATGTCATAATATTATTGAGAGAACACAAATAAGGGGACATATGAGTTGAATCCTCTCCAATGTATCTCTTCTAAATTAAAAAGACTAAACTTAAAAAAAAAAAAACATTAAAAAGACTAACAAAATTAGTTTTGTTTATCTATTCCAACCAGACCAAAAGATAAATGAAGTAAGATATACACAAATACCTCAAAGCAGCAGAATTTATCCAACGGGCAAGTGTAGTTTGCACAAAAGAAAAAGAAAAAAGAGGGGCGAAATGCCCTCGGACTTGCCCATGTTGTCGAGAGGAGGTTGAGGATGTAAGCCATATATTTTTTTTGAGGTGTACGGCTGCATTGGAAGTACGGGGTCTAACGGCTATTTGGCCTCGGATTTGTTCCTTCAACCGAGGGCCATTTAGTTCTCTGTGTTTACTTTTTGTCCATGATTGGCACGTTGGAAGAGCTAGAAATTTTTGTGATGGTAGTGTGGAGTATAGTGGACAAACAGAAACGAGTTTGTTTTTAATAATAGATGTTTGGAGGCTAAGGAGATAGTGGATCGTGCTAGTAGAATCCTAGGAGACTTCCAAAGATGTAGTAATTATGTGGATAAGGTGGGTGTTTAGCGCCCTCGTCTGGGGATAGTGAAAATTAGTGTGCGAAAGGAAGTTGGTTTTGTAGGAATTGAAGTAGTCATCCGCTGTGATCAAGGGGCAGTTTTAGCAGCTGTGAACAAAAAAAAATTTGGGAGTTCTTTCTCTCCTCACATTGCAGAAGCTTTAGCAATGAGAGAAGGAATTCTTTTAGCTCAAAGTTGCGGTTTGGAGCATTGGATTCTAGAATCAGATGCTGTGAATGTCATTCGGGCTATCCAACGACCTTCGTCAAGGGCTCCAGAATCAAATGTGATAGCTGATATCAATGAGGCTATTCTTCATGCTGTTAGTGGTAAAGCTTGTTACATCTCCTATCGTGGAAATGGTGTAGTCCACTTCTTGGCAAATTTAGTTCTTCAGAACTTTGGTGATTTGCTTTGTTATGAGTTTGTTCCCCTAGTTTTGAGGCCGTTTGTACTTTCTAATCTTCAAGCTAGTGAATAAAACTCCAAACTTTTTCTCAACAAAAGAAGAAAGAAAAAACAGTTATGATTTTCTTTTTTATCTAATCATATGTTAATTTATAAAATTAATAATGATAATTTAGTGGACCTCATATTATTTAAGGAATGAAAAAAAGAGAATACTAATCTCTGCAACCCCTTGATATTGATCCCCTAATACATGGAATGAATGTCAAATTTACTTTTATTTATTTTCAATAAGTTCTTATAAATGTGTCAACGAATATTTAATTGTGTACAAGGACATTTTAGTAGTTACATGTAAAAACTATTATACTCAAGTTTTAGTAAAAACTAAAATGGGATTTGGATTGTTTCTCATTACACCGTCTAATAGACAAATAAGTGCTAAAAAGTGAACCAATTATACATATAATCATTTACTTTTCTTTCCAATATCATTATGTTTCCCATTACATTCCTTTACCATTAAGCAAGTGTGTCCTTAAATTAGAATCTGATATATTTAAGAGAGCGAAAGTAGGGATGACATTTTTCTTCTTGGACATGGGCACCCCTTCTAATATAGCGAAGATGGAGGATTGTAAACGGGTTTGGGGCGGAGATGGTGGCCAAGTTCTTGTTTCCTAATTGGAGTTGGGGCGGGTACACAAATTCATAAAAAAATTAGTCCGTTTTATTTTTAGTTTTAACATGTATTTTTGTATTAATCTTATCTTTAATATTGCTCTTTATTTCTTTGGTGATGTCAATGAAATTAAATTGAATTTGTGATAAAATTCCACTTCTTTTTGTTTCTAATTTGTAAAATTTTGTTGAGTATGATTATTATGGTAGTGATTGAGTGGAAGTGGGAAAAACACCCCAATAAAGATTTCCCGACCCCGTCTCTATCTCTCTTTAAGTGGGGATAAAGGCCAGGAAGAGGATTGTTTTAAAGGATATGAATAAGGATAAGGAAGCATTCTCCGCCCCTATCATGTCCTAATTAAGAGTTTAATTTAAGGGACAATAAACTGATTCACTTGAGAAATGCGAGTATCATGTGGTTCAAAAGTTCACTCGTAAAATAGGTATTTAATTAGGTCACATATAAACTTGACGAGTAGATTTAATAAATGTTTTACTCTAGGAACGTGTGTTTATTTCGCAAAAATGATGAAAAAGAGTTGTAGAATCAAGTGTGAAAAAACATCTTAATTATATTGACATTCTTTCACCATCTATCCTACAATACGTACATATATTCTTTATGCACGTGTATAAACAGGGATATCATAGGTATATACATAACGATGTATACATACAAACACATATATGCAAGTGAACAAATTAGGAAAAAGGAGCTATAATATCAAGTTAGAAAAAGACATCTCATTGATACTCTTTTTACCATCTATCCCACACTACACACTACGTAAATAATGTCTATGTACGTGTATAAACAGGGATACCAGTAGGTATATAGAAAACTATATATATGTGCAAGTACATATAATATGTATGACACATTTTTATGTCCTGGTCAGTTATTTGTATAGTACTGAATATGAAATATTGTACCTAACATGCAAACTAAAAATTGATGCAGCCTATAAACCAGGAAAATGAAATGTCAATACCACCAAACAATAACACCCAATATTTTGCATGTGATACTTACTGATGGGTCAACATCTACTCCAAAATAAATTTTCTGCACTGGTCGGTGATAATTTAATTTTCTTTTCTCCTTGATTACTCAAAAAAATAAAAAAAATAAAAAAATAAATAAAAAAAATCTGAATATTTCGCTTTATTTACATATATTTTGAAACAAATATGTATATTTATTTATTTTTTCATTTCATGCGAAAATGTTTTTAAAAGCAAGTGACATTTAGCATAGTGATCTTAAATTAGAAATGGGGTTCTTAAAATTTAACCGGGATGATAAAATTACCATGTCAACCTCTAGACCTTATTTTTAATTATTAAATTAAATTATTTTGCTTGCAAGGCTGTAGACGTTTGAGTACGTCGTTATGGAATTTCGACCACTGAAATTGGAAGACTATTTCGAAATTTGTTTTCTCAACCATAACGCGATGACACGTGTACTTAAATAATTGGAATACGGATAGAAGGAATAAGGTCAACTCCCACGTTCTTGTTCATCATGCTATCTATATGCAACTTAAGGGCTCAACATTAGCATGAGACCCACTAATTCTTAAATTGTAAGAAAGCAAATTTTAAAAAAATAAAAATCATTTGGGAAAATACTGAAACTAAACATGTCAAAATGGGCATTTAGCCGAGGCACAACATGTTAAAAAATAACCACAACATGATTAGTAAATAGACTCTATACATTTATTAAATGAGCTTCTATGTTTGACATGACATTTGGACATGAAGCACGTTATGGGTACGGCATGTTAAACGTCCGATACGGGCACGAACACATGCATGATAAGCAGCACGATGGGATGGAAATGTTGCTTCTTTTTTTTTTGTGTATTTATTTAATTATTTTTTATATAAGACTTGTATTCTTTTTTTTTTTTCCTACCAATTTTTCATCTCATTTTAGTTTTTATACCAAAGTCCTTATTGTCGTAGTTTTTATTTTTATTTTTATTTTTTTAATTTATAATTTGCTTTACTTTGTTAAAAGGAGTTTTCCATTGTTTCATATTTCTTTTTCTTGTTTATTTATAATTTTTCTATTAGGCATAGTAAAAACATGATTAAGGCATATGCACATTAAAAGCACGACACATGTGTGTAAATGGATCGTGGATCAAGTAGGAATTATAAATGTGCACAACAAATTTCAGTATGATTATAAAAAATGCGAAGAAACGTGTATGACATAAAACACTAAACTGCCGATATCTCTTATTGAAACATAATATCATCTATTGATATATATATATATATATATATATATATATATATATATAAAGAGTATTCAAAAAGTCAAGTTGTGAAAGGAGGGTGTGACCCATATTCGCTTATAGCTTCACACAGGGATTTTAGGCTTGTACCATTTTTTGTCTCACCAATTTCGTTGTGAGGAGAACAATAATGATGCCAATAATGATGTCAATTAATCTAGACAATTATCTTTTGTTAGATCACTATTATGAAATACAATTATTTTTTTTTTGGAATAACTCCTCCATTACACCATTACATGAATTTGAAATCTCTAATATATAACGTTATCATTATGTCATTTTGTAATGGTATTATTATATCATTTGACGTAAAATGATATATTTGTTATTATAGTTCTAGTTTAATAATTACGGTTTTGTGCTTGTCATTATAGTTCTAGATTATGTAATTATATAATGTTATCATTTGTCATTATACGCAGCTATAAACTTGTCATTGTAATTCTAATTTCGCCGTTATGGATTGTAGTTAATGTAATATTACCAAAAAAAAAAAAAAAAAGTCAAGTAAAGGATAAAATTAATCATACATGACTACATGTGAAACAAATTTGAAAATTTGCAATTTCTAAAATATTATAAAATTGTTGCTCTGGTCGCCGCAGTTAACCAAAGTGACTCCTTGAGTTGGTGATCAACGACTAGTGAAGGGGATTTTTGTATTTTTGTATTTCCCAATATTATAAAAACGTGGTGCATTTTTGTATTTCCAAAAAAAAAAAAAAGGACTCTTTATTACATATATGGCAGAATTAGATCCTTGAATTTAAAAATTATCCGGATATCAGTTTATTGGCAAAAATTAACAAGAATAGAAACTACTCATATTACGTTGACAAATATACCCCTTGACCTAATTTTAATGGCCATTTTGTGTCATTACTTAAAGGGAGAGAGATTTAGGCAGCTACCACCAATTGAGCCACGGACTTATTTTATTTATTTATTATTTTTTTGCCACAACCCGAAGAAGGTGTCTGGTCGAGGCTTTCCTTCTGAATCGACTTGGTCACGCGCACATTGGCGAGGTTGCCTAGCGGGGATTTTTTTTTTTTTTCATTTGAACTTTTCTGTTTGTTCTTCATTTTGGCAGACTACTACCAGTAACACAACAGACTAGTACCCCGTAGAATGGTAGCAAACGGTTCCTTTTCGAGCATGCTAAGACTACTTTCAACAACACGGCAGGTTACCATCGGTAATATAATACACTACCACATTCTTGGAAGTAGGGGGCTGATTTTGTTAGGAGTATTTTTGGTACTACCTATTTTCCGCTATTTATTAATTTTCAGGAACCCACTTTTATCTTTTTTTCACATACTTTGAAACTTAAGAACTTTAGTACATAAATAGACTTGTAATAGATTTTGAAATTAAATATATATATATATATTTTGTATGAATAAACTTCTTACTATGGCAAAAATCTGAAAAAAAAAAGAAAAAAAAAAAAGAGTCGTGACTTGGATCTAAAGACATTAAAATTGTGTCATGTCACCTAACTTTCTCTAACACTAATAAGGATTAGTTGTGAAATGAGTAGAACATATTGCATAATTTTAATGATCATATTGAAATATAGCAAAAAAAATTTAAATATTTTACGGTTAGCAAAATTAAAATCATCATAATAGTTACCTTAAAAAAAAAAAAATACATCATAACTTGGGCTAAATCAATAAATTCCTTAACAATGATATCCAATGTTAACAGACGTTTCAAATATTGTATCAACATTTAGACGACCAATATATTTAGAACTTGCATCCGGAAGATAAATTTGCTTGGACCTTAAAACTTTCTACACTAGAGCATCCCTATCGCGAACGTTTTTTAATGTTGATTTACTTAACATCATATGCAAATAAAAAAAAGTATGTCAAACAAACAAAATCTAATACAAATCTGACGGTGAAAAGTAAAGTATTTTTGCCCATCCTGCCGTAGAATTCTTCAAGTTATTAAAGGAGAAATGTACCTTGCAAGATTAAAGTAAATTATTCCAATTCCAACATAGGATCCATTCAGAAAAGTTCTCAAGAGTCCCAACACAGAAATATAATAAAATCTTGTGCTTTTGACCGAAATTGCCTTGTCCATGTGTGTTTTTAACTGGACATAATGTTGGAAGTTAAGTAGAAAGGAATTGGGTTAACCTCATCAAGGATTAATTTAATCTAACAAAATCTCCATCATATCAAATATCTACTTTCTTTTTTTTTTTTTTTTTTTTTTTTTGAGTTATTATGATCCTCCACTCTACCAACTTAGCGGAGGTCATACTTTCTCTACCTTGTATGCAGGATATGTTATTTGTACATTCAGTGAAGCTACTGCATACAAGGTACAATTTATCAATCCATCACAAAAACTTAGGCCGCTAAAATGTGAGCACACAATATTATCATATTTAAACATTTCCTGTTCACGTGTGGGCCTAGACCAAGCTAAGTACCCAACAAAGACCGGTCAAAGAAGGGAGAGAATGCAAATTCCGACATCCTATGAAAGGAGACAATAGGCTTACACATGACAAGTTACAAAATTGTAATTGTACAAATTTGAACACAGGACCGCCTACTCCATGTTAATTGATCACTTCTCCGCTACATAGTGGAGAATGCCAATAATGAACATTGGCCAACCAAAGGAGATATCCTATACGTGACAGGGTACAAATTTGCAATTGTAGGAATTTGAACACAAGACCTCTTGCATTGATTCCATGTTAGTTTACCAATTCTCTCAAACGATAAGCTATTAGAAGGTGGGTTAACAATATCACAATCTAATACTTTCATTCCACATGTGGGCTTAGACCAAACAAAACCCGACATGTGCAAATCAAGGGGGAGAATACGAATGCCCAACCTAGATCTATGAAAGGAGGCAATAGGCTCACATATGAAAAGTTACGAAATGAGGAATTCACACACATGACTATTTGATTTGATACCATGTGAGCTTATCAATCTATCCCAAAACTCAAATCGTTAGGAAGTAGGTCAACAATAGTATTGAATTCTCAAAAATCCAGGCAACACAGTAGACATATTTTGTCTTTCACCTGTTAGGAGAGAATAATTAAAATGCACTCATAACTGCCAAAAATGGATGGTATTTGGTCAATCAAAGTCTAGATTAAGAAACTTGTCTACCGAAGTGAATTTTTATTTAATTTTTTAAAAAACTAGGAAGTCTAAACACAATAATTTATAGATATCTTCCATTTGGTGGACTTGGTATGTTAGGGCAAAGTGAATTGAGAGGGTAAAGTCAATTACTGATATTCACATATCTCATATCTCATATTGGCTAGAAGATATTCTATTCGTCACATGACATTTCAAAGAACTGAAAAGAGCAGAAGTACAAAATCCAAGCAATGCAACGATAATGAAACAGAGTGGGTCAAGACTCACTTGGAAGAACATTAAAGAAATGATAGACTTCTTCTTCGTCCATTGCACCGACCTCTGTCGAGCATACCTGGCAGAAAACTTGCTTGAATGTCTCACCAACAGCGGGATTTACTTTACACTCATCTGAATCTCTATGCCTTTTGCCTCCTTTTGGTTTCGGAGTGCTCTGGTGTAACAACCGTTCACCTCCGACCTTGCAATTGACAACAAAAACTGCTCTGTACTGGGTCAAATATTTTTCGTGCCTGGAAGAAATCAAGCACAGTTGTTTAAGCACATATCAGCAATATAGTAAAACTAGAATTAAAATACAATACATTAAGATTGGTGAAACAAAAGTAACTTCATTTGCTAATTTCATGAAGCACAATCCGAAATAATTTCACAAACTCGTGTAGAATTATGAGGTTTAATATTTTCCAGGCTTTGCTATCTAGAAAAGATAATTATATGGCCCAAACACATTTAGAAATGACCGTTTCTCCTGAGCAGTTTGAATAATAGAAAATGCTTTTCTCTTTGGAATGCTTGAACAAATCTGAATTTTGTACAACACTAAATTTAATATTTCAAAAGCTTCCAAAAATGGTGGACAGACCAAATTCGATGTTGAAATTGCTTAGAAATCCCCCTCCGAGTAACCACCATGCATGCTGCCTCTAATAGCAAGCAATGACTGCTTTCACCAGTGCCATTCTGTTATACTTGTTGGAGTCTACTCCTGTAGTACTGTAATGATTTTGTAAAAGTAAAACTTTTTTTCTTCTTTTTCAGAAACACCTCAGTCGTACAAAAACAGAGAAGCGAACCTTAAGGGCCAACTTCCATTTCTCAATTTAGTTTCATTTTCTCCCCTAGCCATTAAAACTACATTTACCTTTTGACTATTCTACCTCATTGAATATAAAGATGCAGTTTCTCCATTGCGTTTATAACATTTTACATTAAAAAAATAATAACCCAAAAAAAAAAAAAAAACCGAGCCCTACGATAAGAATATATGCAATGATTCTTTAGCCGTCCAAAAAAAACTCAATGATTTATGATTCTAATGCCTATTTAACACCAGATGATCATTCCTCCAATTCATTCACCATTTTGATTGCTTACAAACAAAACATTCCCTACCAAAGTGTTAGTTTACCAATTCTCCCAAAAGCTTAATCTCTTAAGAGGTGGGCTAACAATAGTTTTATATTTCAACACTCCCCCTCACGTGCAGGCTAGACAATGGGCAAACGTGCGGACAAATATTAATTTGAAAGTCCAACACAAATTATAAGAAGCCTGAAACATATTAAAGGCCCAACACGTAATGATAATAAAGGGGGTTAAATAGTGCAATTACAGGGGTTCAAACTCAGGACCTCCTGCTCTGATACCATGTTAGTTTACCAATTCTCCCAAAAACTTAAGCTCTTAGGAGGTGGGCCAATAATAGTTTTATATTTCAACACAAAGTAATCCTCCTTTTTTATAAACATAATAACTTTAAATAAAGAGGACCGTTCTATATTCTGAGTCAAACTTAATCGCTCTTTCCTTCAACTATTAGTTTCTATAAAAACCCAGAACTCATGTCAATTTTGTGCTGCTTGTCATCGAATTTTTACAGTTAGAAAGAAGGATTTACTTACACATACGCAACTATAATGTTATACACATAATAAACTGGCAACCATAATATGCTAAAACATAAAAGTTTTCTGATGTTCCTACACCTGGGAATTCATTCATATTCATGGTACTCCACATCCAATAAGACTATGCCCGTGCAATGTTTGACAACAATTACATCTTAAAAATACAATCACCCTAGATGTTAAAACATAAATCCGTTAAAAAAAATAAAAAATAAAAGTCACAAAAGAGTACTGCTTAGTGTAGTGGCCGTATTTTTATTTTTTTTAAAATTTTTTTATCTATAATAAACAACTGATAAAAATCCAATATCTATTACAAGGAGAGGGACTAGAAGTCCACCTACAACAATTATATAGAAACAAAATACTATTTCAACAACAACTATCGCGAGTTGTGGCACTGGCAGTGATTTTTCATCTTATAGATGCAATCTTTTAATACTAATTGGAGATAATTTTGTTAAATACAAACCAATTAAACAATGAAAATTTTTGTATCCTATTAATTGGTATCAATATTCTTCCTAAAATGTTAAATTTATTGCTTTAGGAGAAACATAAAATCCTCAATCTTCTATTTCTAAAACTAGCCTGCTGTACATTCCAACTCTCAGCTACCAACTCACGCGGTGGTAATTTATCATCTATAGATACAATCTTTTAATACTAATTGACATAATAGTTTTTCAAATAGAATCATGGGCTATGTTTGGTATGAAGGAGAAAAAATAGAAATGAGGGAGCGGTCTATCACTGAGGTGAGGGAGATGGGAAAGGAGGAAGAGGTCATTTCTCTAATATTGTTTGGTATGAAATCCTTCCAATAATCTCTTCAGTTCATGAGAGATCAAAATTGGGGTGTTTCGAAAGATTGAGAGTCTTCCTCTTTTCTCTCCTACCAAACAACTATCAATGTCAAAATTCTTGTACTAATCCCTCCACCCCTCTCCTTCCACTTTTCTCTCCTACCAAACACACCCACAATGTTTGGGTTAATCGATATCAAAAAATTGGATAATGGTTGGAATTCCTAGCATTATTCTTACTAAAACGTGAAATTTATTGCATTTTAGGAGAAAAGAAGAAGAAAAATACCTTTAACAGTCGAGAGAAAGAGTGGTGAAACAAGCAGGGCAGCTGAGAACTGCATCAGAAGTACGACCTTTCCTCTTCTTTTGAGCCCATAACTCTTCTTTCTCATCAAGTTCTGAATCATAGAACTCCGGTTTCACGGAGTAGTCTAGTTCTTCATCATCAGACACTGAACAACAGAAAACCAACCAAACCCATTAAACTTTACTCAAATTGAATTCGGAAAGAAGAAAGACAAAGTACACACATATATATATGTATGAATATATATTACCAGTTTGTTGAGAATTGGTGGGTGAGTCCATCGCGTGCTTGGTTTTATCTTCTTCCATGTCTCTCTCTTTCTGCAGTGTCGCTGTAATAAAAAGAGGGAAATGGCCACTTTTTTTTATTTTTAATTTTTCAGAAGATTTTATTTGCTTTTCATTTTAGGTAAGCAACAACAATTAATTCAACAATTTTTAAGGGAGGCCAGTAAATAAAATAATTAAATTAATCCAAAAATCTTAACTCCAAAATTACTGTATTAAAACATAACATCCTTTTATATATATATATATATATTAATCCCTAGCAAGTATTTTAGACCGAGAGACGGTGGTGTAGATAGAAAGATATATGCGTTTGGACCACAGGTCCAAATCCATGGATTTTAACTCAATTTTTATCTTTTTCCCCAAAAGTTTTTTGTCTTTTCTGAAAAAGTACACATCAATCACTATTTAAACTTATCAATTTCAACTCAAACTCATACACCAAACAAACCCTATAGGGTTTTCAAATTTTAGGGACACTTAAACGAATAATTTTGACTTGAAAGTCACGAAAAAAAAAAAGGAGTGATTTATATTTATATCCACAAAAAAAAATAAATATCTTTACTTTAATAGATATTTCTTAGGATCCGTTTGGTGAATGAGTTGAGTTTAAAATGAGATGAAATTTTTAAGTTTGAGTTGAGTTGATTTTTTAAAAAGTTGTTATAAACTTTGTTGACTTTTCAGAAAAAATTAAAATTAAAATGAAAAAGTGCAGTTTAGTTTGAGTAAAGTTGATTCACCAAACAAGACCTAATATGAATATGGTAAATCTAATATTTTTTTATTTATAAAATATCTAATTTAACTATTTTATACACCCACTTCCATTTTAATTTTAATTTTTTTCTTTACTAAAACAAATTTCAAAAATATTACTAAGAAAAAAAAATACTTTTTCATTCTCATAAGGGGAACATAAAGGTTTTCATTAAAAAAAAAAAAAAGGAATATAAAGCCTAAAAACAAAAAAAAAAAAGAAACATAAAATATCTCTTAAAAAAAAAAAGGAAACAACAAAAATTCTAATGAATCAAGAAAATTAAAAATACCTACTTCAATAGTATTTTGGCTCTTTAAGAAACATGTTTTCTTTTATTCTTCTTTCACTTAAATCCTTCATTGAAAATTTTCATGTAGTTATAAAGATTTCTTAGGAAAAAAATTGATAAAGAACAATTAAGGGTTTATAAAATGAAATTAATGTTAATTAAATCTGCTTGGAAGTTTTTCTTGTTTATTTAAAAATATTATTTCCATTTACATTTTATGTGGTGTATGTTTTTTAACTAATTTTTTAAAAAAGAATATCTCTATTTATATGTATGTAGGGGTATGGACATATTTATGGCATGTTTACTTTTCATAAATAGGGAATACGAGTAAACATCTTGTTTACTTACTTACTTCTTCTTCTTTCTTTTTTCTGGGAATTGGAAATGGTTGACCCCACACCAATTTGGAATTAACCCCTCTGGTTTGCGACTCTTAATGCTTATGTTAGCATTAAATTACCATCTTATCCTTGGTTTGCTTACAAAATATTATATTGAAGAATAGTAAAAACTTATATTAATTATTTTTATTAACTAAATATAATTCATTTGTTAACTTAGTATTATACAATTGTCCTAATTATTATTAATTTTATTAAAATAAATAAAGAACTTATTTTTGTTATAATATATTAATATATGTCTATTTTTTATTTTACTAATCGTAATTCATTTTTTGTTTTGCTCTTTTTAACTTTTTGAAACAAAAAAAATTCCATAACTTATATTTTTATTGTCTTGATATTATAATGATTATTTTTACTCTTGGTTAATAGTATGGTAATTAATAAACAAATTTCATCATTTTTTAATTTTGAAAACACAATAATGAAAGGGTATACAAGTAAATTTACAACAATTCATTCCGATTCTGAGTTCAAGTAAATGCCTAAAACCAAATAAACAACTTATTCGGATTCTGAATCCTCACTCCGACTCATATTTACTCTAAATCCTGCTCACTTCGATTCATGTCCACTCCGATTATGCATAAATAAACACACCCTTAATGGATTTTAAAGTAAGTTTATTGTAGGGAGAGTCTATTGACACCTATTCATCTATTTTTCCCACCCCCTATTTGATGTACTTTATTATCACTAAATTGTATATGAGTAAAATTACTTTTAAGGACAAAAGTGTTCTTAAAGATACTATACGCACCTCACTTTAGTAATTAAAAAAAATAAGAATACACCCTTTTAAATACAATACATATTAATCTTTTAAAACAAATTTGTAAGAAATATGTATAGTTTGTCTCATGATGAAAACGAATTTTATAAAAGTTATTTGATTAAATATCATGATTATCATTTTGCTTGCAGAATTTTCTTTTTCCTTTTCTTTTTCTTTTTAAATAAAGATGATGACGTAAAATTCGAAGGAAATTTGACATATATTATACTTGCAGAACAAGATTTTTTTTTTCTTTTTTGAAAATAGCAGTAAATTGAAACAGATAATTTAAAACAACCCAGAACAAATAAAACAAAGGAGAAGATGTAAAATCAAAGTTTGATTTGAAATGACCAAAAAATATATATATATAAGAAAGCATGATTTTAAGGGGGGAAAAAAGTTAAATCACATAAAAAAGTGAAATTACATACAAAAATAAAACAGAAAACTATGTATATATATATATATATGCATATGACTATTAATTCCTAAAACAATGTAAAAAAGATTATGAACAAAATCTTATGACGTTAGATAATTAAAAAAAAAAAAACCAAATAAGGTGGAAAAACAATAAATTAAAAAAAAAAAGAAAAAGAAAAAAAGAAGGGAGGGTTATTTGTTGATTGGTGGGTGGAAATGACAAAACAAATTATAATTATAATTATAAGAATGCACGACTTTAAGGAGGGGGAAGTTAAATCACATAAAAAAGTGAAATTACATACAAAAATAAAACAGAAAACTATGTATAAGTGCATGTGACTATAATTCCTAAAACAATGTAAAAAAGATTATGAACAAAATCTTATGACGTTGGATAATTTAAAAAAAAAAAAAAAAAAAACCTAGTAAGGTGGAAAAACATTAAATTTAAAAAAAAAAAAAACTTTTGTTAAAAAAAATGAAGGGAGAATTATTTGTTGATTGGTAGGTGGAAAAAAGATTATAAAATATACAAATTAGTTTTAAGTACTTTTTTTTTTTTTTGAAAAATATTAGGGTGTATAAAGTAGTAATTAGAATTTAAACTTTAATTGATGGGTGGTTTAAGAAATAGGGTGGGAAAAGTAGAATAAGGGGTGTCAATAGACCTCCCATTTATTGTATGACATATGTTGATGTCAAAAATCTTTGACACAACACTAGATGAGATTGCTTGACGTGATCAGTCTTGTATCATCGTGCTCCGTCTAGTCGTCTACAAAAGAGAAGCACCTCAGAATAAGGGAGACATTGGTGGGGTGTCTGCTAAGGGCATTCTGATTCTTAAGTCAGTAAGGGGCACTGATGAGCAAACAAAGAAGCATAGTCTTGGAAAAGAAAATTAGTCTATACCTGAGGTAGTGAGGCACTCCTCTATTTATAGGTGTTTCCCATATGTTCGGGTCCTTGGTTGACCCTGATGGATCGTATTCCGAGTGATCCCAGTGGGTAGACATGCTCCGGGTGTACGGATACTTGACCTCCACTATACGAGTGCCACGTGCCCTACTATTCGGGTGATGGGGGGGGGGGGGGGGGGAGAACACGAGTACAGGTCATTAGTACTAGTGTAGGTGGCCGGCACTATGTCAGTTTGGTCAGTTGGTGGAGGGTGGCGTCGGAGTAGAGACAAGGACAGGTACAGTGACATGTATTGGATGTCAGGTGTCAGGTGGTGTAGGGTAGTAGGTGTGGTATGCCCTGCCACAGTACGGTTGTCAACCGGAAAGGGACGGTGACAGGGGCAGCATGGGCCGACCATTCTGCAAGAGACTTAGTTGTGGTCGGGAAAGTGTTGTTCGGGCTAGTACCTTGGAGCCCAATGGTGATATGCTCAAGGTTCTCAAAGGAAAGGTAATTCGGGAATCAGCAACCTAATAGAGGTGCTAGTTGGTCAATTTGGTGACCCGAGAAGGGACTTTGTTTACAATCGCGACCCGACTTCTCTGGTCTGATCGGGTCTCATTGTTGGTCAAATCTTCTCCATTGGGTGGGTAAAAGAGCCTACTGGTTTTCGCGCACCTCGTTCCCTAGTGGATAGGTGGTCTCTAGCACCAGAACGAATACACCATCAACAATAGCCCCCCAAACACTCCTGGTCTGTTCAGGCTGGGGGTGTTAGTCGCCATGTAGTCGAGACCATTTGAGCGAATTGCACGCCTTTTCTGGATACTAATCAGAGTTGATCAAAGTAGGTCTAGTCGGAGTTGGTAATCGCACATCTGGTCAGATGCATCACCTTCAAAAGTTTCTGACATGTGTCAGCTTCATGCCACGTGTCGTTTCTTGGTTGGTGAGAGGTCAGGAAGACCTTCAAAATTATGCGCCTCCGTTTTCCCGCCTAAACCCCATCATATAAATAGGGGTTTGGGACCTTCTTTTTTCTATTCTCACATTGAGATTTTGTGTAATCCTACCGAGAGCTGTCGACTAATGCCAAGAAGACCATCATTTGCAAGTAGCGTTCCGAGTGGACGAGGAGTTTCGAGAAGGTAAACCCTTTCTCCGTTGTATAGCTCTTCCAAGGAGATAAGTAACCTGTCTAGTGACTCTGAGAACGATAATCTTGTTGGGATCTAAATGTACCATAAGGATAGAAAATCAATTCTAGGGATTTTCCGTAAATATAACATTTTTGATATTAAAAAAAAAGAGGTTATTCATGTTTAATAAGTTGTGTCCTATTTACTTTTATTTTTTGATTGTATGATTATTTTGAGCAAACATAAAATACTCCTAGGTTGTTGGTAATATATTGGATTACCATATGTATACGGGGTATACATAGAAGACGTGGTAATTTGATAACAGTCTAAATAAATGGTCCGCAATCGATGAAATAAGATTTGAGAATCTTATTCATAATAAGATTGTAAATGTTGTCTACTTCCTTGGAGGAATGGTTTGTCTTGACCATCGGATCGGATAGGTTCTGAGTAAAAACTTTACTATATACCAATATTGATGTATGACATTGGACTGGACCTAAAGTGTTAATTGATTCGGTTTAATAATTCTGTTTATAAGAATCAATGACGCTTTGATTATCATCCTACATTAATCTTAATCCTGAAATGAATACTTGAGTTCGCATCCATGACTTATGCACTTTGATCTACTATAGGTGAGACACTGATAATTGATGATCAATATATACTTGTGTTTTGGGTGTATGACTTATGGATATAGAAATCAAGATTCATAAATACGGAATCCATAGCTATCTTAACGATAGTAAATGTTATCTACTTAAATGCATTATTCGGGAATTGAAAGATAATATAACAAGATCTTGGCCATCGATTTACTTTGTGTTCTCTGATGGTTTACCGATTGTATGGCTTTACAATTGGTGGTTCTTTCAATGGAGAATAGTAGAACTTTAAGTTAAAATGATTGAAAAGGTAAAACGGAAAAAGTCCTTAATTCAATCATGGATAACATATGGGGATTAAGCAAGCGATAAATAAATCATGCAGGAAGCACTGCGTTAGAGAGCTTTCGTAATACGGTATGTAAACGGGAGTTCAGCTTCAGACTTTTAGTGGAATAGTCCTGAAGTTGATAATTGATGAATAATTAATTTGGGATTAATTTTTCACAATTATAGGAGCCTCTTTACATATTTCCATCGTACTAGCTCATAAAATTTTACGAAGCGTCTTGGGATTTGTTCCTAATGAGATCGGTAAATTAAATGGGAATTTAAAATTTCTATTAAGACATGATACTCTTTTACATGCAGTGCTGCAAAATGATTGGACATGTGAAATTAATGTAAACAAATAATGTGATTTGTCAACATTTGATTGGTTGAAAATAAAATAATTATTTGTTAATTATTTTGGTTAATTGAATTTTGAAAATAAGATTTTGTTTGAATTATTTAAATTTTGAAAATAAAATTTTTCTCTCCTAATTAATAGTGTACGGTTTTTTAATGGATGGAGGAAAAAAGATTTTATTTCAAAATTGTTTAAATATATTTCAAATATTAAATTATTAATTAATTTAAATAATAGAATTTCTTTGATAAATTTTTTATTCTTAAAGAAAGGTGTATGTTTTTTTAGTGAAAAGAAAATTTAAAATATTTTATTTATTTAAATTAATTAAATATGAATAATATCTGTGAAAAATATTTATTTAAGTCTTTCAAAAATTTCAAATAGCATTGGGAATTTATTGTGGCCAACAAGCTCCCAAGCCCGCAAAAGAACTCCCTCCACTAATTTAACACTTCCAATGTCACTGTCCAATCTTTCACAAAACTTTCTTCTTCACAAAATATTAAAAAAATAAATAAATAAATAAACATACACACACACACACACAAAATGAATTAAAATAAACAAAAATCAATGCCTTTTAAATAAAAATTATAATATAGCCAAACGTTCATTGGTAGTCCTCCCAAGTTTGAGAAAGAAACTCCAGGGAAGAATAATGGACACAATCGTCTCGAAATCGACGATGTTACTATCCAAACCAACCATTTTCCCGGTCCGCACAGCTTCCCAGACATCTTATTATTCGTCTATGGCTTCCTGTTCCAAGAGCCTCAACCTCCGCTTCTCCTCCTCCTCCTCCAGTTCTAGCTCCAGAATCCGCAGAACCCAATTGGGTCATAGTCAAGTTCGTAAGCTTTCCGTCTCTTGCGGAATTGGGATTCAGGAGATTGACGAGACCCAGTTCTCCGATTCGGTTCTCAAGTCAGACGGTCCTGTTCTCGTCGAGTTCGTCGCCAATTGGTGCGGTCCTTGTCGGCTTATCTCCCCGGCCGTTGAATGGGTCGCTCAGGTTCGGTTCTCTCTTTTTACATTCAGCTTTTTGAATTGTGTTTTGGAAGTTGGGGACTTTCTCTTTTGTTTTCATGTCGTTTAGTTTTTCAAGTCCTGAATATTGAACGGATAGACAACTCATAAATAGCGAAAGAACAATGGACGATGTTTATATATATATGTGTGTGTGTGTGTGTGTGTGTATGTATTGATAAAAAGTATGTTTTGAAAGTTGTGTCGGTGTTAGGTTTCACTTTCTATTTGTATACTAGTCATTGAGATTTTGAAGCTGTTATGTAGCCAAGTTCATAAGTGAAGGAAAAGATTGAAGAATGTTATACTAATTAAGCCTTCTGATCCTTTACCATATCCTTCAACAACGAGAGCAACAATATAAAAGACGAGCAAACAGGCACACACAAGATTCGTAGTAGGCTTCACCGAGAGCCAGGTCCGGTTTTAGTCGCTGCAGAACTTCACTATAATGAAAAAAATAAGATTACTAGAGAATCACGCACCCCTGGCTTCTTGTACTTGGTGCATTTTTCTCTAATCAGAAACCCAAAACTGGAACCACCGGAGTACAAGTGTAACTAGGGTAATCGAAATCGAGGACTATAATTTGGCTCCACACACTCAAGAAGGGGAATAGTATTTATTGTTTTCCAGGGGGGAATGGATGCCTTTTTTTTGGGTGGAATTATTTTAGCGTTTTTCAAAATATGTTCATTGAAACATTGATTAACGGACCATTTGGGCTAGATTCTGGATTCGACAAAATAGCAATTTGGGTTAAGTAGTTGACAATGATAATGATTTGTTACACTCTCTTCAAGGTGACTTTTTGATAAAATTATACAGGTTTGAGAGTGAAATAGTGGATAAAGAATGCTAAAAGACTGAAAGAGATTGAGGAAGGGTGGATTTAGGATAAAGAATGAGAGAAGTGTCTAGTTCGTATCCAAGTAAGAGTTTTTTGTCATCTAACTAAAGCTCTAGAAAGGAGTGTATGATAATTTGCTAGCAATTTATTCATCAGTATTTTTATGGAAAGCCTAAAATCTATGATTCTCGATTTTGTAATAACATTTGGAGGCTTGGATTGAAGTACTATAATCGGCTAGCCTCACGAGAGTACTTCAATACAATTGTTTGCAAGCCAAGTGAGCAATTTGCTCATTGAACGACTAGAAGGTTGATTCTTAATGAAGATTTTTTACGAGGATAGGGCAGGGGGAAGTGTATCTAGGAAGGGTAGTCACGAGCTCAGAAGGAGGTTCCTCTGCCTTGGAAGCTTTCCCAGACCTATGAAATTCTTTTATTTCATTGGTACCAGCAAAATCATAAGATATACTTGCACGCGGGCATCAAGGAGCGCGGGCATCAAGGAGCGCAAGCATTCCCTGAAGCCTCTTGATTTTGAATCATTATTCACTTTTCCTAAAATTCCTTTAGTTGTACTACAATGGAACATGTTTTCATTAAGTAGTTGAAAAAGGACAGATCATTTTGCACGAGTGCATCTCCGTAAGCAGATTCATTTTGATCTGATTTCTGTCATCAAGTACAAAACTACCTTAGGAGAAATTATCTTCATTCCTAGTTGTGATAAGTTTATTGAACATATAAAGAAACATGTTTTTAAAGCCTTGAAAATTCTCAAAACCCTTCTTGTTCTTTTTAGATACCTGTTAGTGTTACATTTGGCATAATGAAAGGTTGATCCTTTGTCCGTGTTTTAGGAACTTACAGTCGACTTAGGCATGACATGGGGTAAGCTAAATTGTGTTGAGTTCATACTTTTACTGTGTGTTTCTATGTGGAATCTCTACTTATTTTTAGTTTTCTTAGTACAAATGGCATGCAACCCAAATCGTGATTTTCTTACATTGAATGTTTACATTTATTTTTTGATAACAACATCGAACATTTAATTGTTTCTAGTATCATGTTGCTTCAGCACTGAAAGGAATAATAAAAATTTGCTAGTTTTTTCTTCTTCCTATGATGCCTTTGGTTTGACATTGACGAATGTAACATTCTATGTAATAAGATTTCACTTTCATTAATGCCTAATTAGCAGATGACTACGATACTACTCAAATTTTTTACTAAAGAGTAAGACAAACTGACAATTTGTCGACTAAAGTTAATTTAGTTAGATCCATATAATGATTTCTTCTTGTAAGGACTTGTATTTAGTTTAGTGTCATCTGTGACGAAATATGTAATCTCTCTTTTGCCCTGATGGTTGATAATAAGATTAAAATAAAGAGGTAACCAACAGTTGCTAAACTGTCTTTTGATTAGTGCTAAAAGTAGAAAAATAGTAGATAATTAACAACAGCTAAACTGTCTTTTAATTGGCCAAAAGTGGATTTTATATAGTTAATTTTGATAATCTTTGGAGATTATGAAGTATAGAGGAGATGTAGTATTGGATCAAATGTAGTGCTAAAAGTGGTGAGTGATGGGAACAAGTGCAAGAGCTTCTACGCCTCTAAAGGTGGGAGTTGAATTAGCATTATTTTTTTTTAGGTTGAATTGCATGGGCTTAAAGAAAGTCAGTCAGTTAGGGAAGATAAACTCTTGGCATTTTTCGAACCTGTGAAGAAATATGCAACTAGTCTTTATCAAATTTGAAAAAGATTATTGGTAAAATTTCTGTCTTTTTGGAAGTGTATGCTTGCTATACAGTTATGCCTTTTCTGTTATATGGAATGCAAATTATTCACTTGATAACCTCAAATTGTAGTTAGATTAAACTTATTTGCGATCGCATAGGATCTAGTTGCTCTAGAATAGGTCATCCTGCACATGTACCTCTTGAAAGTGCAGATAACCACAGCGTCCCGCCAAACCATCCTCTCCAATGTAGTCTGCATTTTTTGGCAGAATTACGGCATTTACTGGCCATCCAAAAATGTCTATTTCTGTCACCAATACACAGAAATTTCGAGAATTTTTTTTTTGAAGTGTTGCCATGATTGACGCAATTATTAAAGATGACCATTTGAAATAATGCATTAGAATTTAATGACTTGGGGTTGGTAGATGGACAGAAGTATCAAGCAGTAACTTGGTTAGTAATGTCTTAAGAGTTCTATCCAAAATTTGCAACATTTTCTGATATGAGTTCTTAACAATATACAGGAATACAAAGACAGATTAACAGTTGTAAAGATCGATCACGATGCAAACCCAAAATTAATTGAAGAATACAAAGTTTACGGTTTGCCAACTTTGATTCTATTCAAGAATGGAAAGGAAGTTCCGGACAGTAGGAGGGAAGGTGCCATTACAAAGGTGAAGCTCAAAGAATACCTTGATGCTTTGTTGGAGTCAATTTCCGTCGTATAACACCTTTCCTTGATAAGAAGGCAAGCTCGCTTTCGCAAATTTAACATGGTAACAATGTGAGATACATGCCTTCTTTTTCTTGTTGTTTCATCTATATTTGTTATTTTTGTATATCCTTTGTATTTTTAACTTGAGCTGTAGATTGCGGAAACCTACTATGAGAGAAGTTGGAGCCTTTTCAATTGTATTATGCCCTTTTTCCGCTTTCTAGTACCTTTTCTTTTCTGCTTCTCATTTTTAGGTTTTTCGCACCAGCGCCCTTGAATTTCTTGGTAAACAAATGAGACCCTAATTTTGAAAATCTATTGTGGTTGTGGCCTCAAACAATTTATCCAAAGTGTGTTGTTAGTTGGCAAGTTAAATCTGAATCTAGGCTATACTTTTAGATTTTAGGCGTTGATCTTCGTCTGACCACGGATCTCTGACGGTTATTCATGGGATTGAAATTAGGATTTGTTGGCTTCTTTAGAAAAACAATCAATTCCTAAATAAGGTGTTTCTAATTAATATCCGTTGTTAGTTGTACTGTTTTGTAAAGATTCTAATCGTTAAAAATTAAAAATTTTCAATCCAACCCAGATACGTAATTAAAAGTTTTATGCATGCGGTCCATATTGGCTGATAATGAAGCATGCTTCTCATCCACAAAATCTCATCCCCACCTCTCTAGAAATAGGGAATGTTGTAACTCGTTGTGACACCACCATAATCAAACGTTCAATAGAGTGTGTGAAGAGGGAGCGTGAGAGAGGGAGTGAGATAGAGTGAAGAAGAGAGAGAGATAGAGAAGAAGAGAAAAGAGATAGGTGTATGTAAGTAGTAAAATAAATAAAAAAATAATTGACCTAAATAGTCTATGAAGTCCGAAATGATCATAAACTTTTTAAACATTGACAATTTCAATCATTTTCATCCAAAATTATTAATTTTTTAACTGAGGAGATCACATGACCTCTCACGTGATCTCAATTAATGATCAAAAGACAAAATTGCCCGTATTAAAACAACACCTTACATCAATAACATTTTAAAAAAATTTTACAAAAAAAAAATAACATTAAAAAAGAGAGAGAGAGAGCTGAGAAACCCAGCCCCCCAAGTCGTCGATCTCAGGCGACGGAGAGGCCCTCGGCAATCTTAGGCGCCTTCTTCGTCACCGATCTTAGGCGACAAAGAGAGAGAGAGTTGAGAAACCCAAGCCCCTCACATGTACTCGAACGCAACTCGCCACCCCTTACCGTCCGAACACAGCCTCCCACCTTTTTCTCCTCGCAGATCGCCCCACTCCCCGTCGATCGCCGAATGCACGCAGCCCTAAAACCCAGCCCCACCTTCTTCTTTGTCACCAATCGCCCCAACAAACGAACTTAAGCCCCTAGCCAGTTGCTGAACACAACCCACCCCCCCACCACTGAACGCAGCCCCCACAACACCTAATTAGTTTTGTTTTTGTTTTTGTTGAATAAAGCAGGTCAGAGCAAGCTAGACCTCCCCCCCGGCCCCCCTCCCCCCCCCCCAGCGATGGCTGAACCCAAACTCGTCCACGAACGCAGCTCTCGTGTCTCTGTCGCCTAAACTCAGGCCCCCGCATCTCCATGGCCGAAATTCAGGCCCCCGCCCCCACCATCGAAACCCTGGTTGCGACGAACTTAGGTCCCCCCCAACCCGATCTGGGTTTGTGCTCCCACTCCGAGACGAACTCCCTCGATCTGGGTTCGCCCGCCTTCCTGGTCACCTCTCCGTCGTCGAAATCTTGGTACCACCCGCGATCTGGGTTTGCTGATTGGAGGGGAAGAAATGAAGAGAGAGAGAGAGAGAGAGAGGAGAGAGATAGGATTTTAAGATTTTTATTAAATTAATTATTATTATATTACTAAATTATCCTTTTAAATTGAATCACTTAACTGCATATGATCTCTGTTAGAAACTTAATAGGATTGGACGAAAATGACTAAGATTGTCAACATTTAGAGAGTTTAGGATCATTTTGGTCAAAATTAAAAAAAAAAGGATCAAACTGTTACTTTCATAAGAATTCAAGAACGATTTAGGTCAATTATTCTAAATAAAATTCTCTTTTTTAATTTATGTGTTATATTAATCATATTCTTGTCCCAACATCTTGGAATTTTACATCACATTCATAACACAAACAATATACACACACAGAGGAACAAATTTACATTAGGGCCAAGGGGGCAAATGCCCCACCTCTATTTTTAAAATTTAAATTTAATCCTTATTTTTTTTAAAATTTTGTAATTTGTCCCACTCAAAAGTTTTTTTTCTTCAAATATGCACTTACTTAAAAGTTTTTTCCCCGTCACATGTGTTCTATAACACTCAACTTATCTTATATTAAAACTTTTATCTTATAAAGTTATTAATTTTAAAAATTATATGTATTTTATTAAAAAAAATTTATGGATATATATATATATATATATATATATAGGAATGGGGAAAATATGGAATAATGTATTGAAGTGGACGGTTATGATCTTTGGTTGACGTCAAAAAAAAAAAAAAACAAAAAAAAAAAAAAAAACAAAAAAGGAGGATGAAAAGCTTTCTACATAGAGAAAATATAGGGGTGTTTGGTGTGTAAGTTTGAATTGAAATATTTTAGTTTAATAATAATTTTTATTAACTTTTCAGAAAAGATAAAAAAATTTTCAGAAAAAACAAAAAAAATTTCAGGAAAATATAAAAAAAAGTACAGTTTCACTTGAGTGAAACGAATCCGCCAAACAGGACATAGTGTCGGCCATGTTTTTGGTACACTATCAATAGTAAATCATACGACGGTTTTCTGGCCATTTACTGCTGAGTTGGATGGCTGAGAATTAATTGTCCAATGTTTTGTGTTCCACCCAATCCTATCCCATCATTTTTTGTGTGTGCTTACTGTGTATACCAAAAAACCTGGTAGCCGTTTGTCAAATCTCACATCGAGAGAGAATGAAGATCTTACGTAACATGTAAGTGTCCATAAATAAAGACGCTTCAGTCAATAATTATTGGAAAGTTATAACCTATTATCTCATCATTTAAATGTAGTTGATATATACTAAAACTTTTGAGGTTATTTTGGTCTTCGCCCTATACTTTGGCGGAAAAAGAGCATTTTGGGTTTTTTTATTTTTTATTTTTTGGGTTTTTTAAATTATATATATATATATATATATTTTAACTCAGTGAAGAGCATTTGGTTTTATGATTAGAAAAGGAAGGAACAGAGCAAGGGTTTTTTTTTTTTTTTTTTTTTTTTTTTTTGGGTATAGAGTAGGAAAAAAAACAGCCTATAATAGAAGCGAGAAAAAATCAGCTACCAAAACGACGATCGAGCAAGGGGAAAGGTAAGTGGATGTGGGTTGAAAAGTGGGGTTACGGATAGATCTCTGGTACAAGAACAACGAGATGTGAAGTGGACTTGAGTTGAGATTTGATTTGGTATTTTGATTGAGTTATGTGACTTTCATTGGAACTGTGTCAAGGGGGGCACAAATGGACATCTGGTTTTCAAAAGTTCTTTTTTCTTTTTTTTTGTTTTTTGTTTTTTTTCTTTCTATCTCCAACACAATTTTTTTTTACTATTCATATATATATTTTTTTAAAGATTATTATTTATATTTCTAAATGTCTATAATAAATTCAAACTTTAAACATTAATTATTTTGTTATTTTAAATCTAAATGATATGATCTTTTTAAAATTACTTAAAGTTTAAAGAGAAACGAAACAAGATATATGTTGGTATTTTTTTCAATAAAAAATATTATAAATTCTCCTTAAACTTTGTCACTAATATCAATATGTCGCTTGGACTATGAAATGTACATATTATACCCTCTTAACTTTAATATGTGTGTCAAGTTGTCCTCTCTGTTAGTTTCCGTTAGTTTTCCATTATCTTTAATGTCAAAATGTCCCTTGAACTTTGCTTTTGTATCAAAATACCCCCTGATCTTTAATATTTGTGTCAAACTACTCCCTAATTTTTAATATTTGTATCAAACTGCTACATTTATCTTATTTTAGTTATCTAACCTTGTATAATTGCCTAATAATTATTTACTTTTTTAGAATAGGTAAAAAAATATTTTTTTAATAAAAGATAACGTATTTTTTTGACCCACTATTTTTTATTTTGCTTATTTTAATTTAACTTTATATTTATTTTGATTTTCTTAAACAAAAATAACTATACAGCTTATGTCATTATTTTATTTTTTAATATTATAATTTGTAGTTTAATTATAACTAATAATATTGTACCAAAATTTGTAAACCGATCATTTTTAAAATAAAAAAATATATCTAGGAATGGTATTACATTAAATTTATGATACTTATTCTCATTATGGGTTTAGGCAAGCACATAAATGAAATTTGTTATAATTATGGTTTCAAATTATGTAGGTCAAATAAACAACGTATTTGAATTAAAATAAGTAAAATAAAAAATATGTTAAAAAAAGATGCATACCATTTTATTAGAATAAAAAAATATATTTTTTACCTATTATAAAAAAGTTAATAATTTTTAGGCAATTATACAATGTTAGATACTTTGAATAAGATAAATATGATAGTTTGATACAAATATTAAAGATCATGGGGTAATTTGACACAAATATTAAAGACTAGGGGCTATTTTGACACAAATGCAAAGATTATGGGGCATTTAGACACAAAAGCAAAGTTCACCGGGGCATTTTGACATAAAGATAATGGAAAAACTAACAGATGAGGCAACTTGACATGTATGTTAAAGTTCAAGGGACACAATATGTATATTTCATAATTCAGGGGCATATTGACACTAGTGATAAAGTTCAGGGGGAATTTATGATATTTTTCCTTTTTTCAAACATATTTTAAAGATTTTACAATTTTTCATTCCAAACAGTTTTTGTTTTTTGGTTTTAACCAAACGTATATTTTCAAAAATTATATCTCATTTCTAATTCAAAACTACATCTCCAAAACCTCCCTAAACGGATCCTTGAGGAAAAAGAAATTTTAATGGTTTTCCTACCACATGGAGGAGAGTTAAAGGAATATATACGTTTTTTGGGCCAAAAAAAAAAAAAAAAAAGCAAAGGTCCAGAAGAAAGAAAAAAAAAACACAATAATCCAAATAGAATTGAGCCTTTCAAGCAAAAAAAAAAAAAAAAAAAAAAAATATATATATATATATATATATACACACACACACACACACATATATATTTTAGTAATGTTGTTAGTCTAACATTATCAGTGTTGTATTCAGTTTTATATTTTTCTATCCCAGGAACGGCGAAACAAATTTTTTTTTTCTCCCCTCAATTCCACCTCTATCGGTTTTGTTGAACTCCTTGGGAGTGGGACAATGTTTCTCCCTCATGTGTACCATATTATTATTATTATTTTTGGTAGGATGTGTACCAAATTATTTAACCTTTGTTACATTCTCCAGTTACTACACCTCGTTCCTTTTCCCTTTTATTTATTTATTTATATTTATTTATTTTTTTAAGTAAGCTTCATTAAAAGAATGAAAATCAACACCAAACAGAACAACTTAATAAACACATAACACGTGGTTCCAAACATAATATAACGATAATATCATATTTGATTATATCAAAATATGTAGAGTTCGAATATCCTCACTCGTAAGTTCTAAATAAATAAAGAAATAAATAAACACGCAACACAACAGCCAGGAGCTCAAAGAAAAAACAAGTAAACTCAGACCTAGGAACAGAGTGAGGACCAAGAGATCTCACCATCGGAGACAATGGGCCCATCTAGCAAGTCAATGAGCTATCACATTTCCAACTCTCCTAAACCACATAAAAGAGCAGGAGCAGAAATGTGGAGCCAAATTTAATTTAAGGCTTCTAACCTCAAATTCTCAATCTCCCAATCAGCCACCACCTTTAAGTGAAAGAAGGAATCAACAACCGACTTAGCGTTGGCATCGAGAATTCACACTTTGAATTTTCTCCTCTTCAAAACATGTCTCAAATTACCATTCAGTCCCCTTCAACACCTTATTTTACCATTCTTTCGTCCGACACCTTCTTTTTCACTAAATTACAAGTGCCATGCTATCTTCCTTTTTCATCAGCAAGTGTCCACCTTCTGCATTTTCTCTGACTGGGCTACATGGCAACTAGCTGCCGCACATACATCCATGCCAGATTGGTGAGCGCTTGTGTGTGTGTGTGTGTGTTACGTATATAAAAGAGACTATGGTTTTACATTGCTTTTGGAGGCTGTTATTTAGATTATTAAAGAATTTGTAACACGTTATGAATATTTGATAAACCCTGTTTTAATCTAATAGATTCTAAAAATTATTGCAGCGTATCAGAATTTAAGAAGTAGGTCTCGGGTTGCTTTTACACAACTGTTTATGCTGTCATTATACAATTTTACTAAAATATCCTTAATCATAAATAATAATTTCAATCTATCCTCTTTATTTGTCTTTCATAACAAATGATGAAATTACATGTCATTGTTTGTTTAAAATTTATAAATTCTTTTCCTTGCAAATAGCAAATAATAATTTTACAACATTTATTATTATTTAATAAAATTTATTTATTGTAATTTTATGTTTATTTAAAGATGATTGTAAACATTT
This sequence comes from Ficus carica, assembly GCA_009761775.1. Lineage (NCBI taxonomy): Eukaryota > Viridiplantae > Streptophyta > Magnoliopsida > Rosales > Moraceae > Ficus > Ficus carica. The sequence goes on from CM019746.1 coordinate 11,847,348, forward strand.
TTTTATATAAAAAAGATGGTAGTAAATAATTTCTTAAAAATGATGATAGTTAATAATTTCTGAAAAATATTGCTGTAGTAATTTTATTATTTCTGTCAAAATATTTTTATTTTGTACGAAAAAAAATTATTGTTGGGATATGTCATTGATGCATACCTTCTTTTAGACCCAATAGTTATAGACTTACAGTATAATTATAACAAAAATTTTTCACAACAAAGTAGTGTCAAACTGGCTATATAGTGCTCGTACACTTTTGACCAGAAGGCTTGAGAAAACAAATCATGTTGTAATTGAATTGATCATTGACAGGCAACGATTTTATCCGAAAAAACAAAATTCATGGACAGGCAACGCCTTCAAGGCTTCGACATGTAATTTACCAAAAATAAAAAAAAAAAAAATAAAAAATATATATATATATATATATATATATACTGGTCAATATATGGGAAGTATTAGGATGTTTGTGACTTTTGGAAAAAGGTACAATCTTACTCCCAACGGCAAAGTCACATCATTTAGTGGGAGTACCTGTCTTGTAATAAAACTTATAACTAGGTATACAATCAATAATTTAACTATTATTATGCCCCTATTTTATAAATAAAAATAATACATCTGTCCCCATTCTATAATTGAAATTTACACCTATGAAATTCTTTTCATAACCCCACGCTAGGGGGAAAAAAAAAAAGAATTTTCTAGCTTCGCCGTTACCCATTTCTTCTTAAAATCTATCTATTTGAAGTTAACATGCATGGTGTTTGGAACATACACTTTTATTGGAGTTTTTGAAATGTTTTAATTAGAAATAAGTCAATGATAGTTAAAAAGTGAAAATTTGAAATGTATTGAGTAAAAAATATAGCATATAAATTTCGTTTTGTTTTATTCGTCATTTTATGCAAAGTTAAAAAAAAAAATCTCATTTTAACTTAAAATAAAAAAGTTATGGATTATTAAAGTATGAGTTTTTGAGAGAGATTTGGGAGTGTAAATAGTAAATTGGTTTACTTAAAAAAAAATAAAGTTTGAAAAAATTCAATTGGAGAGTATGATACAAACGGGTTTGGAGTCCTTATCTATTTATCCCAATATTTTTAAGAAGAAGATTGGAAAAAAAAAAAAAAAAAAGAAAAGAAAAAAAAAAAGGCGTTTTTACTTATCAAATATGCATACATAAAGATGGGGTTAACCACTCGTGATAAATAGTAGTGCCGTTTCGTATGTCCAGCTTATTCAAGTCCACTTTTCACCAAACTTAGCAAACAAAATACTTCCGTTTCTCTCTATCACTTTCTCCCTCCAAAGACAAAAATATCAATTAGATCAAATGAAGCTCTGGTTTCTCTCCCTATCCACAAATTCACCATAATTTAATCCTATCCTTCCATTCATTGTTGCTAAATTTAGCCTTCTCATCATCATCAAAATGAAATGGCTTTAACCATATCAACTTGATTAGATTATCTATTTACAGTTCTTCTACAAAACACCAAATGCAATCCATGAGGTGTAGAAAAGTAGAAACCGAATCCTATTTTTATTCCATTTTTGTTATTTTAAGAAATCCGATTATGGATGGCCCAAATAAGAGAGAAGGGGGTCTATATAAATTCCATCTTTAGACTATGACAATCCATAAAGAAGGGAGGTCGAGAGAGAGAGAGAGAGAGGTACATAGTTGGGGTGGATGTAAATTCAAGGAAAAATTTTCCATCTTTCTTTTCTTTATTTTCTTGTGAATATATAAGGATTTTGTCATAGTTGAATTTCTTGGAAGATATAAAGCATTATATATATATATCTATATATAAATTTATATTCACTGAAGAACTTAGAGAATTGAGAGAAATTTAATTTAGATAAACAAACCCATTTCTAGTACGTAAGTGCAAGAAAAGAAAGATGGCAGGAGGTGCGTTTGTTGCTCAAGGAGGGAGGCACTATGAAGGCGGTGTTACCGTCTTCGTCGTGGTCACTTGCTTGGTTGCTGCCATGGGTGGTCTCATCTTCGGTTACGATCTCGGAATTTCGGGTATTCTTTTTTCTTTTGTTTCCCTCTAAACTCTCTAACCAGAAGGATCTGACCAAGATCAACATAGCATGTCTGTCACGTGTGCATGGTCTTATCCCCAAACCGCCATTGCTCTTTTTGATCTCTATGAATTATGGTTTTAAATAAGGTTGTGCAAGAAAAACCGTAAACCACCGAACCAAACTAATCCATTGGTTTATAAACCGTTGGTCAGGTTCCACGCAATAACCATTTGAAAACAGTTTGAAACTGGATCAAACCATTTTTTAAATAGTCTGGTTCGGTTCAGTCTACAATTTTTTACAACGGTTTAGATTTGACCAATCCGTTTTCAAATACTATGATGCAGAAGGGGTTCAATTTTGTTTTGTTTGTTTGTTTGTTTTTTGAATTGATCTTGTTTCTAAATCATTGCAGGAGGTGTTACCTCGATGGAGCAGTTCTTGATCAAGTTCTTCCCGTCAGTACACAAGAAGATGACTGACGAAACCGGCAATGAGAACGCATACTGCAAGTTCGACAGCCACCTGCTGACGCTCTTCACCTCATCCCTCTACGTTGCTGCACTGGTAGCTTCCTTCTTCGCTTCCACAATCACTAGGGTCTTCGGCCGCAAGCCGACCATGTTCTTGGGAGGTTTGGTGTTTTTGGTCGGTTCCATTCTAAATGGTGTCGCCGAAGGCGTTGTTGTCCTCATCATTGGTCGGTTGTTGCTTGGTGTGGGCGTTGGTTTCGCCAACCAGGTGCAAACATAACTTCTCAAATTAGGCAACTTTTTTTTCTTTCTTTTTGCTGTTATGAATATAGTTTGGTCTCAAAATGACTTATTATTATTATTATTATTATTTTTGGCTATATCATAAGAATCAAAAAAATTTTTTTTTTTTTTTTTTTTCTAATTACATTTAAGCATTTTCTTTTTCTTTTGTTTTATGCATGGCAGTCCGTACCAGTTTACCTATCAGAAATGGCACCGGCGAAGATCAGGGGAGCGCTTAACATGGGATTTCAAATGGCCATTACCATCGGTATTCTGGTGGCCAACCTTGTCAACTACGGAACAGCCAAGATCAAGGGCGGTTGGGGCTGGAGAGTCTCGTTGGCCCTTGCCGCCGTCCCTGCTATCATGATGACAGTTGGTGCCATCTTCTTACCCGAAACTCCCAACTCCATCCTCGAAAGAGGCAATCAAGAGAAGGCCAAGAAGATGTTGCAGAGAATCCGTGGCACCGACAACGTTGAGGAGGAGTTCCAGGACCTTCTAGAAGCAAGCGAGGCTGCAAAGCAAGTGGACCATCCATGGACTAACATTCTTCAACCCAGATACAGGCCTCAGCTTGTGATTTGCTCTCTTATCCCTCTCTTCCAACAGCTCACTGGCATTAACGTTATCATGTTCTACGCTCCCGTCCTTTTCTTGACTTTGGGATTCGGGGATGAAGCTTCCCTCATGTCTGCTGTTATTACCGGCGTTGTCAATGTCGTCGCCACCGTGGTCTCCATCGCCACTGTCGACAAGTTCGGCAGGAGGATTTTATTCCTTGAAGGTGGTGTCCAAATGATCATTTGTCAGGTAATCTCAAATACATTTCTTCTAAAACCAGTACTTTTATTATCATTTTGAGTTCTACTTCACGGGTAATTTGTATCTACATTCTGTTACAAAAAATATCACTTCAACGAGTATACATATTAGTGCAACATAAATTCCAACTCACATGTATGATTTCATGTTGATTTCTATTTAGATCGCTGTCGGAGTGATGATTGGCTTGAAGTTTGGCGTCAACGGATTAGGAACACTGACAAGCACTGAAGCCAACCTTGTGTTGTTCTTTATCTGCGCCTACGTGGCAGCATTTGCCTGGTCATGGGGTCCATTGGGTTGGTTGGTACCGAGTGAGATATGCCCTTTGGAGATCCGATCAGCCGGGCAAGCCATCAATGTCTCAGTCAACATGTTCTTTACCTTTATCATTGCTCAGGGCTTTCTCGCCTTGCTTTGCCACTTGAAGTTCGGTCTCTTCTTCTTCTTTGCCGGGTTTGTGATTATTATGACCATCTTTGTTGCCTTCTTCGTGCCTGAAACAAAGAACGTCCCGATTGAAGAGATAAACAGAGTGTGGAAAGCGCACTGGTTCTGGGGAAAGTACATACCTGTTGAGGCTGTTATTGGTGGTAAAGTTGATAAAAGCTCTGGCCACGTATAGAGCGCTTTATGTTGAGCTAATTGCTGTTAGCTCAAAAGGAGACAAAGTAGAAGATTAAGATGCATAACTAAAACATGAGGAATGAAGGAAAAATAGCATGTCTTTTCTTCTTTTTGTTTCTCTTTTTGTGAACCAAAAAAAAAAAAAAAAAAAAAAGCAAGGAATTAAATGATAATACTGTATTTCAAACTTTTGCAAGGCCTCCATTTTGTAAGGACCAAAAGAGGACAATGAAGAAAAATGTACTTTCGCATATCTTTATCTATGAGAATCTCTTTTACACATTTCATGCATACATTTGGGGGGAAATGCAATAAAAAAAGAACAAAAAAATAATTAAAATAAAATAAAATAAAATAGAAAATAATTTGTGGAGAAATTTTTTCATCCTTTGTCAAAGTAATTTCAATGTTAGATTGCATCTCAAGAGTTACATTGATGGGTACAACAATAAAATTCACTCAATTATCAACTGGTTCCATCTGGTTTGATACATGAAGATTCTTAAACTTCATGGCGTGACGGAAGGAAAGTAAACTTCATGTGTCCATTCAGCTTCCCTCACTGCCCAATTCCAAACCCATTCTCCTTGGATTGCCTTTTCCCATGTCTTTAGTTCTACCATTTGTATAATTTAAATTGTCAATTACTTTTGAATATACTTAAAGAGTAATTGGTCTAAATGATCCCTTAAACTATTAAAAATATGATGATTTAGTTTCTGACGGAGACGACCTTAAACTCTCTAAATGATAGCAATCTAGTCATTTCAGTCTAATTCCGTTAAGTTTTTAACGGAAAAGATCACGTGACTCATTACATGAGTTATATTAACCATTAAAAAACGAAAATACCCTTATTTTTTTGGAAAAAAAAAAAAAACAATACCCCATATACATTTAAAAAAAAAAAAAAAGAGGAGAGAGAGCTAACTCAAACCCAGCACCCCCCACCGCTCCCCGCATCATCTATTCCATCGCCGGCCCAACCCCCCACCCCCTCGTCATCCCTGCGCCCCCCCCCCCCCCCCCCCCCCCCCCACACACACACACCCACCATAGATTTAGGCTTTCAAACCACCCCCACCTAAATATTTTTTATATCATATGCATTACAGATGATTCATTCCCTTAGACATTTTACGGGATTAGACGGAAAATAATTGACAACATTTAGAGAGTTTAGAGTTATCTCGACTAAAACTAAAAAACATGAATCAAATTGTCATCTCAATAGTTTAGGGACCATTGAGGTCAATTATTCTATACTTGAAATGAGAAAGTTTATGATAGAGATTCTATTAACTATTGATAGAGTCTAATTCAACTATATAAAATAACTCTGTATTGAAATGTATGATGATGAAATAAGGCACACCAATATTATTATAATCTAACAAACACACAATCTTTTTCTTTTCAATTTCAGATTTATTTTTTGTAATCTATCTTTTTTTTTTTTCCCCAACAGATGTTCCCTCCGGCCACCGGCCTTCCTTAAACCCTTGAGCTCCATGGCTCCCAGCCCACCTCCCAAAGTCACCTCATCAAACCCAAACCCAAACCCTTAAGCTCCATGGCTACCAGTTTCCTCTGGCCAGAAAATCCTCCTCCCGCCGGCCTTCCTCAAACCACCGAGCTCCATGGCTCCCGGCCGACCTCCCAAACCCACTTCCTCAAACCCAAACCCCGAGCTCCATGGCTACCGGTTCCCTCCGGCCAGAAAACCTCCTTCCGCCGGCCTTCCTCAAACCACCGAGCTCCATGGATACATGCCTTCCTCAACTCTCACCATGGCTACCTGTCGGAAGCTATGGAGATAGATTTTTTTTTCCCTCTGGTGGAGTAGTCGAATGAGATTTTAGAGGGAGTAATCCCATGAGTCAGTGTCCATCTTAGTTATTAGGCACTCTCAACTATGTTATTAAATATGAGTGGCTTAAAAATAATAACTACATATAATTACTCTCATAAAATCTCTGCCATAGCCTCTCCTATTTAAAATATTATATAAAAATAAATCATTTGAAAATATATTTGTTGTTCATTTGAAACACATTTTATTTTTTATTGTATTCGATTATAACATACAAAATGTAATATCCTTTTTATATATTGTATTATAAATGAAATATGTGCTTAGATTATTTATATTTGAATAGTCATTATGATATGTGTTTGGTGAGAGAGTATATGATATGATATGATAGCAAAAGTAAATAGAAAAAGAAATGAATATATATATTTTTGAATTGATTTACTATTTAAGTATATCTGTGTTGGAATGGAGTATATAACATATTGAAACACATATTGCATTGCATTTGGTTATAATATACAATGAATGTGTTTTTCCTACTTTGTTATTAAAAAAATCGTGTCTTCCAAACGAACTTTATCAACATTTGAAATGTGTCATTAATGGTAAAGTTACATTTAGTTCAAAATTCAAAAACACATCATTTTTAAGCTTGCGTTTGGTGTACGGGTTTGAAATGAAATTTTTAGGTTGAAATTGGTTGATTTTTCAAAAACTAATTATAATATTTGTTGACTTTTTAGAAAAATACAAAAACTAAGATGAAAACTTTATATTCAAACCTGAAAACCAAACAAATCCTAAATTTAGCTCATTGAGAATATATATTTTATAGGATGAATTATAAAAATTCCTAATGAACTTTAGTCTTATAACACTTTACCCCCAAATTTAAAAGGTAACATATGTTCCTCTTAAAATATACATTAGTGACAAATAAAACAGTATTCCTATTTTATAAAACTTTAAAAATATTTCTTTATAATATTTTTTACATTCAAATGTTTTTGTTTTAAAATTTTATTCCAATTATCAATATCTGAATTCTAATATTTTTATTCAAATGTTTCCATTCAAATAATTCCATTTTTAATGTTACCAACACAACCTATGTTTTTCCCACTCTAAATATTTTGCTTCAAATGTGTATTTGAAACAAAATTTTTGGGATGTATTCAAGTAGTCTAAAATGATTAATTTCGTTATTTAAGAAGAATGATTATTTATCTTTTATATCATGTATTTTGATTTTATCATATATTTTAAAGTTTTACTTTTCAATACTATCAAATATTATTTAATATACAATCTACATATTTGTTTTCAGTTAGCAGTTAGTTTTGACATCAAAAATATCAAAAAAAAAAAAAAAAAAAAAGTTTACCGTTAATAAAAAAGTTTGGATTATTTACCCTTTTCTACACTATTTTTGCTTTTATTGAGAAACTTTACCATGTATTTTGAAGTCTTGCATTTTTGTTCCATCAAATTTGTTGGTAAATACACCCTATTTTTTTTATATTAAAAATAAAGAAAATAAAATAAAATCTCCAATCCGACATACACCCTATACACAAAAGTGCGGTGTAAAATAAACTCAAACATAAATATTTATTTATTTCGACAAAATTGCTTACATTAACGGAAGAGTGAAGATAAATTCACTAACTTCTTAAAAATTATATACTCATCAAACTCTATCCAAAACTCCTTACACCCTCAGACATTTACCTATATCTTTTCTCACTTTTCTCAAAAGAAGACACACTTTCTCTATCCTTCATAACCAAACATAACTCTAAAAGAAAGAGACCTATTTATAGACTCTAAACGGGACATAATATTAATACTTATCCAAACTCATAAGAAAAAAACTTACCCAAACAATAATTCGAGTCAAAGTGCGTAACAAAATTACATTTTAATGAACAAAAATATACCTTTTCTTGGTCAACTTTTGATTTTGACATTAAAAAATACGCTTGAAAGGAAAAGTAAAAACTTGAAAAATAAAAATGAGAAAAAATAACCTTACTTGTCTCAACAACAGATTCGTGCATCTCACTCCCATTCCAACACCACCCACCCAGCCCCTTCCCAGCCTTGTCGCCACCCTTTCCTATCCCGCTTCAGGCCACCCTGACAATTTTTCTATGTGAATACTAGGTCATTATTAATTGCACACCTCACAACTAATAAAGTTGTCACTACTTAATTGCTCAAAATCAACAACTATTAATTAAGAATAGGTATAAATTTGATATTTCATAAAAATCTAAGTTACAAGGTTTAGAACATCCAAAATATGATAAGTATTTGTTTTTCTATAAGCTTAATATTATATTATGTATTAAATAGTAAATAACCCATCCTCAAATTAATTGCTTTATATGATTTGCTTGTATACCCCCTTAGACCTTTCAACGAGGAACTATGACACTTATTAAATTTGAACTTAATATGAGATTCTTTTACTCAAATCCCAGGAACTATGACTAGCAATGTCAGTGAACAAATTGTCACATTTATAAGTTAAAAAACAAAAAGAGTATTTTATATATTTGTCCTTAAATTCTTCATTTAGTCTCATACTAATATTTAACTATTAATTTACACGAATACCATCTCGAATTTTTCTACTATTATGCAAATCATTACCTAAAAACACTTTTATATCACATAAGATTTAATTGATGCTAATATCATAATTTAAACACTTTTGAGAGGGATACTATATATTCCTCTAGAACATAAATATATATGTTTATATAAAATGATGCTATATAACTTTGATAAAAGAATAATTTACTTATAAAATATCTTTGTTAGAGATACAAATTCCCTCCAAAATAATGTTTAGTTACATCTTTATCTATAAGTAAAGCTTACGTCATAATGTATTAATCTATTTTGTCTTTTTTTATTTACACAATTGAGATAGGGACCGTTAGTATAACAGTAAAAAGTTTAGAAGATTAAAATCAAATACCAATATGAGAAATAGAATAGTTTAAAAAAATAATTCAAAATAAAAGAATGTAAGAAAATTAAAAAAAAGAAAGAAAAAAGAAAAAGAAAAGCATGGAACTACTAATTACTGTTATTCTCCAGTAACGGTTGAATTACCTAATCTAACAAGAAAAACAGTAAAACCAGGGCAAAACCAAAATTTCCAAAATTAACGAAGTAAAAATAATTGTCAAGATGAAAATTGTTAGTCCCAAAACACCAAAAAACACCCCTCCACTTGCTCACAATGCGACAATCTTCCCTCCTGAAGCCACCCTTTTACATGTCAACCCCAGAATTCAAACACTTGCCCCTGCTAACCCTTTTAACCATCACACCGCCTGACACCTCATGATAAATGCTCAGAACTCATTTTTCCCATTTCTTGATCATTCTTCACACCAGAAAATCCCTTATACATACATATATATGTGCAGGATTAGTGCTACTGTATATGGTCTTTTATGGTACTAGAAAAATGTCGTCGTCCGAGCTGAGTCTAGTCGCATACGGCAACAAAAACGGCAGGTCGTCGACGACGACCTTCCTGAACTCGGTGTTCATGTCGACGGTGAATGCGGCGGCGAAGACGCTTGTGTCGGTGGCGTCGACGACGAAAGGAAGCGGCGGGATTGTGGCGGTGGGCGGGGGGAAGTGGAGGCCCGGCGACCACTTCCGGTTCATGCTGATGCTAATGACGTGGCTGACCCTGTGGGTTCTTAGGGTTTTGATGGACCACATCCCCTCCTCTTGCTCTTCTTTGGCCTTGGGGTGCTGCTCTTCTGCTCCTTTCCACCTCCTTCAGGCGTTTTCGCCTTTCGGCTTGCTCGATTTCCCCGGATCAGGGTCGTCGTCGGCCACGTCGGCGTCGGCGTCTTTGTCGGTTTCGTCGCTGCAGATGATTCTTAATGAAGGAGTTGAGGCTGTGCCTGTTCAGGCTCTTGGGAGAGCCCTTTCTCATGTAAGTAATTCTTCATTTGTTTTTTGGGTGGTTTTTATTTATAATTATTATTTTTAAATAGTATTTGGAGTGATTTTGGAAATCTCCATACGTTTTCGTGAAAGAGTTTGGTTAGTTTAATACTATGTTTGGTAAGAGGGTTAAAATTATAGGAAGCAAGAGGTGATGGAAATGGAAAGTTAAGGAGGGAGTTTTTTCATCAACTTGTTTGGTTGACAGGAGAGGAAGAAAAATAATAAAAAAGTATAATTTAATATATTTTATAATTATTATAACCTCGTATAAATTAATTTTTTTAAAAAATATTAAGATCAAAATAATTATTATATTTATATTCATTTTGTCAAAAATTTTCAATTCCTTTACTTCACATAGTTGGAATGACTAAAAAATTTGAGCTCATGAATTTATAATTTTTTTTCTTCTAAATTTCTTCTATACCAATTAACTCAAGTTTCTTTTTGTTTTCTTCATAATTTCTGCTCTAATTTCCTTCCTCTATTTTTATCATTCTACCAAAACAAAGATTAAGAGTTTCTTGCTATGTAGTTTTAAGTCATCAGATGTTTATCAAACTAGATTTTGACAAATCTTTTTTTTTTTTTTTTTTTGTGCTGATAACATGATTAATTATAACGTGATATTTGGTGGTTCAGAATTTTAATTTTCTGGTATAGGAAAAAGGTATGAAATGAACAGAGAAATTAGAAGGAAAAAAGAGGCACTCGTGATACATGGCTTAATCATATTGAAATGAAGTTTCGTCCTAAAGATCTTAGGGTCTATCTATCTTGTGGATTTGGATTTATGTATACTAATTTGTGTGAAAAAAAAAAAAAAAAAAGAGTTTCGTCCTAGAGGTTACAATGAAAGTATGCATGTTGACATAGAATATGGAAGCTCAAAGCCCTTATAACTTGCTCAAACAGAATAGGATATATAATCCTAAAGGTTATTTAGAGTTATTAAGCTCCCATTAACTTGGCAGAAAAATTAATTAGAATAAAATAAAAACTTCCATTCGTGGCAGAAAAAGCTGTTGGAAGTTGTATATATAGCTCAAACAGTTCAAAAAAAAATAAATGAGCTTCTAAATTTGGCCTCAGTTTGTTCGTTACCACTGCTCCAAATAGAGAACGCATCACAAAGATCGTTGACACTAGTAAAACATTAGACATTTTTATTTAGAATGTTCAAAATTTTTAGGGGGTTTAGAAATGTTCATTTTTCTAGAGTAATGCTATAAGCATCAAATAGTTGCCAAAATTAATGGTAAAAGCACGTCCATTTAAGCGATTTAATAAGCTAAAATATAGCCAATTTTCTACTTATTATAGTCATAGAATTATACGACATAAACAACGAATTAGAATATTATTATTGTTAATTTTAAATCATTCACACTTATACCGTTCAACTATAACTCATTCTCATTTTACTCTTTAAAACTTTAAGAACTCTGTTCCGAATTTTAAATTGACCTCAATTCAAAAAAAAAAAAAAAAAAGTTAAATGCAGTTAAATAATTTTCGAATTTTTTCCTTACTTTCTAAATTTTAATTCTAATAACAGAAACTAAGTGAGATATAAAAATAAAAAAAAATAAAAAAAAAGGAGAGAGAGACATAAAGTGAGAGTTATAAAAATTTTATAAGCTTTGTAAAAGTATAATCCAATGAAAATCAAATCTTTGTCTTTAATCCTTAAAATAATATATTAGATGCTACATTATTGGAGCTCTAATATATGTTTCTTCTCGTAATATTCCTTTTATATTTATATAAATATATATATATATATATATGTGTGTGTGTACATATTTGCAAGGAAATATTCTTTATATATGATTCCAAAAGTTGCTCAAAATGCAATGCCCAGCAAGAAAAAAAAGGCAGGCAAATGATTACTATTTAGATCCACGTAGCAACCAATTTTACCTCAGACGGACAGGTGTCCACCCCATTCCACGTCGACACTTTTCCTGACTGCCACATAAACCCTTGCCTCACACCATCCCCTTAGTACGTGTCACATTCTGATTGGTTTCTTGACACGTGCAGATCCTGGCCCTGCTGAACGACATCCCCGCCAGCTCGCGGAAATACCAGTTTGCGATGGCGATGGCCGAGCGAATCATGGACGGCAACGCCAGATCGTGCCACGTGGAGATGCTGGAGGTCAACCGCGTGGCACTCTCATCGGCGTTCGAGCGCACCTCAAGCCTCCTGCACCGCTCCCTAGAGAAGCACCGCCGCATCCACAACCTCGACCAGTCGGGCGGCTGCGCGTGGGCGGCACGAGCCATCAGGGCGCTGCCGCTGGGGTCGTACGTGGCGCCGTACGTGAAGGGGCTGGGCGCGTGCGTGGGGGCGGTGAGGTCGTTGATCGCGACGTGCCGGGCGGAGAGGACGAGGCGGTTGGCGATAGCGGGTGGAGGCGGTGGCGGAGGGAAGGTGGTGTGGGAGGAGGAGGAAGGGGGGGAGGTGGTGGCGGAGAAGCTGGCGGAGGAGCTGCTGTGGATAAGCCAAAAGCTGAGCGCTTATGGGGCGGTGGATGAGGCTCTTGTGCAGTGGAGCTTTGCCTCTGGTTTGGCTTCCGTTTCTCTCACTACTGATCCTAGGCTGCAAGGCCTCATTGTCAAGATCTCAGGTTCTACTTCTTTTCCTCTATCTCAAGACTATTTATTTTAACTCTACTTAAAAAGCCTACTTTCCGTTTGACATCATGTTTTAACTTGAAGTCCATTTATTAGATCATAAATTTACATTTATATACTAATTTCACATGTTCAAATATATAATTATATCACGTATTCAAATCGAATATGTGTTTAATTTTTTTTTTATATATCAAAAATAGCAATTGAATTGTTCAAAGATAGAAAAAAAGATAGAAAAATAAGAGTGATATAGATTTTTTAAAAAGTGAAATATATATTTGTGTTTAAATAGTTTTTATCAAAAATAACAATTAAATAGTTCAAAGATAGAAAAAGATAGAAAAATAAGAGTGATATAGATTTTTAAAAAAATGAAATATATATTTAGATTTGAATTCAAATATTGTGAAATAATAGAAATTTTTAAATGTAATTGAATGTTTCGCTATCGATCAAACTCATTTCATATTGAAGTTCAATATTAATTAATTAAGATGATGATCCAAATGTACGGAATTTTATTTTTAACATTTTATATGAAGTTTTTTATCATAATATTTTATCGTTATTATTTGAATTATGAGTTTGAACGTAAGAGTTTTAATGCAGATAGAATATGTTTATGAAACTATGCTAAGCACAGTTAGGGGGTGCCTTTATGTTTATATATCCTAGAGTACTATGAAGGTTTTCATTAATATAATATTAATAACTAATTGTAACTTTTTCTCTTAGGGTAAATGATGACATTAGGTTTAATTAAAAGCACACTTTTATTGAAAAAAAATATATACAAATTAACGAACTTAATAAAGAGCTTATTATTCAAAATAATGTCCTAAGGAATTCCAGTTAAAAAAAAAAATTCATTATTTACCGACTTAAAAAACTTTTTCTTTTAATGCCAATTTGAATTAATAAGATTTGTATGTGCACCTATTACTGAATTAATTTAGAGATTTTCATGCAAGAAGTCTAAGGATTTGTTATTACTATGACAAATTAAATTTTTGCTTCGATGAATCCGTTTGTGAAATATTTACCACTAGAAGTTGGTAATTTACAATGTTTTATACCTCCAATATTACATAATTAGTACGTAAATAGAGCAGTTATTAGTTTATTACTTTACTAAATATTTTGCCATTCAATAATTATTAACTATATTATAAATAGATTAAGGACTGTTTTTCTCTTGTTCAAATAATCATGTAATTTACTTGAAAGGAAAAATGTTATCACGTATTTGATAATTTTGTACAAGTAATTACTATATTATATTATATATAGCCATGTTATTTGGAGATCTGAACCGAGAAGAGCTTGAGATTCCAAGGGAGGTGAAGTTCAGGCTGCTCCTGCTTTGGCTTCCATTGTTTTGCCATGCCGGAAACGGATTCGCATACCCCGTCTTGACATTCTTCGAGAAGGCGGATGTCGAGAGAGCGATTGACGAAGCGATTTGGAGTTTGCCGGCGGTGGATCAGGAAGTAATCCTGACCAATTGGATACAAGACTACACCATCTCGGCGTCCGATTGGCCTAATCTCCAGGCTTCTTATGATCGCTGGTGCCAATCCACAAGAAATCTTGTCAACTGATGTGGAGAGGCTGTTAATTAGTAGTGTATATAAATATATAAAATGTAATATGCACCAATCGTTTCTCATGGTCATATTGCAGTTAATTTAGTGCTAATATTATATATATATATACATATATATATATATATATATATTGTGTATACTTGGTTTTAATAAGACAAGTACTAGCTAGCTAGTTTGTGCAAGTACTTTATGCTATTTTATTTTTTTTATTTTGGTAGATTAAACTTCTGTGTAATATATATTTGGCCGATTGAGGGAGTGTGTCGATCGGTACTGAAAATTGTTAATTACCTTGATACATAGTTTAAATTTCTCATGTTACTTGTGCAATTACGGATCCAAACTTTGAGCACAATTTAAAACTTTAGATTAACAAATTATAAGTTTCATATTATTCATGTATGTATGTAGTCATAAAGTATCCAATTTTGGATTCAGTTATCTGCACAAATAAAAAAAAAATGTAAATTGACATGATATGACAAGTCATGTAGAATTAATACAATTCTGGGTTATATAATATTGTTTAACAATATTTATCGACAACTTTTCATGCTTTAAAGCTAACATCATGCCAATGTTAATGCTATATTTTTTTATTAAAAGAAGAGTAAAAATAATATATTTGAGATTTTGTATTACATTACAAACCATTATTTTTAATTATATCTATATTTTGTCATCATTATTAAGCTTTTAAATTCTCAAAAAAAAAAAAAAAAAGTACTCATCTAAAATTTTAAAATGATAGAATTGTAATGATTAAAGAGAAAATTGAGACATGAATCTGCGAAAATTAAATATCAAATTTAACATTGATTATACTTGGTTAGAAATTTTATCACTAAGCTTCCTACATGGTAAATTTGACATTAAAAACAGTACTCAAATATCAATATTTATCATTGACACATCAATTTAATATTGCTTGATCGCTCCCCTGTAGGAAAAAGTGACCGCCACCTGCCATAGAACTGCCCCATATTTTATTAAAATATAATTTATTTTCAAATATTTTAAAAAAAATTTTATTTCCAAAAGTTTAAAAAATAATCTATTTGCCATAATTTCTGGTTTTCTGTTTCAATCAAAATGGTTCTCTGAGCAGCCAAAAGTGAAAAAACTAATGATTCCATAAGAATAAGTGATTGTACAATACAAAAAATATTATTTAAAAAATACCCTATACTTATTTACACAACATCAGCTAAAATAGAATAAGATATTCCATGTCGCTTAGCATATATTACATAGAAAACAAATTAAAAATTTACATTCATAGAAAGTTTCAATTTCCACTACTGATGAGTGTTGATAGCATGCAGCATTAAAAGGTGCAATAATCTCTTAGGACTTGCCTGGCAAGATCATGCGCTCCGCTTCTTTTATAGATAAGATGCAGGTTGTAAGTGTAGAAAACCAAAAAACCAATTTGAGAGCAAGAGAAAGCTATGATTTCTTATTCCAATTAATGAGTCAAAATAATACATCAAAAGAGATTTATATAGACTAGATAGAAAATATAAAAAAGACTGATATACCTTTAACTATTGAAAATAAGGAAACCTAATAATAACAGAAAACAAATAATAAAATAAATATAAAACTATATTATCTAACTAGTAAGTTGCTTTCCTGTAACGGTCACAATAACCCCGTCTCGGAGTTCCGGGGCTCAAATTCTCATTCGGAAGGCTTAGGATGGGGTAATCCTTCTCATCAGTTGCAAGCACTTGCTCATAATGCCAAGCTGCCAACGATATGAGGCCAACATGATGATATGCCCGGGCTATGTCGCACAGGGCTTCCTGCAAATGTTGAGTTGTAAGAAAACCGAATGCATTTGGCACGACTTTACAACTTCACCTAAACTTTTAAGAATTTGACCGCGAATCTCGTAATAATTTCAATAGACGAACAAATCTTGATGATGAGCAGGAATGGAAAATCTAAAATGAGATTATGATAGATGTAAGCGCATGCTTGTTTCGATGTTGTATGTGGAGTCCGTGAATTTGCAATTTTGTGATGATAATTAGTCAAGCTCACATATATGCACGCATATGGCAAACAATTGTACACAGTTCTTTCTTTGTATCTCGCTATTTTGTTCCTTTCACCTAACAACGAAAACGAAAACTTCGAAGTGAATGTTAAAACAATAAAGGAGTTCAACAAATTAGAAATTTACTGTATTGTAGGATAAGGTTTTGCTTCATATAAAGCGACTTTTATAGATAATTGACCATTGCTAAGATTTACACACCTTAAGTAAGTTTGAAAATAAGATAATTTTAATTTTTCAAAATGAGAGAATGATGAAAAAGGTTGAGACAAACATTTTTTTTATAAAAATTGTCCACTTTCGAAAAATGGACATGTCATCCAAGTATAGGGTTGGCATTCAGAGGTAAGAAACCCAATTTTTCAAAAACTGCAGTAGAAGGTAGAATTTTTGAAACGGCTTAAAGTTAATAGCATGAATTTTGGAAGAAAAAAAAGGGAGGGAGCATCTGAGACACAAATTTAGATACGTTACATTAACATGATACAAATAATTAATACTAGACTAATATAACAAAAATTAAATTAAGATTAACTAAAACTTGTTTCATGTTAATCAAGAGTGAAAAATTTAGGAAATTACAAAAAAAAAAAAAAGCATAATTGTCGTCAAATATTTGAAATTCCAAGTCTGCCGCTGACCTTCCATCTGTTTCTTCATCTATATATTGCTCCACCTTTCTTTATCTGAGGGAGGGACATAAGACCAGGTCAAAAAAATTATACGTATATTAAGTATACCCTTGTATTATTTGTGCCTCCATCGAGGCACTGTAAATCACTGATACATTCTTAAATTTTTGGGTAATTTGTTCGTTCAGCCCTTGTATCATGTACATTCTATCATTTTGATTCCTAAATTTTGATTTTAGTGAATTAGGTCATGAACTTTTAATGTTTGATTGTTTTGGTAACTGATATTGAAATTGATGAAATATTTTTTTTATTCAATCTATATAATCATGTTTCAACTCTATGATAACACGAAGTTTTACAAAAATTATTACAAAAGTATAAAATTTTTCTCCTTATTTATATTAAAACCCTTAAAAACTAAAACCTTGAACTTAATTATGGATTTTTTTTTTAATTTTTAGTTATTATGCAATAGCAATACAAATATCTATATTAAATTTAAGAAATCGTCTGTCAATTTTAATATGAGGCTAGGACCAAAACTTTAAAAAAACAAAAGTTCAAGAATTAATTTACCAAAATCAAAAGTTCATGCACCAAAATGATAGAATATTTATAGTTTAAGGACTATTTATAATTATCAGTAGTATTTAATTTATTTTGAGCACCTCTGTTCAAAGGAGGGGGAAAAAAGAAGAAGAAAGATTAATGTCTTAATAATATTATATTTTACTATAACTTTCTTTATTATCTCCCACTCTTTATAGTATGAAGGGGAAAAAAGCAATGTGTTAATAATATTACACACAATGACTCTATCATATAGCTCTCCACTACATAGTATAATCGAAAAGGGAAAGGAGATTAATCTGCACTAATTCGCTATATGAAAGGAAATAAGAGAAACTCCAAGTTAAGAAGCTTCCACAGGGATCCATTGAAATTTGCACTTGCTTTCTGCATTGATGAAAAAAAAGTATTAATTATTAAATTTGAAAAAACAAAAACAAAAAAGAAATTCACAAAAAAATATATACGAAAAAATAATTGTAATCATATATGAATATTGGATCATTATCATAACTATAAAATATGGATTCCACCACAAAGCTTCTACGACCGTTTTTAAAAAACGGTCGTGAAAAGTTAGGCAAAAACATGAGGCGGAACACGGTTTCCGAAAACCGTCTTGGAAGCCGAGGCTTATACGACGGTTTTCAGAAACCGTTGTGGAAGCATGAATCTTCCACAACGGTTTCTAAAAAACCATCGTGATAGGTACGAAGGATGAAATTTTTCCAAAATTTTTTTTTTTTAATTTCTCACCCTACCAAGACAGTTTTTTGGAAAAACCGTCATGGTAGGTCAAAATTTTTTTTTGAATTTTTCACCCTACCACGACAGTTTTTTCCAAAAACCGTCGTGGTAGGTATGAATGCGGGAATTTTGAAAATTCTTGAAATTGTTCAACTTTTTGGAGCGTATATTAAAACCCAAAAAAAATACCCTCTTTCTCACCCCATTACATTCCGAGCCTTTTTCACTCTATAATACAAACTCTAACTCCAAACCCAAAGCTGCCCATAACCTCCCTCCATTTATCTCTCTCCGCTCCCTCTCTACATTCTCGCCGCCATTCCTCTCTCTCTCTCTAACTCCGAGCCTTTTTCCCTCTCCCTCTCGCCGCCATTCCTTTGTCCCCTACATTCTCTACCACTCCGCCCGTACCCACGCTCAACAATCCGGTAAGTTGAAATGTATCTTGCTTGGGTAAGGCACAGATTTGGGAATTTTCCGTCCAAAATGTTGATTTTGTTGATTGTGAAATTTCCGTCCAAAATGTCAAAAATCCACAATGTTCCTTTCAAAATGTTGATTTGGTTGATTGTTGATTTGGGAATTTTCCGTAGAAAATTGTCCAAAATCCGTCCTTTCGGTGATTGTTGATTGTCGTTGTGATTTATATTGCTTTAAAATTGATTGGGTAAGGCACGGATTTGGGAATTTTCCAAAAAAAATATTGATTTTGTGAGTTAAATTTTCCGGATTTGCCACCCGTGGGAAATGAAATGAATTCGCAAATTTTTTTTTCGACGGACCCTATCACAACAGTTTTTTGTGTAGAACCGTCGTGGTATATTCTTAAATGTCCACATTTAGGCCCTATTTTTTGCCTATTCCATGACGGATAACAAAACCGTCGTGGAATATGAAAAAATTCCACGACGGTTAGAAAATCGTCGTGAAAATGTTACCACGACGGTTGAAAATCGTCGTGGTATCCACATTCTGTTCTAGTGTATACTTAATTAATCGATCCTTTAGATGAAATTCAAGTCCAATCCTTTAGAAATCTTGAATTTAAGATTACTTTTTTACTTTAATTTTCATTAGAACAACATGTACAAGACAGGAACATGCAAAATCACCTGGGTATAATTTGCTTTGTCCAACTTCTTAGCCTGAAAGACACAAGAGAAAACGATTTGTAAGAGTTTTATTACTTTTACAATTCTATTTTTTATTTTGATTTCTTCTGGTAATTATGTATGACAAACCTGGAATAATAACCACAATGCACAAATTGCATGTACGGGCAACATTATGTGACGCTTGAAAGCCTATAAAACAGGAAATAAAAAAAGAACTTGTTCATCAGTTGATCCAATTCTCCAAATAAACTACAATGATCAATTGAAGTAATAATAAAATAAAAGATTATTAGGAACCATGATCAATTTTTTATTTTTTGTATTTTTTATGTTTGTAAAAATATTTTGGTTTTTGTTTTTTGTTGTACTTTGTTTGGCTAAATGATGACGTATAGTCACTCAAATATGCAATATACAATTTATACAGAGTACATTTTTGGTAATTTACTTGAAGTAAAGTCAATTATTTACAATTAGTAATCAATAAATTAAAAAAAATAAAAACAAAATGGACGTAAAAACTTAAGGAAAAAAAAAAAGGACTTAAAAAGAATCTAAAATATCAAATGCTTATGCAAATATTTCTCCAAAAAAAAAAAATTAAATAATAACTATACAAGTAAGTTTTTAAGAAAGAATGAATTACCTGAGGCATGTAAATTGCAGCTAATATAGCGGCAATATAATTTAACAGAAGCAATCCAGTGCAAAAGATTGTAGTGTTTTTAGGGCCGAAAATTGCTGGAAATGTTCGTATGTTATGCCTGTAATATTGTCCAACATTATTGACGCAAAATATAATTTCATGAACTAAATTAGAGTGGTCTTAATGGTAATAAGAAAAAAAAAAAAAGATCTTACTTCATGTCACCTTCGATGTCGGTAAGATCTTTTGCGATGCTAATGACCACGAAAAACATTGTGGCAAAGCTAATGATAAAAACAATTGGAGGGCTGCAAAGCAAATTTAAATCCAAACATGAGATTATATGAATAATAATAATAATAATAATAATAATAATAATAAGAAGGATCAAATTTGTGTCTTTTTCATCCACTAAAATGCAACATAGACAATTGGTCAAAACCTGGCAAAGACAGTAAAAAATATTAAATAAAAAAATGTTTTGAGTTACAAAATTGTTACACACCTCCACCAAAAATGAAGTCCAAGAGAAGCTCTGGAAGCGTAAAGTATACCGAGATTGTGGAGGACACCCGTAGTCTGCATAATTTGCTTTTTGTTAATTAACAAATATAATATTTTGCTCCTCTTTAGATTATGCGAGGAGAGAATTTTGTATCATGTTCTTAATTTCAGGGGGCCACTAAATAACAAATGACCCTACAAACTACATAAATCAAAACACAATTTCAATCACATTTGGATTCACAATATATGAAAAGAAAATCATAAAAATATTAAAAAACGTACCAAGGGAAGCCCAATAGATGTTGCAAGAGAATTTCTTTTGAATCTAATAGGAGGAGCAGAGTAGACGGTGGCAAAAAAAATACCAAGATAATAGAGAGAAGTAGTGATTAGATCGGCATTCATAAACCGTAAAATCGATATGCCAGCAAGCAAATCAAATGCCACCAGCATCCATGCTTGTTTCATTGAAAGATCCCCTGCTGGTATAGGTAAATCAGGCTTGTTCACCCTGAAAGTATAAAGATAAAAATAAACTATAAGGAATTTTTGCAGCAATCATCAATAAAAACTAGTAAAATAAAAATAAAAAACATTTCTTTCATTTAGAAATCCAAACTTTCATGCAGTAAAAAAAAACTTAGCAAACTTACACATCACGAACATAAATAATAAACGAAAGGCCTTGAAAAGAGTATAATGGATATATAGCGTCATTTTGTTTAGGAAGTGATAGAGATTGCGATATTTATTTGGAAAAGATCAAAGCATACCTGTCAATATCAGCATCGAAAATCTGATTGATACCAATAAAATAAGCACGAGAAAGCATTATAGCAATTAGGCCTGGAAATGCCTTAAACAGGAAAGACCACTTAAACATTTGTGGGTTCTCAACTAACACTTCTTGCGAACAAACAACTGCAACAAAAAAGCGAACATGAAAAATTGATCAATTACGTACACTATTATGCCCAATAGAGAGAGTGAAATTTATTTCTTGTTCTCATGTGAACTTTTTTTTTTTTAATGGTCTGTATTTTCTTGAGAAAGTTTACTTACACAGTCGATAGACTTGCTTGAATCAATCCATATGGCCTCAAGAATTTATAGAAGGCAGATCCAAAATGTGCGACTTTGGCTACTGCCGGATTAATTAAACCGAGATCAGCTTTTTCTTGAGCGCTTGCCTAACATCATTAGTTCCATTTATTATTATTAGTCGAATAAAAATAACCAATTGGACCGATTAACAAAGGTTATTAATTACTAACTATTGTTATAAAATAGCATAAATAAATTAAATAGTAAGAGAAAAAATCAAAAATAGCATAAGATTAAGAAAATAGCTCTCGTATCTACGTGTAAATCTTAAGACTATTTCGTATATATCAATATTTACTAGGTATGATCTAATAGTAAATTATGTAATTACTAGTAAATTTAATACCTATTTTTATTTTTAACATGACAAAAACCAATATTTACTATAAATACAATTATTTCACAACTTAATAAAACCAACATTTTTAGCTCGATCAAAAACCACAACTTTTTTATACTTACAAAATCACACACAAATATTGATTATTACAAATTAGTTCCAATTCCCAAATCAAAGCCCAAAATAAGCAAAACCTAGCCTAAATCTCAAATTAGCCCCAAAAACCCCCACACCTGAGCAACACCGACGGGACGGAGCTACCCACACAGGAAAGTGTCCTTAAAAAAAAAAAAAAAAAACACACACACACACACACACACACAACCACCTCTCACAACCAAAAAAACCAAACAACGAAGCTGAAGATTGATCTCAACCTCGCCGGCGACTGATCTGAGATTCGAATCGCCTGCGTGAGATGGCGAATCGCACTGGTGACATCAATGACTCCGTGAAGTTATCGCCGTCATTGGAGCTTGTGCGATGAATTACGAAAGAAATCGCGAGCTTCGCTTGAAGCTGTTGTCGTCATTGGAGTTCGCGAACCTCCAGTCGCCGGGATCTTAAACTTCCAGTAGTCGGGAAGATCGCCGGAGAGATCATCAGCGTCGTCTGGAGCAGTCACGATCGATGAGGAGAGAGAGAGAGAGACAGCGGGGAAACAGAGAGAGGATAGAGGGAGACAACAGGAAAGGAGAGAGAGTAGAGGGAGTACATGGGAAGAGGAAAGGGTAAAATAGGAAAGAAATAATTTATTTTAAAGAGAGAATATAAAATATACTATTATTTATCAACTTTCAAAATCTACTATATATTTCACTAGTCTCATGAAGATAAGCTATTTAATTTAGTATAAATACGGCATAAAAATAATTATGGCACTTAATAATATAACTGCTAATGAAAAACGTTCCTCTCAAAAAAGTTAACGAAACATGTTGAATTACATATGTAACAATTTACAAAAAATTTATCAATAATATTCCAATGACTAGCTTGAAAGAAAAAAAATATATAACATAAGTTGAAAAGAAGCATATAGATGGTATACCTTGATAAAGTGATGTTTGTAATGTTGGCCGTACGATAAGGATTTTGAGAACCTATCTTGGCCGTAGAGCCCCAATGGCAAATTGTTCAATTTTTTGGTGGAGCATTTTGAAGGAAAGTTAGAGAATTTGATATTTTTGGTTGTGAGATTTTTCATTGGAATCAGTCTATTTTTAGTAGATGGGATTCTAAATGAAGAGTTTGAGACTAATGAGAGCTCCATTCTTATGTGAAGAAACCACAACAACAAGGTATAAAAGAGTGAAAGTAGTAGCAAAATTGCTTGTAGTTGATTTTCGAGAGGCCTTGCAATACATGCTTCAGGAGTTTCGATATTTATAGTAAGGGGAATAATAATTTTTATGATTTCTATTACTAATTTTGGTAGTTAGAGTATGGGGAATAGAATGAGATGCCTTTTATGGCTATTCCTTCTATGTTCTAACGGTGTTCACGTGTATCTTATGTTTGTAGTGCTCCATATATTTAACACCACCCACACCCACACACACACACACATACACATATATATATATATATATATTAGTCAAAGGATTAGCAATTATATATTCATTTAGTCAAAAGAAAACGACTAAACAATTATATATATATATATATATATTATATGTATATGGTTCAGCTAGGATCCTTCTGGAGTTTTTGGTGCAACAGCCACGTGTTGAGCCAGGAATGAATTGCTAGTTATAATGTCAGGTTGTTATCCGTGCTTGTAACCGTCTGTTGGTGGTTATAGTGTCACTGTTGCCATGGTCTTTTAGAAATTGGCTTCATTGTTATGGGTTAAAAAAAAAAAAAAAAAAAAAAAACGACATCATAAAAACACAATACGATAATAATAATAGATATAGAAGGATATTTGATCACTTCACTTAACATGTTAACATTTTAATATAGAAACTTAATTTATTAGCAGTCTAAAATTCCACGTCTTTTATTTAATCTTCACATTTATATATTAGGGAGTCAAACGTCATTAGCTATTTATTTTTCTATTTTATAAAAACTCTTTTCTCTGAATTAATTTAGTATAATGTGACATGATACTGCAATGATGACCCGGTAACTCTGAGTTGTAAATATAGTAGCAGAGTTTGAGACTTGATTTTTGAATGGGCAAATTATGTAAATGTAAAAATGATTCATAAATCGGATCTAATATGATCGGGATTCTAGCATCATTATTTATTTGTTTATATTGTTTATCAAAACCATTATATATAATGACTTGACGTAAAAAACATTGATTATTCAATTATTAATTACATGTGTGTTTGAGTTGTAATTTTACGTAATAATATACATTGTGTTTTCGATTTTTTAGGAGTGAATTTTTTTTTTTAATTGCAGTACTATGCTCACTCATCCAATTTACGTTAAAACGAAACTCTTTGTAGTATTTCCATAAGACAGATGAGGATGTGAATTGTTGAGAAATATCACTAGTAGTACAAATTAATGGAAATATCCAGTGGAGTTTTTCTGTACAAAAACATAGCATTTTATGTAACTATGCATTTAGAACAACAAGTATATTGAGAACAGTCTGCAAAATGATAAAAGAAATAATGGCAATAGTTGGTACAATATTAGTAATGGAAATAACAACAAAAGATATAAGACAAGAAGATTTAAGTCATTCGTAATAATTAGTAAGAAATAATTAAGTCGATGAAATATATGCTGACTCTATCATCATAAAAATTGATATTCAAGCTAGACATCGAGATAAAGTCATAATTAGGCATGTTTGAGCAATTAGGCATCAAACAAATGTTTAAAATATAAGGGGGCGTGTTTAGTAAATGATTTTACAGACATAAGGATACTTTAGATATGTGAATTATCATTATTTTTTTTTACTGACAAGAATTTATAAAATTGCCATGTCAATTAAAATGAAATATTGTTTCTACCAAAAAAAAAAAAGACGACAACTTACTCCCCCACAAATTTGTATATGAAAATTGAGATTAAAATTAATTAATGTTTCTAACACTATTTTTTAGTAAAATATTGATGGTGTTTATGAATTTTTCAAGTTCAAAATAATACAGCACTTCAGTAGAAAATCACTTAAAAATAACCAGTTTTATTCCTAACACTGGTAATCAAAATTGTAATTGCCATCCTATAGTTGTAACCGTCCGTTTCAATCTCAACGGTCACAAACATGTGAAGTTTTTTATTTTTATTTTATTTTTATTTAATAATTTGAGAGTGGGGGGATTTGGACTCTACACCTCATGATAGAGACATATGTGAAATTACCGTTAGGCTATACCTACAACCACTAAACTTGTGAAGTTTTGATTCTTCAAAAATTAAGTGATAAACTATAGACAATCCCTATATATATATATATATATATATATATTGGTCAACGCAATTCAATTCGCTTTCTATTTTTTTTTTTTCCTATTTAAAATTCAGTAGTATGGAAGGAGACATTAAATATTGGTTGATAGAAAAACGTTTATGTAATTTTTTCTATTCTTTAGCTGATCATTTTTTATCATATATATATATATATATATTCTATTTAAATATTCTGTATATGGAAGGAGACAAATATTGGTTGATAGAAACACGTTTATGTAATTTTTTTCTATTCTTTAGCTGATCATTTTTAATCAAATAGTTCTGCGTCATGGTTTCCATATGTTAGCTTAAAAAAATATATTTAAATTTAATGTGGTTCAACCGACCCCACACGCTTTTCTAAAATTAATTTTGTGCCTTTAAAAAAAAAAATTTGCGCCTTCCATCCATTTTTCCCCACTGTATTCCTATTTATTGCACTTTACTCTCTGCTTTTTATTTTTATATATTTTTTATAAATATTTTGCTCTTTTTATTCAAAAGCTCTTAACATATTTTATATGTTTTTATATATGTAAATAGAAGAGAAATGGGTAAATAACATTTTTCTAAAAATATTATGACAAATTATGTATTCTAAAAATATTTAAGGTAAGTAATCTTACAAAAATTATAGTAAATAAATTAATAGGTATTTTCAAGAGCCCTAAAAACAAAATGTTTTACGAGCTTTAATGTTAACAGGTGATTTTCTTTATATTATTCCAGTTGTTTTGATCTAATGTCATGTTAGACAGATAAAAAGCATGATGTGGGCCTCCTTTTCCTAATTAAATAAGAGATGAGAGAGATTAGGGTTCATTTGGAGTGTAAGCTCAAACTTACACCCATTAATTTAATTTTATTTTTTTTGAAAATTTTTTTTATCTTTTCTGTAAAAGTCAACAAAAATTATTATTGAAACTTAAAAATCTTAACTCAAACTTACACCCCAAACTAACCCTTCAATATATCAACTTAGCCTTCGTTTGATGTTTTAACTCTAACTTAAATTTTTCATATTAGTTTTTTTTTTAAATCAACAAAAATTATAACTATTTTTAAAAAAATTAACCAACTCTAACTTAAAAATTTCAACTCCAATCAGGCAAACCAAACGCATCTTTAATACTTTTTTATAGTAAGATAAAATCACAATCTAACACTGCAGTCCAAATCCAACGACGTGCCACCTGGTTATCACCACCGTCCTCATCAACACCAACTCCCAACCTGATCCTCTAGTTTTTAGTGAGCAACAGTTCGCTTTGTCCTTTAATGAATAGTGGTTATAATATGTGTCCAATATCACGAAATGGACACAAAACATTTTGTTAGTAAAATTCGTTTTTTTTTTTAATTTATAATTTTATAATAATTATTATTTTTTGGGAAATGGTTGTCAACAACGTGAAGACTGTAAAAGCTTTCCAGTTTTTGTGCGAGCAAAATTTTTTAGAAGAAATGTCGGCAAGAAAATGATTAATTTTAAACGACATGTCATTTGCTGAATTATCGACATGCAGAACGACACGTAGCTTTTATTCAAGCAACAACAATTTCATTAAAATAAATGGCAAGACGCTTTTAGCATAAACGCCAAATATCATGTCGTTGTTTCTGCGAATGAACAGGACAATTAAAACTGTAGTAAGAACAGCATTTTATGGATGAACAACCTCTATCAGCTAAAAATGTCGTTTAGGTAAATAGCCATTTTAAACATAAACGACTTGTAGTTTTCATCTAAACGACAACTATTTTTAATCGGTGAACGGCAAGACCTTTTATACATAAACGACAAATTGTCTTCCATTTTTTTTTTTAACTGAACACACCATTTTCTAGGCCATTAGCAACATGCTTTCCAAAATTATTAATTATCCCACTTTATCATTATTATTATATTTGCTTGAACACTTTTATTAATTTAATTTGCTATATGAAAGGAAATAAGAGAAACTCCAAGTTTAAAAGCCTTCCAAATGAACTTCTAGGAATTTGCATTTGCTTCCTGCAAAAAGTCAAACATATAGTTCAATATTATTCAGGAGGATTATATGCACTTGACAAAACCTACATATCTATATACTTATATGTATCGTATGGTGTATATATATATATATATATATATATTGTTTTCATATGCATCACCTTGGTATAATTTGCTTTGTCCAATTTCCTAGCTAGCCTGAAAGAATACGAGAGATCAGAGGAGTAGTAAGAGTTTTAATTACCTTTTACTAAAGAATTTCTACCACACTATTGTTATTTTTTTCCTCCCCTCATCGGTAAGATCAATGTTTTTATCATTGAATTAATTTATTTATGGTCTAGCTTATAATTGTATTTATATATAGTACAAAATACATAATTTGTTTGTTCTGAAATTCGTGTATGACTAATGCGGATTTAACATGCTAATGCGGATTATCGTCGTGAAAAAGAAAGAGAGACCCACTAGTGATAAAAGACAAATGAAAGTAACACTAGAATGACACAAGCCTTTATTTATCATGATGAATTTGAATTAAGGGGAAACATTGTAGCAATATTGACCAAAAAACACTTTGGAGGAGATTCCTTTGGCAAAAGATAGATAATCAGTGACCCTATTCTCCTGTAATGTTGCGAACTCTGTGTGATTTGATCAATGAACGACAACTTTTATGATCAGTGAACAACGACAAGACCTTTTACGCATAAACGACAAACAATCTCTCGCTTTGAAAAAAAAAAAAAAAAAAAAAAAACGATTGTAAAGTTTCAAAAGTTGAAAGACAAGTCATTTTCTGGACTAGCAACCACGTAGATTTTTAAAATTCCCTTTCATCCCTCAACTCTTTATGGTTTTTCCCACATCACAAAATATTTTTACAGTTTTATCCTTTTTTATCTGCTCTTGTGAATTCTTTTAGTACTTATATTTGTATAATTTTTTTTTTAATTTAAAAATCGTTCAATTTTATCCTAAGTTTTGATTTGTAAGTACTCATATTCAAAGTTTAATAGCTCAAATAAATCAGAATTCAACAACACTACTGTAGAAACTCACAACGTTCTAAACTTTACAAACTTTAAAGCTAAATTAATTACGTTAAAAGTTTATTTTATTAATGAGAGAAAAAAAAAAAAACACAAAGACATGGATACATAAATACACCATGTGAAAAAATTTTATATTGTAGTTTTAGGTCAAACCTTAGATTTAATTCTCGTCCCTTGAAATTTTTTTTTTTTTTTGTGGCTCCATTACTTTCTATCAAAGAACATCACTGCAAGTTTTTCTCTTGCCATAATTCTTAAGGGATGTCACAAATATAGCCTTTTCTTCCAATGCTATATTATAATAATTAGGAAATCATAAAAATAATGCCATTCTCCTAAACCTATAGAAGAGTAATTCCTTCTTAATTAAGGAATTCAGAAAAAATATCTATGTATTTCAGTCCCTGGAAAAGATGGTTGTGCTCGTAATTAGCCTATTCTCAAACATGTTATGCAACAACTATCTACCTGTTTGGATTATAGGCCGTATTTAAGGGTTCATTAAAACTGAAGGTTTACATTCAAATGTAGAATTTGATTTATGCATTCAAATTAAATACGTGTTTAAATAGTTTTTGTTAAAGGTTACATTTGAATAAGTAGAAAAATGAATGTGTTATGGATTTCTAGAAAGTAGAAAGTGAAGATTTAGATTTAGATTTAGTTTTTTTATTTTTATT
Source organism: Ficus carica (assembly GCA_009761775.1). NCBI lineage: Eukaryota > Viridiplantae > Streptophyta > Magnoliopsida > Rosales > Moraceae > Ficus > Ficus carica. The sequence continues at coordinate 11,876,539 of CM019746.1, forward strand.
TTTATTTTTTTGAAGTTAAATTGGCATTTAATAAAGAGGCTTAACAAAGGGTGACAAGAACAAAGGACTCTTGTCAATGCCACAGTATCAAACAAAGAACTTAAATCGTAAAAGGCTAGCTGGTGAGCAACTTTGTTTCCCTCACGTGGAACATGATTGCAACTTCCACCCGAAACCTGCAATAGAAGACTCGAGATATCTTCTATCACTGCACCGTCATCTCCATGAGCATATCACTCATTAACAGTCGAAACTACCTTTTCTGCATTTGACTCCACATGCATGACCTTTAAATTTAAAAAAAGTAGCAAACTCAAGTCCTTCACGAAGCGCTATACATTCTTCTATGTGGGAAGAAAAACGACCATATATGCACTTTCTTAGCCACACAAGAAACCACAGACCCTTCTCCATCCCTACTACGTATTATATTAGAGTTAAATAATAGCTACGAGAAAAGGTGATTCAAACGGACTATATATCTCATGTTCTCTTTAAGAAGAAAAATAATTACACACTCCTCTTTTTGAAGTAGTACTTACTCCTCCTTGGAATTTTCAGATTTAAAGGGTTAAGATTTGTTAACCTCGATGATTAGCATTGCCGCTGCAGTGAATACAGAAGATCCTATGGTCTTTTAGGTAAATATGTGAACACTTTGGACAATTGGTCATTTCCTTCTAGATAACTTATTAATTTTCTTTTGTGTCTTTATTGTTGTAGTCAATATTGGTTTAACCATCTTTTTTTTTTTTTTTTTTTTTTTTTTGAGATTTATAATTCTAATAATATCAATAATTCAACTTATTGAGCGCCTTTATTCAAAGAAAAAATCAAACTAAAAAATAGCAATGTCTTAACAATATTACACACTTTAACTCTCTTTATCTCTCCCTCTTCACACTAGTATAAAATTAAAAGAAAAAATGGAGATCAATCTGCACTATTTGCTTAGATGAAAGGAAATAAGAGAAACTCTAAGTTAAGAAGGTTCCAAAGGAAGTTATAGAATTTTGCACTTGCTTCCTGCATATTTGAAAAAGTTAAACTTGTCATTAGTATCAATATCAGTATATCTATATGCAGTTTAATATTCGTTATAAGGACAACATGTGTTTGACAAGAACGTGCATATCACCTGAGTATAATTTGCCTTGTCCAATTTCTTAGCCTGAAAGGGCACAGGAAAAAAAGGAGTACTTTGTAAGATTTTATATTATTTTTACTTTTACTTTTATTTGTTTTGAAATTTATGTATGACAATTAGACAAACCTGAAATAATAACCACATTGAAAAGAATGCATGAGCGGGCACCATTAAGTAACTCTTGAAAGCCTATTTAAAAAAGATTAAGAAAATAACTTGTTTATCAGTTATAATTCTCCACGTAAATATGACAAAGATTGATTTACATTTAGGAATGAATATACTACAAACGGAACAAAATGGACGTAAAAGCAGAAAGAAAAACATTTAATAGACATATAAAGTCTAAGATATCCAATTAATCTCAATACTTAGATATTTCGTTAGAAAAAAAAAAATATATATATATATATATATATATATATGCAAGTTTTCAAAATAAGTAATTAATTTACCTGAGGCATACAAATAGCAGCCAGAATACCGCCAACATAATTTAGCAGAAGCATCCCGGTGCAAAAGAATGTAATATTTCTAGGTCCGAATATTGCTGTGAATGTCCTTATGTTATTCCTGTAAATATTTTTCTAATGATGTTAAAGATAATGCTAAAAATAGTGCTTCGCAATTAATAGGAATAGAAAGTTTTCTAGATTTTAATTCATAACATAAAGAAAATACATCTTACTTCAAGTCTCCTTCAACATCTGTGAGATCTTTTGAGATGCTAATAACCACGAAAAATAATATCGCAAAGGCGACGATAAAAGTGATTGGAGGGCTGCAATGCAAATTGTAATCAATATAAAATTACATTGAAAACAATGATAATAATATTGATTAAAAAAAAATTTAAGATGGAATTTGAGGACCTGAAAAGACAAGAGAAATATAAACAATAAGTTTTTGGTTATATAAATTTGTTACACACCTCCAACAAAATTGAAGTCCAAGGGAAGCTATGGTAGAGTAAAGAACACCGACGTTGTGAAGGCCACCGGAAGTCTGCATGCATAATTATTATGAAATTTGATTCGATAAACATTTATCAACTAGTTTTTCCAAAACATGGCAATTACTTGGATGCAGATATATGAAAAATATTGTTTTTTTTTTTTATAATTAACTTTTAATAAAATAGTGTTTTTCAAATAATATACTCTAAATCAATTTTTCAAGCCATTTTTAATTTTTTGAGGTGACCCCTAAATTTGTGACTCTAGAAACTATGTAAAGATAAACACAATTTACACATTTACATTCAGAGGATGAAAGAAAATAATATAAGAATAGTACCAAAGGAAGTAAAATAGACTGTTGCTAGAGAAAATCTCTTGAATCGAATTGGAGGAGCAGAATAGAAGTGGGCAATTAAAAGACCAAGTGAATAGAGAGAAGTTGTGATTATGTCGGCATTCATCAACCGCAAAATTGATAGGCCAGCAAGTAAATCAAATATCACTAACATCCATGCTTGCTTTAATGAAAGATCTCAGCTGGTATAGGTAAATATGGCTTGTTCACTCTGAAAAGAGAATTAAAAAAAATTAATAAAAATAAGCTAAAATGCTTTTTTCTAGTAATGCAAAAAGAAAAGTTAATTAAATTTAAAAAAGACAATCTTTGACTTGAAAATAGAAAAAAATTTCATGAAGTAATTAAAAAAAAATTATCATTTTGATTACAAACGTTGAAAACCTACCATTTCAATCGTTGACAGAAGAATTCTTTTTATTCTTTTTTAATTTAAATCTGTAAAGATATTATAATATATAGTCATATATTGTAATCAAAACGTACCTGTCAATATCAACATCATAAATTTGATTGATGCCATTAAAATAAGCATGAGCAACTATTATAGCAACTATGCCTGGGAATGCCTTAAGTAGTAGAGACCATTTAAACAATTGTGGGTTCTCAACTAGCACTCTTGCAAACAAACAACTGTCAAAAAAGAAAAAAAGAGAGTGAACATGCGTATACATATACATATATATATATATATATTGCATAAACTAATATCTTAAGCGAACAAATTACATAGACTAATATGTTCAACTAAGGTTGAGTGGATGAGAAAACTTCTTATTTTTACTTACAAGGTCGATATGACTGCTTGTTTCATTGCATAGGGCCTCACAAATTTGTAACAAGTGGATCCAAATCGTGCAACATCAGCTACTATTGGATTAAAACCAACGGCTTCATCTCTAGCACTTGCCTAGCATCATTAGTTCATAATAAGTTGAATATACAAAGCCAATATTTGGACCAACTAATTAAGAAGGTAAAAATATAAAGTCAATATACCTTGATAGAGGTACGTTTATAACAACGTTGGCCATATGATAAGGATTTTGAGAACCTGTCTTGGGCGCCGTAGAGCCCCAATGGCGTATAATTCATCAATTTGTTGGTGGAGCTTTTTGAAGGAAATAAGTTGGAGAAATTTATATTTTTGGTTGTAAGCTGGTTCATTGGTCTCAGCCTATTGTTAATAGATGGAACTCTAAATGAAGTGTGAGAAATTGAGAGCTCCATTTCTATTTGTGAAGAAACAACAACAAGAACGGAAAATTATAAGATCTCTAAAAATGCTAATAGTTGTTGATTTTCAAGAGGTCTTAAAACAAATGCTTCACGAGCTTCAATATTTATAGGTGATTTTCTTCTATTATTATTATTTCAGCTGTTTCGATTTTACTAGTTGCATGTTATACTGATAAAAGGGTGACGTGGGCCTCCTAATTAAATAAGATGAATTATTTCAGCATGCTTCTTTTGCCCAAGAAAACAACTGTGTACTTTTTTTTTTTTTTTTTGGTTCCAAAGCAATTGTGCGTGTGTGAGTGTTGGTGTAATATCGATTATTTGCATTTTAGTAAACAATAGTATGCTCACGGTAAACCATTGTGTGCTATTGTTGTTTGTTGTTTAAAAACAATTATATATCGACATATATATATATATATGTATATGACTTTTAGTAAACAATAGTTAGCTTTTTGTTGTTTAGTCATCAACATTCACCTGTAGGTATTCTCTATCTTTGATAAATGCACGTGCATGTTATACTTTTCATTAAATATATATATACACACACATATATATATTCAAACAACATTATTGGTTCTTAGCTGACTTTTTTTGAACAAATTGTTGTGCTGCTTAAGGTTATTTCCACGTGCCATGATTCTCGGGTCAAAGTTTGCAGACATCCACGGCATCTTATATCCAAACGCCTACGTATTTGTTTAATTATCCGAAACACCCACTGTAATTGTAAAATCAATCACAAACTACCGATTTTTAAGTGATCAAAATATTGAAAATACCAAGACTATCTTTCTTAATTGCGACCCAAAGCTATTCATCAGATTTTGTTCGATTGGATTATCAGTTCCCTATGATATCAGAAGCTGCCTAATTTTGACATGATGATGAATAAGTTAGACTCAATAAATATATATATATATATATATATATATATTCGTTCATTTGTTTTTGCTTTTTTGCTAGCATGTCACTGTTGAACAGGGTATTGATCGAAAGACCGAAAACTCGAAATCGAAATTTATAGAAAAAAAGTAGAATAAAAATTGATTGATAAGACAACATGCCATTTGCTCAATTTGACGTCAACAAACATGTTCAGTGATAAAAGAAAAAAGAAAAAATAACAACATACACGTGTTGTTTTCATCCAAACACAACTCTATTATTATTAATTAACTATTTCATCGAGGGCAGCTTCCACATCACCAGTTGCATCCAACTGATTCGAAAAGCGCGTTGTTTAGGGCTTTTATATATGTTGGTTGTTAAGAAACCAGTGCGGAAAGCTGATCAGGCCACTTTCCATGTAGGTTGTGTGGCAACTAATGTGAAAGGCCTATACATGGATCCAGGATTTAATTGCAGTGCGGGTATACTAATAAAGACATAATTTATGCACAATTGAAAAATAAGTAATGCTTCTAATATTACTTAGTAACAAATTTATACTAAGGCTCTCAAAAAAAATATTAACTCCTTTATCAATACTTAAAAAAAATTTGTCCCTCCCTAAGAACTACTAGCTTTATCATTTATCACACAACACTTTTCATTCATCTGAGAAAACAGCCTCTCTCTAGATTTTTAGGCATTTTCCAAAGGAAAAAAAAATCATAAATACAAAATTATTATCAATATAGATCACATTGAAACTAATCTCCAACAATTTTTACTAAGTTTTACCAATAAATATAAGTTTACATACCTCAACACGTTAATTGTCAACTATTTGAAGTGATTTGAAGTTTAAGTAGTGAGAAGAGAAAACCACAAGAAAGAAAAAGTAGAAGGAAAAAAAAAAAAAAAGCCATGGATATTGATAAGAAATTTATATATATATATAAAAGACTACCATTAAATTAAAAGTAGCTATATTTACACTCATAATATTAATAAATACCTTACGTAAAATGTTTCCAAATATAAATATATTAAATCTATCCTTTTACATGTACTTTTTTATACAAAATAATATTTAATCCTCTCATATACTCATTTCCATTTCAATTTTAATTTAAATTCTAATGTGTTTTATTAAAAACAAATTAACAAATTTAAATAAGAAAAAAAATCATTCTAAAAGAAGAAACATAAGTATCTCTAAAAAGAAAAAAGAAAAAGAGGAAACAACAAAAGTTCTTTAGTGACAACACCACTTTCAACAAAATAACATACAATTTAATCAGTAGAAATAAAGTTGTTAATATATATATATATATATACAAAAAAAAAAAAAAAAAACTCTATTACTAACAACTTTTAAGACAAAAAGAAAAACTCAATAACTATCTAAATTAAAAACTTCTTTTGTGGCAACTTCACTTCCAACCAACTCACGGAACACTTTAGCATGAGCTTCATATACGATATGCCCAGCCAGATACACAAGGATAGCGATGCCAACACTAGTAAAAATTGTTGTTTCATGGTTATTAACCGTCATCTAAAGTTAACATAACGGTTAGATTTAAGATACCACGATGGTTAATGAGCCGTCGTGGTTAGGCGATTTTCATGACGGTTAACACTGTCGTCGAATAGAGAAATAAGGCGACAAAACTTACTAATGTAAAGACTTTACGCATTAGTTTTTACCAAAACCGTCGTGTAAATCGAACCTTACATGACGGTTCATTTAGCACATCATCGTGTAAAGTGGGGTTTACATAACGGTTTTGGTGAAAAACCATTGTGTAAAGTCTAACATTAATTAAACCGACTTGTAAATCGAACCTTACACGATGGTTTATTTAGCACACTGTCGTATAAAGTAAGGTTTACACGACAGTTTTGGTGAAAAACCGTGGTGTTAAGTCCAACATTAATACAAAAAATTTCACATTTTTTGGTGATTTTCCATGGGCGGTTTAACCCGTGTGTTATCCAATACACGACCCAGAGTAGGATTGAAAAAATAATAGCTACATTACATCAATAAAAGTACCATCGACTACAATACAAGTTTACATATCATATTTAATGAATCGCGTTACAAATTTAGATCATTCTCCCCTAATCGAATCCATATCATCACCGGTATAAAATGCTTTGGTTTGAAGTAAGTCTAATCCATTAGCATTGGAGACTATGTCCCTCATAAAACCTAAAACAAAAAAACCACATTCAACACTACCCCTTTGGTGAGGACAAGGACGATCCGAGATTTTTGTTTTATAATATATTTTCTTTTTAATCCCTTCTCCGACTATAAGCTTCCATTCCATTAGGGCCCTAGCAAATTTGTAAAATTCAAAATAATTAAGATGAATACCATTAAGATGAAATCACAATTTAGCATATGAAAATTTACTTACATATTCATAATATTAGTAAAATCATACCATTCCTTCTGTTGAAGAAGATCAAAATAAAAGACTAGGTCCTAACTCCCAAAAACCAATGTCTCCCTCTATTATATGGCACGAGATAAAATCACCCTTTTGGTGCGTTACGCTAAAAGGTGACAAGAAAATTGGCTCGCTCTCTAAGGCTGGCATCGAGAGTATCTTTCTTGACCAGTGAGATACACAAACACAAACTTTTCAACTCGCATGTTAGGGACACATAGTTTTGCTAAATATTTGCATAAGAATATCAAAATTATTACACTGGACGACATATATAAGATTTTCTAGATAAAATAAATAAAGTTTAGAGATAGAATGAAATACCTGAGGTATACTAATATACAATTTGCACTTATTTCTTGAAAAGTAATGAACTCATGACTATCATCAAAGTTAAGAAATGCAGGCATGTTAGCACCACTGATTGTGTATAGTATCGGGACCTCTATCTGCCTACATTCACGCATGGAACTAAGTGCATAATAAGCCAAAGGCCTCAACTCCATGTTCATTTTATTAAAGTCAAATGAAGGTCTTTGTTATTCCGCATCTGATTGTACCTCAGTTTGAGAGTTGATTGGTTTTTTTCCTCTCTTTTTTGGGCATTTGTTTCCTTCAGCTACTTGGTCAGGAATGTGACTAGGCCCTCGACTCGCCTTGTTCATACTTGTGTCGAGCTCAATTAATATTTTTGGCCAAGCGACAAACCTATTTACAGCCTCCTCCATAGCTGTTGCCTTGTCCGTCGGAATAGGTAGTGCCGCTTTTTAATTTTGGCACAATGATTGACACTCGTATGTTTCACCTAGGGGTATCCCACGGACTGTATCGGTGGAAAGGCTCTACATCCATGCCCTTCCAATCGCAACAAGCAACTATCCATAGTGAAGTTCATCCTTAATAAAGAGCTTACACTCCTGACTATCGACCGGCATGATTGGCGGATCAACACTCCCGGTTGTTTATCATGGAGAGTGCAACTAGCCTTAAAGCTATTGTGTTGGTTAACGGGTGGCATATTCTCCTGATCAACCGATGGTTCCACATCTTTCTTTGCACATAGATCACGTACCATCTCCTTTAATTCTTCAATTTCTCATCTCATTGACAATACTGCAGTATCAACTTTCAAACTTCGCTTAAGGTTGAAGTACTGAGACTATTTTACGAACTTTGATTCACCACAGGTACGTCCTGGGTGTTCAGGTTTGGATAATGCTCGGGTCAATACATCATTAGTGCCAACAGATTCGAACTTTCCTTAGGTCTCTTGTGTGTTGTACTCCACCTACGGGAGAATTAAAAACAATGTCACAAATAAATTGAAGAGTTATAAGTAGACCTAGTGATGAAGAATTTATTATTAATTAGTAAACTTACTATCAACTCACCAACTTGTCGATATGATGGATCATTAAACTCTCCATCTTTTTCTATTCGTGATTCTAGCCACAACGCATCTTTTTTTTTTCCCATTTCCCCTTCTCCTTAAACTGTAATTTATTATTGTTAGTATACATGAATAATTAAAAAAAAATTACGATGATTTACTAGAAACAGAACTTAATGACATACTAATTTTTGGTCAAGATTTCTATATCAGTCTCGGCCTCCCCTTGATGTGTATTCGTTATTGCATCTTAATTCGCTTCCACGATCCAAAAGTTGTTGGAATTGTAAGGATATTTTATATTGAATGAATTTCACACAATCATCTTCTTCTATATTAAGGTAGTTGTCAATTACTTTTTGAGGCGTTTCCACACACTTTCTTGTGAAAGGAAGTCCTCGACAAAAGTCTTGTAAAGATTATGTCGAAAATTCCTCACAGTTTCACCACATGATTTTAAAAACAAGCACTCTGAAACCATTCATCCGCTGCGAAAGAAGTAATAGTTTCTTTCCAAATTAGGTCTTTCATTCCGTCTAAATTACGGGATATCCAATCTTGTATCCATATGGGAACATGCTCTCGAGCGAGTACACCAATCTAACTCATCAATTTATCACCATGCTTCCCTTCTGGTTGTCCTTTCTCGTCAAAGGTGATGACTTCAATTTGTTCTCTTCTTTTCCTTACTATATGGACTCGTTTCAGTAGAGTTGTCCTTCGTTTACCATTGGCATTGGGATTAAATGGGTCTCTTCTTTGTGGTCTTCCCTTTTTGCATACTCTAGTTCTATTTTGTGTCATTTTTTATTGCAACACTCTCCTATATTTATTGCCTCATAAATACACAAAACAATCAAATAATCGGTCCAATTTAATCTAATCAAATTCACATTCACCAAGAACGTTAAAAAATCTGAGCATACTACACTAAATCTATGTAATTAAAACACCATTTTTTTGATTTTATATTAAATAATTCTACAAATTACCCCTGCAAATGCAAGTATGTCCTAAAAAAATCTGTATAAAAATACGAGAAACAAATTCCATAGAATTAACCAAACAAAATTCTATTTTGACATTTCATCGTGCATGTGGTGGGCGGAAAAAAATGCATAGAATATAGTCTATAAAGATCTTAAACTGTCAAAAAAATGCACAGAAAATTCGTCTACAAAGAGCAACAAAAAATTTTTTTGAACAACACTAAATACACAAATTACACTCCAAGAAAGTTACTGAAAAATTGTGGGTTTGTATTTTTGTTGGAAAACAAGAAATTGAGCAAAATAGTCACCTTACTTTTCTCAGAAGCAAAAGAATCACAACCTTGATGGGAAGAGAGGGCGGCGGCGGTGGTGGTGGAAAAAGGAGAGAACGGGGAGGGCGACGGCGGCGGCGTTTGTGGGAGAATGAGAGAGAGGGGAGGGCATCAGCAGCATCGGCGGGAGAATGAGAGAGAGTGGAGGGCAATGGCGCCGTCGGTAGGCAAAGGAGAGAGAGGGTAGGAGAAATCGTCATGTGGTTGAGAGGGAGAGAGAGATGAAAATGAGAAAGGATGAGGAAAATGAGTTTAGTACAGGGTTTACGCGTGGATTTCAATGCCCAAAAATTCAAATTTTAAAATCTTTTTCAAAAAGTTTACATGACGACTCCTTGTAGAAACCGTCGTGTAATCTCAAGATACAACAACGGTTTTCAAATAAACTGTTGTCATATCATACGCTTACACGACGGTTTCTGATTGTAACCGTCGTGTTATATTGTGATACGACGACGGTTTATTTAAAAATCGTCATCATATCTTAAGATTACATGACGGTTTCAACCAGAAACCATTGTGTAATTACAATTTTTTTTATTTTATTTTTTCCTTCTCTTTTTCTGTCATTCTATGGCCTACTATCCTGTGTGTTATTTGAATAGTGACCCAAACAGCCATTATATTGGTCCCTGTTCAACGTTAATGTTCATATCATGAATGTTTACACGACGGTGAAAACGACATTGAATGGAAGCGGATGATCTGTTTTCGCAGGTCTCTATACTATTTTTCGTGGCTGCGAAACTGTTCTGCAAAATGAAATCAGGGCTAGTAGGGGTTTTTAATTGGAGATTACATGACGGTTTTCTTAAACCTTCATTAAAAGTTACTGATTACACGACGGTTTAAAAAAACCGTTGTGGAAACTCATAGATTACATAACAGTTTTCTTAAACCGTTGTAGAAAGTTGAAATTACATGACGACTTCAATAAACCGTCGTTGAATCTCCACTTTCCACAACGGTTTAAGAAAACCGTCATGTAATCTATGAGTTTCAATGACGGTTTTTTTAAACCATCGTGTAATCAATAACTTTCAACGATGATTTAAGAAAACTGTCGTGTAATCATAGAGCGGATCATTTTAGATGATGGTTTTTGTAAAACCGTCGTGTAATCTCCGTTATCTATTCAAACTTTTGTAGTAGTGATTGTGAAGGCCACCGGAGATATACATGCACTTAATTTGCTTTTGTTATAAAATTTGATTCGAAACTTTCAACAACTCTATAACTATATAAATCACAACATAAGTTCGATCATATACATTTAGATTCAGAGGATAGAAAGAAAATAATATAAGAGTAGTACCAAAGGAAGCAAAATAGATGTTGCCAGAGAAAATGTCTTGAATTGAATCGGAGGAGCCGAGTAGAAGTAGGCAATTAAAAGACCGAGTGAGTAGAGGGAAGTAGTGATTATATCGGCATTCATCACCCGCAAAATTGACAGGCCAGCCACGAAATCAAATATCAGCAATATCCATACTTGTTTTAATGAAAGTTCTCCAGTTAGTATAAGTAAATAAGGCTTGTTTATTCTAAAAATAGAATAGAATATAAAGACAAAAATAAGGTATAGGGCATTTTTCCAGCAATATATCAAAGAAAAACTATTAAAATTTTTAAAAAAATCTCTTTGACTTGAATATAGAAACAATTTTTCGTGAAGTAATTTTTTGAAGACTACTATTTTGATTACAAACATTGAAAACCTACCATTTCGATCATTGACAGTTTAAGGAATTGTTTTTACAATTTAATCATGCGAAGATATTGTTATAAATACATATACACACACATACTATAATCAGAACGTACCTATCGATATCAACATCATAAATCTGATTGATGTCATTAGCAAAAGCATATGCAACTATTATAGCAATAACGCCTGGGAACGCCTTAAGTAATAGAGACCATTTAAATAGTTGCGGGTTCTCAACTAGTACTCTTACAAACAAACAATTGTACCCAAAAAAAAAAAAAGAGTTAATGTGCATATATGGATTACGTAAACTAATATGCGCAATTGGGTTTGAGAAATAGAAAATTTTCTTATTTTTACTTACAGTGTCGATAGGACTACTTGTTTCATTGCAAGGGGCCTCACAAATTTATAACAAGTGGATCCAAAACGTGTGACATCAGCAACTATCGGATTTATAAAACCAACGGCTCCATTTCTCGCTTGCCTAGCATCATTAGTTTCATTTCATACGTTAGAATAGAAAAACCAATATTTACATATAAGTTGAAAACAAATAGAGTAATTATAACTTGATATGGGTACGTTTATTATAATGTTGGCAGAATGATAAGGCTTTTGAGAACCTGCCTTGGGCGCCATAGAGCCCCAATGGCATATAATTCATCAATTTGTTGGTGGAGCTTTCTGAAGGAAATAAGTTGGAGAAATTGATATTTTTTTGGTTGTAAGCTGGTTCATTGTTCTCAGCCGATCGTTAATAGATGGGACTCTAAATGAAGTGTGAGAAATTGAGAGCTCCATTTCTATATGTGAAAAACAACAACAAGAAAAAGAGGGAAAATCATAAGATCTCTAAAAATGCTAATAGTTGTTGATTCTCAAGAGGCCTTAAACAAATGCATCAAGAGCTTCAATATTTGTATTATATAATTACTATTCCATCTGTTTGGCTTACTAGTTTCATGTGTAAGATTGATTAAAAGGAGGCTGACATGGGCTCCCTAATTAAAATAAAGATTATATTCCAACTATGTTTTGTTTTTGGTTTTTGGTTTTTGGGTTTTTTTTTTTTTTTTTTTTTTTTTTTTGGGGTAGAAATTTGGACTATGTTTTGCTAGTAAACACTAGTTAGCGTTTCACCTATGGCCTGGAATTTTCGGCCTGTGCCAAAGGGATATTGAATTTTGTTGACAAAGTCAGGTTTTTGTTATAATTTTCATAAGTAAAATAAAAACAATTTTGTACCATAGCTGATTATTTTTTAACATATTGGAGTAAGAGTTTGCACGCATATCCACGATTTACTATACATATTTTCTACAAATTTATGTTCCTAAATGTTGTTGTTATTATTTTAATTTGAGGTAGGAGGATTCAAATTATTTTGAACCTCGATTATACAATTAAGATAAGAGTATCAAATGTCAATTCACCACTAAGATAAATTTGTTACCATGCATGACCTGAGGTTAACTAGTTGTGCTCAAGATAAGCGCCGGTCTTTGTATTCGCTAAGTTCACGTAAACTTTAAATTTTAAAACTGCTTTTGTTATAAAAATATAAGTATAGCAAAAGAAAGTAGTTCATCTATTTGAAATTTAAAAAAAAAAAAAAAAAACAATAAACAAGTAAAATAAATATTTTTAGAACGAATTTATTTCATATTTCTAAGCTATTGGACATATTACGATGTTTATATATATAAATTAGACCCATCATTCTTAGAGTTAGCTTTTGGAAATAAACTGGTCCTCGACCTATTTGCATGTCACATTATGCGAGACGAAGAGTGTTAGGTTATGAATTTTATAAAAATAGCAGTTGATTTTCTAGAGCTTCAATATTTGTAGGTGATTTTCTTCTATCATTATTATACCAGCAGTTTGGCTTACTAGTTTCAAGTGTTAGACTGATTAAAAGGATGCTGACATGGGCTACCTAATTAAGGCCCGGTTTGGTATTGTTGTGTTGTGTAAAAGTGTTACTCCAGCTGTGTTGTGAGTCCAAAGTTACTATGATTAAAAGTATGTAAGCATTTGGTAAATTTTTTTCAAAGTTGCTGTTAATGTTAGAAGCAGAAGCAGAGGTGTTTGATAGATTGTAAATAAAGTTTCTGTGCAAACGTATAATGACCAAAAAAAGCATATTATATATATATATATTTTTAATGAATACTATAATATACATATTTATTGTCTAATATTTTAAAATTTTACACCAAAACTAGATTTTTATTTTATAGTCTAAAGTAACTCTAAAATAATTTATTTATCCAAGATGATAAATTATACATTAACGTAAAAATAAAATTATATAAATGACTGAAAGTAAAAAAATTAATATATCATGCCTCTGTCAAACATGTAAAAATTAAATCTTCAAATTATCCATTTCTTGCACTCATCAATCTCGCAGTAATACTTTCCTTTAAACGGACCACAACCTTCAACTGCTAGTAGTAGGATATTCCTCTCCAGTGTCCAATTAGAATACGTTTTTTTTTAAATTAAAACAAAACTAATAAAATAAATGTATAAATTACAATTTGAATTTGAAATTATTTTATTTTTAACAAAATTGAAAATAATTTTAAGAGGAGAATATTTATAAATATTATTATGGAGATAAATAAAGAGGGTAGATTGGAATTATTATTTTTGTTGAGGATATTTTAATAAATTTGTAAAGTGACAGCAAAAGCAGCTGTGTAGAAGTAACTCATGATCTGCTTCTCAAATTATATTATACTGTAATAGTTTTTAGAATCTATTAGATAAAAACAGTATTTACCAAACGCCCCTAACATACTATAGATTCTTAAATAATATATAAGCACGCAATGCCAGCCTAAATCAAAGATGATATTTGGACTAAGTTTTGTTAGTAAACAATAGTTATCTTTGTACCTTTAGCGTTGAGTTTTCAGCCGCTGAAGGGATATTAAATTTTGCACCTTTAGCGTTGAATTATCGGCATATGTGGTGTGCCAAAGGGATATTGAATTTTGTAGACAAAAGGCACAGTTAAGTACTTAACTACTTATCATAAATAAAATAAAAAGCAATTTTGTACCTTAGCTGATAATTTTTTAATACCAAAGGTTGTAAAAAAAAAAAGTAGCGGAAGTTTCGTTATTTTCAGCGAAGAGATGGCTTTTTAACTAAAAGTAATTATGACAGATTGTAGAGAACGAAACTACTACATGACATCAGGAGAAGAGCAAGAGTGTGCCAGCTGTTCTTATGGCAAGTTCAACTAGCACTCCTCGCTTAGAGATTTAAAAGGAACTTTTTCCTAATTTAAATAATTTTGATTCCTATTATATGGTGTGTTATTTATAAAAATGAAACTACACCCTTTAATCTTAAGTCTCAATTCAATGTTTTTTATTTTTCTAATTTACCTAATTAAAGTTATGAATTTCTCACCAATTAATCTTGTTCTTGATGATGAAGGTTATGAGAGGATGAACCATGATCCTAACATTATGAACGACAAAAATGATGAGGAGAAAAAAGGTTTAAAAAAAAAAAAAAAAAAAAAAAAAAAAAAGAAGAAGGTAAAACTCAACCGGATGTTTGGAATCACTCTACCCAGTACCCACACGCCACACCGCTCGCCTCTAACCCGCCTATCCCGCCTATATGTTGGGTCGTTCTAGGTTTGAATTTTGATAAAAAAAATATTTGTCTTCCAATCTACCCACGGCCCACCTACTACCTGCTGCATCCATCCATGCACAGCCCTAGCAAGTGCAGCCGCCAGCCACCACGTGTCATCCGTCAGCTGCTCTGCCAGTGAAAGCCTCTCATCAGCTGCCACGTGTCCCTGCAGCTTGTCCCTCCCACGAGCGCACACTCCCGCTTGCGTGATTTGGGCTGCCTCTCCTCCAGCTAGGCCGCGCGATCTCAGTTACATGAGAAAACTCTCTCTATATTTTTTATTTCTCTGCATTGCTGTTTATTTATATTGCTTTATAACAGTTATGCATTTTATCCCCCAATTTATAACAAGAATAAGTTAATTCGAAAATTTGTTTTGGGCTGTTAGCCCAGTTTGGTTTTTGATTTAATTTACCCCATGTATGGATTAATGAGACTCCTCTAATAGTCTCTAGTGTTGTTACTCTTGATTGCAATTATTAATAAAACAGCATATTATTTTCAAAAAAGTTAATTCCGAAATTTTAAACCTATTATTAAAATTTTTGAAAACACGTTTATTCCTAATTTATTTTATCAAGGCATGTTATCCTAATATTTTTTCTTCATTACTTTTTTCAGTCTTTTTTCCCTTCTTCAAAAGTTTCCTGTTTTAATAGCAAATGCATATGTTGATATATATTCGATTTGCAGGAATTTTAGGCTTTTTTTTTCCAAGTTTTTTTTTTTTAAATGCCAATTTTTGATTACGTACTTTTGTGGATTTAGTTACTTTGGATTTGAATTATACACGTGAAATACATTTATTTATTATTTCATTGTTAGTGGTCCACTTCATATTGATCAAGTCACTCTAAAATATATATTATATTGACTGTTTTGATTTACGGAATTAATTCATATATTACATAAGATTGACAAGAAATCATGAGACTAATTTAAAATAAATGAATATTAATCGTATTATTAAGTAAAAATAAAACATATTCACTAAATATAGTTCCAAAAAATATTGATATCATCAACATGAGATTGACAGCAAATACACAAAATCATAAAAACAAGAAACATTCGTGAAAATGAATTTGAAATCGTAAACCATATGGGAGCATGATGGTTAAATTCCCCAACAACAGCAGCTTCATCTCTTTAGTCGCCTTGGTTGCCTATTTTCTCATTGATTTTTATTACAACAGCGTTAGTTGAGTTGTCATCGTTCCCCTGCATTTAAGAATTACAAAGTCATCTTACTAAAGTGAATTCATGTTTATGGAAATTTTCATAGAAATTTATAGATATTCTGCACAAAAAAAAAAAAAAAGAGAGAGAAGAAGATATTTCATCCCTATTTTCGTCTCGATACTTTTAAAATATAAATATTTTATGGAAATATCGATTGAAATGTCTATTTTTAACCCTTGCTTAGTAGGAACAGTGTCGTAGTAGATAGACTAACTTTTAAATGGTCAAAGCAATCCTCACATTGTATGTTATAATGAGGATACTTATAGATCAAAGCATAAAAAGTTAATCTATAAATTAAAACATACAGTTTAAAACTAAATGCTACACAGCCTATTAGCCTTTAAAAATCAAGAAACAACAAATTATTGGACAAGACAACAAAGCGATCATAAGTATATTACAATATTTTAAAAAATGGGTATTTATATTTTTTTTATTTTACCTTGTATTTTGTTTTTATTCAATAACTATATCATCCATTTTGAACATTTACATTCTTACACCATCAAATTATATTTAATATTCAAATATATACCTTTTTCTTGGTCAACATATGATTTTCACCTAAAATTCTTGAAATACCCTTATAATGAAAACTACAATTTGGATTTTTTATCATTTTATACACTGTATTTTACTTTTATTTAGAAAGTATACATTGTATTTAAAGTCACGCAATTTATGTCGTTATATTACATTTTGCATATAAATCAATACTTTTTCTCGATTAACACTTTATTTTAACCTAAAAATGTCCAAAATAGCTTTAGATTATAAAACAACAAAATCTTTATTTTCTCAATAAAAAATTCAGACTTCTCAACCTCATCCTCATTACCACCCAACACTTTCCGACCCCGCCACCACGCACTCCTTCCAACCCCCACCATAGCCCCTTTGTTTAGCTTTTAATTTAAGTTAGAATTTATTTAATTATTTTTTCTGATATCAAGGGTATTTTGAGTATTTTATTTTTAAATTATATATTGATTGAGAAAATATATAAATTTACGTACTAGATGTAATCTAATTACATAAAATTTAGAACTTTAAAAGGTACAACATATTTTTTGAATAAAAACAAAATGTAGGGCATACAATTAAATAATACTTAGTTTTAGTTTTTCTTTTTCAGGGTAGTTTGAGCATTTTAAGGTCAAAGTTAAATTTTTAAATATTCATATATGATATATAATTTGATCATACAAGAATGTAAAAGTTCAAAATGTAGGGTAAAATTTAGAAGAAAAGAAAAATACAATGTACAAAGGTGGAAATAACCCGAAATTAAAAATAAACTAAAAAAGGTGTAAATAACACAAAAGAAAAAATTTATTACAATGAGATATTTACCTTTTTATACCTCGTATTTTACTCTTATTCAGAAATACCTTTCTGTTTAAAATTTTATATTTTTATAACATCAGATTACCTTTAAGACCCTTTTTTGGTCAACAATTAATTTTGACCAAAAATACCCAAAATACCCTTAAAAAGAAAAACTATAATAAGTAGTATTTACCTTTTTACACCCTTAATTTTACTTTTATTTAGAAAGTATTGTGCATTTAAAAGTTATTTACTTTTATATCATTATAATAGGAAAGACTACGGTAGAGCCCATTTTATAAACCATTCGATATACTTTAACGGCTGAGATGTCATTTGTGCATAATGGTTATAATGCACCTCATAGTATTGTAATATAAGAAATTAAAAAAAAAAAATTCAAGGCAAAGGAAAAAGGAATTAAGGAAAAAAACCCAATCCTTAGATCGGAAAATCACCCCTAATGTCCGGTGCCCTACGTCTGTCGACGGCGACTCACCCCACCCCCTCCCCCCAACGTGACCTGGTGAAACCGTCCCCCCCCCCCCACCCAACATCCGTTGATGGTGAACACCGAAACCCACCCACCACCGCCTGGCGACGGTGAATCCCCCCCTCCCCCCGCAACCCTACCTACGAAATCGACTACCCCCCATTCCAATCGACCTGCAAATCGTCCCCCCTCCCCCCCCCCCCCCCACACGACCTGGTGAAACCGACCCCCCCTTAGTCGGACCCGCGAAACCATTCCTGATGATGGTGAATTGTCCACCACCCCCCTCCCATTCCGACTTGCGAAATCACCCCCTCCCTTGTTCGGCGACGGCGAAATCGCCACTTCTGGTAGACCCCAACCTGCGAAATCAAATCCACCCTCCCCAATGCATTCGACAACGGCAAAATCGCCCACCCGGGTCCCCTTCGGTAACCTTCCACAGGCCCCCCTTCGGCAACCTTCCACTGGCCCCCCTCCCTCTACCGACGAAGAAGAACAATCAAGAGACTTGAATTTTTTTTTTTCAAGCAAATTAGTGTGTATTATAGTTATTGTACATCCTTAATTTCTTATCCATTCGATCAAATTTAAATGGCCTTAGATAGAGCTCCACCAGTTGGGTATATAAAAATGGTTTTACCACAGCCTTTCCCCATTATAGTATATCTAATATATATCTATATTTTTTCTCGATAAACACTTATTTTGATCTCAAAAATAACGTAAATACCCTCAAAATTATACTTAGAAAATAATTTAAGAAATTTATATTAAGGGTGTTTTGGACATCTTAAAGTCCAAATAAAGATGTAACAGAGAAAATATATAGATTTAATGCATTAAAAAAATAATAGAATGATGTAAAAATACATTATTTTAAAATGTAGGGTATACTTTTAGAGTAAAAATAAAACATGTGACACAAAAGGTAAACAATCTAAATTTTAGTTTTTTTAAGGGTATTTTGGATAGATTGAGGTTAAAATTCAACTATTGACTTAAAAAAGTTGTAGATTTGTACATTAATTGAAATCTAAAAGTATAAAAATGTAAAAACATCAAAATACAAGGCATGCTATCTAAACAAAAGTAAAATATAAGGTATAAATACGTAACTAACCCTACAATATTTTAAACATCTAATTAATAAATCTGGGGTATATGTACTAGGGACAAGTATTAGGACAAAAAAGCCTTGGAAGGAGAAGTTGCCGGTGACAATGTGGGCGTAAATTGGGAAGAAGTCGGGTATTGACTCGTATTGGTTGAAGACCCTCCAATCTCAAAAGCAGAGGAACCAGTACCACCAAGTTGAGAAGATGAAACAAAACGAGGCTGATATATTAATGTTGGTACAGGCATATCACTTGGGATATTAGGCAATGGAGCTTCAAAATCGAGCACTTGAATTGCTTGCTTTATTGAGGGCCTTAATCTATAATCCGGGTGAGCACACCACAGCCCAACAACCATAAGTCTCTCCATTTGTTGCTCATCAAATGCCCCAACAAGGCTCGGATCGGCAGCTTCTAGAACCTTCTCGGCTCCGTAAAGATCCCACACCCACTCCACCATTCCCATTTGGCCTTCTTTTGCATGAGGCTCGATGGCTTTCCGTCCGCACGCTAATTCCATTGCCGCAATGCCGAAACTATAGACGTCGGATTCTCTACTAGCCCTTCCTGTTGTGACACATTCGGGCGCCATGTAACCTAATGTCCCCGCCAAGGCTGTAGTTTGTGACCCTTTGTCATGGTCCACTAGCCTGGCTAAACCGAAATCGCCTAGCTTAGCATTGAATTGTGAGTCCAGCATTATGTTGCTCGCTTTTATGTCCCTGTGTAGCACACATTGTTCCCATTCTTGATGCAAGTATAGCAACGCGGACGCCAAGCCATGCGCTATGTTGTACCTCGTCGCCCATGTCAAGAGGCTTTTTCGCTTGAAGAGATGAGAATCTAAGCTTCCATTTGGCATGAGCTCGTAGATTAGGAGGAGATCCTTTTTTCTATGGCACCAACCTATGAGTTGAACCAAATTTCTGTGCCTTAATCGGCTGATGATCTTAACCTCGGATGCGTACTCCTTAATCCCTTGATTGGAGACACTAGAGATCTTCTTGATGGCAACGTAAGAGTTCGAGTTTTTTAAAAAACCTCTATAAACTCCACCAAATCCTCCGTGTCCGAGCTTCTCCTCCTCAGCAAAGTTGTTCGTCGCGACTAGCAATTCATCATAAGAAAATCTCCTCGCCCCGCTGTTCCTCTCAAAATCATTGTCCATGTACAAGTCAAAAACCAAATCATCATCATCATCAATATTTTCTTTTTTAACCCTCTTCTTCCACAAGACTAGACCAATCAAACCAAGAGCGGTATCAAGAACAAAAGTGCCTATGCTCAATCCCACCACCAATCCCGTCTTTTTCAAATTTGAACCATTTTTGCCCAATTTTGTAGCAGGATCATCGGAGGCACGGCTCTCTGTTCCCAACGTCGAATTAAAAGACCAGGAGCGAAGAATATGCCTCGAAGTGTACAATCCGTTCGCAGCTGAAAAGCCGATGCCCACCCATTCCGGTAAATTATCTGCCAAATCAATTTCATAAAAGAGATGCTGTTCAATAGGGACTCTCTCTTCATACCCTGTGAACACAACACTTAAATTCTTCGATCTAGAATCGTAACTTATCGTCGCGTTATAAGTAGTCCACCACGTTATGTCACAAAACCATGGTGTAGTTTTCCTAGATATCAATGATTTCACATTTATACCTACATGTTCATCAGCGTCTTGAGGATCAATCACCTGGTTCTTAAAAGTGTCGAACTCCACGGCGACCAATGGATGCGTAGTTGACCCTATCTCCCCGACGTTCACCAATCCAATTCCACTCCCGTCTGTTACGTTTGGAATCTCGTATGGAAGCTGCGCTAGGAAGAAGGCAATCCCATCACCAGTAGGCCTTTGATCAGCATAGACGATGAAGGAGAAATCGGTGGTGAAATCGGTGAGGACCACCGATCCAGTTGAGTTCTCCCAGAGGTGCATCGGTTGGACGAATGTGACTCGGCCGATTTGGTCCGTTTGGTTCCGGGTGAGTTGGATGCCTGAATCCAAGTAGGTGGTGTTTCCTTGAGTTTTAAGCTTGCTCTTTTGCTGTTTTACTAATTCGGGGTAATTGAATTGTAATGGAGTAGAAAATTGGATTAGGATCAAAGCCGAAAATATGGCGAAAATCCTGGAAGAGTGAAATGAGTGTATTGGAGTCATGGTAAGAGCAGAGATTAGCAAAGGAGGTTTCTCTCAATGCTTCTTCAGCATAGAATAGCATTATATTTCCAATCTTCAGGTGGTGTTCACAGAGAAGAAGTCAAGAACATAAGTAAGACAAGTTTCTCTGAATTTTCCACAGCTAAAGAAAAGGACATTTGCTACATTATTCAAAATAAAATAAACTAAAATAATAACTGTCAAATCGAACCCTCAAGGACGCGTTCCATGACTTGGCAGCACACCATTTTTGACTTTCTAATGAAGCAAAAAATGTTCTTGCGTTGAAAACTGATCTTTTTATTCATGCTTCTTTTTTTCTGGATTAAAACTCGACATATAATTTTATGGCTTATAATAAAATAAATAAAATTTTTTATATGTTAATTTTTATTATTTATGGGAAATTTAGGGGGTGTTTGGTGAATGAGTTTGAGTTAAGATTTTTAAGTTGAGTTTAAAAGTTGAGTATTTAGTAAAAAGTTTGAGTTGAAAAGTTTAACTTGAGTTGAGTGTTTGGTAAAAAAAGTTTGAGTTGGAAAGTTTAGTTTGAGTTAGGACCCTGTTTGGATGTAAAAAATTTGAGTTAAAAAGTTTAACTCAAAGTTAACATTCCATTATAGGTTGTGAATGGAAAAATGAAAAAATTAAAATAAACTAAAATCAAAACACACATCAACAACATTTTTATTTTTTACATAGCCGTAAAATACAACAAGAATTACGCAGTTGCTAAAGAAATAATCCTTATTCGCGTTCCCAAAGCAGCTATGTAAAATTTTCGACAGTTGATCTGTTTTAAACGGCTTAGATGCTCTGTGCACATAAATTTTATTATGCATTCAAATATAATATTTATCACAAAAATTATATTTATAATATTTTTAAGATTTTTTTTATCCTAAAACCTTCCCAATTCTCTCTCCATCGCTTCTCTCTCTTCTCCCTCTCTCTCTCTCTCTACAACCTTCCCAATTCTCTCCCATCTCCGCCTCTACCTTCATCACTGTTAGGCACACCGTCACCATGGCCGCCGCCACCACCTATCTCCTCCTCCTCCTCTAGGCTTCGCAACCTTGTCCCCATTAGCACCGTCGCCGCTAAGAACGGCGGAGCCTCCAATGGCTCCGTCTCTTCTTCCGTTTCTTCTTCTGCAACTCGCGAGGCCGGCGAGCTCGCGATTCGACGGTGAGTGGGGAAATAGGAAGCTCGTAACTAGGTTGGTGGGGGGCCACAGTGGATGGGCTCACTGGAGGGGATGGTTGCCGACGGCTGGGGAGAAGTCGTAGTCGGTGGGTGGGGGCCAAACTGCCGGAGGGGATGGTTGCTAAGGGGCTGGGAACCGTTGCAACAAGGAATCACTGAACAGGCGAGGAGGGAGGGAGAAGTCGGGCGGTAAGGAACAGTCGCGATAACACCCAACGACAGTTTGCCTTGGATTTGTTGCACAGTAAACCAAGTTTGATTTACTGTGCAACGGTTCAATAGTGAGCTCGAACCAAACTGGTGTTCTAAAAGCCATCAGTTGAGTTTGAACTCAGAATTTTGAGTATAAACTGGTGAGACAAACTCACCCTTAGAGTTAATAAAAAGATTCTTGTGATTGCACATATAGGAGCCCCGACCCAAGGTGAATTTGTCTCTGAGTGAATTAGATATGTGTTTTTTGTATATTGATTAATGATAATAATTGTGATGACGATGAAGATTTATAATACATTTTTAAAAGAAATGATGAATAGTTGATCTGATGAAATATGTTACGCTTTTTAAGTAGTGAATAATATTGCCTAAAACAATCTTTAATATTTTATTTTTCAAAATTTTTTGCAATTGTTAATTGTCATTGAAAGGAAAATAACCATCACAAAAAATACACGAAATCGTTTTTCTACGTGCATATTTCGTGACGCTTTAGTCAAATTTTTTCTTGATTTTAAATTTCGCAATGGAATACTTATTTGATGACGGAACATGCATAGTTTTAACTCAAAAAAAAATTCAAAATAGATAATTGAAATAAAAACCATCAAATTTAAAAATACCAAAGATCCACCCCTAAAGTAGGGTCCAATAAGCAACGTCACAATCTAGTTTTAAAGCCAGAAAACACTGTCGTACGAAACTCTTAATATTTCCTTGGGAAACCCAAAAGATTGGAGTTTGGTTTAATAGACCAAGCTGAGTCTTAAATTTTTTCATTACAAAAGTCTTGTGAAGAAGCGAGAGCACTTGTAATAGTGAAGTCGGAAGAAAAAAAAAAAGTGAAGAAAAAGACTCACGGTTTGTTTGAAGAAGAACGTTTCTACTTTAACTAACAAAGAAGTTGAATTTTTTTTTTCCCCAATTCTTGTATTAATCTTGTTGACACTGAAGAGATTCCAAATCTCACGAATGTAAATTGGCAGACTTCAAGAACTTTTAGAAAAAAAAAAAAAAAAAAGTGTTCGCTAATCTTAAAAAGAAAAATGCATGTTCTCTTTCAAGGAGAGGACATGTATAAATAAAACCGATGACATCTCATCTCGATTGTTCTCGTTTTGACGAGCTTCGAGTGGAGCCCTCTTGTAGGGGGCCTTTAACGAATGTTTATGTCTGCATCTTAGGAGTTCTTTTATGGTCTGTTTGGGGGCATATCTCCAAACACATCTTTAATTTTTTTTTTTTTAACTCAAAACTATTTTTTACTATTCACATCTTCGAATGTCTACAATAAATTTTAATTTCAAACGTCCATAACTTTATTATTTCAAGTCCAATGAAGAACTTGTTTTTTTATTTGCATAGAATTTCGATAGTAACTAAACAAAATCCATATTGATATATTTTTCCAAATATATTTTAAGATTCTATATTTTGTACTCTAAACAGTTTTTTTTTATATATTTTTTTTTTCTCGTAATTGCACTCCCAAACCTATATCTAATTTTGAAACCAAAATACATGTCGAAAACCTTCCCAAATGGGTCATTGATAATGCTTAAGGGATATGCTAGCGCTGTCATCCTTTCCCGGACTTTTCATTTAAGGAAAAAAAAAAGATCGGTTATATTTACACATACAATATTAATAAATACTCGCACCTAATAAATATTTTGTATAATAAATATAATAAATCATTATTTTATATATACTTCTTTTATGGTACTATATTTAACCCTCTCATACACCCACTTCTATTTTAGTTTGAACTTGTTTTATTAAAAAATAATTTAACTAATCTAAATAAGAAAAAAAAAAGACTTTCCCATTCTCAAAAAGGAAAATAACCCCCTATTTGTTTCGCATGTGCACCTTTGGAAAGCGAGAAAAAATAATAAAAGATTATTTTTACCAACTTTTTCATCAGTCTTCTCCTTTTGAAAAATGAAAGCTATTTAATTTTTGAAATTATTTATTATACAGTACCATTTTGGAATCCTCACTACTACAAAATGTGGATTCCACGACGACGCTTCCACAACTGTTTTTAAAAAAACCGTCGTGGAAAATGCCCAAAAACACGGAGCGGACAAAAGTTTTCAAAAACCGTCGTGGAAGCACCGAGCTTCCACAACGGTTTTGAATAACCGTCGTGGAAGCTTGTGCCCGCTTCCACGACGGTTAATAAAAACCGTCGTGGAAGTAACCCGTTTCCACGACGGTTTTGAAAAACAGGTCGTGGATGTCTGGAGCTTCCACGACGGTTTTTAAAAAACCGTTGTGCAAAAATCACGAAAAAATTAGACCAAATTAACGCCGAGAGTTGCTGTTCTCAATTTTTCACATCAATAAACTCTGCATATCCCAAAATAAGATCAAATCGCTCCGAAAATAGGCAGTACACCATTGGACGTCACCACCACCATCTACTATATCTCTATCACTATTCTCTGTAAGTGATAACTAACTAACGTCTTCTTGTTGCTGTGTTTTTCTTAGTTTTAATATTATTGATGATTTGTATGATTTTATAATTAAGGTGTTTATACATATATATATATATATATATATATGTTTTGGGATCGATTTAGAGTTAAATTGTGCAATGGGTGTTAATAAATTAAGTGATCAAAAAATGTTATTTTCCCCTGTTATTTAGACTTAATTAATTATGGTTTTAGATGGCCGGTTTTGTGTTTTAATTAGTTTTGTTATGTTCTTAATTTGAGTTTTAATTGTTGATCAATTAATGGGCCGGTTTTAATTAATGAAAATTATATATATATATATATATATATGCATGTTAAAATAGAATACTTTGACTTCTAATTAAGTATTTTAAATGTTTTTATTTAGGATTTGCAAATCATGGATAAGAAATAGATGTTGTTTGATAGATTGTCTAAAGCATATGGAGATAGTGTTGAAGAATTTTTGTCATTTGCCAAAGCTCACATACAAGATGATAAGATTCCGTGTACATGTCAAATTTGTGGTAATCATAGATCTCATTCCATTGATGATGTTAGAGGGAATTTGCGCGCTTATGAGATTATTTGTTCTTACCAAACATGGTATTTACATTACGAATATTTTTTCCATATTAAATATAGATCGACAAGTACTAAAGGTAAAGAGCCTATTGTTGAGGAAGACATTGGTGATAACATGTTCAATATGGTAAATGATTTGGAAGATAACTTTGTGCACCGTCCGGAGTTATTTGAGGCAATGATTAATGATGCTGAAACGCCGTTGTATGTCAGGTGTACAAAATATACGAAGTTAGGGGCATTGGTTAAATTATGGAATATGAAAGCGTCGGGAGGGTGGACTAATTCTAGTTTCACGACTCTTTTAGAATTTCTAAAAGATGTTCTACCGGAGGATAACAAAGTGTCACCTTGTATGTACAAGGCGAAGAAGACGTTGAGCACTTTGGGAATGGAATATGAAAAGATACATGCTCATCCAAATGATTGCGTCCTTGCGTCCGTGAAAGTGCCAAGTGGGTACTCTTCCAACTTCAAAAGGTTGGTGTCGATGAAGGATTTGAGGCTTATTGGAATGAAAACACATGATTGTCATATCTTGATGCAACAATTATTACCTCTTGCATTGCGGGAATTTTTAACGAAAGATGTGAGATATGCAATTACAAAGTTATGCTCATTTTTCAATGCAATATGCTCCAAGGTTATCGATCCACTTATGCTAGATTTGTTACAATCAGAATTGGTGATGACTTTGTGCATGCTGGAGAAGTATTTCCCACCAACCTTTTTTGATATAATGATCCACATAACGGTGCACTTAGTTCAGAAAGTTAAGCTATGTGGACCGGTCCATTTGAGGTAGATGTATCCTTTCGAAAGGTACATGAAGGTTTTGAAGGGTTATGTGAAGAACCGAAATAGGCCGGAGGGATGTATAGTGGAAAACTACATAGCCAAGGAATCAGTTGAATTTTGCTCTGAGTATTTGTCCAACGCGGACCCAATAAGGTTGCCAACGAGCCGGCTATTTACGTCGAAAGGACTATCCGTGGGCGTTCATTCACCAGCAAATCAAGATGAATGGGAAAAAGCTTGTCTTTATGTTTTGCACAATGCTAAGGAAGTGGAGCATTTCATTGAGGTTCACATAACGGAATTAAGAGATGCAAATCCAAGAAAAACTAGATGTGAGAAGTGGATTCAAGATGAGCACAACCGGACATTTTAGGAGTGGATAAGAAAAGATTTGCATATGAAGGCTGGCCTTTCCCAAGACTTAACGAAGCTAGCCAGAGGACCGTCATCGATAGTCACAAGATATACATCGTACTTTGTCAATGGCTACTCCTTCTACACTCACGAAAGAGATGAGAAGCATCCCGTCCAAAATAGTGGTGTGAGCCTTCGTGCCGAGTATATGCATATTTCATCCGCAAAGGACAAGAACCCGGTATACGGTTCCGTGAACTACTTTGGGTTCATTAAAGATATTTGGGAACTTGATTATTGCGGCTTGCGGATAGCACTTTTTAAATGCAAGTGGGCTGACAATAATTTTTTTAAGATTGATAAGGACGGCATGACAGTGGTGGACTTTAGGCGATTGGGATACAAAAATGATCTTTTCATTATGGCGTCGCAAGCGGTACAAGTCTTTTACACAACGGATCCCGACAATTTTAGAGTTATCTTTAGTTGTGTCAATGAAGCCAAAAATAATCAGGGATGGCCAAGAAGATGTTGAAGATTGCACCGACATTCCATCTTTCACAAACGAATTGCCACCGGTGGAGGAGATTGATGATTTCGACGATGATGCCTCACACTTGCTTCGTTTAGATGTCGAGCGGACACGTGTTGAGAAGACCGAAAAAAAAAACTTGACACACTGTTTTTTTCTTCCCGTTGTATTTTATTAATAATTTGTATTAACTATGTTATAATTGTGCACATTATATTATTTATATATGCATTTGTGTGAATTAATACAAGAACAAGAGTTATTGATAGACTGGTTTATGCATATATAACACACAGGTGTGGCCGCCTGTGGGATTATAGCTAAAGAAAACAAAATTCTTAAAAATTGATTGTCACAATTCCACGACGGTTTTCTAACAAAACCGTCGTGGTAGCTGCCATACCACGATGGTTTTGCTAGAAAACCGTCGTGGTATCTATATTAACTTTTTCAAGATTTTAAAATTTTTTTTTAATTTTTGGTTTTTCAAAAAAAATTTAAAACAGAAAAAGAAAAATAATTTTGCTCTACCACGACGATTTTAAAACCGTCGTGGTATCTCTTTTTAAATTTTTTTTTATTTTCGGTTTTTTTTTAAAAAAAAATTCTCTACCATGACGGTTTTATTAAAACCGTCGTGGTATCCTAGGATACCACGACGGTTTAGAAAACCGTCGTTGTTTCTGGGAAATTTTTAAATTTTCCCTGAAACCGTGCGTGCGTAAATTTAGGTGTCAAATTTTGCTTTGTCCATTTCTCTCTCTCATTTTCGGCCTCCATCTCCATTTCTCACTCTCATTTTCGGCCTCCATCTCCATTTCTCTCTCTCATTTTCACCTCCCATCTCCATTTCTCCCTTCCATTTTGGCCTCCATCTCCATTTCTCTCTCTAATTTTGGCCTCCATCTCCATTTCTCTCTCTAATTTTCGGCCTCCATCTCCATTTCTCTCTCTCATTTTCGCCTCCCATCTCCATTTTTCCCTTCCATTTTCGGCCTCCATCTCCATTTTTCTCTCTCATTTTCACCTCCCATCTCCATTTCTCCCCTCCATTTTCGGCCTCCATCTCCATTTCTCTCTCTAATTTTCGGCCTCCCATCTCCATTTCTCCCATCCATTTTCGGCCTCCATCTCCATTTCACTCTCTAATTTTCACCTCCCATCTCCATTTCTCTCCCTCATTTGCGCCTCCCATCTACATTCTCTCTCTCTCCTACGCCGCGCCCACGCCGTCGCCCGTACCCACACTCAAGTTCTTGGTAAGTCGACGTCTTTCTTTCACCGCACGGTTTATGGAAGTGAATTTGGTTGATTGTAAACTTGATTTTCGGTGATTGTTGAATGTTGTTATGATTTTGGGTGCTTTTTTCGATGAAAATAATTGTCGGTTTTGCATGTTTAATTTTTGCATATGACATGTTCGACAAAATGGCTATTTGAGTAAGACTTAGTTTTGGATTGTTGTACAATGGTTGGGTGAGGTGACAGTTTACCAAATTTCCGGAAAAAAAGTGTTGATTTTGTGACTTATATGTTGATTTGGGAATTTTCCGTCCGAAATCTGACAATTTGCCGATTGCATGTTAAATTGTTGATTGTGGATGTGATTTAGATTGCTTTAAAATTGCTTGGGTAAGGCACGGATTCGACGATTTGCCCGAAAAAGTGTTGTTTTTTTTACTTAATTATAGATTAGCATTTGACATGTTCGATAAAATGCCTCTTTGAGTTAGAATTAGTTTGAGATTGATTGTTTGGGTTATGGACGGATTTGGCAATTTTCCGGAAAAATTGTTGATTTTGTGAGATAAATTTTTGCATATGGGATGTTCGATAAAATGTCAAGAATGGTTAGAAATAGATTTATATTTAATTAAATTGTTTGGGTAAGGCACGGAATTAGGAATTTTCCGGAAAAATGGTTGATTTTGTGACTTATATGTTAGCATATGACATGTTCGATAAAATGCATCTTTGATTAGGTTGTGTGTCATTTCCGTAATTAAGTAAAGTATATGTTTAGTTGAACGGATTTATAATGATTTACTGTATGCTCTCGTATGCTTTTATGTGTTTGGTTGCCATGATTTTATAATGATTTAATGACAAAGCTTTTTTGTTTTGTAATGTGTTTCGGTCCGGAGTTGTTTTAGATTGAATTAAAATGTCGCAAGATCACGAGGAGGACTGCTCAACGCAAACTCAAATTGGAAAACCACGACGAACCAACTCACCTAGATTCAATCCCGATGAAGATGGTAAACGAAGAGCAACTCTTATGAGAAGAGTCCACCAGGTTAGGACAAAGGGAGAACGAATTGAAGTTTCGATTGACGTGAAAGGGCAACCGATAAGGAAGGAAGGAGATGAATTACAGAGTTGGAGCTCGAGAGCACAGACCCATTTGGATATTTGACTTTAGAAGTGCCGATTTAGCCCCAAATGAAAGAAAGAGTGTGGGTGGAAATCGTAACTTCTTTCACCGTGGATCTATCGTTTAAAAAAAAAAGCTTTAAAATCACGTGAAGAGTCAGCGAAGAATTTTAGATATGATCTTTACCAAGCTTTTGTCAAGGATCATATTGATGAAAAAAATGTGTGGCAACGACCACCAAAAGTGGTTCACAATTAACCCACTATCAGCCATGATGATTGGAAAAAATTCATTGAGTATCGACGTACCCCGGAATTCAAAAGACTATCCGAACAAGGAAGTGAGATAAGAAAGAAGAGCAAATACGGATCAACCGGGGGCCGAGACGGATATAGGAAACGTGACCAAGCTCATGTACATGAATTACTTGGAAAAAATATGTAAATGATATGTTGTACTTCCAATTTCTTCGTTTATGTTTACTAACGGTAATTATTCCACTGCAGTTCGAGAAAACGGGAAAATATGCAAAGCGGCATGCTAGGTGGCTGGACATGCGCGTCAAACCTGATGGAGAGTTCAAGAATGAAGCCTTTAAAAATATTGCAGATACAATAGTAAGTTTTGGAATCAATTTAAAATTTATTCATAACATACAATACTCCTTTATGTTTACGAGTTCATAACATATTCTCTAATTGTTACAAGATGACTTCAGTCAACAAGAGACACAAGGAAGTTTCGAATCTGTGGAGACAGAAGACTTATTGACCAAGGCATTAGGCAATGTCGAGCATCCGGGTCGGATTCGAGGTCAATCTAAGTTTGTCAAGCAGTTGCAATACTTCAACCTTGTGCAAGGTTCAAGGGAAAATGCTGAAGTCTCGGATATGAAACGGCAGCTTGCCGCACTGGAAAGAACCGTACAGGAACTTTGTGCGAAGCACGGTATCAACCGAGAGACTATGGCCGAGGAGCCTACCGCACCGACTGTTGA
The DNA here is from genome assembly GCA_009761775.1 of Ficus carica. NCBI lineage: Eukaryota > Viridiplantae > Streptophyta > Magnoliopsida > Rosales > Moraceae > Ficus > Ficus carica. The sequence continues at coordinate 11,907,556 of CM019746.1, forward strand.
TCAACACAACAGCTTCAAGGCTAGTTGCACTCTGAATGAAAAAGAAGCTGGACCGTCGGATCCGAAGCCCATGCCGAATGCAAGTAAGGAATGCCAGCTCTTTCTTCCTGATTTAGTTAATGGTGGAGATGTGCTTGTTGCAATCGGCAGGGCATACATGGACTGTGTTCCAATGGACACAGTCCATGGGATTCCTTTAGGTGAGGAGAATGTACGAGTGACAATTACAGTCCCAAAACTAAAACGTGCACTCCTACCTATTCCGACAAACGAAGCCACATGTATTGAAGAAGCTGTCGATAGGTTTATTGCTTGGCCGAAAAGATTAGTCGTCGTTCAAATAAGTTTGAGCCAGGCAAGTCAAGGTCCCAGTCATGCTCCAGACCGAGAAGCTGAGGGAAGCAAATGAACCAAAAAGAGAGCAGGGAAGAAGAAAATACAGTCACAACCGGAGGTACAACAACAACCGGCGCAACAAGAACTACCTTCGTTCGACTTTAATGAAATTTCCTTCGAATTGAGACCTTTGGCATATTACGCACAAAATTCCATGCGTGACGGTACCCAAATAGTGTGCCCACTACAACAGTTCTTCATTGGCGATGACATGCCCATATATATTGGGTTTGAAGATGTATACCATTTCATAAGTTTTAAAGAAATTAGTGCAAACAACATAATGGTTTACATCAGGTAATACATTTATCCTTAAACAATTTAATTATTTATCCTTCTTAATCTTATATACGTTGTTTTTACGTAACAAGTGTGCCTAATTATTTTACAGATACTTAGCGGATTGTTGTGGAAGAACATGTATGGATCAACGGTTTGAGTTTATTTCGCCAGTCCTTGTCTCACCAGTTCAACAGAATGTAGATCGTGCCGCCTACGTTCGAGAGAGGGCCGAATATATTCTACGGATCTTAAGAGACGCACCAAAGGGAAAGCGGTTTTTTATGCCATATAACAGCGGCCAACATTGGATCTTGGCAATTATTGATCTGTGGGATTACTTGGTCCAGTATTTTAATCCTCTCGGAAACTAACCGGGTGATGATTTTAAAGACCTAATTACGATGTAAGTATTCTTTGATGTTTATATCTCTGATTAGACATAAAATAATTGTTGTTGTAATTGTTTTGAAATTTGTCAAATTGTTAGGGCACTTAATGATTGGAAATTGTTGGTGGGAAGCGGAATAAGACAGCGATGCAACTGGCAGACATTGATTGATACTGTTCGATGTCCAATATAAGAAGGTTATGTAGAATGCAGTTATTTTGTGTTAGCTTTCATGCGAGAAATAACCTTCACTGTTGATGGACTAGACGTGCTTTAAACTAAGGATTTTTATATTAATGCTGACATGAGTTTGGTTAGGCAAGAATGGGCTACATTTGTCATGCGGTTTATGCAATATTGACTAAAACAATATATAAATTTTGTACTCTCGTTATTTTAATTGTTGTACATTGTGATCCAGGTAATTATACATTATTTATGAAAATATTTTTGACCGTGTAATAACACACGGGATTTGCCACACCCGTGGAAAATGAAGCGAATTCGTAAATTTTTTTTTTCGTTGTCACATACCACGACGGTTTCGTTGGGACTGTCGTGGTAGCACAACGGTTTAGCTTGGAAACCGTTGTGGTAGCCTAGGCTACCACGACAGTTTAACCTCGAAACCGACGTGGTAGCCCAGTACTACCACGACGGTTTTAGCACGAAACCGTCGTGGTAGCTCGAGCTACCACGACGGTTTTTTATTTAAAATCGTCGTTGTATGGTGTTAAAATCCTTCAGTTAAGCCCTATTTTTTCCTATTACACTACGGTTAAAAAACCGTCGTGGAATCTGAAAATATTTCACGACCCTGGATTCTATGACGGTTAGAAAACCGTCATGTAAGTGTTACCACGACGGTTAAAAACCGTCGTAGAATCTAAATTCTGTAGCAGTGCCTTTTAAATTTTTCACCAAACGCATGTTCCAAATACTATTTATTTTCATTTCAAACAACTTTTTGTTTCACGAAAGAAATTTTTTTTACATATCTAAATGCCATCTCATTATCAAAATGAAATAACTTTCTCATTTCAAAAAAAAAAAAATCTTTTTGAAAATAGACATGCTATCCAAACATGACCAAAATCTCTATAAAAAAAAAAAGTTAAAAATATATATTCAAGAGATATGTTTTCTTTTATTTTTATTTCATTTGAATTCTCAATTGAAGTTTTCCATGTAGTTGTAAAGATTTTCTAAGAAATAAAATAAATAAGCATGATTTAGGATTTATAAAATGAAATTAACACTAATAAAATTTGTTGAGAAAAAAAAATTTTGTTTTTGGTTTCTTTAAAATATATTATTTTCATTTATAGTTTATGTGGTGTGTATCTTTTTAATATTTATTAAAAATATTTCTATTTATAAATATGTAGTGGTATGAACCTTCTTAATTAATTTTAAGATAATTTTATTGTAGAATAAAAATGTAATAAAATATTTAATGATTTGAGAAGTATTTATCAATAATAGGGCGCAAATAAAATCTTTTAAAAAAAAAATTTCTAGGCCAACCGAGCTAACCCAAGTTTTCTTTAGGTGCCCCTGCAGCCAAAAATAGTTTCCATTTGGGTTCCCTCGTGGACAATGAAAGACCACGAACTCCTTTAAGGTTAAAAAAAAAATAATAATAATAAAATAAAAAAACTCAGCTCCGTCGTGACGCAGCCACAATCTCCCCCCAGGCACAGCTCCAGATATCTGAGGAAACCTCCCTTCTCTTCTCTGCGAGTTTGCGACTCCTTTGGTGGACTTGCTTCGTTTGTTCTTGTCTAGCAACTTTACTTCTTGCTTACCTTTATCTGTATCAGTAAAATGACTTATTTATTTATTTTTATTTATAAACGATTTTTTTTAAAAACTTTTATCAATAAAATAATCTCAAACAAATATGAACGGTAAAAAACACGTAATTATTCCTATATTAAAATAAAAAAGGTTATTTTGTTAATTTTAGTTTATCAGGTTGTCATTTTGGCAAATATTCCGTCTTTAGCCTCAATAATTTGGGGAGTTATTCTTATTTCCAATTTTCTGATTTGGCCCAACTACGCAGAACAGAAAAAAAAAAAAAAAAAATTGGGTAGTTTGAGAAGAGCCTTAAAATAACTCCGGACGGTACACAAAATGTTCTTCCAAATTATTTATCGTATCAAACATATTATCACCAACGTCTTCCTCAATAATAGGCTCTTTACCTTGACTCGTCAATGTATATTTAATATTGAAAAAATCTTCACCATATAAATACCATGTTTGCTAAAAACAAATAATCTCATATGCGCACAAATACCCTTTAACATCATCAATGAAATGAGATCTATGATTTCCATAAATTTTACACGAACACGGAATCTTATCATCTTGTATGTGAGCTTTGGCAAATGACAAAAATTCTTCAATACCATCTTCATATGTTTTAGACAATCTATCAAATCACATCTATTTCCTATCTATGATTTGCAACTCCTAAATCAAAATGTCAAAGTTTTAGAAGTTAAAGTACTAAATTTTAAAATGCATATCAAAATAATTTAACACCCATTGCACAATTCACTCAAAAATCGCAAAAACAAAACTAAAAATACAAAACCTAAAATCATAATTAAGTCTAAATACCGGGGGAGAAAAAATTTCGTGATCACTTAAATTAGCACTCGGTGCACAATTTACTCAAAGTGATCCTAAAATATAAAAAACCTAAAATCATAAGTCTAAATACAGAGAAAAACAACAAAAAGAAGTTAGTGATTAATTACAACAGAGATTGATGGATGGTAGCTCGTGGTGGCGACGTCCAACTATGGTGTAATGACTGTTTTCGGAGCGTTCTAATCTGATTTTGGTTACTGCAGTTGCGGTATTGATGTGGAAAAATTAGGGCATGATTCGGTTTTGTCTGAATTTCTCATAGATTTTCCACAACCGTTTTTCGGAAATGGTCGTGGAAGCATCTGGATTTCACGACCATTTTCGGAAACCCAGTTCCGTGTCGTGTTTTTGGCGTACTTCCCACGATCGTTTTTAAAAACGGTCGTAAAAGCTCCGTCATGGAATCCTCATTTTATAACAAGGAAAACTACTAAAATTTTTTTAGAAAATATATTTGACTTGAATATGGAAACAATTTTTCGTGAAGTAATTTTTAGAAGACTACTATTTTGATTACAAACATTGAAAAACTACCATTTCGATGATTGACAGTTTAAAGAATTTTTTTTTTTTTTCAATTTAATCATGTGAAGATATTGTTATAAATACATATATATATATACATAGTCGAAACATACCTATCGATATCAACATCATAAATCTGATTGATGTCATTAGCAAAAGCATGCACAACTATATAGCAATAACGCCTGGGAACGCCTTAAGTAATAGAGACCATTAAATAATTGAGGGTTCTCAACTAGTACTCTTACAAACAAACAACTGTACCAAAAAAAAAAAAAATTAATGTGCATATATGGATTACGTAAACTAATATGCGCAATTGGGTTTGAGAGATAGAAAAATTTCTTATTTTTACTTACAGTATCGATAGGACTACTTGTTTCATTGCATGGGGCCTTACAAATTTATAACAACTGGATCCAAAACATGTGACATCAGCAACTACCGGATTTATAAAACTGACGGCTTCATCGTTCTCGCTTGCCTGGCATCATTATACGTTAGAATAGAAAAACCAATATTTAGATATAAGTTGAAAACAAATAGAGTAATTATACCTTGATATGGGTACGTTTATTATAATGTTGGCCGAATGATAAGTAAGGGTTTTGAGAACCTGCCTTGGGCGCCATAGATCCCCAATGGCATACAGTTCATCAATTTGTTGGTGGAGCTTTCTGAAGGAAATAAGTTGGAGAAATTGATTTTTTTTTTTGGTTGTAAGCTGGTTCATTGTTCTCAGCCGATTGTTAATAGATGGGGCTCTAAATGAAATGTGAGAAATTGAGAGCTCCATTTCTATATGTGAAAAACAACAACAAGAAAAAGAGGGAAAATCATAAGATCTCTAAAAATGCTAACAGTTGTTGATTCTCAAGAGGCCTTAAAACAAATGATTCAAGAGCTTCAATATTTATATTATATCATTACTATTCCATCTGTTTGGCTTACTAGTTTCATTGTAAGATTGATTAAAAGGAGGCTGACATGGGCTTCCTAATTAAAATAAACATTATATTCCGACTATGTTTTGTTTTTTGTTTTTGGTTTTTTGTTTTTGTTTTTGTTTTTTGTTTTTTTTGTTTTTTTGTTTTTTTTTTTGGGTAGAAATTTGGACTATGTTTTGCTAGCAAACACTAGTTAGCGTTTTACCTATGGCCTGGAATTTTCGGCCTGTGCCAAAGGGATATTGAATTTTGTTGACAAAGTCAGGTTTTTGTTATAATTTTCATAAGTAAAATTAAAAACAATTTTGTACCTTAGCTGATTATTTTTTAACATATTGGTGTAAGAGTTTGCACGCCATATCCACGATTTACTAATCATATTTACTACAAATTTATGTTACTAAATGTTGTTATTATTATTTTAATTTGAAGTAGGAGGATTCAAATTATTTTGAACCTCGAGTATACAATCAAGTTAAGAGTATCAATTGTCGATTCACCACTAAGATAAATTTGTTATCATGCATGACCTGAGGTTAACTAGTAGTGCTCAAGATAAGCGCCGGTCTTTGTATTTGCTAAGTTCACGTAAACTTTAAATTTTAAAACTGCTTTTGTTATAAAAATATAAGTATAGCAAAAGAAAGTAGTTCGTCTATTTGAAAATTTAAAAAAAAAAAAAAACAATAAACAAGTAAAATAAATCTCGTTAGATTGTAAATTTGTTTCATATTTCTAAGCTATTGGACATATTACGATGTTTATATGTAAACTGCACCCATTATTCTTAGAGTTAGCTTTTGGAGATAAATTGGTCCTTGACCTATATGCATGACACACTATACGGGACGAAGAGTGTTAGGTTATGAATTTTATAAAAGTAGTAGTTGATTTTCTTCTATCATTAGTATACCTGCTGTTTGGCTTACTAGTTTCATGTGTAAGACTGATTAAAAGGATGCTGACATGGGCTCCTAATTAAGGCCCAGTTTCGTATTATTGTGCTGTGTATCTGTGTTGTGAGTTTAAAATTACTGTAGTTAGAAGTAGATAGGTGTTTGGTAAATTTTTTTTTCAAAGTTGTGTAAATATCAAAAGCATAAGCAGAGGTGTTTGGTAAACTATAAATGAAGTTGTTGTGCATATGTATAATGACAAAAAAAAAAAAAAAAAAAAGAAGCATATCATATTTTTTTTAATAAATACTGTAGTATACATATTTATTGTCTAATAATTTAAAATTTTACACCAAAACTAGATTTTTATTTTATAGTCTAAAGTAACTGTAAAATAATTTATTCATTCAAGATGATAAATTATACATTAACGTAAAAATAAAACTATTTAAATAAAATAATTTATTTATTTAAGATGATAAATTATACATTAACGTAAAAATAAAATTATATAAATAACTGAAAGTAAAAATTTTAATATCATGCCTCTGTCAAACATGTAAAGATTAAATCTTCAAATTATCCATTTCTTGCACTCATCAAACTCGCAGCAATACTTTCCTCCCTTGAACGGACCGCAACCTTCGACTGCTAGTAGTAGGATATTCCTCTCCGGTGTCCAATTAAAATACCTTTTTTTTTTTTTATTAAAACAAAACTAATTAAATAAATGTATAAATTACAATTTGAAATTTGAAATTATTTTATTTTAAAAAAAATTGAAATTATTTTTAAGAGGAGAATATTTATAAATATTAAACACATAGTTTTATTGTTTTTTTATGAAGATAAATAAAGTAGGTAGATTGTAATTATTATTTTTTGTTGAGGATAGTTTAGTAAATTTGTACAGTAACAGCTGAAGCAGCTGTGTAAAAGCAAACCATGATCTGTTTCTCAAATTTTGTTACACTACAACAGTTTTTAGAATATACTAAGCATAAGTAATATTTATTAAATATCCTTAACCTGTTATAGATTCTTTAATAATCTAAAAACACTCTCTAAACGCAATGTCAAACAGGACCTAAATCAAAGGTAATATTTGAACTAAGTTTTGTTAGTAAACAACAGCATTGAATTATCGGCATGTGCGGTGTGCCAAAGGGATGTTGAATTTTGTAGACAAAAGGCACAGTCAAGTACTTAACTACTTATCTTAAATAAAATAAAAGCAATTTTGTACCTTAGCTGATTTTTTTTTTTTTTTTTTTTTTTTTTAAGCACTGCTAGTTGCACTCGCTATAAGAATCGTTAGTGCACTTTCTGTCTTCATTTATCGCCACGTGTCTACCTTGGTTCACTCCCAGCAATGGACCATCTTTTTTTTTTTCATTGCTCGTTATTAGATGAGTAAAAGCTAGACTTTTAACACTTTTCTCTCGTTCCATTTTTTTCCCCCTTCTAGATCACTACTCTTGCTTCTCAAGTTATTCCCAACCCCACAGACTATCCGATTTATAATACCAATTGGATTCAGAAATCTCAAATCGTAATAGGGTTAGTGGGTCAAGAACAAACTTGTTTTAAGTCGTTTTAAACTTTTCAAGTAGATTTTTTTTTTTTTTTTTTTTTTAACAAGAAGGAACAACCTTTTTCTTTTTGTTTTTGTTTTTTTGTTTTTTTGTTTTTTTGTTTTTTTTCCTTCTTGGACTTCTTCAACTGTGTGCTAAAATGGAGCTGATTACCCATTGTTGTTGATTGGAAATTTTATTCTTTAGTGATTATTCATTTTTATTTCTCTGTTAATTGGACTATTTCTTTCTATTAAGAGAAGAAAATGACGAAAAATTTCTTAAGAAGCTGATTAAAATCAGGTGGGAGAAGTGAGAATGGAAGGTAATTTTATTTATTTATTTATTTATTTTAACATTTAGAGAAGAAACAAGTTGGAAGGTGAGGACGAAGAAGATAGTGCAGTAAAAAATAATAATATTAATAAAATAAAAAAGGGTTGAAAAAAAGCTGCACACGGCAAGGAAGGCAATGAGGCAAAAAGTAGCGGCAGTTTCGTTATTTTCAGTAAAGAGATGGCTTTTTAACCAAAAGCAAATTATGACAGATTGTAGAGAAGGAAGCTACTCCATGACATCAGGAGAAGAGCAGGAGTGTGTGCCAGCAATTCTTACAGCAAGTGCAGCCAGCACTCCTCCTCATTTAGAGATTTAACAGAAACTTTTTCCTAATTTAAGTAATTTTGATTCCTATCATATGGTGTGTTATTTATAAAAATAAAACCACGCCCTTTAATCTTTAAGTCTCAATTCAATGTTTTTTATTTTTCTAATTTACCTAATTCAAGTTATGAATTTCTCACCAATTAATCTTGTTCTTGATGATGATGGTTATGAGAGGATGGACCATGATCCTAACATTATGGACGGCAAAAATGATGAGGAGAAAAAGGTTTTAAAAAATAAAAATAAAAAAAGGTAAAACTCAACCGGATGCTTGAAATCACTCTACCCAATACCCACACGCCACCCCGCCCGCCTCTCACCCGCCTATCCCGCCTACATGTTGGGTCGTTCTAGGTTTGAATTTTTAAAAAAATATATATATAAATTATATGTTGTTTTTTTGAGTATTTTGTTTTTAATTATATGTTGATTGAGAAAATATATAAATTTATGTACTAGATGTAATCTGATAACATAAAATTTAGAACTTTAAAAGGTACAACATATTTTTTGAATAAAAACAAAATACATGGCATATAATTAAATAATACTTTGTTTTGAATAAAAACAAAAATGCAGGGCATACAATTAAATAATACTTAGTTTTAGTTTTTTTTTTAAGGGTTAAATAATACTTAGTTTTAGTTTTTTTTTTTTTCAGGGTTGTTTGAGCATTTTAAGGTCAAAATTAAATTTTAATATATTCATATATGATAAATAATTTGATCATACAAGAATGTAAAAGTTCAAAATGTAGGCTAAAATTTAGAAGAAAAGAAAAATACAATGTACAAAAGTGGAAATAACCCTAAATTAAAAGAAAAAGTCTAAATAACACATAAGAAAAAATATATTGCAAGGGGATATCTATCTTTTTATACCTCGTATTTTACTCTTATTCAAAAATACTTTTCTTTTTAAAGTTTTATATTTTTATAACATCATATTACATTTAATATATAAATTTAAACATTTTTTTGGTCAACAATTAATTTTTACCAAAATATCCAAAATACCCTTAAAAAAAAACTATAATAAGTAGTATTTACCTTTTTATATCTTGAATTTTACTTTTATTTAGAAAGTATTGTGCATTTTAAAGTTCTTCTATAATAAGTAGTATTTACCTTTTATATCCTGAATTATACTTTTATTTAAAAAGTATTATGCATTTTAAAGTTCTTTACTTTTATATCATTATAATAAATAAGTCTATGGTAAAATTTATTTTATAAACCGTTCAATATATTTTGATTACTAAAATATCATTTGTGCATAATGGTTACGATGCACCTCATAGTATTGTAATATAAGAAATAAAAAAAAAAAAATTCAAGTCAACGAAAAAAGAAATAAGGAAAAAAACCTAATCCTTAGACCAGAAAATCAACCCTGATGTCCGGTGCCCCCGTCCGTCGACGGCGACTCGCCCCACCCCCTCCCCCCAACGCGACCTGGTGAAACCGTCCCCCCCCTTCCACCCAACATCCATCGATGGTGAACACCGAAACCCCCCTACACTTGCCTGGCGACGGTGAATCCCCCCCCCCCCCCCCCCCCCCCCCCCCCCCCCCCCCCCCCCCCAACCCTACCTGCGAAATCGCCCCTCCCTCATTCCGATTCGACCTGCGAATCGCCCCCCGTCAGTCAACAGCGAATCGCCCCCTCCCCTCACAGGACCTGGCGAAACCGACCCCCCTTAATCGGACCCGCAAAAGCATTCCTGATGATGACGAATTGTCCCCCACCCCCCTCCCAATCCGACTTGCGAAATCACCCCCTCCCTTGTTCGACGGCGGCGAAATCGCCACTCCTGGCGGACCCTGACCTGCGAAATCAAAATCCACCCTCCCCAACGCATTCGACGACGGCAAAATCACCCACCCGGGCCCCCTTCAGTAACCTTCCACAAGCCCCCTCCGGAAACCTTCCACCGGCCCCCATCCCCCTACTGATGAAGAAGAACGATCAAGAGACTTGATTTTTTTTTTTTTCCAGCAAATCAGTGTGTATTATAGTTATTGTACATCCTTAATTTCTTATCCATTCAATCAAATTTAAATGATCTTAGATGGAACTCTTCCAATTGAATATATAAAAATAGTTTTATCACGACCTTTCCCCATTATAACATATCTAGTATATATCTATATTTTTTTTTTCTCGATAAACACTTATTTTGATCTCAAAAATAACGTAAATACCCTCAAAATTATACTTAGAAAATAATTTAAGAAATTTATACTAAGGGTGTTTTGGACATCTTAAGGTCCAAATAAAGAAGTAACATAGAAAATGTATAGATTTAATGCATTAAAAAAATAATAGAATGGTGTAAAAATACATTATTTTAAAATGTAGGGTATACTTTTAGAGTAAAAACAAAACATATGACACAAAAGGTAAACAATCTAAATTTTAGTTTTTTTAAGGGTATTTTGGATAGGTTGAGGTTAAAATTCAACTGTATAAAAATGTAAAACACCAAAATACAAGGCATACTATCTAAATAAAAGTAAAATATACGGTATAAAGACTTAACTAACCCTACAATATTTTAAACATCTAATTAATAAATCTCTTGGTCGGGTATATGTACTAGGGACAAGAGTCGGACAAAAGTGCCTTGGAAGGAGAAGCTGCCGCTGAAAATGTGGGCGTAAATTGGGAAGAAGTCGTGTATTGACTCGTATTGGTTGAAGACTGAGTCCCTCCAATCTCAAAAGCAGAGGAACCAGTACCACCAAGTTGAGAAGATGAAACAAAACGAGGCTGATATATTAATGTTGGTACAGGCATTTCACTTGGGATATTAGGCAAAGGAGCTTCAAAATCGAGCACTTGAATTGCTTGCTTTATTGAGGGCCTTAATCTATAATCCGGGTGAGCACACCACAGCCCAACAACCATAAGTCTCTCCATTTGTTGCTCATCAAATTCCCCAACAAGGCTCGGATCGGCAGCTTCTAGAACCTTCTCGGCTCCGTAAAGATCCCACACCCACTCCACCATTCCCATTTGGCCTTCTTTTGCATGAGGCTCGATGGCTTTCCGTCCGCACGCTAATTCCATTGCCACAATGCCGAAACTATAGACGTCGGATTCTCTACTAGCCCTTCCTGTTGTGACACATTCGGGCGCCATGTAACCTAATGTCCCCGCCAAGGCTGTAGTTTGTGAGCCTTTGTCATGGTCCACTAGCCTGGCTAAACCGAAATCGCCAAGCTTAGCATTGAATTGTGAGTCCAGCATTATGTTGCTCGCTTTTATGTCCCTGTGTAGCACACATTGTTCCCATTCTTGATGCAAGTATAGCAACGCGGACGCCAAGCCATGCGCTATGTTGTACCTCGTCGCCCATGTCAAGAGGCTTTTTCGCTTGAAGAGATGAGAATCTAAGCTTCCATTTGGCATGAACTCATAGATTAGGAGGAGATCCTTTTTTCTATGGCACCAACCTATGAGTTGAACCAAATTTCTGTGCCTTAATCGGCTGATGATCTTTACCTCGGATGCGTACTCCTTAATCCCTTGATTGGAGACACTAGAGACCTTCTTGATGGCAACGTAAGAGTTCGAGTTTTTCAGAAAACCTCTATAAACTCCACCAAATCCTCCTTGTCCGAGCTTCTCCTCCTCTGCAAAGTTGTTCGTCGCGAGTAGCAATTCATCATAAGAAAATCTCCTCGCCCCGCTGTTCCTCTCAAAATCATTGTCCATGTACGAGTCAAAAACCAAATCATCATCAACATCAACATTTTCTTTTCTAATCCTCTTCTTCCACAAGACTAGACCAATCAAACCAAGTGCGGTAACAAGAACAAAAGCGCCAATGCTCAATCCCACCACCAATCCCGTCTTTTTCGAATTTGAACCATCTTTGCCCAATTTTGTAGCAGGATCATCGGAGGCAAGGCTCTCTGTTCCCAACGTCGAATTAAAAGACCAGGAGCGAAGAATATGCCTCGAAGTGAACCATCCGTTCGCAGCTGAAAAGCCGATGCTCACCCATTCCGGTAAATAGTCTGCCAAATCAATTTCATAAAAGAGATGCTGTTCAATAGGGACTTTCTCTTCATACCCTGTGAACACAACACTTATATTCTTCGATCTAGAATCGTAACTTATCGTCGCGTTATAAGTAGTCCCCGACGTTATGTCACAAGACCATGGTGTAGTTTTGTTAGATTTCATTGATTTCACATTTATACCTACATGTTCATTAACGTCTTGAGGATCAATCACCTGGTTCTTTAAAGTGTCGAACTCCACGGCGACCAATGGATGCGGAGTTGACTCTATCTCCCCGACGCCCACCAATCCAATTCCACTCCCGTCTGTTACCTTTGGAATCTCGTATGGAAGCTGCGCTAGGAAGAAGGCAATCCCATCACCAGCAGGTTTTTGATCGGCATAGATGATGAAGGAGAAATCGGTGGTGAAATCGGAGAGGACCACCGATCCAGTTGAGTTGTCCCAGAGGTGCATCGGTTCGACGAATGTGACTCGGCCGATTTGGTCCGTTTGGTTCGGGGTGAGTTGGATGCCTGAATCCCGGCAGTAGGTGGTGTTTCCTTGAATTAGGAGCTTGCTCGTTTGCTGTTGTACTAATTCGGGGTAATTGAATTGTAATGGAGTAGAAAATTGGATTAGGATCAAAGCCGAAAATATGGCGAAAATCATGGAAGAGTGAAATGAGTGTATTGGAGTCATGGTAAGAGCAGAGATTAGCAGAGGAGGTTTCTCTCAATGCTTCTTCAGCATAGAATATAATTATATTTCCAATCTTCAGGTGGTGTTTGCAGAGAAGAAGTGAAGAACATAACAACAATGTTAGAGAAGTTTCTCTGAATTTTTCGACAGCTAAAGAAAAGGACATTTGCTACATTATTCAAAATACAATAAAATAAAATAATACCTGCCAAATCGAACCGTCAAGGACGCGTATCATGACTTGGCAGCACACCATTTTTGACTTTCTAATGAAGCAAAATCTGTTCTTGAGTTAAGAACTGGTTTTTTTTTTTTTTTTTTTTTTTTTGGATTAAAACTCGGCCACGACATCTAATTTTTTGGCTTATAATAAAATATATTAAATTGCTTATATGTTAGTTTTTATTATTTGTAGGAAATTTAGAGTAAATAAAAAGATTGTTATGATTACATATATAATCTAGTGATAATTTTATATTTAATATCATCATAAAATATAGAATTTGAATTCCCAAGTAAAAATTTTTTTTTTGAGGAGAGAAAGAGGGGTATGTGGATGGGGTGAAAGGTAAAATTGGAAAACAAAAACTTATTTTAAAGAGAAATTGTTAAATATGCTATTATTTATCCACTTTCAAAAGAAATAGCATATATTATATTTTTGTTCATAAAATATGGTGATGATATAATTTTGGGATAAAAGTGTAAAGGAGTCCGGATCCAAGGCGACTCCGTCTCTTTGAATTGGATATGTGTTTTTTGTATATTGGCTGATGATAATAATTGTGATGACGATGAAGATTTATAATACATTTTTAGAAAAATGATGAACAGTTTATCTGATGAAATATGTTACGCTTTTTAAGTGGTAAATAATTTTGCCCAAAACAATCTTTATTTTTTAAAAAAAAAAGTTTTTTTGCAATCGTTAATTGTCATTGAAAGGAAAATAATCATCACAAAAAATACACGAAATAGTTTTTTTACGTGCACAATTCGTGACGGTTTAGTCAAAATTTTTCTTGATTTTAAATTTCGCAATGGAATACTTATTTGACACGGAAGATGCATAGTTTTAACTCAAATTTTTTTTTTTCAAAATAGATAATTGAAATAAAAACCATCAAAATTAAAATACCCAAGATCCACCCCTAAAGTAGGGTCCAATAAGCAACGTCACAATCTATTTTTAGAGCCACAAAACACTGCCGTACGAAACTCTTGATATTTCCTTTGGAAACCCAAAAGATAGGAGTTAAACCAAGCAGAGTCTTAAATCTTTTCATTACAAAAGTCTTGTGAAGAAGCAAGAGCACTTGTAATAGTGAAGTCAAAAAAAAAAAAAAAAAAAAAAAAAAGGTGAAGAAAAAGACTCACGGTTTATTTGAAGAAGAACGTTTCTACTTTAACTAACAAAGAAGTTGAATTTTTTTTTCCCCAATTCTTGTATTAATCTTGTTGAAACTGAAGAGATTCCAATCTCACGAATGTAAATACAAAGGACACCAAACCAGAAGAATAACTTGAATTTTATGTAATTACTCATAAAGAAATGGAGTTGGTAGTTTTAAGGTCCTATGATAAATTGGCAGACTTCAAGAACTTTTGAAAAAAAAAAAAAAAATGTGATCACTGATCTTAAAAGAAAAATGCATATTCTCATTGTGTAGGAAAGGAGAGACATGTATAAATAAAACCGATGAAATCTCATCTTGATTGTTCTCGTTTTGACGAGCTTCGAGTAGAGCCCTCTTGTAGGGCTTTTAACGAAAGTTTCTGTCTGCATCTTAGGAGTCCTTTTAGGGTCTGTTTGGGGGCATATCTCCAAACACATCTTTAATTTGTCTCTCTCTCTTTTCTTTTTCTTTTTTTAATTCAAAACTATTTTTCACTATTCACATATCCAAATATCTACAATAAATTTAAACTTCAAACATCCATAATTTTGTTATTTCAAGTCTAATGGAGAACTTGTTTTTTTTTTTTTTTTTTTTAATTTTATTTGCATAGAATTTCGATAATAAAGAAACAAAATCCATATTGATATTTTTTCCAAACATATTTTAAGATTCTATATTTTTCACTCCAAACAATTTTTTTTTATATTTTTTTTCGTAATCGCACTCCCAAACCTATATCTAATTTTTAAACCAAAACAGATATCAAAAACCTTCCCAAACGGGTCATTGATAATGCTTAGGGGATATGCTAACGCTGTCATCCTTTCCCGGACTTTTCATTTAAGAAAAAAAAAAAAAGATCGGTTATATTTAAACATACAATATTGATAAATACTCCCACCTAATAAATGTTTTCTAATATAAATATAGTAAATCATTCTTTATAGATACTTCTTTATAATACTATATTTAACCCTAAATAGTAAATCATTCTTTTATAGATACTTCTTTTATAATATTATATTTAACCCTCTCATACACCCACTTCCATTTTAGTTTTAACTTGTTTTATTAAAAATTAATTTAACTAATCTAAATAAGAAAAAAAAAAAAAAAAAAGACTTTCTCTTCTCAAAGAGGAAAATAACCCCCTATTTGTTACGCATGTCCACCTTCGGAAAGTGAGAAAAAATAATAAAAGAGTTTTTTTTTTTTTTCTAACTTTTTCATCAGTCTTCTCCTTTGAAAAAGGAAAGCTATTTAATTTTCAAAATTACTTATTCTATAGTACCGTTTTGGAATCCTTTTAAAATTTTCACCAAATGCATGTTTCCATCATTATTTTTTCTCATTCTAAATAACTTTTTGTTTCACGAAGGAAATTTTTTACATATCTGAATGATATCTCATTATCAAAATGAAATAACTTTCTCATTTCAAACAAAAAAAAAAAAAATCCTTTTTGAAAATAGACGTGCTATCCAATCATGACCAAAATCTCTATACAAAAAAAATGAAACAATAAAAATACTTTTGTGGCAACATCACTTTTAACAAAATAACTTAAAATTTAATCCGTAAAAACACATTATACTAAGAAATAAAAAAAAAAGTTAAAAATACATATTCAAGATATATGCTTTCTTTTATTTTTATTTCACTTGAATCCTCAATTGAAGTTTTTCATGTAGTTGTAAAGATTTTCTAAGAAAAAAAAATAGATAAGCATAATTTAGGATTTATAAAATGAAATTAACACAAATAAAATTTGTTGAGAATTTTTTTGTTTTGGTTTCTTTAAAAAATATTATTTTCATTTATAGTTAATGTGGTGTGTATCTTTTTAATATTTATTAAAAAAATATTTCTTTTTATAAATATGTAGTGGTATGAACATTCTTAATTAATTTTAAGATAATTTTATTGTAGGATAAAAATGTAATAAAATATTTAATGATTTTAGAAGTATTTATCAATAATAGGGCGCAAATAAAATCTAAAAAAAAAAAAAAAAAATTTCTAGGCCAACCGAGCTAACCCCAAGTGCCCCTGCAGCCAAAAATAGTTTCCATTTGGGTTCCCTCGTGGACAAAGAAAGACCACGAACACCCTTAAGCCAAAAATAAAAAATAAAAAAAAATAAAACTCAGCTCCGTCGTGACTCAGCCACAGTCTCCCCCAAGGCACAGCTCCGGATATCTGAGGAAACCTCCCTTCTCTTCTCTGCGAGTTTGCGACTCCTTTGGTGGACTTGCTTCGTTTGTTCTTGTCTAGCAACTTTACTTCTTGCTTTGCTTTGATTTGAATCGGTAAAATGACTTAATTACTTTCTTTTATTTATAAAATGATTTTTAAAAAAATTTTGTTAACAAAATGACATCAAACAATTAAGAACGATCAAGAACGACAGTGGTTGTTCTTATGTTAAAATGAAAGAAGGTTATTTTGTTAATTTCAATTTCTGAGGTTGTCATTTTGGCAAATATTCCATCTTTAGCCTCAATAATTTGGGGAGTTATTCTTATTTCCAATTTTCTGATTTGGCCCAACTACCCAGAACAGGAAAAATAAAAAATAAAAAAAATGGGTAGTTTGAGAAGAGCCTTAATCACCGTCGATCGGCTCCTGAAATCAACGGCCGCGACTCAGGGCAGCTTGGTGGCGGCAGCGTCGTCTCTCCTTCGAACAGAGGCCTTAACTAGGTGGTTTGTTTGTCGTTTCTCGTCTTTGATTGATATCCAAAAGAAGAAGGAAAAAAAAAATAATTGAAGTTTCGCCTTTGATGTTACATGTTCGTTTACGCATTTCTTCGAACACTTGGCAGGCCTGTTTCAAATTGTGGGATTTCCCGCTTTTATTCGGAGAATCACAGCAATGCACAGTCTCTGGATGTCGATCTCTCCAACGACGAGAGCAAGAGACGGCTCTATAACAGGTAAAATGTGTTCACTCGTTTCCTATTATATATACATTTATATATTTCATGTTTATAAGAATGGAGTGGAAATGTAACAATATTTTGGAACACTTTAGGTGTAAATTTAATAATGATTTTCACGTTCTATGGTTGAAAATTAGGTAGAAATTGTTATAATGATGTGATTTTCGCTATTTATAAAATATTATAAATTTTTTTGTTGATATTTCGACTTCACTAGTAAGATTATGCGATACATCTAACTCACCTTATTTTGCGGAATAGGCTGATATACAGGAGCAAACAACGAGGATTTCTCGAATTGGATTTGGTTTTGGGAAAATGGGTGGAGGAGCACATTCCTTCCATGGATGAGAATGGTATCAAAGCTCTTGCCTATGTTCTCGACCTGGTAAACTTTCTTTTGTAACTTGTTGCATTTATTGTACTTTTGTATCCACATAGTTTTGTGATGTAATGCCTTTTCTCGGAATTCTGTGGAATGTGTTTCATTTGTATTGTGCTTTGTTTCAAATAGGTTAATCATTCGTTTTGGTTGGGCAGATCTCATAATCAGATTATAACAAATTCCTGGCTGGACATCGGGGGGTGTGTGTGTGTATTTTTTTTTTTCCTCTTCATTGATTCAAATGTCTGTATTGCCCAATTTACAGTCTGATCATTGTAATGTGTCATGTTTTGGAAGTTTGGCTAGTTCCGAGATTGTTCTTTTTGTCATTAGAAAAAGTTGACATCTTAGGTGCATGGAGCTTTAGACTATTACATGGTATAAGCTTATAAACCGGACACAGGCTCTTTTTGCTAGTGCTCAATGTTTCTATCTCCTTTGAAGTTGGTCAATTTCCAAATTTTCCCAAGTCGCGCTTAGCTCGAAATCAAAATAGTCGAATCTTTCATTCTTAATCTTCTTGTGTGTTTGGCACTCACGTTTCATACCAACATTTTGATAAGCCTCCAATTTGGTTTACATATGCTAGGCGTGCTAGGCACGTGTTTTGGCTTGGTCAACGAGGGTTTTGGGGGGTTTTTTTGGTTTTTTAGGATCTGGCTTTGGGAATTGTGTTCTTAATTTTTGTTAGTGCTTTTTTGAATAAAAGGAGCAGTGAGAGAGAGAAGAGACTGGGAAGAATTTTGTAGACTCTAGACTGTGGGAGAGAGTTAGGCCACTCGAATGCCTAACAAATATTTGTAATTCAGTATTGAATCAAGATATATCAGTCATTATTAATCTTTTCCAATTCCGAATTTGTTCTTGTCTTGTAACATTTTAATGGGGGAAGAACCATGCAAGATGCCTGGTGTGCGTTCCAATCCTTAGAGAACTTGAGCATCCTTTGGACTTTCAGTAAAGGGTAGAAATGTAATAGATTGACAGTATTGCATATGAAACAGAGTGTTTTTTTATTTTTTATTTCAATTGGATTAAGAACAAGTCCAAATAAATTTACAACTTTCTTGACTCTTTATTGTTGCGATATACATGTCAATTTGGAGCTGTGATGAGAGAGCAAAGAGTTATGGTGTTTGAAGTTTTTTAGGACTTTTCTCCTTGTAGACAGTAAAAGCGAGGGGACAGGTGATATGGGCAATATACGAATAATTCAATTGGCTTTTCTCCTGGTGTGCGTTCCAATCCTTAGAGAACTTGAGCATCCTTTGGACTTTCAGTAAAGGGTAGAAATGTAATAGATTGACAGTATTGCATATGAAACAGAGTGTTTTTTTATTTTTTATTTCAATTGGATTAAGAACAAGTCCGAATAAATTTACAACTTTCTTGACTCTTTATTGTTGCGATATACATGTCAATTTGGAGCTGTGATGAGAGAGCAAAGAGTTATGGTGTTTGAAGTTTTTTAGGACTTTTCTCCTTGTAGACAGTGAAAGCGAGGGGACGGATGATATGGGCAATATACGAATAATTCAATTGGCTTGTTCTATTGCCTTTAGAATCTTGTGTTTTTTGTCATGTAGGAAAACCCAGATCTCTGGAAGTGGCTAACTGGTCAAGAGCAACCTCCTGAGGCAGTCAAAACGAATCCTGTGAGATTCAATCTCAAAAATAAGTTTTCAACTTGGTTCTTCTTTTCTCTTTTACTTGTTGGTTTTAACTCCTATCCAAAACTGCTTTGTGGTAATAGGTCTTTACCGCAGTGGCCGACAAAGTTATGAACAACCTTAATGCCCATGCTTCTCCTGAAACACGCGCTAAACCTGGACAGCCCTGGGTGAGAGGGTGGGATGACATCGAGAAAGGTCGGGACAGCCCTATAACTGGAAACCAGTAATGCTATCACAATCCTTTTTGCCTAGATTTATTACTAGTGTGCTTGTAAAAATGTTCGAGCAATGATTGTTATAGGTGAAGTTTTTTTCCGTGCCATTATACAAATAAGTGGTCACCATATGGAGATGATCTCCAGGCCCATGTAGTGTTTCTCATATTGCTGTTTCAAAAATGCATAAATTTGTTGCTTAAATACTTGTTTCAACATAACGGCATCCTAAATGGGGAAATAACATTCAAAATAATGAAAAAAACAGTATGTATATGTTTATTTTTGTGTAGAGCACTTCTTTGGAAAGAGTTTAGATGGAAAAGTTATGATTAGTCTCGTCTTATCGTACTTTCGAGTTTAGATGAGTCTTTGCACAGCCATGTGAGTTGAATGAAAGTGTTAGAATGCCAGACTATAATTCCTATTTTCCCTAGATTACTATAGGAGAGACACCAACTCATGTACCTGATTTTGTTTACTAATTATATTGACAATCTCGTATTGGCTACAAGTAGAAAATATTGTAGCATTTCTTGAAATTACGGACACATCCTTTACTATTTTGTGGTTAAGATCCTTGATGATTGTTAGACATTAGTCATTGTTGTTTAGATTTTCATGACAAAAGAACAACAAAAGTAGAGAACAATATATCGGGCATGTTAGAGAAGGAACTAGAAAAGGAACTGGATTGTTTTACATTATAATATACAATAGGCAAGTAAACGCTAGAAAGGGTCGATGATCTTTCTTCTTGTTAGTTTACCTTCCTTTCCAATTCCATTACCATCCTCATTACTTTCCTTTACGGGGAGTTACCGTACATGATTAGTTTACCTTCTTTTCCAATTTCATTACCATTCCCATTACGTTCCTTTACGGGGAGTCACTGTGCATGAGGGCAGTGATGGCTGGGTCACTCGATGGGGGTGGCATGGCTTTTTTCTTTGACCCAAGGAGGTGACTTTGGATGTTATTTCTTAATGGTATGATTGTTGATGTTGTCAGTGTTTGGAAATAAAGGGCTAAGATGAAACACAATCAGATCAAACGGCTGAGTTATATTTTAGTTTTTTCCTTAGAATTAGTTGTATTGCATGCGTGAATTAAATAGACAAGGAAAAAGAAAAAACACAATATTGTGTTGATGGGCTGT
Organism: Ficus carica; assembly: GCA_009761775.1. Taxonomy (NCBI): domain Eukaryota; kingdom Viridiplantae; phylum Streptophyta; class Magnoliopsida; order Rosales; family Moraceae; genus Ficus; species Ficus carica. The sequence continues at coordinate 11,928,380 of CM019746.1, forward strand.
TATGTAAGCAGTCTCATAGTGTTGATGTGATGTGGTTGCCATATAACAGCAGTTTGAGTCAAGACAGAAAACACATTCATACTTTTATATATATAAATAATGATCATAATAATAATATTATATGTATAATAATATATACCTTTCATCTTCGTAGCCTGTCATGTCATGATTAGACTGCAGAGGCAATTCAAATTGTTTTGTACATATTAGGAGACATTTGTACGATCATAAAAATTGGAGGGTAAAATGAAAAAAGGTGAAAAGTTAAAGGGGATTTATGAATTAATCCATAATTGTTTTATGTTTGTCAAGCCTTATGAGCATGCACCTCCTCAAAGTTCATGCATGGCCCATTTTACCCCTCAACTTTTTAATGCACCGAATTTACCCCTCAACTTTTAAATGCACCGAATTAACCCCACCACACCAACCAACCTAACCCCACGGCCCCTCTCTCTCCTCTTCTCTTTCCTCCTAAAATCTTTCAAATATTCTCACATTTTAGTGTTTTCAGAAAAGATTTAAAGCACCCGTTCGAATCTAAAAATTTAATTTGGGCCATTATTTAAAAAGTTTATTTTTTATAGTGTTCTCTCACAAAATATTTAAATTTATTATAAAAATTTACCTTTAAAATCTATGATCAATAATTTTACACATACAAATTCAAATGTGATTTTTTTTAATTGTATAAAATTTTGAGACGATGAAACAAACTCTATATTGATTTTTTTTATTTTTTTTTATTTTTTATTTTTTTTTTGCGAATACGTTTTAAGTTTTTACATTTTTTTTTAATTTCAGCAAATTCAAACGTCCCATCAAACACACAACTCGATTCAAAGTCAAATTTTACAATCTAATCCCATACACCAAACGCATGCTATAGCTCTCACTCTATGCCCTAACTATAAGATTTTTGTCAAGTTTTATTCATATATGTATCTTATTTTCATAAAATTTGAATGTGATTTCATGATAAAAAAATAGCAAAAATCTTGTGTTACTGTTTGAAAAAAATTCATACCTAAGATGTAGTTCTAAGCCTCTATTCTAATTTTTATTTTAATCTTACTAAAAACAACATATTAGGCTTAGTTTGGCTCTCCAGTTTAACTCAAGTTAAATTGTACTTTTTTTTTTGTTTTTTTTTTGAAATTTTTTTTTGTCTTTTCTGAAAAAGTCAACAAAAATTACTATTCAAACTTAAAAACTTCAACTCAACTCAAACTAAACTCAAATACCAAACACCCCCTTAGATAAAAATAAAAAAATAAAAAAATAAAAAATAAAAAAAAACTTCGTTAGATTAAAAAAACTTTGTTAGTTTTAACGAAACTTAACAAAATTTTGACGGTTCATATAATGTGTCTACACAATCATTCTCTATGCCAAAATATATATATATATATATATATATTTAAAAAAAAACGAGGAAAGTTACGGAAAAAAACATTCAAATTAAAACGGCCTACCACACATCTATTAGAGAATTATCTAAATATTACTACACACAATACAAATAAGACGTTTTTCTATTTGGTACCCAAAAAAAAAAAAAAAAACCTTCTTCTATAATCCCAAAAATGGAAAAAATTATTCCTTTAGAAGAAAAAAACGAAAAAAAATAGATTTTGCCTTCATTTGGATCAGAGTTTCAAACTCATGATTCAAACAATAAACCCAAATTTTTATGAAAGAAAATACTGTAGAAAAAAAAGTAGAAAAAGTTAAAAAAACAAATGAAAAATGGGATGACAAACATGTTATTTGGCTTATAAGAAATGGGGAGACTTTTACAAAGGGGTACGCATGCTGTACCCCATCAATAGAATAAAAATTATTTACCAAAGGATTGCTTTTGGATGATTTTGATTAAATGGTTACACCCAATAATTATGAGATTGATCACATAGTAGAACACAAAACAAAAAAATATTGAAAACTAAAACATTGTTCAGTACATAAGGAAAAGGCATGGGTGAGAATCCATGCAGAGAGACGACGGCGAAGCCATGGAGCCAGCGGAGGATCGGCGGTGCAGACGACGCCAAGTCGTGGAGGCCACATGGGTCTCACCGCAAGATCCAATACACAACCCATTCGCGTGACCCCTCGTCGCGACGATCGAAAGTGGTCCGACCCACTACGAGTCGCCGGCGAACCCCCTCCCTACCACCGGATCTGTGCGATCCACAGTGGATCACACAGTTGCGCCGCTCGCCGCCCCCAGCGAAATACGGAGTCCGAGTCTCATTAATCAGTATATGGCCTCCACGAAACAAACTAAAACTGGGTTACCTTCAAATATATGCATAAATAATCAAATAAATAATAACAAAGAACAATTCAACCAAAAATCCAACTTTTTCGAATGATTTGAGGGCAAATGGAAGAGAAAATCTTGTATATAGGAGCCGGGAGTTTCATCGGAACCAAAGGCGATGATGAGGAAGGAGAAAAACTCCCCTGAAAAACCGTCGATCATGAGCTTGAGGTCTGCGAACCCATTCCTCGATCTCGTCGTCTGAGTCCGAAGGAGTGTGGACTTGTCGCGGCCGGCCGACTCGAGCTGGTGTTCGTCCTCCACTTCGTTAGATCTAGCTTACGGTTGTGGTTTTCATGGGTGTTGGTGACACTCGCGTCGCTAGGTCGGATCCGCGTGGTGCTGGGTTTGAGACGCTGGTCGGCTTTTGGTCGTTGTAACGAGAGCTGGCCGCCGTTTATTATGGAGCAACAACCATCGCCGGCTCTCCTCCGCCCTTGCCACCTCCGATGACTCCTTTTTTTTTTTTTTTTTTTTTGGCTCTCTTGTTGTTAATTGTTCAAACAATTAGATGTGGTAGGGTGCACAATAAATTACGTGTGCATACAACATCTAAACGTTCAAATGAAATTTAAAATTTTATTTTACTCTATTTATCGGGTAAAACAATTTACATCATGGTAGAATCGGCCAAAAAAATGGATGTATGAAAGGATAAAATTTGGATAGAGAGACAAAATCAAGGGGAAAATAGAATTGCTAGGGAGGTAGAAATATTATTTTAAGAGATAAAAACAAGAACAAGACAACCAGAAATCTCAATATCCTTAATCAATCATCGACTTTCATCATAAATATCATAATCAGGAAAGGTACTTATCAAGATCTAAACTAAAAATATAAGGCCCTGTTTGGTAACCGGTCCTGTTTAAACTTTTTTTTGTCTTTTTCCCCAAAAATTTTTGTCTTTTTTTCAAAAAGTTTTTTGTCTTTTCTGAAAAGTCAACAAAATTTACTATTTAAACTTATCAATTTCAACTCAAACTTACACATCAAACACCCCCTAAATACAACTTAATTAGAACATAAACTCCAATTGGAGCTTTGCATATGTTCTTATTAGAGATGAGTGAGTGTTTGGAGTTCTATGTTTGGTTATAAATGAATTGTGATTGTCAAAGTCAAAAAATATAAAAACTTGAAATGTGTTAAAAAAAAAACATTATAGATTTTATTTAGTTTTTCTCGTCATTATATGTAATTATTATTCTTTTATATAAAAATATCATCTCATTTCTTCGGGGCACATCTCCAAAACCTTTTCTAAACCTTTTTTTTTTTTTTTTTTTGTCTTTTTCTTTGGTTCAAGATTACTTTTCTACAATTCACATCTTCAAATATCTACAATAAATTCAAACTTTATAAATCTATAACTTTATTATTTAAATTGTATAGAATTTTAAGATAAACGAAATAATATTTATATTGATATTTTTTTCAAACACATTTTAGTTTTTTACACTTTTTTATTACAAATAATTTTTTCAACTAAATACACCTTTCTAAAAACATATCTTAACTCAGGGGGACTTTGGTGTGTAAGTTTGAGTTAAGATTTTTAAGTTTAAATAGTAAATTATGTTGACTTTTCAGAAAAAACAAAAAACTTTTTGGGAAAAGACAAAAAGAAGTTTGAAAATGTTAGTTTGGGCTAACACACCAAACTCCCCCTCAAATCCAAAATTCTCTCTCCAAAACCTCCTCTAACGAGGCCTAAAAAGTTATGGGCTTTTAAAATTTGAGTTTTTAAGGGAGATTTAAAAAAATTACGAAATTGATTTATTTAAGGAGAAAAAAAAAAAAAACAATATACGGGAAACCTCAAATGAAGTGGTATCTCCAAAGGGGCCCTAAACAAATAAAAGGAAAATTACCTTAAAAAATGAAAAAACTTGAAAATCACAAATCTAAATTTGTTTTGTAATCTGTCTATAAGACAGGATTGTAACAGATTGAAGAACATAGTCAACAATCGAAGCCAAGCAAACTTTGATAAGCTCTAACGATAGCGCAAGCCTCACAACCAGTCACCATTGCATCGACAGGAAGGGGTTGCCGGAGGGGTTAGAGAAGGTCACTTGGTTTGCTAGGTGGTGTTGATGTGGTGGTCCTTAGACGAAGCATGGGAGGGGACGGAGGTGTTTCTTATTGGGGGGGGGGGGGGGGGGGACTATGAGGCCTAAAAAGTTATGGGTTTTTAAAATTTGAGATTTTAAGGGAGATTTAAATAAATTATGAAATTGATTTATTTAAGGAGAAAAAGACAAAAAAATAAAAAATAAAACAAAATAAAATAAACAATATATGGGAAACCTCAAATGAAGTGGTATCTCCAAAGGGGCCCTAAACAAATAAAAGGAAAATTACCTTAAAAAATGAAAAAACTTGAAAATCACAAATCTAAATTTGTTTTGTAATCTGTCTATAATCTGACAGTATTGTAACAGATTGAAGAACATAGTCAACAATCGAAGCCAAGCAAACTATGATAAGTTCTAGCGATAGCGCAAGCCTCACAACCAGTCACCATTGCATCGACAGGAAGGGGTTGCCGGAGGGGTTAGAGAAGGTCACTTGGTTTGCTAGGTGGTGTTGATGTGGTGGTCGTTAGAAGAAGCATGGGAGGGGGCGGAGGTGGGTTTCTTATTGGGGTAGGTGATGGTGGGGGGTCAATGGATTTGTGATGGAAGGGGTATTCTACTCCCGCAAACATTTTATAGTTCAGGGGGACATATTGTTGCATTTTTGAAATTCGGGGCCAAAGTTACATTAGGGATTTAGTTTAGCGATAGTTTGAAAAATAATTTAGAAAAATAATTCCCATAAACAAATAAAGATGTAAAATTTTGGGCACCGAGTGGAAGGCCAAAGAAAAAAAAAATTTTGAGTTCCCACCGAATTCCACCAACACACGGACAAATTTACATCAAAAGCCACCCCCCCCCAACCCCAAACCCCAACTTTCTTCCCTCCATCTGCAAACAGTATTCTCTCACAGATTCTTCTTCGCATCTCTCTCTCTCTCTCTCTCTAGAATTCGATCACAATCTCAGTCTACTCGGATTCCCTCGCGTTTCCATGGAGAACAACCAAAACGCGAAATTGGGCTCCAAGCCCAACACCAACGCCAACAATGGCGAACACGTCGAAAACCCTAATTCCGATTGCCCAGACGAAGATCCACTAGACTCGGTTGCTGGATCGTTGGACATGGGGGCTCAGTCCTCTCCCACTGCTGAATCTGCTCGTCCTTCTTCCAGAACTCCCTTCACTAATCTCAGCCAGGTCGACGCCGACCTAGCTCTTGCTCGCACCCTTCAAGAGCAGGTTTTTTTTTTTTTTTTTTCCTTTCTCGCTTAAATTTCTTTCTTTTGTTTTGGGGTTCTTGTGGTTCGATTTTGCCTTTTGATTTCCTTAATTGTTTTCTTAATTCTTGAATTTTTAGGAAATGGGCATTTGTTTTTTGTTTTTTTGTTTTTTTTGTTTTTTCTTAATTTAACAAAACTGCGGGCAGCAACTTTTATGTATCCCTATACTTTTCTTGGTTGGCTGCCGAGAATGTTGGTTAAGTTTGAGAGAGTTTGGAAAATTCATGTTTTTGATATGATTGCATTCCAATTTTTCAATGTCAGTTTGAAGCTGAACTTGTACTTTCAGCTAGGAAATGTACCATATTATGCTCTGGTTAGTTAACAAGGGACTTTTTTTTTTTTAAAGATTCTCGTGATTTTGGAGAATGGGCACTTTAAAATTGAGACTTCCTGTGCTTAAATATTGGGACATGTTTGGTAAGGAGGGAAAAAATTTGCAAGGAAAGAAAGGTATTTAACCCAAGTGAGGAAAATGGAAAGGAAGGAGAAGACCATTCTGTTAATGTGTTTGGTATGGTTTTCCTCCCCTAATCCCTCCATATTGGAATGAGAGAGATTATAATTTAGGTTCTTAAGGATTTGAACTTGGCCACCCAATCCAAATCCCTCTTACCAAACAACCATAGATTCCTATCCCTACACGGGGGACGGATTTTTCACATTTATTCGTGTTAATGGGACTGATGGTTTCAGCTTTGTTGTTTGTGACAACTAAAAGTTGGAATCAGGTAGGTGTGGTTTTAATGGTGATTTGAGTATTTTGTGTCCTTTTTCTTTTCTTTTTTTTTTTCCTTGTCTTTTTATCCCTTTGAGTACTTTAGTTGATATTCAAATATTATGGAGTAGGAAAGGGCATATATGATGTTACGAATGAACAATGACGGGAGTGATTATGGAAGTTGGGAGGCTGGAAGCTATTTACATGATGAGGAGGACGATTTCAATGATTTTCATGATGAATCGGATGCGGACGATGACGATGACGAAGAGGAATATGAAGGAACTGATGTAGAGAATGACGAAGATGCATTTGATGTGCATGCGCACCTGGATAATGATGGAGAGGACAATAACCTCAGTGTTGAGTTTGACCCAGCTGTTTATTCGAGTGACGAGGCCTATGCAAGAGCCCTACAGGATGCTGAAGAGAGAGAGATGGCTGCTAGACTGTTAGCTCTTGCCGGGATAAGTGATCGTGAGTACTTTATATGACCCTCTTTTAATTGAAATCGTGAGCACATCTGAGATTCTGATCATTTTTGTGTTTTCAGAAGAAGATGACGACTCTGAGCCAGAGGAAAATGGTGGCAACTCTCAGGTATTTGTTGCTTATGCTTTCCTGAACGTTTAATAATATGTTTTTGTTTTTATACCAATGAAGGTTGAACAAAATGCAAGTCAAGACAATTGCTCCATTGGGAGCTCCTCCAGGCTTCAATTACCGTAAATGCTTGTTTTGGCTAGTCGAGAACTCGCTAATCTAGGTCCATACATTTTTTTGCCTTCTCTCTCGTGAGCTTCTACAGAAGAGACAAACTAGCTTGCCTATCACACATAATTGAATATAGTAATATGTTAACTCATTTATAAATTACTAACCAAGATCTGATTGATGGTAGCTGTAATTTACCAAGTTGGGGGGTTTATATGGTTATAATTGATAATTGAAATGATGCTAAAGTGAGATCACAAGTAGTTTTAAAGATGAAAAAGGGAATGCAGAATGGAATCTGCTGATTGCTGCTATTAGTTAAAGAGGGTTAGTAGATGTTGTGTGGTCGCGGTGATTTGTTTAAAAACATTGCACAAGTTTGTTGTACTGGTTTATTGTAGGTGTATGGGATATATTTTTCCTTTTTGGATTTGGTAAATTATCTGCATGCTGATTAATAGAATAATTCCTTTTGCTGAACTCAATTGAGCTTGAAATTGAGTTTCAGTTCACTTAGTCGTTCAGAAGCAAAGATCATCCAGAGTAATTTTGGTTCAGGATCTGAGCTTTGGGCTAACCCAACCCAATTAACATTACTTAGTGTCTCCTCTGATTTTGCTGACTAAAGAACAGACAATCAGAAGATGCATTTAGCTGAGTGTCTTGGACAAAATGTTACATCACATAGTACAAAAAGTTTTTATTTTAGAAATTATTCGGGCAATGTGGGCACACCGTTCAGTTTGGTTACTGTTTCTTTTGTAGGTCTTGCCCAAAAGGCTTTTGGGTTTTTGTAAATGACAAATCCGCATTTGATGGATATCTTTCCTGGTTTCTTTTATTATAGCTCTTAAGGGTTTAACACAAGTTTTTTTAAATCTAGTTCTTGGATTATGTCTAGCCTGTTATACTGGAAGATGAAGCATTATGGAACCTTGAAGTGCTTTTCAATCCAAGATCATGTTTGGTCTTATTCAGAAAGATAGAATATTTTAGGTCTTCGTTTGGTGCAACCTTTTATGATTTTGTTGTTTAAACTGATACTATATGCCAAGTCTATTAACCTTCTTTGAAGTCTTTCATTTGTCATTGTACCCATCTGCTGGTCGGTTTGCAGGATGCTTGGGAGGAGGTTGATCCGGATGAACTTTCATATGAGGCAAGTTGGCATTTTTATGTTTTAGCGCTTCTGCTGGAGCATACATTTTTGTTTAGATACTGAGGAGATTATTTAATTATATCAGGAGTTGCTTGCTTTGGGTGAGGTAGTTGGAACAGAGAGCAGAGGACTTTCAGCTGATGGGATTGCCTCGCTGCCTTCAGTAAACTACAAGACAGGAAGCAGTCAGAATGGAAGCAATGATTCGTGAGCATGCATTTCGTAGTTTTTAACCTGTCTGATTTGTTGTGTACTCTATTTACCCATGTGATCCTGTTTTAGGTGTGTCATATGCCGGTTGGACTATGAGGATGGTGAGACCTTGACACTACTTTCTTGCAAACATTCCTATCATCCTGAGTGTATAAATAACTGGTTGAAAATAAACAAGGTATGCTTCAGAAACTTTTGAGTTCGTCCTTTTTCTATGCTTATGCCAATTTTACACTTGTTATTATTCATGTATGTAATCCTTTGTTTATTTTAGCATGTTCGTGATAGATTCATTCTGTTCTTTTAGAAACTATCCTATCATAAACATGAGATAATAATGAAATTTCTCTGGGATTATATGTTACATTCATTGGTCGGACATGTCATCTAATATTTTAATGTTGTGCCATGTATCTGTGAATTTGGATTGGAAGTTCTGTGTGCTATGGTGATCATCACCAGTGGCAGTGAATAGCAATGCTTGTGACAGTCCGTGCATCTAAGAATTTGGTTTTGAAGTTTTATGTTAGAACCACCTCTAGTTTTCAATCGCTGCTTTTCATTTTCTAAAATGTCTCAAGGACATGGTATGGATGTGGCTATGGATTTGAGGACTTAAATTTGAATGCTACCTATTCTAATCAATCAATTAGATGGTGTACAGCTTTCTGTAGAGTTTCTGCATCTTGTTGTACATTCAATGATAAATTTTAGTTTTATGGTGAAAATATAAAATTGCAGTACTAATCATCTCTCTCTCTCTCTAAATGCATTATAAGCATGGAGGGCTATTGTGAATCTCCTGGGGGAAAGAAAGCATTCATTTGTATCTGAGCACAGATTTTGTTAATTCTTTTCCTTTCACTTTGATGGTCTTCTTCTGTTTAAACGGAGCCTAGAGAAACATACATTGTTGCTGTCATTCAGGTCTTGATTTTATTTTTAAACACAAAGTGACCTGACCTGAACTACTTTTCTGAAATTTTTTTATCACATAATAAATCTGGTGGTTTTAATCCACCATTTTTTTTGTGCTGTTTTGTTTTGTTTTCGTTTTTTTAAGTCAGACAAGGATGGCAGGACCAATTTTCATGGGGCTAAGTTCTTGGTACTGAAAAATCATGTAATTTGACAGGGAAAGTAATTGAGTTGTTTGGCTGTGCTAGAAAAAACTAGTAATGTCGTCATAGCGAGCATCCAGGCTTCAGCCTCCAGGCCAAGTCACTGTGCCTGCTCATTTGACTGCTATTATATTATTAGCTGTTCTCTGGTTAACTCTTTAACATAGCGGAATAACAATTAGTTTTCTGCAACTCTATCATTTTGTCATGGAACGTAACTCGGTTTATTATCTGCATATGTGAGTTTCTGTGACGGCCTATTATTTGTTTTTAGTAACTTAGCCGAAAGCTACATCACTAAAGACTCTCTGTCCGCAGGTCTGTCCTGTTTGTAGCGCTGAGGTTTCTACATCTCGAAACAGCTAGTAGGAGTCATTCAACCATCTTATTCTACAAGTGATAGGTCATTTTTTCTTTTTCCTCTTTTTTTTTTTATTTAAAAAAAAAAAAAAGAGTTGGGTTCATAGCACTTGTTCTATCACGCTTACAGTCGTCACTATCAATGGGGGAAAGACTAAATCCTTGATGTAAAATTCAGCTGTTGAAATATGATGAATGTTGATTTTGTATGGCCCTTTTTATGAGTAAAATGAGGAACATTGCAGCCAGATTTTACATATATTACCATTTTGGTTTAAGGTGGTAAGTTGGAGAGGTTGAATAAATAGAATTGCAACATTTTATTTGATTGTTTTATGTTCTCGTCCTCCCTAGGGGCTAGCGCACTTGTTGAGCATTCATTCACATTAATGATATGGCGCATAAACAACTCAAGCAATTGAGAAATTTTAATCATGGCTTTTGAAAAATTAATTTCTGATTAATTTCGCGTGTTTGATCAAAGACAAGATTGATTAGACAGGCATCTTTACCCAATATCATCAATAGAGAAGGTTAGAGATTAAAGTTTTGCAACAAATTTTGTTCCATGTTTTTATTTAGGCAGAAGAGTAAACTATGCTGTCCAATTCATATATTAGAGGGAAAGAAAAGAACGAAACACAGGCAGTTTTTGTTCCAGACAACTGCATCTTTACTATTTTATTATAAGAAACTAGTGAAAATAAACTCGACACTCGTACTGCGCTACTAGGGAGAATCTTCAGTTGCTTCAAAGGATTGTTGTCTTCTACCTAGATGTAGGACGGTATCATGTAGCTTTACCTCAACATTGGTTTCTGCGTGGCCGATTAGCTACAGCACGAAGAAAGGCGCTTTTGACTAGAAGTAATTCCCTAATTACCTCCCCCATCTTCAGTCTTTCATTCGGCGGTTCCATTGAACAGGCAAGTCCTATTTCAAGAACAGAATTGAAGCACTTTACCATCTCAACACTCGTTTGGTTGAGATTTTCGCCGTTGTTGGCTTCAGCTTGTGCTACTATTTGGTCGATCGTATCGTTCTCCACTTCTTTTGATGTTGTTGCCGGTGCTTCTACTTCCCCTTGGAGAAGGGTTGGGTCATCAATCTGCATTAGTCCTTCTGGTAGTGCCATGTTCACGTATTGATGAATATTCAAATCCTCTTTGAATATTTCATCTGTGGGTCTCTTTCTTGTGAACATCTCTAACAGAAGAATCCCGTAGCTATATGCATCCCCCTGAATTGATGCCTTACCACCCATTCCATACTCTGAAAATTTAATATTAGCTCCTAAAAAATGATGCAAAAAAAAAAAAAAAAAAAAAAAAAAGTAGCATCTATAGGATTTTCTATGCAAGCAACAAAATAAGAATAACCACACCTCAAGCATAAAGCTAATCTGAAGTCACTATTCAGGAGTTTTATTCGCTTTAATTTGTTATCTGATTTTTTAATAAATTAAACTAAATTAAAAAAGAAAGGAGAACGACATGGGCTGAGAGAAAAGCAATAAACAAAATCTACCAGGAGCAGCATAGCCGACAGATCCCTTTAAGGCAATTGTACTATGATTTTGAGAGAGAGTATTTCTAGTTGAGAGAATCCTTGCTAAACCAAAGTCACCAACATGAGCAACCATGTCATCGTCAAGTAGAACATTGCTTGGTTTTAAATCACAATGGACGATTGGTGGTTCACATTCGGTGTGCAGATAATCCAATGCATTAGCAACGTCAAGCGAAATATCCAGTCTTCGGAGAAAGTTAAAGTTTCTTGAGGGATTTTCACTATCTACCCTCGGATGCAACCACTCCTCCAAACTTGAATTCGCCATGAACTGAAAAACTAGAGCTTTGAAATCGTTACCCTGGTAATCGATGCTAGAGCATGATGTTACGATCTTCACAAGATTTCGGTGCCTAATATTTCTTAGTGCCATGCATTCGGCCATGAAACTTTTTAAAGCATCTCTACCTTGAAGGTTGAGAACTTTTATAGCGACTTCTCTCCCATCTGGATTGAGGCTTCCTCTATATACAGAGCCAAAACCACCAGAACCAAGTAAGTTGCCCAGAGAGAACCCTCCAGTTGCGTCATAGAGCATCTTATATGAGACTTGGGGAAGGCGATAAACGTCCTGGTCCTTTATTGAGAGCGCCTTCTTCGATTTTCTCTTGCAATATAGTGCCAACAAGGATGATAATAGAAACAAGCACAGGACAACTGAAGTGCTTATGATTACTAGCTTCATAACATGAGAAATCCCGTGTTTTCTCAATTTGACGTTCGGGCATGCTGGTAGCTGTAGCTCTGGTACCCCTCAGCAGAGCTTTTTGTTTCCCATCACTGATACGGCGGTTGCATTTCCAAACACTCCTTCGGTTGGCATCTCACCCTCTAGATCATTGAAGGAAGCATTGAAATATGATAAGAAATGGAGACTTTGTAGATCTCTTGAAATATTTCCTGTTAAGTTGTTTCGAGAAAGATCTAAATAGGCAAGGCCTTTCAAAGAAGCCATGGATGAAGGTAGGCCTCCTCGAAATGAGTTACCTCGCAAATTAAGGTACTCAAGGCTCTTGCAATCTTCGATAGTAGTTGGAATTTCTCCAGATATATAGTTTTCGGAGAAATCAAGAGCATTAATGTTTTCCAGATTGCCCACTTCTACAGGTAGGTTTCCGGTTATCGAATTTTGTGAAATATTCAGTAACAGTTGCAAAGAAGATAGATCCATTTCCTCCTTAGGTATTGCTCCAGTGAGGCTATTTTTGGAGATGTCAAGTATTTGCAAATTTTTGCAGTTTCCAATGCTAGGTGGAATGCTTCCACTTAGGTTGTTTTCTAGTAGATACAGCCTAGTCAATTGAGTGAGGTTGCCAAAGGAAGAAGGAATTGGTCCCGACAATCTATTTCCGCTAAGAGCCATCGCTTGCATCTTTTGAAACCTACCAAAAGGAGGAGGAATTACACCGCTAAATAGGTTGTCGCCCATATCCAATGCATGCAAGTCGGCGTAAGTCACCAACGTTGCAGGAATATCTCCAGATATTTGATTGGCGGCAAGATTTAGATAGTTGAGTAGACTCGACAAATTGGCTATGGAGTTTGGCAAAACACCTCCAAATTGGTTGAAACTAAATTCCAATATTTTCAACTGGCTGATGTTCTTTAAAGATGATAAAAAATCTAGGTCATCAGTCGAATTACTTCCTAGATAGTTATCACCAAAAGTAAGTCGCCGGAGATCTTTAAGTTCCCCCAGATCTCTTGGAACTACCCCGAAAAAATTGTTTCCGGAAAGATCAATGCCTTGAAGTTTTGAGGCGTTGGAGAGTGAATTTGGAATTGGACCAGAGAACTCATTACCGCCAATGGCCAAACCTATGAGATGCGGAAGCGTGAGACCTATGTTGGCTGGACGGGTTCCATTCAGTTTGTTTACTCAAAGCTATAGACGATATATTAAACAAAGAGGCAGGTATTGTACCAGACAATTTATTAGCTCCAACTACAAAGGACCACAAGCGTTTCAAACGACCGATATCTTCTGGAGTCCTTCCCTCCAAATTATTATATTGGATAGAGAAAATGACCAGGGATGAGATATTTCCAACCGAAGGTGGATTGCTTCCCGTCAAATTGTTTCCGGTCAGCACAAGTACTTCAAGCTTGGACAAGGATCCAAGCTTAGGAGGTATTCCTCCGACTAGTTTGTTCTGACCGAAATCAATAATCCTGAGCTGAGAACAGTTGGACAATTGGGGTGGAATTTGTCCTGCAAATGAGTTATTCATAAGAACAAGTCGACGTAGTCTGAACAACCTACCGACTTCTACTGGGATTTCACCAAAGAAGCTGTTGTTGCTGACCTGTACGAGCCGCAGAAAGGTGAGATTGCCAATGTGAGGCGATATGGATCCCTGCAAGTTAAGGCTTTGAAGATCCAATGCGGTAACTCTTTTGTGGCGGACGCTGCAGGAAACTCCACGCCAGTTGCAGAAGTAGGTAGAGTCGTTCCATGAACGAAAGACATTGAGCGGGTCACTTATCATCCCTTTCTTAAACTCGAGCAAAGCTAAACGATCGCTTTCACTTCCTAACGCATTAGCAGTGATGGTACGCTGCGAGAAGCACATGATTTTGAGAAGGAAGAGCAAAATCACTTGAAGGTGCATGATTCGAAATGTTGGTAGAATGTGTTGATGAAGTTTCATCTGGTTTGAAGAAACAAGAATTGCAAAGGGAAATAGTTGCCTCGGAAAGTGTCTCAAGAAGTTCTACAGAAAATCTGAGTAAAATATACGCTGAGATTGTGTTATACGCTAGAAAATCCGACTTTCCAAGTTGGTTGGTTGACTAAAAGTCAAGCTTGTGCCACATATCATACGCTAGAAAATCTGCCTTGCCATTGCCAACTTGGTTGGTTGACTAAAAGTCAAGCTTGTAATCTGCCGTGCCATTGCCATGTTAACTTTATAAAAAAAGTTATTGCATTAAGTTCAAAAGGTTTTAGTTTTTAAGGGTTTTAATAAGAATAAGGAGAAAATTATTTTTACTTAGTGTACTCATTTTGTGAAATTTCATGTTAACATGCAGTTGAAACATGATTATATAAAAAAAAAAAAATTAAAGGTTAAATAGCTCTAGTGATCCTTAAACTCTTTAAGAAGGTGTGAATTAGTCCCTAAACTTTTTTTTTTAAAGGTCCCCAAACTTATAAAAAGGATGAAAAAAGGGAAAAATCCCTAATAGAAGTTAAATAAATAAAAAATAAAAAAAAGACAGTTTTAACCCACATGAGCTGCACATGCCTTCAGTAAAGGGTATTTTGGTAAAAAAGACGTTATTTATTTTAATAAAATAATAATTTAGGGTACATTGCTCATTTAGTCCCTAAATTTTTAATCTTTTGTAACTTTGGTTCATGAATTTTTTTTTCGCAGCTAGAATGTCTGAGCTTTTAAAATGTTCCTACAATAGTTATTTTTCTGTCAATTAAGGGGTAGTTTAGTCATTTTAAAGTAAATTCATATTACTTAATGGAACACCGTGAGTTTTTTTAACATTCTTTGACAAAAAGGATCAGTTTATAAAGGTGTTCAGGGACCGATTAATTTTAAAAAAAAAACTGTTTGAGAACCAAACGACACCTTTGTAAAGAATTCAAAGACAAATATAGCAAGTTAGCCTAAATTAAAAGAAAAATTTTATTAATTTTAATGTGAGGGATCAAAACTGCCGAAAATAAAAAGTTCAGGGGCTAAAGTAACCAAAATCAAAAATTTAGAGAGCAAAGTGACAAAATACTCATAGTTTAAGGACTAAACATATAAATTTTAGGAACAACCGGAGGATTTGGGGTTGTCTCCACGGTAGAAGTCCCCTGTTAAAAATAGAAGGGGAAAAAAAAAGGTACAAAAACTTAAACATAAAAATAAAAAAAATAAAAAAGGTACAAATCTAAATGCTTATTATAAATATCTTAATATTTCTCCACCCCCTCATATCTAAGCTCTAAGGTGTCTTCAAAGAGGTCTAGCTTCCGTTTCACCCTTTATGAAGTCCTGGGTTTAAACTAAAACATCACATCAAATCAAGTGTTTGGTCAAGACTCATAAGGTGCATTTAACCCAATTTTAGACTCATGATCACAAATAACAAATTGAGCTTCCAGTAACTATTCAAATACTATGCATCATTTTAAAAATGTTTACAAGATTGTGATTTTATTATGAACTTCTAATCTATAAGCATATGAATGTTGACATCACTATCCTTAATCTCATCTTCCTAATAATGAAAATGAAAACCAATAAATTATGGGAATAAAGATTGCCATAAAGACCATAGAGATACATAAACAATACCACACCAAAAATCCAGAAATAGTACAACACCCAAAATAATATTCAAGTTTCAAAAAAAACAACAATAAGAGGCATGACCCCTCACTCCTTTTCTTAATGCATCATGGGGGTAATGAAAATTAGACACTATGCCAACAACCCAACAAGGACAAGACTCTATACCTTGACTGTGGCTCAGGCATTTATCATCAACGCGGTTTTCCGATACCAAGTAAAGCGTTCTTGACCGAAACTAGTTCCTTGATCACCTCCGGCACGTTCATTCTGTCTTTGGGTGATTCCACTGAACAGGCAAGTCCTACTTCAAGGATAGATAGTAAGAACCTTTCCGCATTAGCATTCATTTGGCTAAGATTTTTCTTACTTCTGGCTTCTCCTCTTGCTCCTAATTCTCGAATCATGTCATTTTCTTCAGAGACTTCTGTTTTTGATTATACTTCACTCAAGAGAAGTCTTTGGTCAACAATCTGCATTAGTACATCACCTTGAATTGAAGCCTTACCACCCATTCCACACTCTACAAATTCAAATGTTGTAAGATGATTAGTTTTATGACTTGGTAACATATTTTGTTTCTTATTGCAATATTGCCAAGAATTTGTGGTGCACCAATAAATAGCTTGTACTGTTCTTCTTGAAGAACTAACAAGAGCAACAAGAAAATGTGATAAAATGATCAGTTTATATATTGGTATCGGATTTTTATTTTTATTTTTATTTTTATTTTTATTTTTCCATTTTGTACTGCTAAATTTTTTTATTTTACTAACTAATAGCTTGTACATTTTTTGGTTGTTTTAAAAGATAAACAAGATACAAAGAGAGCCAAAAAAAAAAAAAAAGAAGCTGCTCAAGTAGTGCGTGTGCCTAGTTTCTGTAGAATGTTATTGCAAAGGCTAGCTACTAAGCAACTGATACTCGAATGAAAATCAAAACTAGGATTTCAAAAAATTAAGAGAAAAGCAATATCAAACTAGTGTTACCTGGAGTACCATAGCCAATAGACCCCTTTAAGCCAATGGTGCTACTTTGATTTTGAGAAATACCACTAGTGGATGAGAGGATCCTCGCTATACCAAAGTCGCCAACATGAGCGACCATGTCATTGTCAAGAAGAACATTGCTTGGCTTTAAGTCACAATGGATGATCGGTGGCTCACATTCAGAGTGAAGATAATGTAGCGCAGAAGCAACATCAACGGCAATATTTAGTCTTTGTAGGAAGTTTAAGTTCCTTGATCGATCTTCCCTGTCTATCTGTGGATGAAGCCGCTCCTCTAAGCTCGAATTTTCCATAAACTCAAATACGAGAGCGTTGAAATCATTACCATGGTAATCGATGCTGGAGCATGCCATCATGATCTTCACCAAGTTTCATTGCCTTATGTTTCTTAATGCAGGCACTCAGACTTGAAGCTCTTTGATGAACCACTTTGGTGAAGGTTGAACACCTTTACAGCAACCACCTGCTCATCCTGACTGAGAACTCCTCTATACACAGAGCCGTAATTGCCAGAGCCAATCAAGTTGCTAGGAGAGAATCCCCTTAGTTCCCTCAAAGAGCATTCTATATGAGACTTTGGAAAGGCGATGAGGGTCCAAGTTCTCTATTGACGGCCTCTCGGATTTTCTTTTGCAGCGTATTGCCAGAAACAACCACCAGGACTAGGCATAGTACAACGGACATGATGATGAGTGTTAGTTTTACAGGACGAGAAATTCCCTTCTTGGATTTAATGTCAGGGCATTCTGATAGCTTCAGTTATAGGATACCCCCACAAAGCTTCTTGTTTCAAACAGACTGATACGACACTTGCATTTTGAAATACTCCTTTGTAGGCACTTCACCCTCCAAATTATTGAATGAAGCATTGAAATACAACAAGAAATGAAGATTTTCCAGGTCTTATGGAATTTTTCCTGACAAGTTCTTGTGAGAAAGATCTAAATGGGTAAGACCTTTCAAAGAAGCCAAAGATGAAGGCATGACTCCTTGAAAGTTGTTACCTTGAAGGTTAAGGTACTCGAGGCTTTGGCAATCTCCGATTGTGGTAGGAACTTCTCCGGACAAATTGTTTTCGGAGACATCTATTGCATTAATGTTCTTTAGATTACCCACTTCTACCGGTAGGCTTCCCGTTAATGAATTTTTTGAGAGATTCAACAACAATGACAAAGATGAAAGATCAAAAACCTCTTTTGGTATGGCTCCGGTGAGGCTTTTTTTTTGAAATATCCAAGTATTGCAAATAGCGACAATTTCCAATACTTGGTGGAATACTTCCATTTAGTTTGTTTCCTGACAGAAACAATTTAGTCAACTGAGTAAGGTTACCAAAGGACGACGGAATTTGTCCAGATAATCTGCTTCTGCTAAGAGCCATCCCTTGCATGTTTTTGAAGTTACCGAAGTACGAGGGAATGACTCCGGTAAAGAGGTTACCGAAGCACTTTTCTAATACTTCTGCGATGATTCCGTATATTTGATTGTAGCCAAGATATAGCTTCGTCAGCAGGCTCGACAAATTGGCCGTAAGGCATTAACAATAGTCATTTGGAAGGTGCAATACCAGAAATAGAGGCAGAAGGAGTTAATTATAAAGCTTCATTTTCTTTGGAAAAGATTGAGAAATATAACAATAAGCAAGGATGCTACGGGAATAGGGGTGTATTTGGCTTGTGTAAATATTATGCATATGTACTTGTATATATATATCAAGGCTCATTTTATAACATGTATACATTTTCTTGATCTATAATGAAAAATACATTTCTTCATTACATTTTCCAAATGAATAGAATAAAATAACTTTTCCTATTTCTTTAGCAGTCAATCGACGGTTTTTTAGATATATACCTCTTTGAAGGATTCAAAGGCCGTTCTACTTTTATAAACTAATTAATGCTATCAGAGAGAGTAGTTTCTTACCATACAGCATGGCCAGGCTTTTATAGTTTAGACTTTATTCATCAGAAACGAAAGGTAGAGTAAACTATATATCTCACCTATAAACTTGATAAATCCTGAACCTTTCGCCAAATGAAAAGATGGGTTACGAAATTCACGAGTCAATCCCGGCCCCCAACATATCTTAAATAAAATCAATGATAAATTGACTTGAGAACATCATGAGAACTTATTGGAATTTTAATACTTTGTTACAATATAATCAAGATTAACTTTGTTTCGCATGTCCATTTTAGAATGGGAGAAAAAATAGTAAAAGAGTGTTTTCCTAACTTTCTTTTTTTTTTTTTTTTTTTTTTTTATCATTACTCTCATTTTGAAAAATGAAAGTTATATTATTTTCAATTTTACTTTATACAGTACGCTTTTTGAATTATTTTAGAATTTTTTTTTTAAATCTTCGAACAATATACTATTCATAATCTCATTTCGTCTCATT
This sequence comes from Ficus carica, assembly GCA_009761775.1. NCBI lineage: Eukaryota > Viridiplantae > Streptophyta > Magnoliopsida > Rosales > Moraceae > Ficus > Ficus carica. The sequence continues at coordinate 11,947,642 of CM019746.1, forward strand.
CTAAACAACTTTTTGTTTTCAAGAAGGAAAATTTTTTTACACATCCAAACGCCATCTCATTCTCAAATAAAATACCTTTTTTATTTCAAACGAAAAAATTTTGCTTTCCGAAAATGGATATGCATTCCAAACATAGCCTAATAGTACTGTTAATTGAATGAAAATATATTTTCCTTTTATTATATTACTAAAATTTTTTAGTTTCTGTCTGTTTAGTATTTCCAAATTAAGTTAATATTTCAGATTAACGTAGCTATTATTATTATTTTTTTTTTTGAAATCAAAATCATTGTTATTGAAAATCAAATAGCAAGATCGGCTTTAACAATCGGACCAAGCCATCTTGGAACATAATCAACCCCAAAATAGTAAACAGACCTGAAAATAGCATATTTTGTCAATAAATGGGCTACTCTATTCCCATCACGGGAGATGTAGCAAACCATGCCACTTCTAGTAGCCAAGAAAGAGTCTCTGATGTCTTCAACAATATTTGCTTCTGGAGCCTCCGCATGTGGCTATTATTACTATGGGTATATCAAATAATAATAGTAGTAAAAGAATTTCAAAAATATTTTATCAAAAATATTTTATTAAACGTAGATATTATTACTAGGCTTTGTTTGGAACATCATTTTATTTTAAACTAAAATATATTTTTTTATCTTAATTTTTATCTTTTTTTGAAAAAATTTGTCTTTTTTGAAAATTCAATAAAAATTTTCAACTCAAATTTAAAATTTTCAACTCAAATTCATTCACCAAACAGACAAGTCTTTTTTTTTTTAATTACAGTTTCAAAAGTATTTTATTAGAAGTCTCTCTGTATGAGAGTTTCAACAGTAACTATCATTAGTCTATCCTGTCAGAGTTTTAAAAATAATTTATTTTCGTCAAAAGAACAATTGATTGGATGTGTGAAAAGAAGAGCACTCGACCCTTCTGTTTTACTCTTTCTCCAATTATCTCACTACTTCAAGCATGTGTAAACTTGAACTTACTTTTCCTAATTAGTATTTTTATGTGCTTAAACTTATCAGTTTTTATCTCCAAATATTAAAGTGGCTGCAGCTATATAATTTTTTTATTTTATATAAGGATAATAATATTGTCTTAGCCATGCATTTAGTTATGTCTAATGGCTAATGGTTTAGCTTAATTTACTTTTTGAATAGAAATAGACATCAAGTTATTGGAATTGTACTCCGCCGTTAATTGTATTGTTCAAATACATTCATATCTCTTAAAAAGGAAATAAAAAATAAAAAATAAAAATAAAAAAGAACATCATGAGAATCATAAGAATTTTAAATATATGATACTCTCAGTGGCCTTCTTTAACTTATACTTTTTTTTTTCCTATGAAATGAAAAGTATATTGCTCGTTTCGCCCCCAATCCTCTAAACTCTTTAAATTGGAGTAAAAATGATCTTTCTTGCTAACAAACGTTAATATTTTTAATAAAAAATATCTCCTTAATCACACATGATTTATTATTTAAGAATAATTAAGAAAAATGTTGCATGTGTCATATATGTGATCTATATATTTTCATCTAAAATTTGACATTTTTTAGTGGAAGGGGACCAAACTGCACAATTTTTAAGAGGTTAGAGATCTTTTAGCTTAAAAAAAATTAGGAACTAAATCAAAAGTTCGCAAAAAGATTAGAAACCAAATGAATAATTGACTAAAAAAAAATATTGCATTTACCGTTTAGAGAATTAACAAACTAGTATGCAAATAATGACAATGGATATCACCTAAATAAATTTCAAATAGAGAAAGGTGGGTTCCATATCTTCTTCAATTGTATTACATGTATATATTTTTAATTGAAACAATAGCAGCTGACTGTATATAGTAAAGGGTTGCTATATTTTCAAGAAGGTTAACTAAGATCTTCTTAAATAATAATTAAAATAATAATAACAATCTTTTCTGCCATTTTTTTAAAAATTCAGTATCAATAGCAAAATTAAAATCAATGCCGGCTGTAGGTTTAGGCAGTCTTTTTTGGTGAATGAAGGTTTAGGCAGTTTGCAGCTTAAATGCTGCCGCTTAGTCCTTTGTTCTTTTTTTGAATTTACTGTGAGATTGCAACTTTGTTCTTTTAGTCCTTTATTCTTTTCTATCAACCTTAGCATTAAAACTGGATTAGATTATTTGACTCCATTATGTCTCAAGTACTTTTCTCAGGTAGCAAAAATAACTTAAAAAAAAAAAAAGGTAAATGACTATAATGATTCCTAAATTTTTTATAAATGTGCCGTTTGATCGCCAATTTTTTTTTATTTTTTTATTTATCGGTCGGTCTCTAAATTTCTATAAAAGGTATAACTTATCTTTTTTGCTAACGGCATGCATTTAAAGTTAGCAAATTTGAATTATCATTTAATTGTTTTTTAATCTTTTTCATGTGTTATTACCCTTATAAGTGTCTCCGAGTGAGTCTCACCTTATATAACGCCGCCGCCAGTTTCCAAATGGCTGTAATTAGAAAAAAAGGATCAAGTTAATTATATCTTTTTTTAGGAGTTTAAGGACCGACTAATTAAAAAAATTTACACCTAAACGGAACCTTAATATGGAGTTAAGGGACTAAAGTAGTAATTTATCTAAAATAAAATGTCAACTTCTCTTGGCTACTAAAGAAGCGCTCCATATGGCAGTTGCAGATGGAGTTGCAATTTCTTTTATTTTCTCTGATGCTTTAAACGTTGTCAAAGTAGTGACTAAAGAGTTCAAATCTATTATCGTATTTTTCTGTCCTCGTTTTGATAACTTATCAATTTATTAAAGTAGTTTTAGTATTTAATAATTTTTAATGTGGTTAAATTCTTAAATTTAGATAATTCAACATTCTATTAACAGAGGAACAGTCAATAAGAAAAAAATTTGAGACAGCAGATCTTGACTCATATCTAATAAGAAGGGATTTTTGTTTTGTATTGTTGATTATCGTGTCATAACTTTTTGATCTGTCTGGTTGTAGTATGCACTATATTCCTAGAAATAGGAACTCCTCTGCTCGTTATTGAGCCAGGGTTTTATCCAAAGATGTGATTTTTCTTTGATGGACTCCATTCCCATTTGGCTATCAGGTTGTATTGCCTCTCCATCAGGTTACATATAAAGTTATATAATATTTTAAATAATCAACTATTAGTTACATGAATTTAAAATAAAATAAAATAATTACTTTTGTCAGACTAGTACAATGAGCGGACTTAAGACCAATATTCTATCTATACATATGAATTTAAAAAATTATCTGTCTTTTCAAGTGTGTTGACTAATAACAAGAGTTTTAAGAACAAGCAAGAAAAAAGTATATTGCTAAATTTATTTTACCTTCTTAATAATTGGATTTTTTTTGTGAAAAAAAAAAAGATCAATGGTCTTTACATGTCATTGATCCAGTGCTCCAGTATGTAAAGAGTAAATAACAGTTAGAATCATCAATAGACTGATAAAAGATTAGCTCTGGACTTTCAACAGCTATTAGGTTAAAGGCTCATAAAGTCTAGGGGTCTTAATAATTGGATTTTATGAAGGGAGTTTTGGAGGAATGCTCAAAAAAGTGTACATATTTGAAATATTACTCCATCAAAATAGTTTCAGAATTGTTGTCCTCTTATAATGTCAAACAAAAAGTGATCACCAATAATTAAGTGAGGTAAAAATCTTAAACATATATATTAAATTGGTTATTCCCATAATTTCCTTGTTTCCATATATATACATATATATATATATATATTTATATATGTACATACATAGTTGGACAAGATCATGATTGAGTGTCTTTTTCATTACATTGATAAAGTTTCTCCCTGTACTGATAGAAAAACAAAGAAAAAAATTCAAATGGTTTCAATTCTACCCTTTTCCCAGTGCTTTTTTTTTTTTTTTTAATGGGATTATTAAATTACATTTCCATCCCTAGAGTTTGCAACTTTTCATAAATAGCACTTCATTTTAATTCTGTTATGTTATATCATCTCTTTGAATTTTAGCCTTGGTTTAGTATCATGGTTGAGAATCTTTTTGGAATGATATTTAGAAGGAAGAGAAAAGAAAAAACTAGTAATATGGAGATTCCAAAAAAAAAAAAAGTGAAAATCTTAATTTGGACTTGGAATATTTTGAAAATATCAGTTTAAAATAATGATGCCAAATATAACCTTTGTGTTTAATAAAAAAAATTATCTCATTCCTTGGCCTTGGTATTATATTTTATTTTAAGTGGTTGTGTTACACCCATATTATCCGTCAATATCTCCTCCAAATTATACACCCATATTACAATTTCTACCTACAATAAAATTACAGTAAAACTGATTAAAAACCCATCGTCTATACACTACATTAGCCATTAAATTAATAAATACCACACCTAATAAATGTTTTTTTGATATAAACATAGTATATCTATCATTTTATAGATATTTTTTGTACAATACCATATTTAACCTTCTCATATACCTGTTCCATTTTACTTTTAATTTTTTATGAAAATTAAATTAACAAATCTCAATAATAAAAAATATTTAAAAAAATTAATATTAAAAAACCACAAAATCATTTTCAAATACGAAAAGCAATGAAAAAAAAACACACATAATACTAATGAATCAAAAAATTAAAAATACATACTTCAATAGTTATTGACTCTTCAAGAGACATGCTTTTTTTATTTTTGTTTCACTTGGATCCTTCATTGAAAATTTTCACGTAGTTATAAAGATTTCTTAAGCAAAAAAAAAAATATGATAAAGAACAATTTAGGGTTTATAAAATGAAATTAACATTAATTAAATTTGTAGGGAGTTTCTTTTGTTTGTTAAAAAAATCATTTCCATTATAATTAATGTAGTGTATGTTTTTTAATTATTTTATATAAAAAAATATTTCTATTTATAGGTATGTGGGAATATGATATTTTTAGTGGTTTTTAAGATAAATTTATTATAAGGTAAAAGTATAATAAAATCTTTAATGATTTTGTGAGGGTATTTATCAGTATTGAGAATGCAACTAAAATCTCCCCAAATTAATATCAAACGGCTTTAAATTACTGTACTTTTTTTAAGGGAAAGCACAGAAAATTATTGTACTTATCCAGAGGTAAAAAATACAATACCTATTGGAGGATCCTTAAATATGGATGATTCTACAATAGGTACTTTTATTTTTACTTATTGATAGATATTAGTTTATAAGCATGTAGTTTTTGTTAAGTAACAAACTAAATTTTTTGACTACATTGTTTTTTTTTTTTTTTTTTTTAATATTTCATGACTTTTTGTATTGGTACATCCTAAATTTATTATAGAGTTATAATTTACACCTTGAATTTTTAATTTTGACAATTTACATCATGAACTTACAAATTTATAGCAATTTACACCCCATTGATAAACAATGTTGATCTTTTAATGAAAATTGATACTTCACTTGCACATAGATTGTCAATTAACAAAGATAAAAATAATTATCTATGTCATGAATTAACAACCCGTGTACAAATCACATATCAATTTCCTTCAAAAGATTAATATTATGTCAATTGGATGTAAAATGCTACATATTTGTAAGTTCATGATGTAAATTGTCAAAATTAAAAGTTCTGAGTGTAAATTCCAACTTTATGATAAATTTAGGGTGTACCAATGTAAAAAAACCATATTTAATATATGCTTCCTCATTAGTAAATTTTAGAAATAATTCTACATTAAATTTAACCTTTTTTTTTTCTTTCTTTTTGTTTAAATATTATCTTATAATTTTAAATGGGCCTAATTGAAATATTTTGACTCTAACTAAAAGAAAAAAATTTCTTAAATGTATCCCTGCTTACTTTTTTTTTTTTTTTTTTTTGTGTGGATAATTTATCCATTTAGTCACTCAACTATGAGTATATTATCATTTTGGTTCATGAATTTTTTATTTTGATCAATTTAATTATGAATCTTTAATTTTTGGCAGTTTTGGTCAATCACATTATGATTGATCAAATATATATTTTTAATTATTTTAATATAATCATGTTCCAACTCCATGTTAACATGAAATTTTACAAAAATAATTCCACTAAGTGAAAAAATTTCCTTCTAATTCTTACCCTTAAAACTAATATCTTTTGAGTTTAATGTAATAATTTCTTCAAAAATTTTAGTTATTATGCAATAAGGATACGTTATCTATGTTAAATTTCAGAATTCATTCATCAATCTTAATGTGAGGGATAAAACAGTGAAAAATTAAAAATTCATGGACTAAATTAATCAAAATCAAAAATTCAGGGACCAATGTGACAGAATACTCATAGTCCAATGACTAAACAGATAAATTACCCTTTTTTTTTTTCATATTTTCCCCTCAACTACCTTTTTCTCTATTTTGTCCCTATTGAAGTCATTTTTTTCAAACTTGTCTCTATTAAAATATATATTTTCCCGACCTTTTCAACTATTATTTTCTCGTATATACCTTTAGTCTAATTTGACCCATTAAAAATATTTTTTAAGACTTTACTTAATTTTGTTTTCCTAAACTACATTCTTAAAGATCAAGAAAGAAAATAAACTTTTAAAAAAAGTTTGCACTCATGTATAAAAAAGAATTCAACAACTTCCAACTAATTAATAGTACTAACGTTTGATATTTTGACGATTTTATACATTTGCCATATTCTTAGGTTACGTCCCCTCAAATAAAAATCTTCCCTGGTTGGCCATAAGTTTGGTTCAAACTTTTTTTTGTCTTTTTTCTCAAAAATTTTTATCTTTTTCCCAAAAAGTTTTTTATCTTTTCTGAAAAGTCAACAAAATTTACTATTTAAACTTATAAATCTTAACTCAAACTTACACACCAAACTCCCCTTTACTCTGCCACTGACTGCGTGATATTCACGCACATTTCACAATGATTTTTTTTTTTTTTTTTTACTTTGGATTTTTTTGGTGGTTTTTGAATGGTCATGAAAATTTTTAATGAGTTTTTTTAACCACTGTTAAATCCCTATTTTACTAGTGTATGTAACATAAATACTTTTAAAAAAAAAAAAAAAAAGTACAGGGATAATGAGAAGAAGAGACATATAGTGTAACATTTACTCAAAACAACCATGAAACTAAAGACAATGTAACGTATCAATATGCACGCAGAGCTTAGAACAAACTTCATGAAACATTAGATTTTAGGAAAACTAGTAGGAAATTTATGACAATCCAACTTACAATCTGAATATTGCACAGCTTAAGGCAATCTTTAGCCGCTTAAATCGAGTAAGGCCTGCGGAAAATCTGCGCAAATGATATCATGTGGTTGTATGTCAAGTCTCAAAACTGCGGCATGCTTGCCCGGTCCACACAATCTTGAAAGCCAAGAAATGCATTTTTGATCCGAACAAGTTCCCTAATCACTTCCCCCATCTTCATTCTTTCTTTCGGAGATTCCACCGAACATGCAACGCCTATTTCAAGGACAATATGCAAGCAGTTTTCCATCTTACCATTAATTTGGCTATGATTTTCACTGTCCTTTTCTTCTGCTGCTGTTTCTACTTCTACTCGGCTTTGGAGAAGGCTTCGGTCAACAATCTGCGTTAGTCTTTCTGGTAATGCCGTCTTCACATATTGATGGATATTCAAACTCTCTTTAAAAATTTCATCTGTGGGCCTTTTTCCTGTGAACATTTCCAGCAGAAGAACTCCATAGCTATACACATCTCCCAGAATTGATGTGTTACTGCCCATTCCATACTCTGCACATTCATATATTCCTTAAACTGGTTATCGGTTTGAAATAAATTTCAGTTGTTCTCAACGTATTGCTAGAAAATGGCGAGTTTTTGAGTTTAGGAGTAAAATTTTTAATATGAATTAGCTCTTGAAAAAATGAAGCAAAACAGAACAAAAAAGGAAGTGAAATGCATGTACTATTTTTCCAAGCAACGAATTCGAGTTCCAAGGCTTACATGATGATAAGGCTGATCAAATGGTAACAATCATGATTTTTCATATATATATATATATATATATATATATATATATAAGAAAAGCAACAATTTCTTAAGGAACATATTAAAAAAAAAAAAAAAAAAAAAAAAAAAACCTTGTCGCAAAGCTATAGAAAACTGATACCTGGAGCAGCATATCCAACGGTTCCCTTTAGGCCAATTGTGCTGGTTTGATTTCGAGGAGCACCCTTTCTGGTCGAGACAATCCTTGCTAAACCGAAGTCACCAACATGAGCAACCATGTCATTGTCAAGAAGAACATTGCTTGGCTTTATATCACAATGGATAATTGGCGGTTCACATTCATCGTGGAGATAATGTACTGCAGAAGCAACGTCGATGGCAATATTTAGTCTTTGGGGGAAGTTCAAGTTTCGTATGTGAGTTCCATCTTCTGTCTTTTTATGCAGCCATTCCTCCAAGCTTGAATTTTCCATGAAATCAAAAACCAAAGCCTTGAATTCATTGCCGTGGTAATCTATGCTCGAGCATGACGTTATGATCTTCACCAGATTTCGGTGCCTGATATTCCTTAGTGCCATGCATTCAGCCATGAAGCTCTTGGAAGCTCCTTTCTGCTCGAGATTGAGAACCTTGACAGCAATTATTCTCTCATCTTGATCTAGTATTCCTTTATAAACCGAGCCAAAACTGCCAGAACCAATTAAGTTGTCGGGAGAAAATCCGCTTGTTGCTTTGTAGAGCATTCTATACGAGACTAAGGGGTAATTGGGGTCCAGGTCCTCTGTTGAGTGCGTAGTGGATGGTTCCTTCTTTGACTTCCTCTTTGAATACAACACAAGAAATAACGACACCATGATTAAGCATAGAAAAACGGATGTAATTATGATCGTCAGCTTCAAAGCACGAGATAATCCATGTTTTCTTAATTTGATAGCGGGGCATGCTGGCAATTGTAGTTCCAAGATACCCCCACAAAGCTTGACATTTTCCATCAATGATATTGCACTTCCATTTCGAAAAACTCCTCCAGTTGGCACCTCGCCCTCTAGATCATTAAACGAAGCATTGAAATACACTAAAAAATGAAGTTTTTGCAGATCTTTCGGAATATTTCCTGACAAGTTGTTGCGGGAAAGATCTAAATGGCTAAGGCCTTTCAAAGAAGCCAAAGACGAAGGTATGACGCCTTGAATTGAGTTACCTTGCAGGTTAAGGTACTCGAGGCTCTCGCAATCTCCAATAGTTGTGGGAATTTTTCCAGACAGATTGTTTTCGGACACATCAAGTGCATTGAGGTTGTTCAGATTTCCCACTTCTAACGGTAGGTTTCCAGTTAATGAATTATGTGACAGATTCAATAACAGGGAAAGAGAAGAAAGGTCGGTGACTTCTTTTGGTATGGCTCCCGTGAGGCTATTTTGGGAGATGTCCAAGTATTGCAAATTCTTGCAGTTTCCAATACTTGGTGGAATGCTCCCATTAAATCTGTTTCCCCACAAATATAGTTCGATCATTTGGGTTAGGCTACCAAAGGACGAGGGTATCGGTCCAGACAATCTATTTCCACTAAGATCCAAACCTTGCATTTTTGGAAACCTACCAAAGTAAGTTGGGATTTTGCCAGTGAAAAGGTTGGCAGACATATCTAACACTTGTAAGTTGGTGTACTTCTCTAATGTTGTGGGGATAGCTCCAGATATTTGATTCCCACCGAGGTATAGACTAGTGAGTGTGGTTGACAAATTGGCTATGGATGTTGGCAAAACACCGCCAAATTGGTTGTTACTGAAATCCAAGATTTCTAACCGGCTGATGTTCTTCAACGACGCTAAAAATTCAAGGTCGTCTGTTGAATTACTCCCTAGAAAGTTATTACCGAAACCAAGCCACCAGAGATCAACCAGTTTTCCTAGATCTCTTGGAACTACCCCGACAAAATTGTTTGTAGAGAGGACAAGTGCTTGAAGCTTGGAAGCATTTGATAGTGAAAGCGGGATTGGACCAGAGAATTCGTTACTAGAAATGGCCAACCACTCGAGATTTGGAAGTGTAAGGCCTATATTTGCTGGAAGCGTGCCGTTAAATCCGTTGCTTGCAGTAGAGATTATAGTTATAGATGAGATATTGTACAAGGAGGAAGGTAACTCACCAGAGAACTTGTTCGCCGCCACTGCAAGAATAGACAAGTTGTTCAAATGGCCAATCTCCTCAGGAATACTTCCTACCAAATTATTGTATGGGACAGAGAAATGCACGAGGGATGTAAGGTTTCCGATGGAAGGTGGTATGCTTCCGGTTAAATTGTTTGCTCCAAGTTGGAGCAGTTCAAGCTTGGCCAGTGAACCAAGCTCAGAAGGTATTCTTCCAAGAAGTTTGTTCCTTCCGAAATCTATGAACCTGAGCTCGGAACAGTTGGAGAGCTGGGCTGGAATCGCTCCGGTAAATGTGTTGGTTGCAAGATCGAGAGATTGCAGTCTGAACAGCTGACCAACTTGTGGCGGGATTTCACCAGCGAAGCTATTGTTGCTGAGGTCTATAAGCCTCAGAAAGCTGAGATTGCCAATGTGAGGCGAAAAGGATCCGCGCAACTGAAGCCCGTGAAGGTCCAACTCTGTAACTCTTTTACGCCGGCGGCTGCAGGTAACTCCTCGCCAGTTGCAGAAATTTGCAGAATCATTCCACGAACTTAACACGCCAAGCGGATCGTTGGCAATCCCCCACTTAAATTCAAGCAAAGCTAAGCTATCGCTTTCACCGCTTAATGCATCAGCAGGAACTGTAAGTTGCAAGCACAAAAAGTAAATGGAAAAGAGAATAATCACTTGAAGGTACATAGAAGAATATGCAGGTAGATTGAGTTTATGAAACTTCATTTTTTTTTTCCGGAGAATAAGAGAATCGAAAATGGAGGAACAACAATGAAAGGCAAATAAATATGAAATTCTGCGAAAGTTATGTGGTACACAATAGGTTGTGGTCATGAGTAATGCTTTTTATAAACCAACTCCTTGCATCCCACGGCCGTTAGTTACTCTGAAGTGTGAATTCTTGTTCTCATTTTCAAATATAGCCTTTCCCACATGCACAAATATAAAATTCATTTCCCTGCCATTGTTGACAGCCAAGCCACGGTTTTTGGCATCATGTTGAAGAGCTTGAAAGTCGAACAAACACACACACACACACACATTATACGGTAGCTTTCTTATGCGGCACCCTTACGGAATGGCAGTTATGATTTTTTGTGTGCTATTATAACAACTAGTTGATTTTAGTATAATATCTTTCAATCATATCCGTCCTTGACACTAATAATTTTAAATATTATAACAACTAGTTGATTTTAGTATAATATCTTTCAATCATATCCGTCCTTGACACTAATAATTTTAAATAGTTAATGTTACAATATTCTAAATAAAAAATTATATATAAATCAATTAATAATTTTAAGATACAAAATAAAATGTTGTAACTACCGCCGGATAAAAAAGCTTTTCTATATATATATATATATATATAACTGTGTGATTCAGCGAATACGTTTTATATCCCATTTTTCCACTACTATCTTATATTTTATTGTTTGTTAGATGAACTTTCATATACCAACTTATAAGCCTTCTCCACATGTCAAAGTGTCACGTGGATGGGACAATTTACAATTTGACTAAGGGAGATCATGACAAAGTTTGAGAATCAAGTAAAATATATATATATATATATATATATATACAAATTTAGCTTTGTTATTTGGACCACAATACTAACAAAAAGGTTTGGCAATAAAGGAAGCAAATCTCCAACACGTATTCTATTACATTGACCGTTGACAGTTGACTCTAAAATGCTAGACAAAACTGATATTGTTATTAATATTGATAGACCCATGCATTCTCCAACTAAGGAGGTTGGTGGGTGTATACCAAAATAATGCCGAGAAGGTTTGATTTACACATCCATACTTTTTAACCAAAAACTGCTTTCTATGTAAAAGCCTCTCTTTTTAGTTAGGGTCCTGTAAATATGGTTTATGGGAATGATCAAGGATTGGAGCCACCTACGAAAACTTTACATTTTTATCATTTTTTCTTATTAAAAATAGATTATCTCTATGTAATTTCTTTTAAACAATTTTTATCACTTAATATATATCTCTACTGAAACGATAAGCTAATTCCGCTGCTGGATATGTTTGTATTCTTCTTGATCAAATTTGCAAAGGGAAATGGTTGTTCCAGAAAGGTAAAACACATTAAATGAACTTACTAAACTGGTGTAATCAAGGGAGGGGGAAAATTTGCTTAAAAGGTCATTGGTAATTTTTTGATGAGTAATTGACCTAGATAGTCCCTGAACTCTATCAAAAATGACGGTTTGGTCCATGTTCTTTTTGTTATTACCGAGATGACCCTAAACTCATATTTTTTTACCGTTATGGTCCTTTCCATCAAAATCCATTAATTTCTTCTAATAAAATGAGAGGGTATATTAGTAATTTTATAATAATTATGCAAAACAAATTTTAAAAAAATCAATCTCTCTCTTCTCTCTCTTTCTCCTCCAAACCAAAGTCCTCACTCTCTCTCTCTCCCTCCCTCCTCTCTCTCTCTCTCTCTCTCTCCCCCACCCCCCCCCCCCCCTCCTAAAAACCAGAGTAGCCCAATATGGGGCCAAGATTCGGGGGCAAGACATGCTCGGCGGCGAGGGGAGGAAACCAGATTGGAGTGCTTGGGCGGCAACAGGGTAAAGGGTGACCCAATTCATTTCTAGGTTTTAAGCTGAGCTCGGCGAGGGTGAAGACAGTTGGGGGGGGGGGGGGGGGAGGGCACGACGACGGCGAAGACAGGGGGAAACCGATCGGTGATTTTAAGGGGGACCTCGACGATGGCGAACCGATTGGTGATTTCGAGGGCAACTCCGATCTGGGTTTCGGTTTTTGGGGGGGGGGGGTGGGGACTAGCAGCAAACAGAGGCAGTGGGCACAGACCGAGAGAGAGAAAGGGGAGGGGTTGGGGGGCAAACGGCGGCGGGAGGGGTAGCAAGGGTGGGGGGCCATACGAAGAGAAAGAGAGAGATGAGGGGGGGTGGGGGTTAACGGCGACAAGAAAGGGGCAGGGGTAGGGGGCCAAACTGAGAGAGAGAGAGAGAGAAGAGGGGGTTAGGGGGCGAACGGTGGCGGGAGTGGGGGGACCAGACCAAGAGAGAAAGGGAGAGAAAGGGGGGCAGGGGTGAGTGAAACAGAGAGAGAGGAGGGGGAAGGTGAGAAGGGGAGGGTATTTTAGTAATTTTATTATAAAAATAATCATTTCATTAAGATTGTGTTAAAAATTTAACAGATTTTGACGGAAAGGATCATAACGGCCAAAAAATAAGAGTTTAGGGTCATCTCGGCCAAAAAAAAAAAGAATAGGGATCAGACCGTCATCTTTTCAAGCGTTCAGGAACTATTTGGGTCAATTACTCTTTTTTTATACTTATTTAAATAAATGACTGAACTTCTTTTTTATTTTATTCAGGAAAATAATCAGTGTTCATTAAAAACCAGTATTGATATCGGTCAACCAATGAGTGATGGGATTATCTATTTTCTAAAAATTGGTAATCTTCTTAATTAAAAAAAAGAAATTGATTTTTCTAATTTAACAAAAACTTGGAATTTATTTGAAAAAAATGCATAAAAATGTCATTTATCCACCTATCCCAAATAACTTCGTGGCAACGAATGGGGGCAAGTGTCCCACTCGACTCCGTTGGGACTTCTATGAGGTTTCATTGGAGGAAATAAAATAGAGCAGAGATTGAGTTGATGAAGTTTCATTTGATTTGGAGCAGATAACAGAAAGGGGATATTATTATGGTCTATGAGGGTTCTGCAAACTAGTGGCGGAGTCTATAATTTTTTATTCAGTGCAGGAATTTTTCAGGGAAAAAAAAAATAAAGGAAGTGTTTTGTAGAAAAGAGACATATTATTTATCTTAATAATTAGCTAGGGACACAATTATTATTGTTTATTTATTTATTATTTTTCTTTTTACAAAATAAGGACATAATGACATATTCCAATTTATGAGGGGGCACAAATATGTTTTTCTTTTAAAATGAAGACAAAACTAAAAATTAAAGGATAAAATCAAAATAAGACTCTCTCGTCCAGCAAAACGGCCGTCCAGCAATATATTTCGTGCAGGAGATCAACACAACTCGGGAAAGAGCAAGGTACAACCAACTAGAGAGAGAGAGAAAGCTAGAGAGATAGGGAGAATTCTTCCGTCCAACAGTCCGGTGGTGTCGTACGAAAGAATTCTCGTAAAATCAAAAATTATAAAGTTAAGCAAGGAAACATAACCCACTCATAACAAAGTGGCTTTGCGACTGCACACATGACACTTATTGTGTTGCAGTTTCTAGCTTAAGTAAATCACTTTCTTGTAACACATGGTTATATATTTAGTTTAATAAGGGTCAAAATATAGCTTCCGTTTGATAAGTTAGTTAGAGATAAAATTTATAAGTTGAAGTTGATTGACTTTTTAAAAACTAATTATAATTTTATTGATATTTTAGAAAAAAAAATAAAAAAAATATAATTTAAATAGAGTTAAACTTAAATGTTAAATTGAGTAGTAATTATCCAAATATGTACTTATGTGAGCGTGGACTGTGGAGTTATGAAATCACTTTTTTGGCAGTTTTGGCATCCGGTAAACGACGTCAAAGTCAGCATGACAAAACAGCATGGGATGTCCCAAAGGTAAGTCCATAATGTTGACTTTGTTGGATGGAGCCAGAGTGAAATGTCAGCTTCAAGCACATGCCTACTTTTGCTGACTTAGAAAAAAGATTAAAAGATTATATAATAGACAAAGCATATATGCATTTTCTTAAAAGTGTCCGTATATAAATGACATCCTTATAATTTTTTAATATAATTTTATAATAATTAGCTGATTTTAATTTAAATTTTTTTTGTGATATATATATATATAATAGAATGTTACAATAATTGTAGGATAGGAGAGCTCTTATATATATATATCGATAAAAATAACGGTATTTAAATATTATAAAAATATCGATGTCGATAAAAATTGATATAACATACGAGAATTTAACTTGATAAACTGAATTTTTAAATGAATTTTTTAAAACTAAAGTTATTCCTTACACACAAATTAGATGAAGTTATAAATCAAAATTTAAAGTAGTCGGTAAATATGAATAGGAAGAAGTGACCACCGCATACTAAATTTACATAAAGAAGCTTCTAGGAAGTGAAAAACGTTTATTTTTGAAGTTAAGAAAAAGTATTTTTACTTTTTTTTTTTTTTTTTTAGATCACGTGAAAGCATTTAAAAAATAAAATTTTAAAATAAATATAGAGTACTGAATTTTTTAGTGATATTTTACGAAAAGTTCTGTGAAATTTTAATGAAACTTCCACGAAATTTAATCTTTTTAGACCTTTTTTTTTAAAGAATTTTTGTTGATATCTTACGAAAAGTTTTGTGAAATTTCAATGAAACTTCCACCAAATTTTATTATTTTAGACCTTTTTTTTTTAAAGAATTTTTTGTTGATATTTTACGAAAAGTTTTGTGAAATTTCAATGAAACTTCCACGAAATTTTATCATTTTAGACCCTTTTTTTTTTTAAAGAATTTTTTGATGATATCTTACGAAAAGTTTTGTAAAATTTCAATGAAACTTCCACGAAATTTTATCATTTTAGACCTTTTTTTTAAATAAAAAAAAAATTTTGTTGATATCTTAGGAAAAGTTTGGTGAAATTTCAATGAAACTTCCACGAAATTTTATCAGACCTTTTTCTTTTTTTAAGAAAGCAATATTTCCATTAAAAATTTCATATTTGTGGATATTTACACAAAAATTTATGGATATTTTGTGAAAAAGATATCGCATCTCTCTTTCAATATCGATAGTCCCAAAACACGAAAATCTCCCCGAAAATGATGCAGGAAATGTCTACTTTGGGTCAACTTTTTCGTACCTTGTGAACATAAATGCCATTGGGACTTTCTTTTTTTTTTTTTTTTGGTGAATGATATGTCACTGGATTTTTTGTACAATAATGTCACTTATATTCTTTTTTTTTTTGGAGAAAATATCTATTTGCATTTGCGTAAAGTTGGTCACTTTTAATTCCTGAAGTCCATGGTTTTGCTGCTTTACTTTGTTGGCTTGATTTAATATATGCTAAAATTATATCAAACAAAGATAATTCATAATATACGATTTTCGTTAATTATAAATGTGACAAGTGTTTATTGAGAACTAACTTTTCTAAAAAATAAAAATAAAATAAAAAATTTTAAGAAAAGATTGAAAAACCACATACTGTCAATTATATTCTTTTCTTTTTTATTTAGAAAAAATATTTTTGAATAGTATAGATGAATTGAATGGTGATCTCCATAAAAGTTTGTGTAACACCCAACTTTTCAAACATCTAATTTTACTTATTGAAAATATAATTCGTAAGTTTAATTTTTGGATTAAGTTAAAAAGAGTCGTTCAATACTTTTATTTTATTTTTATATGAATTGAGTGCTTGCTATTATTATTATTAGACATTTACTTAAAGTTAATTAAAGATACAAGTTGACTAACGTTTGAGATCTCATGACTAGTATATTAAACTTTAAATTATGGATAAATGAGCTTGTATTGCTTAAAGATTGTGTAATAATTATTTCCACCTATACAGCCCCTGTCACACAACAAAAGTTGGCCATACCTGATTTTATTAATTTGAGTTAAGATAAGTTTTAAAAAAAGTAAGGCCTTTTAGATTAGTTGGATAAAAGTAAGTGGCAAAAGACCTCCTAGCTTATGGGAGGTTACAGTTGGGCACATAAACATTGTACAAGACAGTCTCTTGTTTAGTAATTATACTTGTCTTTTAAATTTAATTTTTTATTTTCATAAATATAATTACTAGTTAATTTATATATAATTTTACCTGACTTTATAAGTAATATGGTATTATTTGAAGTTCTTAATGTGAAAAAATATGTATAAATAAAAATGTGCTATATTAATAATTTTAGTCATGTTTTAATTATAGATTTTAAAAGTAAACTTAAATTTTTAGGAGAGAAAACAATATAACTTTTCAAGTAGTCCCCAACAAATTTTTGAACTTGTCAACTATATCCTTTTTATTAATTAGAGAAACCCCACATTTGTAATTTGGACTATTACTTAATTTATTTATGGATTATTTTTATTTGTATCTCTTAATTTTAAAGTCATTGTCACTTTTTCTCTTAAATTTTGAATTAATCATACTTTACCTATTTTATAGATATTTTAATTAAAAACAGATGAAAAAAATATAAAAATTAATCTTATTAAGTCCACTCTGTTATGATCTATATGTTTTTAATTAAAAGTCGGAGGAACGAAATAAGGGAAAATTTTGAAAAAGTGGAAATAGCACTAAAGTTGAGAGGCATAAATAAGAAAGAATAATTATTTTCATAAATCTTTAATTTGCCGGTTTGGATCGGTACTTTCCCTCCAAAAGGCAATAGCTTGATGTTCTTCAAGATCCAACAGACGTACCACCTGTGTAAATTGTAATGTTGAAACCGCCATTTCAAAGCAGAAATACGAGTTTAACTCAAACTCTAATACTTCTTCTTGACAAATGCAAGTCAATGTCCGAGCTCAAGCAGATTCATGCTCTGTTATTCACTTTTGGCCTCCACAAACAAAACTCTTTCGCCTCCAAAATCCTCTCCGTCTCAGCACTTTCCGATCCGGGCAATGTCGATTACTCTTTCCGGGTCTTGTCGCAGCTCTCCGCTCCGACGACCTTCCATTGGAACACAGTAATAAGAGCCTACTCCAAGAGTAGGAATCCGAACCTTTCGATCTCGGTTTTCGTCCGAATATCGCGAGACGGGTTCAAACCGGACCAATTCACGTACCTTTTTCTTACGAAGGCGTCGGCGTCGTTGCGGAAGAGGAAACTCGGGGAGACAGTTCATGCCCTCGTAACGAAACATGGCTATGAGTCGGATGTTTTTATCCAGACTGCATTGATTCATATGTATACGTCTTGTGGTGACATTCATTATGCGCGCAAGGTGTTTGATCATATGCCTCACAGAAACTTGGTTTCGTGGACTGCCATGTTGGACGGCTATGCAAAATGTAGGGATGTGAAATCAGCAAGGGAAGTGTTTGAGCGTATGCCGGAGCGGGATGTTGTGTCTTGGAGTTCTTTGATTGATGGGTATGTGAAGTTTGGGGATTATAGGGAGGCTTTGGCTCTATTCGAGAGAATGAGGGTTGTTGGGATCAAAGCTAATGAGGTGACTATGGTGAGTGTTTTGTGTGCATGCGCTCACTTAGGTGCACTAGAGCAAGGAAGATTGATGCATAATTATATAGTAGATAATAGGTTGGATTTGACCCTGGAGTTGAGAACATCGCTAGTGGACATGTATGCAAAATGTGGGGTGATAGTGGAAGCTTTGGGTGTCTTTCGCGGGGGTTCCATGCAAAATACAGATGTTTTGGTTTGGAACACAATGATTGGAGGATTAGCAACACATGGTTTGGTGGAAGAGTCACTTGACTTGTTTAAGGAAATGCAAATGATTGGGATTTCTCCGGATGAGATCACATATTTGTGTTTGTTGAGCGCCTGTTCTCATGGAGGATTGGTAAAGGAAGCTTGGTATTTCTTTGAATGTCTTAACAAGCATGGTATGACACCCAAGAGTGAGCACTATGCTTGTATGGTGGATGTTTTGGCACGTGCAGGGCAAGTAGAAGAAGCATTTCAATTTATCTGCGAAATGCCCATCAAACCAACAGCTGAAACGTTAGGTGCTCTGTTGAGTGGGTGTATAAACCACGGAAAACTAAATCTTGCAGAAATAGTTGGAAAGAAGCTTATAGAGATTGAGCCAGATCATGATGGTAGATACGTGAGCTTGTCAAATGCGTATGCCAGTTTCCAGCGTTGGGACGATGCAAGAAGCACGCGACAAACCATGGATAAGATTGGAGTTGAGAAGTCTTCTGGTCTTAGTTTTGTGTAAAATATATCCAAGAGTGTTTCGCAAACTCACTGGCTCTAAGAGAAAACATAAAGAATTCAGGACAATTTCAGACGATCCAGATCTTTGATTTCATTAGAAAAGATGCCATGACAATTATGAAAATAGCCTTAAAGGCGCAGTTTTTCTTTCTCCTTATCCTTTTATTCTTGAAGCTGTACTCTAGGCTTTTCGATAGAGAAGATAAAGGCTGATTTATGTGGAATAACGGTTGCAAGAACTAGCTCTGCTGTGTCTCATTTGGTGTTGGCAAAATGGTTTACTTGTTCTGTTGGAAAGCAACCAAGTCCTTGAGAAAATGTTCGACGAGTAGTCTTCTTCATCGGGACAAGCAATGAATTTGGTCAGACATAATCTTCTCTGTTATGGCGACACAAATGGGGTGGTACCCGCTACTATTCTTTGTTTATGGAACTTGAAGAAGTTAACAAGTGGGTGGTCTGTCTGGTTAATCATCAGTTTGTGGGAAGGAACAATCAAGAATGTTTGATCAATTGAATTGGGATCTACTGGGAATCTTGATATTTGGATGGTAAAATTCTGACTGCCGAACGTGATAGAATTATCCTGTCACTTCTGTTGCAACTAAAAAGATGTAGACCGATGGTTTTTGGTGCCATTAAAAAACGACGAAACAGAGATATCTTGTTCAACAACATGGAAGGGCATTTGCAAAAGCAAACACTTGGTGTTTGGGGTTTTGAGAATTCAACAAATATCTTGTGTTTTGTGGGAATAGATGCTTAGACATTTGTGCAGTTGCTTCACAAACTTGGACGGTACTTGGTGCGACCGCTCGGAACTTGTGGACCAAAATGAAGATTACTTCTGAAGTATTGGCGAGGATCAAATTTCTCCAGTGTCTAACAAACTGGAGTAGAGATTGCCTCTGAAAGCGTCTTAAAGGGGATGTGTATACTATTACTGTACGGTGTTGGAAGGGAAAGAAAATAAACTGAATTTAATTAGATCAAACAATTTTAGATTCAAATTAGAAGATTACATAAATGTTGTTGATCCCATACATAGGTAGCTCTCAAAATATATATATATATATATATATATAGGAATTGTGGCAAAACGGTCACCCAGCAGTATAATTCGTGCAAAAAACTGACATAATCCGGGAAAGACAGCAGTACAACCCGCTAGAGAGATAGAAATAGAGAACTTTCTCTCTTTCAATTCAGCAGTGCTGCACGGGTCATATTGAAGTATAATTGGTATATACCCTTACTTGTCACTATACTCAAAAAGTACCCTTACTTGTCACTATACTCAAAAAGTGCTGCACGGGTCATTATTGAGTATAGTGACAAGTGAGGGTCATTTATGTAGATGATTGGTTCTATTTAGTAAGTTACCGCCTCTAAAATCTAAGACACACTAGCTTAGATACTAAACTGAGAGGGTTTTTGGTTTTTAAACTGAATAGGATGTAACAATCATAATAAAAATAGGTTAGGTTAAAATTATAATTAAAATAAAAATTGTCTCTCTAACTTTCTATTAAAACTACCAACCGTAGGTAACAACAAGCTATGTTACCTCAATATTTCCTTAATTTGTCATTCCATAAAAAAAGCTCTTTATTTAAATTCCTATCCATTGAACATCCTAAAACAAGCTATCTAGATTTAATCTAACGAAAGCATTAAGATGAAAAAGATAGGTTGATCAAATAAACAAACACACAAGCTTGGTTCATTTATCCTATGTTATGTTCCACATACAATCGTACGAAAATGTCTCATAATCAATTATCATAATTGGTTATTAATGATCAGATAAACAAGACAATTATGGATCAAGAACTTTAATCTAGCAATAGAAAATTCTCAATTCCTATTTAGTTGGCCACCCAAATAAACAAGAAAATAATTTTGAACATGTGGGAGAGTAAAACGATGTCATATTTAGGAATTGAGACAATGCATTCCAAGAATAGGAAGATAAAACGACATTCTTGGAAGATAAAACGACGTCACTTCAATAAGTGAATTAGATATGAGGTTAAGCGAATACTTGCAGATGTTCAGACTGAAAAGAGATCAAAGAAGAGTCAGACCGAAATAAAGTAAAGAGTCATAGTAATAAAGCTGATCTAGCACGTGTGCAAGGGTGTGCAAGGGACATTCTCCGAAGCCTATAAATAGGGACCGGATCCTTAGATGAGGGGATTTTTGCCTTTCTGAGAGTTCTAAAAGATATTTTAGAGATAAAAGCTATGTGAATTCTTAGAAAGAGAAACCTTGTGATTGCACTTTTTAATTCATTGAGAAATAAAGAATTTCATTTGAGAATTTTTGTTTTAGATCAAAATCTCCAATTTGTTGTTTGGGATTCTAAGCAAAGAAAATAATCCCAACAAAACAATAGAATTGGAAGAACATAAACAATCTCAATTGGAAAAATGGAAAATAATTTTTATGTATTCAATTACAAATCATGTCTAGGGTTTTGAATTCACCCTTAACAAAAAAGAAAACCTATCTTAACATAACTTAACTGATAAGAACAATAAAATAAAAACTAACGACATGAAAGATAAGAGAATAAAGGAAGAAGAACGAATATGGTTTTGAAAACCTCCACGCAAACGGTCTTCTTAAGCCACCAATGAATCTCCTATTTCTTCTTCTTCTTCTTCTTCTTCTTCTTCTCCATGAACGGCTGCAAAAGAGTGGTCAAAAGACACACAAATCAACCTTTGAAGAACCTATTTATAGGCTCTCAAAGTCGAGATCAAACGGGGAAAGTTCAAAGTGCTTTTGAAATTCAAAAATTGAAAATGTCGGTTCCGAGCGCCACGGCTCTCATTCCAAGCACCGCGGTTCTACGATATTTCCTGGTGGACATTTCTCAAAGCACTGAGGCACCCAAGGGTAGCACCTAGACGCTCTAATCTCGACCTTTTGTACTAGAGATGTGTATTTTCTTCTACTTTTGCTCCGTTTTCTTTCTCTTTTCATCTCACAGCATCCAAAACACTTACAAAAAACATTAATAAATACTCTAAATCTCTAGAAACCAAAAAAAAAAAAAAAAGACGTGTGAGCTTGCACTTGAAATATCAACTTTTTTTGCTAACTAGTTAAAGCACGTGTGAGCTTTTGTAAAATAATTGAATAGTATTGTACATCTTTTTATCAATTTAAAGTGTTTATTTGAGGAAAAAAAAAATGGATACACATATTTTTGAATAGTTCATTGACGATTCCAAAGAAGAAAAAAAAAGTCACATGAAAGAGTTAAAATGTGTTAAAAAATTAGAGAAGAAATTAGGATAATATAGCAAAATGGAAGATGATCATTTAAAGTTGTTATTGTTTTTTTTTTTTTTTTTTTTTTTTTTTTTTTTTTTGGGTGTTAAGTGGAAAAATGGTGAGAGGGGGAAAAAAATAAAAGGAAATATAAAAGGCTTTTCCCTTAAACTGAAGAATTTGTGAATAAAAAAATAATAAAGAGAAATTAAAAATTTCCTAAAAAGGGGATTAAAGTTGTATAGGGCCCACATTTGAACGTGCTTTTTCGAGTGTAACGATGCAGAAAAAGACAAAGACAAAAAAAAAAAAAAAAAAAAGTCCAAAAACGCCTGACGAACTTGTTTACAAAACGTTTTTGCTGAATTAGTTCTAATGATCTTTTAATTACCTTAATATTAATACTGTCGATCATTATGTAGTATTAAAAATTATTTGAACCACTTCTCAATGGCGTTGGCCGTTTTATTTGTGCAACTTCCCTCCAAAATTTGACGCTTCATAAAAAAAAAAAAAAAAAAAAGAGCTTCAAAAATCAGAAAGCGTGTTCCACTGCAGACAGAACATTTGCTTGTAAATGTTGAAAGTTCCATTTTCAACCAAACATAGCAGTCTAACTCAAACACTACCAACCCTTCTTGATAAATGTCAGTCCATGTCCGAGCTTAAGCAGATTCATGCGCTGCTACTCGCTTTTGGCCTCTCCCAGGAAGACTCTTTTGCCTCCAAAATCCTTTCTTTTTCCGCTCTATCTGATTCCGGTAATGTCAATTACTCTTCTCGATTTCTATCGCAGCTCTCCTCTCCAACAACCTTTTATTGGAATTTAGTAATCAGAGGTTACTCCAGGAGCAGAAATCCAAACCGCTCAATCTCGGTTTTCGTCCGAATGTTGCGGGACGGGGTCACACCGGACTATTTAACGTACCCTTTTCTTGCAAAAGCGGCAGCGTGCCTGACGAAGCGAGAACTTGGCGTCACGATTCATGCCCGCATTTCCAAACATGGGTACGACTCGGACAGATTTATTC
This sequence comes from Ficus carica, assembly GCA_009761775.1. NCBI lineage: Eukaryota > Viridiplantae > Streptophyta > Magnoliopsida > Rosales > Moraceae > Ficus > Ficus carica. The sequence continues at coordinate 11,971,024 of CM019746.1, forward strand.
AGAATTCTTTGATTCATATGTATGCCTCATGTGGGGACATTGCATATGCGCGCAAGTTGTTCGATGGTATGACTCAAAGAAACTCGGTTTCGTGGAACTCCATGGTGGATGGATATGCAAAATGTGGGGATGTGAATTCAGCACGGGAACTGTTCGAGTTGATGCCAGAGAAGGACGTTGTGTCTTGGAGTTCTTTGATTGACGGGTATGTTAAGGCTGGCGAGTTTATGGAGGCTTTGGCAATCTTTGAGCGAATGCAAACTACAGGAGCTAAAGCGAATGATGTGACTATGGTGAGTGTTTTGAATGCTTGCGCTCACTTAGGTGCACTGGAGCAAGGAAGCCAAATGCATCAGTATATCCTTGAGAATAAGTTACCTTTAACCTTGGTTCTCAAGACATCTCTGGTGGACATGTATGCAAAATGTGGGGCGATAGAAGAGGCTTTAGGCGTGTTTCGTAGCGGTTCAATGCGAAAAACCGATGTCTTGCTTTGGAATGCAATGATCGGAGGACTCGCAACACACGGATGGGTAAAGGAGTCGCTTAATATGTTTGAGGAATTGCAGAGGATTCAAATTGTCCCAGATGAAATCACATACTTGTGTTTGTTGTGCGCTTGTGCTCATGGTGGATTGGTAAAGGAAGCATGGTATTTCTTTGAATGTCTTAATAAACACAATATGACACCCAAAAGCGAGCATTATGCTTGTATGGTGGATGTTTTGGCACGTGCAGGACAAGTCGAGGAAGCGTTTCGATTCATATGCCAAATGCCAATTGAACCAACAGCTTCAATGCTAGGCGCACTGCTTAGTGGGTGTATGAAACATGGAAAACTGGAACTTGCAGAATTACTTGGACGGAAGCTTCTAGAGATTGAGCCAGAACACGATGGTAGATATGTAGGGCTATCAAATGTTTATGCCGTTTTCAAGCGTTGGAATGAGGCCAGAAACCTGAGAGAAGCCATGGAGAGGAGAGGAGTTAAGAAGTCTCCTGGTTTTAGCTTTGTGGGGGTCTCAGGATTGCTCCACAGATTCATAGCTCACGACAAAACACATCCGCAGTCGGAACAAATTTATGCAATCCTGATTTTTTTGACAAACCAAATCAAACTTGATGCAGATAACGAAAATCTAGAGTACTATCTATTGCAAGAGATGGCAGATTCTTGCTTTTGGACAACCTCGTAACTATTTTTATTTGCAATTTCCTTGAGTAATGTTCTGCTTATAACACATTTTTCTTAAGAAAGTGTTTCTGAGAAGATTAGATCCAGCAGTTTTGTCTTGCATCCCAAAACAAAATGAAAGGGAACTAAGTTCCCTCGTTGTTCCCTAATGCTATGTTTGGTAAGAAGGATGGCAAATAGAGAAGTAAAATATCAATGAAACTGCAAGGTGAAATCATCATCATCATCATCTTCCACTTGGCTCAGCATGAAAGTGTTCTTGAAACCTCAATATCTTGTACAGTTCGTCCTAAATCATTGATATCTAGAGCCCCCAAGGCACAGAGACGAACCCGCTTTTCTTTGGTTTACTAAGATCATCAATGATCTCCCGATCATTGGTTTCTCTTTTCCATTCCAACACTCTTCACTATACCAACAAGGAATTCTTAGTTCTCACACGTCCAAGATACTCCTCCAACAACCAACTCACTTACGATTGACGCCATTAATCTCAATTGAACTACCGGGCAACTTTCTCACTCTTCGATCTTTCATGTTCCTTCTTAACTTCGTCATGTCTTCCCACCTCTCAGCCGAGGTATAGATAATGACAAGCTAGAATTTGCCCGAATAATTAGATCGCCAGCCTTCTAGCCACTCGTTCACTGATCTCCACATTTCAATGGATTCTACAAGCACCAAAAAATGCACCATATTAGTGAAACTACAACCTCACTATCATCATTTGGATCTTTCGTGTCAATTCCTCTGCTTCATCTAACCACTGGCCTGAGCCACTTGAGGTTGAATGGGGGTAGGCTGTCCCATTTTAATTACCCTCCCCCCCCCCCCCCCCCCCCCCTAAAACAAGCTCTAAAAATATAGTATTTTTTAATGTTCAACTCATATACGCTTTTTCTAATTTCAAAAACTAATAAATGTTCACTCCCATTAAAGTAGAAGGTTGACGCTGCCGTTAATCTAGCACCCCTAGTGTTCCAACTTTGGTTTAATCTTATTACTCTCCATCACGGAGCAAAAGAACTGGCGGCGCCAAATCCTCCTGCATGACTACAAGCACTTGGAACACCAGTAATGGAAATATCATCAGGATTAATGTATTTTCCCTTGATCCGTTGAAGATTTCTAGAGATTTTTCAATGCACCCACATTTTGCATAAATTCCTCTAAGAGTAGCACAAACGAAGGCATCAACCAACAATCATTTTCTACCTAATTTGGACTAAAAATTGTCAGATAATCATGTCACTATTCGGCTTTTAACAACCAAAACATATGTAGATCAAATGGAGTTTGGTCCTCCCGGGAGGACCATAGCAATTGGGCAATTCTACCGTCCCTCCATCGGAAACATAGGGATCTTCCCCCTCTCTTTTTTCTGATGGATATGTTCAGATTGTGACGAACAGTCAGATGATCAGATCGCCTGGGAAGGGGTGGGGAAAAAAAACAAAAACAAAAACAAAAAAGTGAAAGCAGCCATAGAGTTTTAACAAATTACGCTATAAACAACAATGCGTTTTTCGATTTGCATAGTTTGACTTGACAGTGCGAAATTGGGTCCTTATCAGTCCCTTTGAGGACCAATATTAAAGTACTTGTCAAATCTACTGCATGCTTATATTACTATCATAATCCAAATTTCTTCTAAACCTTGAAGCAGAAGTACATAGACTTAAACATTGTTTAGCAGGTGACAATATATATTCGATTGAGTTTGAGAAAAATTATAGAAAGGTCCTCTGATGTTCTTATTTCACCAAATCCAATAACACATGTCACTGCCCTTACTAGTTTAGCTGGAATATACAGAAAGTTAAAAATAAACTACGGTCATCAAACGATCGCGAGCTTTGATAAAGAAGATTTTACGAAACAAGTAATGGGGATAAACCGGTGCGGGGCTGCGCAAATTGTAATGATCAATTGAAGAGGAGATCTATATATATATATATATATATATATATGTTCAAAAATAGTTATAAAAAGGGGTGGACCATAGACAGACCTTTTTGGTAACCAAAATTCCAAGGAGATATCAACTACAATATAAGGGACAGAGTTTGATAATCACCAAAATTGTGGTTGCTTGTTATTAGAGACTCGTGGTTATATTTGCCATCATTTTTTTTATGTTTAATGACATGTCTTATCCTTCCAAGGGTCCCTCGAACACTAATACTGGATAAATGGACAATGCATGCAAAGTTGAGAGTGGAAAAACTATGAGAAACCTTTCTTAGAAGTACCTCTGGAGGTGCAAGAGATGGTTGCATCGCAATTCAACCAACTCGCTACCTATGCAACCAGGGTGGATGACGAAAGAACAATGCCATAGATTTTATAGGAACTCCTGCATCATCCAGATTGTGGAGAATTGGTCACATAGACCATTTCTTGAGCAAATAAATATGTATGGAACACCTAGTGGAAAATGCACTTGGAAGTGAAGAAGATGAAGTAAATTACACATATTTACGTCAAGATTTGACTCAAATTATGATTATATATGTATATATATATATTTCGATTGATTATGCAATTTTTGTTGATTTTTATCCAAATAGCCGTTCTTTGTGTGCTTAGAATTTGGTAAGTTATGTGATTACAAGTATAACCTAATAATAATACCTAGAAAATTTACACGACTGCATTGAAGAAATAGGGCAATTACAAAATCTTAGAAAATTTCGGACCTTTGGGACTCCGCTGAATCTTCCCATGCTTGGCTTAACCCAGACTCTCCCTTACAAATTTCTGCTTAATCCAAATTAACCACTCCTCCCTTTTATACTTCCCATGGCCCTTTCCTTTTCTAACATAATACTAACCTCTCTTCCTAACAAATTATATCCGGAGTAACTACTAACAACTTCTATTTGTTATACCGCTAACCAACCAATCAACACATTGAGAAATCGTATCACATAACACGAAAATATGATTTGAAAAGCCATGGATACTAAAAGTAGTGGAAGAACTTTCCCACATGGGAAACCAATTTGACCCACTTAGCATTCCCGACATCATAATTTCGCTTCTGTCCCACTAGAAAGGACAAGCCTTTGAAATTTTGCCGATAATTCTTGATAAGAGTGAGTTGCTGATGGCTGCAATTTTGTTATTGAAGTCTTCAAATGTTCCATTGTTATTTCTGTAGCATGAAGATTCTCCTGGTAGGATAAAATTAAGAATATGTAAGAAGTGGCGAAAAGAATATTAACGTAAGCAAATGACAAATTAAACCGACCTCCATGGCTTTCAGAGCTGCTTCCCGGCAGATTGATGAAATATCTGCCCCCGTAAAGCCTTCTGTGAGAGAGGAAAGATCCTTTATGCTGACATCGGAACTGCATGGAATTTTGCGTAAATGGATACGAAATATCTCTTCACGGTCACTCTCATTTGGAGGCCCTACGTATAGCAGTCGGTCAAAACGGCCTGTCCAGGAAATTAATCGGTAACAAGTGTTGTCAGTTTTGAATGGGGGTAGAAAGATGAGAACGAAAAATTCAAGCACCAAGTGTGGATTATTGATTATTAGGATAACAGTGGGCAGAGTTGATGTTTACGTGTAATCACATGCATGTTAGTGTATGGTTATGAGCGGAAAACAGCGGCATAATATTAGAGAGGGACAGTAAGAAAGAAGAGTATAACCTGGTCTAAGGAGGGCAGGATCAATCTTGTCAGGCCGATTCGTTGCAGCAATAACAGTAACATTAAGTCTTTGGTGTAAACCTGATGCCAACAAAGTCCTTTTGTCAAACGAACGTTAAAAAAGCAGCAAGAGGTATTTTTTAGATTATTGAGCATAACAAAAATAAGAAATTTGCTACTAACCATCCAATTCAACAAGGAGTTGACTCATAACTCTATCTGATACTGAAACTCCATCGTTTTCCTTCCCACGCACAGCAGCGAGACCATCAATTTCGTCAAAAAATATGATGGATGGGGCGTTGGCCCTAGCCTTAGCAAACAAAGATCTAACAGCCTTCTCGGATTCACCAACCCATTTACTAAAGAGTTCTGGACCCTTCACGGCAAGGAAATTCAGCCCTGCTTCAGAAGCTACTGCACGTGCCATTAAAGTTTTGCTGCATCCAGGAGGACCAAACATTAAAACTCCTGTTGGGGGTCGAGTTCCTATACGCTTGAATGCATCCTGGTGCTTTTGTGGCCATTCTACAGCTTCCATTAACTGATTCTTAACCTCCTTTTGGCCCCCGACATCTTCCCAACGAACCTTTGGAACCTCAAGTATTACCTAGAAGTACGTTCAAACAACATCACAGTGGGACACCATTAGGACAAAGGGGGGAAAAACAGTGGGACACAACATAAATCCTCGTTGATGTACTAAGCGGAGTTGGCTAATCGCTAGCACGGAATAAGCTCCTTTGTTGTTGTTGTTGTTGTTACTGCTAGAGTTTATTTTAGCTAAATTACAATATTGGACCTATCTACAGCCAACAATAACACGAATAAACCATACTAAATACCTAAAGAAAGAATATTAAGCATACCTCTCGCATGGCACTAGGCCTTACTTTCATTCTGGCCTTCTCAAAATCTTCAAAAGCCACTTCCAACAGACATTCTTCTTTAACAGAATGCTGAACCTCATGTATGCATCCATCTGATTTTGTTCCATTTGAGATGGATGAAGATGCAGAGTCTAAGTAATCCCTTAAATTGTTTCCTGTTTCTTTTAAGCAATCCGATTCCACTACATCACAATCTCCGTATTGAATAGAGTTTCCATGCAAATTATCACAAGAGTTTCTTGAGTTGGCATACTGCCTAAGACAAATTAAAGCTGCCTCATTGCACAGAGCAGCTAGATCAGCACCTACAAAACCATGTGTAGCAATAGCAAGGTTTTCCACTTGAATATCTAAAAGTGAATGCTCCATGTCACTGAGAAGAGAGAGCAAGATATCCAACCGCTGTGTCGGCGATGGTACACCTGCATATCATTTTTCAAAGCAAGATAAATAGAAATGACGTTACTAGCAAGAAGCAATAAGAAATGAGTTCTTGCAGTTTCATTTAAAGCTTTGAACTTCATGTTGAGTCAGGAGTGTGAACAAACACTTGCTGCATATGCACATGCACAACAGAGCAAACAGAAAACAAGCACCAATTTATGACTAAAACTTGTGTTTTCTCATGTTTGTGGCTTAGAGATATCACATTTGTCCTAGACATACAAACAGTACTTAAGAGTCTCGAATTTTCTCAAATGAGGTGACAAAGCTATAAAAAATTGGATCCAACTAACATGTCCCCTTCTTCTTGTACCCTTTCATGCCCCCCCTAATAATATCATGCCACGTCAATTAAAATATTTTATCTGACATGATATTTTAATTGATGTGGCATGATAATTTATTTGACATGGCATGATATAATTGGGGGACACAAAACGGGAAAGGAAAAAGGGACATGTGAACCAAATCCATAAAATTCTACGCAACAATTTGACAATTCCACGTATATGTAGCGTGAACTGTGGATGTTATGTAGAAAGTTTGATCGACACCTCTATACCTTGATGTTTGAAACAAGAAAAAATTAAATTGTCTCAAGTGAAGTATCTAAAATAAAAGCAACAATTTGAGAGTGTTATATAGTGTGAACTTGAAATCAGATGGACTCCAAAAGGTTATTTAGGAAAGAGTTAGCTTATAGGCTTCTTTGTCTTAGGAGTTTAAGAATGTAATTTGAGGAATAGTTAGGTTTTCCTATTTGTCTTGCTGGAGAATACCCTGTCCTCTGTTTTTGGATGTGTTCTTCAATCTTTAGTCCTTCACAAATGACATAAATTTGATACCTATTTCAATTTCCCTGTCAAGTCTTCCAGGTCGTCTGAGAGCAGGCTCAATTATATCAGGCCTATTGGTAGCAGCAATTACAAGTACCCCTTCACTTCGACCAATCCCATCCATCAAATTCAACAATGTCGCAACCATTCTTTGAGATAGTTCTTCTCCACCGTCTTTCCTTGCAGGTGCTATGGCATCCAACTCATCAATGAATACCTGTAAACTAAAATTATTAGTACGCAATTCATCAGAAATTGAAGGACTACATAAGTAAGACTAAAACTTGACCAACTTTGGTTGGATAAAATCATATTAAGATGTCACGAGGATAACTTCCCAAGTTCCTAAGAAATATTTTGTCTTATGCACCACATGCAAACATCGAGAGATAAAATTTAAATATATAAGATAGATTGAAGACAAATCTGAGATGGTTTTGGACATTAAATTCAATGGACTCTAAGACTTAAGATTAACATTTCAGTTTTTGTGTTTTTGTACACAGACAACTCCGGAATATTTCCATGAAGATTTTCACCGCATCCGATGAGTACAATGCTAAATATAGAGGTAACAATAATCCTGAAAATAAAAGGTATAAACATACAGAGAAGGAAGAAATCTAACCACAGCTGGTGAAGCCTGGCAAGCTGATTCAAACAATTCATGCAAAGCTCGCTCACTTTCTCCATAATATTGACTTACAAGCTCAGGTCCATTTACGGAGAAAAGTTTAACTCCAGCATCATGGACGCATAATCGAACCAAAGAAGTCTTTCCAGTGCCCGGGGGACCATGAAGAAGCACTCCCTTCGTAGTTCGTAAACCAAAACTAAATAGTTACATCAATGATCAACATGAATGTCAACTATACTAAAGATTTTTGTTTCAGATGAAAACTCATGGCAACATTATACATTAATCGAACTTAAAGAATCCAAGTTAGAATTTCACGACTCAAAAAAGTAGGCCATGACTGTTTAACATGCCACTATATATGATATAACATACCTTGATAAAGTGTTCATTGATGAAGAAACTATGATATCCTTCAAAATTGCATATTCTTTAGAAAGACCGCCCAATTTAAAGTTGTTATCTCCAGAATCAGCTTTTACATCCTTATGTTCAAAGTCCACTGTAGACAAACCTTCTCTTTGTGGAGTTTTTGATGGCAGTACTGACGGAAAACATAAGCTCACTTTTGTTTCATTCACCACAATAAAAGCATTAGTTGAATGTTGTAGTGACTCAGAAGCTTCGTTTAGCAGATTATTGCCACTCACAATAGTGAAATCAGAGTCAGCTCTATCTTCCGTCAACTTTTTAGCACCAACCACTCGGAAGATACAAAACTGTGAAAGAATTGGTAGGGTAACAAGATTCCCTCGAAGTAAACAACGAGAATGAAAAAAAGGGGCAGCCCGAGCCTCAATAAGCCTTTTAGTAACACCTTCGTCCCCCAATAACTTTGTAACGTCAAAGGGATCAAAAGACGAACCATTTGAGTTGGTTAAGTTTGCCAAAGAATCATCACATACAGGTGAAGTTAACTGATTAGTAACTGAAGAGCCAACCTTTGTGTGATTCATTGGTGTTTTAGGGGATGAGGATCTAACCACTCCATTTCCAGAACGCTCATAAGATGGTTCCGAAGAAATTTTCACAGAAGCACTGGTCCTTGTCAATTTCCTAGAGTGCACTAGCTCTAAAAATAACTCACTGCAGTTATATACCAAAAGAGGATCAACCTTGGTGCTACGTGAATTTTCATCTTTAGTTAAATGGCTAGGTACTGTCTCACTTTTTACGGGATATACAAATACAGCTCCGCCCAATACAGGATTGCCCATTGCATCTGAAAGGTTTGAAGACAACCGCACTCCATTCTTTGTAACCTGGGATAAAAAGAATTTAAAACATATGACTCTAAATTTAGAAAGAAAAAATTTATAAAAAAAAAAAAAGGGTAAAAAGTACTTTATAATTAAGAGTTAAAATATAATTCCAATTATTATCAAACAATGGCTTAGGATCTCTACAAAGACTTACGAAAAAATAAATAATAAAAAAAATTTACATTGTGCTACCTAATTAATCTTAAACCATGAAGTATAAGGAAGGTTTTAACAACATGGAGATGATAATTTCTTGGATGTGTTTGATGATGATTATGTTATTGGATGCAAATACACAAAAAATTTCCGTTTTCATTACATCAGCAGAAATTTATTAGTTCCCTTTTTTTCACTAGATGATTGTTGTTCTTAGGTACAATGGTAGATAACCCCAGACCATAGAATGACACCTTGTAGTGCATTCAGATACTACGTTCTGCCACAAGGAAAATGACACTTAACCACATTTCTTGCCTATTACACTAATTAAACGTTAATAAGTGCAAAAAATATAATAAGGCAACTCCTAATACTTGCAATAAAGAAAACTATCAACCAGTCGTAAATCTAATTGCACAAGCGTCTGCTAGTAACTATTCTATCAAAAAAAAAAGTGTCCAATAGTAACTAGTCTCCCCCCAGCCCTCCACTGTATCCTGCTTCTCTCTGTAAATCAACGCATTCTGTTAAAACTGAAGTCCCTTTTTTTTTCCTCTTTTTTTTTTTTTTTTGTTTTTTGCTCCGACTTTTAAATTTTATATAATTAGTAATTGACCACAAATTATATAAAACGGCAGATACTGAAAGTCCAAATAAAAAATAAGAGAGAGAGAGAGAGAGATAGAGAGAGAATGTGGAAGGAATGTTTGGAAATAGCCCAAACAGCAATCAACAATCTTTTTCCATAAAGAAAAAACAAATCGACATTCGTAACTTGGATTGCCATTAACAAATATGCCACTCTTTGAAAATCTCTGCAATTTCTTCCCAGCATAAATTTTAACCAGAACATAACCTAAACATCTTACTACAATGTTCATTCACGAAAAAGAAAAAGAAAAACAACCCAACCTAAAAATCAAATAGAATCCAAATCTGACTGTAAACAAACTTAATTCGACATGTGTACTAAAGCTCTAAAACTGTGACTTCACCGAAAAATAAAAACTCAAATAGTCACATCTAAATGTTTTAACGTTAGAATTGATAAGTTAATTTAATTTCTTGCTCTGTTTAAAGGTCTCCTGAAACAGTAATGAAGTGAAACTCGACAATTTCCATGGCACGCACTTGTAAATACTGGAACTATGCTAAGAAACACCAAAGATAATTGTAAATCAAACCTTAGAAGAAGACCAAATTGTTGCAAGAGAGAAATAGTTTCCTGCTTCATCATTTAATCGATCAACCAAACAAAATCCAACCTTACTAGCACATTCATTTGCTAATGAGATGAGAGGAAAGCTATGTGAAAGTTCACTATTTAACGAAGGGAATGACACCTGCATAAAAGGGGTCAGAATGTCAGATGCAAACAGACGCAACCCAAAAAAAAACAAACAAACAAATAAACAAAACACTTGCATCATATGTATTTAAATGTTTGTTTACACAACAATCACGTTTCAAGAACAAGTGACAGCTAGAGCTAGTTTTCAGTAGTCATAAAAGAGAGTGCAGATTGAGAAATAATGTGACAAAAATTAAACGAAAGGCAAAAGCATAAGGAAAATAGGCAGACATCAAGAGAAAAAGAAAAATGCAATAGGATAAAGTGCTAGAGATAGAAGTTCTTCACTGCATCAAGAAAAACACAACCGACTAATATAGTTGTAGCTAAGAAATGAGTAAAACTGTCTGAATTATCATGATCACTAATTCAAAAATCACAGTTATGACTTAACCTGAATTGCTGACATGATACTTCTTTTTTTATTTTTTTATTTTTCCTTTGGTCACTAGACTAAACTCCCATCCTAGTGGGCATGTAACTTCACGAATATCATACTATAACTAATCAGCCTCAGTAAAATTCTCATTTTTCAGATTCTAGATAATTCATAAACCATTATTCGTTTAGACCGACAAACTAATTTAATTATGACTAGTCATTTTAAATGAAAAAATAAAAATAAAATAAAAAACGTAAACCTTAGATAAAGCTAAAAAGGGTGAATTACCGATACTAAGGAACCAGGGGCAAACCCAGATGCAACCATGGACGACTCAGATAGCCAAATATTGTGTCCTTTAAATTTATTAACATTTTCAACATCAGTGACTTGGCCAATGAAAGCCGTTTTCCCTATCAGGGAAGAATATTTCACTGAAGCTTTTTCCAGAATGTGCATAAGATCCTCATCACTGGTTTCAGAATCCAGAGAAGGCGTCAGCGACGGAGTCCGAGGAGATGAAAATAGGTCAGAACTTGACACCCTTGACTGCTTCTTTGCCTTCGAAGGCATCTCTAGATTCTATGAACACATAACAAATCACCAAGGAAAAACTCAATAGGCTCATTACTAAGTACTAAAAATTTCGGAATTTCGGGGGTAATTTTTTTTCCGAAATCATAATGAAAAGAGACCTTTCATCACACCTAGGAACTGAAATAAAGAAGGAAACACGAATTTAATATGGAAATTTCAGATTAAGGCCATTGAAAGAGAGAAAACCCAAACCTCAAAGCTTCTCCTTTTGGCTCCAAAAAGTTTCGCTTGCAGAAAAGAGGTGATTTAGTAAAATAGACTATTGACTTTTAAAAGTTACAAAATAACCGTTAAAAAAGTTTAATTAGCAAAATGACTTTGTTTTAAAAAAGAGTGCTTTAGTAAAATGACTTTTGACTTTCTTTATTGTAAAATAACCTTTAAAAATTAATTAGGAAAATGACTTTTGTTTTTAAAAATAATGTAAAAGAAAAGATATTAATATATGGTTAAAAAAAAACTAAAAACAAAAAAGAATTCTTCCAACTCCTTCTCTCTGCTGCTGCTTCTTCTTTTCTTCGCACTCTTCTTCTTCTTCTTCTCGCACGCTTCTTCTTCTTCTAAAAAACAAAAAAGAAATTCTTCCGTCTCTCTCTGCGTCTTCTTCTTCTTCTTCTTCACAATTCTTCCATTCTCTCTGCTGCTTCTTCTTCTTCTTCTTCGCAGCTCTTCTTCTTCTTCTTCTTCTTCGCACGCTTCTTCCTTCGTCTCTTCTTCGGAGTCGTTCCCTCCCTCCAAAAGGTCTCCCCAAATCCGCCGCCTCCACCTCCGGCGCCGCCGCCACCCTAAACGACGCCGTTGAAGATCCGGCTTCACGTTGACATCCTCCTTCAATCCAAGGTAGTGACCATGAGATAATCAGATTCTTAGTATAGACATTACTTGGAAAAAACCATTATAGTTTAATCTTTTCTTCTTGCAACAAAATTCATTCTTGTCCTGGAAAACAATGACCACAAAAACCCCAACTTTGTTGTACTCTTCCACTGCAAATCTCTGGATTTGGGCGTTCAAAGATAGAGCAAAAATGCAATTCTAATGCCTTGCGGCTTCACTAATCTGGTTTTATAATGCTACCTTCCACAGAGGGCTTTACTAGTCAAAGTAATAATGGAATGTTTGATTGGAACTAAAGTTGATTAATTTTCTGCTAATAATTTTGTTTGCTTTCTCTAATTTATTGTATGTTTAGCTAGTCCAATACATTATGTTCGTAATTGCTGCTCTGCTTTTCTTGAATTGAACTGAAACTCTTACACCAATTTCTCATATTTTATATGTCGTTTCCCTTTATTGCTGTTTTTGTTTGCAATTTTTTGTTGTCGTTTTATGATGGCTTTAGTGTTTAGGCAGTTAGTTGATGTGTTTTTGTAGTTTTCATACTATGTATTTTTTTTTTTTTTTTTTTTTTTGGTGTCTGAAACAAATTTGTAGTTGTATGCTTTATATTGTTTGTTAATTGATAATGTCAAAATGTATGATAGGTATGAATAAGATCTACATTGTCGTGGAGTATAATGGAAAGTGGGAAAAGGTGGATGGCGGATTTTGGAAGTGGTTCGGCCTGGTATGAGCAAGGGCTTTGCGGTTGATAGGAGTATCAAGTTTTTGGAATTGGAAGAGACAATCTACAACAGAACAAGTATTGATCGAAGTATGTATGCAATTGAGATAACACATAAACCTGTCGGTGACATATTTGGTGACACTACTTCACCAACTCTCATTTGCAATGATTCAGATATCATAGATCTTATGTTTTTTTACAATGAAAACGTGGAATGACTTTACATGTTACAAGAAAAGAGAAATGCGATAAAGGAAAAGCAATATGTGTTCAGTGGTGATGATGATATGAACAGTAATGGTGGTGATGCACTGGGCTTCCATGATGACTACTTTGGGTGTCAGATAAATGAAGAAATCCCATATGTTGCAAGGTTTGTTCCAACTGAATTAGTTGGTAATTATGAGCATCCGCTGCAGATTTGTGCAACTAGTACACCAATCAATGAAGGGATCACTGGTTTCAATCCAACTCCAATCACCGGTTCCAATCCAACACCAGAAGAGACAGTGCTTGGGGAATAGCTAATGAAGATTATGGTGTAGATAACGCAGGTGATGATGTATCCGAAGGAGGTGATGATTCGCGTAAAGAAGACGATGGTGTACCAGAAGAAGATGATAGGCGTTGGCAACAGGCTGAATTAGAAGATACAAGATTTGTTCCACTGATAAGTTCTAATAGCGGCAGAAATGATGGTTCGGATTTAATGGTGGGTCAACATTTTGAGAGCAAGGAAGAATTAAATACAAAGTTAAACCTCGTCGCCATTGAAGGAAAGTTTGAAATGAAGGTAAAGAAGTCAAACAAGTCGTTGAAGGAAGTCGTGTGTGTAGAAGAACCAAATTGCTTGTGGCGGGTGCGAGCTACAAAAATGCCGGGTTCGAATTTTTTGTGATTCGACAATATAATGGTATCCACACTTGCTCGTTGGTGAATAGATCGATCAATCACAGACAAGCATCCAGTCGTGTAATTGGAGCTCGCATGAAAGGACACTTCATCGATTGTAAGCAACCCCCCAATCCAAAAGTTCTCATGGGATTCATGAGTCAGGAGCTGAATGTTCAAGTTAGTTATTGGAAGGCATGGAAAGGAAGGCAATATGCTCAAAATTTGATCAGAGGGACGCCAGAACACAGTTTCGCCATGCTCCCCTCGTATTGTTACATGCTCAAACAGGTTAATAAGGGTACAGTTACACACATTGAAGTTGATTCGGAGAATAAGTTCAAGTATTTTTTTATGGCTTTAGGAGCAGCCATACGGGGGTTTAGGAACATGAGAAAAGTTATTGGCATAGATGGGGCTTGGATCAAAAGCAAATATAAGGGGATGTTGATGGTTGCTGCCACACAAGATAGTGAGTATCACAGTTATCCCATTGCCTGGGGTTTGGGTGATACTGAGAACAATGATTCATGGACTTGGTTTTTGCAGAAGCTGAAGGAGGTCATACCTGACAGCGAAGAGCTATGTTTTATTTCTGATAGGAACCAGAGTATTAGTTACGCGTGAGTCACGTTTATCCTATGGCGCAGCACGGAGCATGTTATTATCATGTTATGATGAATATTAAGAACCGTTTCAAGAGTGCTGCTTCTCTTGGAGTGTTCAAGGTTGCTGCTGAAGCATATTGTTTGGAGGAGTTTGGGAAACATTTCAGTGACATGAGGCAATTATACCCGAAGGTGGCTCAGTATCTCGAGAAGGATGTCAAGTTTCAAAAGTGGTCAAGAGCTCACTTTAAAGGCAACAGGTATGAAGTTATGACCACTAACATAGTCGACACTTTGAATAATATGATGCTGAAGGCAAGAGAATATCCCGTAATGGCAATGATTGATTTCATCCTCTTCACAATGGGACAATGGTTCTTCACTCGACGTCGAGAATCAGTTTTAGTGACCACACCAATTACACCAAAGAGAAAGAAATACTCAGAAGAAGATTTGATGAAGCTGGTTCGTTGACGCCATACCAACTGAATGAGAATGAATACACTGTGATTGGTGGTGATTGCAATGCATGTGTCAATTTAACAACAAGGAGTTGCACGTGTAGGGTTTTCGACATTGACAAGATTCCGTGCATCCACGCTATAGCAGCAGCAGGTCTTTATCGGCCGCAACATACCGGAGCTTACGTATACTCCCTTTGTTCTGAGTACTACTGTTCAGATTATTGGATGTTGGCATATGCAGAAACTATCTATCCTGTTCCTCCAGAATCGCAATGGCACAATATCCCTGAAGAGGTAAGAGCCATTAAGGTAGCAGCGCCAAACGTGGAAATGTTTAGAGGGAGGCCAAGATTAACTCGCTTTCCTTCACAAAGAGAATGTATAGTCAAGAAGTATAAATGCGCGTCATGCGGTCAGAAAGGCCATAATTCAAAAAAATGTCCCAACTTAGCAAATCCTTCCGATGTTAGCAGCAACACCTAATAATGACAATTATTTGTTTGACAGTTTATTTTTCATTAATTCCGTTTTACGAATGCTTGTAATTTGTGAAATTCATGTATTATGTTCGAGGAATTCATGTACTATGTGTTTTGTTTTTTGTATTTTGCTTTTTGTTTGTTGTTTTTTGGTTTTTGTTTATGGTTTTTTGGTTTTGTTTAATGTGAAATGTTTGCTATATCAGTTATTAGTTTGTTTGAAGAGCCAAAAATCTGACGGTTCGAAAGCAACGAACAAGTGATGTTGTTCTTGAATGATATTCATTACGTGTTGTGGTCGATCCGTAGGTTTTTAGGCCAATAATACATGTAGTTAGGTGAATGAATGACTTTTTTTAATTTTCGCTTAAGTGGAAAAAATTAAAAAAAGTTTATGTATCACAGGAACGACCACACGGTCGTTCCGTCCAAAAACCCGGTCGTTCCTCAACTTCCGTGGTCGTTCCTTCTGAAAAAAGTCCACAATTACATTTTCACATTTTCTGGTGTGGTTATTTTTCATTTTCGGAAAAAATAAAAATTTTAACTTTATGTACCACAGGAACGACCACACGGTTGTTCCGTCCAAAAACCCGGTCGTTCCTCAACTTCCGTGGTCGTTCCTTCTGAAAAAAGTCCACAATTACATTTTCACATTTTCTGGTGTGGTTATTTTTCATTTTCGGAAAAAATAAAAATTTTAACTCTATGTACCACAGGAACGACCACACGGTTGTTCTGTCCAAAAACCCGGTCGTTCCTCAACTTCCGTGGTCGTTCCTTCTGAAAAAGTCCACAATTACATTTTCACATTTTCTGGTGTGGTTATTTTTCATTTTCGGAAAAAATAAAATTTTAACTCTATGTACCACAGGAACGACCACACGGTTGTTCCGTCCAAAAACCCGGTCGTTCCTCAACTTCCGTGGTCGTTCCTTCAGGATAAAGTCCACAATTACATTTTCACATTTTCTGGTGTGGTTATTTTTCATTTTCGGAAAAAATAAAAATTTTAACTCTATGTACCACAGGAACGACCACACGGTTGTTCCGTCCAAAAACTCGGTCGTTCCTCAACTTCCGTGGTCGTTCCTTCTGAAAAAAGTCCACAATTATATTTTCACATTTTCTGGTGTGGTTATTTTTCATTTTCGGAAAAAATAAAAATTTTAACTCTATGTACCACAGGAACGACCACACGGTTGTTCCGTCCAAAACCCGGTCGTTCCTCAACTTCCGTGGTTGTTCCTTCAGGATAAAGTCCACAATTACATTTTCACATTTTCTGGTGTGGTTATTTTTCATTTTCGGAAAAAATAAAAATTTTAACTCTATGTACCACAGGAACGACCACACGGTTGTTCCGTCCAAAACCCGGTCGTTCCTCAACTTCCGTGGTCGTTCCTTCTGAAAAAAGTCCACAATTACATTTTCACATTTTCTGGTGTGGTTATTTTTCATTTTCGGAAAAAATAAAAATTTTAACTATGTACCACAGGAACGACCACACGGTTGTTCCGTCCAAAAACCCGGTCGTTCCTCAACTTCCATGGTCGTTCCTTCAGGATAAAGTCCACAATTACATTTCACATTTTCTGGTGTGGTTATTTTCATTTTCGGAAAAAATAAAAATTTAACTCTATGTACCACAGGAACGACCACACGGTCGTTCCGTCCAAAACCCGGTCGTTCCTGTGGTCCCGTGGTCGTTCCGAAGGTTTTTAGTCCTCTAATACATGTGGGCAGGGTGTGGTGTGGTTATTTTTCATTTTCGGAAAAAAAATTTAAAGGTTTTTCCCAAAATAGAGATGACTCAATAACCTAACCACATGCCTAATGAAAAATTTGGGAAAAACCTTGTGACACATTGAGTCATCTCTATTTTGAGAAAAACCTTTAAATTTTTTTTCCGAAAATGAAAAATAACCACACCACACCCTGCCCACATGTATTAGAGGACTAAAAACCTTCGGAACGACCACGGGACCACAGGAACGACCGGGTTTTTGGACGGAACGACCGTGTGGTCGTTCCAGTGGTACATAGAGTTAAAAAAAAATTTTCCCGAAAATGAAAAATAACCACACCAGAAAATTTGAAAAAGTAATTGTGGACTTTTTTCTGAAGGAACGACCACGGAAGTTGAGGAACGACCGGGTTTTTGGACGGAACAACCGTGTGGTCGTTCCTGTGGTACATAGAGTTAAAATTTTTATTTTTTCCGAAAATGAAAAATAACCACACCAGAAAATGTGAAAATGTAATTGTGGACTTTATCCTGAAGGAACGACCACGGAAGTTGAGGAACGACCGGGTTTTTGGACGGAACAACCGTGTGGTCGTTCCTGTGGTACATAGAGTTAAATTTTTATTTTTTCCGAAAATGAAAAATAACCACACCAGAAAATGTGAAAATGTAATTGTGGACTTTTTTCAGAAGGAACGACCACGGAAGTTGAGGAACGACCGGGTTTTTGGACGGAACAACCGTGTGGTCGTTCCTGTGATACATAGAGTTAAAATTTTATTTTTTCCGAAAATGAAAAATAACCACACCAGAAAATGTGAAAATGTAATTGTGGACTTTATCCTGAAGGAACGACCACGGAAGTTGAGGAACGACCGGGTTTTTGGACGGAACAACCGTGTGGTCGTTCAGAAAGGCCATAACTTTTTTTAATTTTTTCCACTTAAGCGAAAATTAAAAAAAGTCATTCATTCACCTAACTACATGTATTATTGGCCTAAAAACCTACGGATCGACCACAACATTTCCGGAACGACCACGGAACAATCACGGAAGATATGCGTCGCTCACAACACTTAATGAATATCAATCATAAATCATGTCTATGGATGCTGACTTATTGAGTTTTCTAAATTTTTTTCTCTTAAACAAAAAACAAAAAACTAAACACTAAGCTAATGAATTCTTCAAAAATACTTAATGAATTACACAAATTACTATCATTCGTCGAAACATAGACTTAATTTAATTTTTTTTAAATTAACGGAAAAAAAAAAAACCATTTCTTCACATAATGTTCCGTATTATTGGCCTCCAATCCCATGGAACGAGCACAAAACCCAATGAACGACCACGGAATTTTACGGAACGACCGTGTGGTCGTTCCGTAAAAAACATTGACTTTTTTATATTTTTCCCTTCGAACGAAAAAAATAATAACCAATAATCACCGTTCCGTAATGTAAGATTTGCCTAAAAAAAAAAACATATTTGTCAAACAATAACCAATAGCCAATAACTGTATTTTTTAAAATTTTCAATGAAGCGAAAATAAAAAAAAAACCAACATATTTGTAGCACTTCTTGACTATACACATTCAATTTTTTGATTAATGAATAAAATAACTACAGTTAACATTATTCCGAAAATGAAAAATTAAAATAGTATCCAAATATTGTGGTTACAATTCATATATAAACATATTGGCAGTCAACGGAAACATAGTACTAAATTTTTTGATTCTTTAAAGTGTTTTTGTGGGCTTAGAAGCAGCTTGCAACCTTTTTTCAGCATCATAACTCGAGTGCTGCATCTTGTTTGGCAACTGTACCACATAAGGTGAGCGCAAGACCGCCGCTCTTTTCCGCAGCCTCTCAGGCCGGCCCGCGCTCTTTTGAACATTTTCGATATTGGCATCGACTTGCATATCAACCACCCTGTCATGTGTATATTCGGCACCTTCTCTTATTTGTTCGTCTTGTAAGAGATGTTGCTGGCAATCGAAATTATCCCCTCCACTGTATCTAGTACCTACACCTGGTGAGAACACCCGCTCAAACTCTACATTCACCCCACCACTACGTGGCTCCTTATGCATGGCCATAGCAGCCTCTATTTTTCCATAATCGTCTTATTATTTTCCTCCATCGCCTTATTAATTTCCTCCATCTTCTGCATCATTGCCGCCTCATGATTGGCCAACATTGATTTGATATGTGTTTCGTGCTCTCCTATACGACGGTCAATATAATGCATCAATGACTCTAAAGTAGGAGTTGAGGCTGTGGGCATCACGTCATCCGCCTGGGGGCCAAAATGGGTTGAGAATGTAGGTGTCGGGCCATGTGTTTGCTCGTCCCTAGGGGGAGAGGCTCGAATTGGTTCAAACATAGTCGGTATGGTTGGGAAAGACGTCGAGGCTGTAGCAGGATCAAGAAAGGTGGGACTTGTAGGCATCGGGTGTTGTCGGTGGTAGACCACGGGAGTAGAGGATCTAATCATCTGCTCATGTGCCGAACTGACAGGGAAAGACCTTGAGTGCATAGCAGGATCACGTGTGATGTGACTTGATCTAAGTTCATTATATCTCTGGTCGCAATCGGCAACACTACATAGGATGATATCTCCCTCTAATAACTTCGTCAGGCCATCAATGACATCATCACTGCAGTCCTCTCGTATTTCCATTCGCAAATAATAATCTCGTTGTCTCTCCTTGGATGTAGAATTCAAAGTAGGACGGACTGTAAACTGAATGAACACAAGTGAAAAATAATGAAAAAACTCAAATTTTAGATCTAAACAAAAAAACAAACAATTTAACGAGTTGGTTAATACCTCAGGATATCTCATGGCCTCCAAGCAACGTTCAAATGAGGTGCCAATAGGGTTCTTAACAATCTGCCAACGAAGACACCGTGGCCCATTTTTGTTCTTCTCATTCAAGGCTAATTTGTTAGCCAGCATCTCACCTAACTTCGGCATAGCCTCAAAAGCCCATATCTGTAGTACAAAATTAATTATGGTTAAAATTACACTGCAAGAATAATGTCCATTTATAGCATACAACAATAACATGTTTGAAAAAGTGTTACAACACAACACTTGTTAAACTTTGCCAACTTATAAAATATATTTAACAAAAGTATTGAAGAAAAGCTTACTTGAAATATCCATGGGCAACCATAGAAGTTGTAGGTTGTTGAAGATTTGTTAAACTTTGCCACCAGATCAGTTTTTATGTAATCCAATGTCTGATTGTAACAAACATTCCCCCATGGATATTGAGTGAAGAAGTTTAGATCGTTCGCATATTGGAGCCAAGAAGGATTAACCACCTTTTTGCTGTCAGAAGACATCAAGAACCCTGCTACCATGTACAGAAAGGCTAACTTTACCCTATCGTCGGTCCTAATCTTTGTAACGCTCAACTCTTTTAGTTTTTGGGCAACATCCGCTAACGAAACACCTTTCTTTGTTGGCCAATATTTGTTTTTCAACTCGTCATTTTGTTCTTGAGCTTTGATTTCATCCTCAGAAGGTCCACCACCCGTGTATAAACCTGAAATCAAGACGAACTCATTGAGAGAAAACCTCAATGGTTTCCCTCAATTAAGAACCATATTTCATGGTCCTTTTGACATACTGTTTTTTTCAACAACAAATAATGAGCCAACACACCGGAAAATGCCCCTCCGATGGGCAAGTCTATGAAATGGCCTAATTGAGGATAACTTCGAAAAACGGTTTTCTCTTCCTCAGTTAGCCATATCTGAATTTCTTCGAGGATTGCCATTTTCGATCTGATTGTGACTTTAGCACTGAAGTATTCTGCCAGGATAAGTGGAGGCAATTCTTTGATCTCTGATGTGAGGACCATCCTAGACATGTCGGGCTCTTCCTCATCAACCTCCTCATTACTCGAATTTATATTCATCTCATTTGTTTCCTAAAACATACAAATATATGTCGTTTAGATATATTAAAAAAAAAAAACAAAAAACAAAATGGATCCATTGCAAAATAATCATAAATAAAACAAGTCGCTTATTATTTCATCACCGAGACATCTACCTCTTTACGTACAACACCGGAATATCATCATAATTTTTATAAAGAGTAACTACGAAAAATTTACATTTAATTACAACTCCCATATTACCTCTCTATCATTCCTACCGAACCCCGGAGGTGAAGACGATAGCAACGACGTGGTTGCCTGCGATGACGAAGCCGACGGCATAATCAAAGGCGGCGACGATGGAACATCCGACTCCGACATCCTGAGCTTCAAGTGTTGGCTGTAGGGAGTATGAGGAAAGTTGGAAATGGGGAAGAACAGTGACAGGTTGGCATTCAGAAGTCTCACTGTGGCTCTTCGAAGGAGCAAGAATCCTGAGGAAAACAAAAATAGATCAGATACACCATAAATTATGGACAACATGAAAGGTTGCATCAAACTACCATAAATTATGAGCAATAAAGAGTGAAATTGAGAAAGAAATGAGTATCATAACCAAAAAGGGCAATCAATAAGGGGAAAAGAAAAATTCATAGCATCAGAATCTAAGTTAAATTCAAAAAGCTCTGATGCAACATCACCACAAACATCCTTTTATTATGCCAACTGTATAAAAGCAGAGTACAAAAAAAATAAAAAATAAAAAAAAAAGAACAGATCCGAAAGAAATGTAAATCTGTATGATGATTCGAAAATAGGATGATTAATACTACGTCAAAATAAGGACACATTTTATTGTTTTGGGAGGGCTAAATAAAGACATGTATATATTTTGATTTTATATATATATATATATATATATATATTTTCTGAACTTGATTACCACTTCAGTCAAGGTACGGCTTCCTTTATAGAACTTGTGATTACATAAACATAAAAAACTCGAAATCTCGAACAACAATATTAATCTGTCGGAAAAACATCTAGAACATTCCTATGAAAGAAAAGAAATCGATCAAAATGCTTGACAGAATTTACTCAGCTTGCTTATTTACTTTCTAATTGTTAATTACAGAAATCAGTCAAAAGGAACAAGATTTACAGAAAACAAAAGTCAATAGTTTCATCAGCTGAAAAAGAAGTAGCATAAGCACAACCAATACGAAGAATTCAAACATCCGAACAAGTTAAGCGTCCAAAAATCGTGGAACAAACAAATAAGATCTCGGAGATGGACGAAGTACCGCGAACAAACGGAAGGTTACAGAACTGAAATTCGATTCACAAAATCATAAGAAACGCATCTAAATTCTGCCATTTGATTCGGAGAAAAAAGCGATACAGGAAATTTACCTGAAGAGAGGGATTTGAAGTACGATTAGGAAAAAGTAGATGCGCGAGGCTATCGATGGGAGGTTGTTTACCCATCGATTTGACGAAGACGGTGATGAAGAAAACGACTGAAAAATGACCACAATGAGTTAAAGGATTAATGAAGACGGTGGTGGAGGCGGCGGATTTGGGGAGACTCTTTTGAGGGGAGGGAACGAGGAAGAAGAAGAAGAAGCAGAGGAAGGAAGGAAGGGAAGAGGCAAGCTTGAGGTGGCGGCGGAGCTTGTGGTGGTCGGAGGGGAAGAAGAGGAAGAAGAAGAAGAAGAAGATTTGGGGGTCGGATTTAGGGAGACTCTTTTGTGGGGAGGGAAGGTAAGGGAACGAGGAGGAAGAAGAAGAAGCGCGGGAAGGAAAGGAAGGAGACTCAACAAGTTGAACTTCCAGAAGTGAAGTTCGGTGCCCAATACCCAGATTTCTTCTTTTATTTTTTTATTTTAATTAATTTTTTTAATTTAAAAAAAATTATTTACACAATCAGCATTTTGGGAATAAAAATAATTCAAAATAAAAGGGAAAGTCATTTCCCTAATAAAACTTTGTTGTTAGGTTATTTTGGCAAATTGTTCACAGGAGACTCATCTATATATGAAAACTGCACTAGTCCTAAGAATTTTTTTGGGACACATCTACATTGACAATTAACATGAAACCCACTACCACAATTTCAGATCAGTTTATATTCTTCAAGAATCAACAATATGAAATAGTTCATTTCAATAATTAACTCTTTAGGTGCATATATAAAAACTTAAAGCACATAACATGGCTCTATTCACTTAAAAAAAGAAGACAAAGAATAAGAAGCTTTGCAATAATAAAACATGAAAAGTAAAGAAACTGATTGCGAATATGATTGAATTGCACAAAACAAGAGCAAAATAAAAGAACGGTTGTGGCTGAGCAATCTTAAAGAGTGGATAGCTGCCATTAGCATTTGGGTGTTGGGTGAGTATAATTGAAAATTCCTAGTCCTCTTAGAATTCAATGAAAAACAATACCTGAAAAAAAAAAAAAAACAAGTCCTAATCTAAGTAAATCTTTTTGAGAAGATTAGAAATCCTATTTTGAATAAACCATCAACAAAGTGAAATGATATCCTGAAAAAACACAAATTCTTAATGTTGTTCCTAATGTCCTACACGTGCTATGCGACATCACACTGCAAGAAATTCCGAAATAAGACTTCATTCTGATGTGTATGTGTGTGCAGAAGAAGATGGTCATTTTCAGGAAACAATACCAAACCAAAGCCGGATTTCATGTGGCTAAAAGAAAAGAATATTTAACAGTTTTGCGGCACCTTTTACCGCTACATAAAGATCAAAATAAAATAAAAAAACCTCTTATCATAATCTTGCTTTTTTTTTTTTTTCCTTTTCTTGTTAAGAATTTTCATTGAAAATAAGGCATCTCACCATCATGAAGATAAGTTTTGAATGAGGAAAAATGTGAATTGTGAGGGACTATACCGAAGAGGAACCTCGAACTCGTAATCGAAACGAGTTGCAACGCGTCGCCGGCGACGAAGGTCGTGTGCCGGGCGGAAGGAGGCGGGGAGAAAGCTTTTTCTCTGGTGGTGGGGTTTTGGGTTTTGGCAGAGTGGAAATGGGAGCGAAGAACAATGGTTGATTTTTTTCTTCTTTATTTTTCCTCTGGTGGTGGGGTTCTGTTTCGGCTCTGCCAGGAGTTTTTGGACGAAGAAGAAGAGAAGAAGAAGAAGAACGGCTAGGTTCGGTTTCGGGTTTGGCAGACCTCCGGTAGAAGAAGGAAAAATGAAGAATTTTTGGACGAAGACGAAGAAGAAGAATAACGGCTCTGTTCCTCTGGAACCCTTCAAGATGCCAGGAGTTTTTGGACGAACAAGAAGAAGAACGGCGCTAAGGAGTGAGAAATTTGTCAAAATGACTTTAAATAATTTTATTAATTAAAAAATTTTTTAATTACACATCAGCTTTTTTGGTAATAAAATAAATAAAAAAGAAATAGAAAGTCATTTTGCTAATTTCACTTTGTGGTTAAGTCATTTTGGCAAATTCTTCTTTAAAAAAATAATACAAAAACTAAAGTTATTAAGGTTAAAAAAAACAAAAAACATAAAAACAAATTTTTCGGTCTTCTTCCCCTCACCTCCTCCAAGACAGTGAAACCTACCTTCTGCCGGAACTTCCGAATCTGCCTCTGCCCTCTGCCCTCTCCCCTCGGCTCTGGCCATCTACCATCTCGTGCCTCACGCGGTCACGCCCTCACCTCCTCCAAGCCAGCGATCTGCCTCTGTCAATCGGAACTTCTGATTCCGAATCTGCCTCTGCCATCTCCCCATTACTGGTATGTAATTTTCATGCTGACCTGCCGGAACTTCTTTTTCTTTGGAGGGTAACAAAAGCATAGATATATGATGATGAATGGTTGATGATAAAGCAGTAAATTTGATGAAGATTTTTGTTTATAGATATATGAGAGAGAGAGAGAGAGGATGGAGGTTCCACAGAGTACGGAAATCTAGAAAACATAGGCTGGGCTTCTTTCACAAGTTGTCAGCAACTGAGACAGATCCTATACCGAGCGCACCACCATCACTAGCAAAATCACCCTCCCCCAAAACAAAACAAACCACAGACCACCTTCAACCAACACGTTGAAGAGCCAAGAAGATTCTATTCTAATTTCTAAAACGCAGTGAAAGTTCACCTCCCCACCCCCCCCCCCCCCCCCCCCCCCCCCCCCCCCTCCCCTTCACAGGACCACCGCCGATACCTTTCAAAAAAACATATTTTTATTTCTTCTATTATCATTTCTTTTTCTTTTTTTTTTTAATTTTTTACTACGGAAGAAACTTTTTTTTTCTTGCTATATAATATTATACCCCATAATATTATTATATCAATATTCTTCCCAGTATGAGATTTCAAGGAGAGACGACTTAAAACACAGAGCAAATACGGATAAAACCGCCCCATTATTTTAAACCAACTAATATTTATATATATGTATATATGTATATATAGGACCCCAAACTCCCCTTCTTTTCATTTTGAACTTTTCCTCTTTCAAGGCAAATCCAAGAAAAGAGTAGGAAAACAACAATTCCAAAAAAAGAGGGTGCAACATTGAGCAGATTTTGTGTGAGAGAATTCAATGCGTTTGTGCCCAAAAGGAAAAAAAAAAAAAAAAAAAAAAAAAAAAAAAAAAAAGGGAGAGAGAGAAAAAGAAAATCGAATCACTGCCGACTCACCTTAAAGCATAATAAGGGGGGTATAAAAATGGCTTGTATTTTCCGTTTATAGCATTGGATTCACTACTGGATTTGGTTCATTGAATAAGGACAAACCGCGAATGAAAACCAACATTTATTTCACCGATTTGGATTCACTAGCATTGGATTCACTAGTGGATTTGGTTTATAACATTTGTTAGTGTTATATTGTCTGAATTTAGACTTTTTTGTGTTTGTATTTGGATTGTGGACTTTATTAAGATGTTTAGGAGTTTGCCTAATTATAATTTACATTTTTAATTTTTAATTTTGACAATTTATACCCTAAACTCATAAATCTATAGTAATTTACACCCTATTGATAAACAATATTGATTTTTTTAATAAAAATGATACTTCACTTGTTTCTAGATTGTTAATTAACAAAAAAAAAAAAATTTATGTCGTGAATTAACAATACATGTATAAATCACATATTAATTTACTTCAAAAGATTAATATTATTATTAATAAAGTATAATTTATTATATATTTATAAATTTAAGATGCATCAATTCAAAAAAAGTCATTAAAAAAAAAAACACGCACACACGGGGTTAAAAAAAACTCACATTGGGAGGAAAAGTTTGGAAAACTTCCAAATCTTTCGCCGGCGCTCCAATTTGGTTCTTATAATGTAATTTCTCTCTTCTCTCTCCAGAAATTTGAGTTTTTCCAGATGATTGAATTTTGTGGCAAATTCAACTTGGTTTCTCTTCTTTCTGAACTTAACTGCCAATTCACCAGTATTACTGTTTAATCAAAGACTTTCGAAAGTTTGCTGGATTTTTTTCCCCCCTTTAGGATTGAGTTTTGATGGATTTCTGTCAAGTGGAAAGGGGTTCTCTTAAGTGACTAATCTGATCTTTGAGTTCGAAGATGGAGGTGATGATAAAGAAGTTCCAGCAACGGTTCCGGAAGGTTCAAGAAGAAATGAATCGCTGGGATGAGCTTCAGTCTCTCTTAGTTTCGCAGTTCAGAAACGCTTCTTCCATTATAGAGAGATTACAGGTTATTTACTTATATATAAATTCCCAAATATTTTATTTATTTTTGTTGTGTAAGATATTTTTGTGTGGCAATCAGGTTCTCCAGGATTCAAAGAATTATGGTAGTTTGAATCGTGTTAATGGCATCAAAGACGCGGTGTTGCTGAAGCAGATGGAGTCGTTGCCGAACATTTTCCTTTCTATTGCAAAGACATTGTAAGTTTTGCTCTTCTTGTGGTTTTCCTCCTTAAAGAAAGTCTCGGGTTATTGTTCCTTTCAAAAAAAAAAAATTTTACTGCCTTGTTTTTTCTTTTTCTTTATTATTTTTGGCTAAATCTTTTTGAAGAATTATAGCGATGGAGGGTGACGGTGATTCTAGTGGTGGAGCTGGTCTATTGTTTTAGTGGGGGTGCACATTAAAGGATAAAGTGTTTAGGGGCTTATATGGTGATAATCAATTTTAGGTGGGGGAAAAATCAGAAAAATATGAAGTTTTACTGGGGGCTTTGCCCCCACTTGGCCATGGGTGGCTCCAGCCCAGGTGACGAACCTATATAAACCCGAGGAAGTAGTGTATCCCCGCTTTTCAAGCAGAATGCCTATATATGCCACCTACCTTTGTTGTGAAATCGATCAAATCCAAAACCTGGAGAACAAATTGACTTACCATCCAACCAAATGAATTCTGGGCTTTTCTCCATTTTGGTGTTCTAATTGTAGTATGAATAGATGGCATTTTAAGCTGTTTGTTGCAGCAATCGGAGTTATAACAAAGATTATAATGACAATTAGAAGCTTTTGGAGGGAAGATGATAGATTCTGATATCATCGTGGCTAGCTTAGGCATAAATTAAAGGAAGTTTGTGCTAATTTTTGTTGTGAAGATCAAAATATTTAAGGAGAACGTAAACGGATTTAAGAATGGTAAATTGATTGACATGTCTCCATTTGGGAAAAAAAAGTTGCACATTTAATATCGCCCTTGAGAGGATGGTTCTGCTAAATCATTTGTGTAAAGGGTAATATGTGGAGTTATTTATTCTGTTTGGTAAATTTCTGATTCTAAATTGATGTCTTTTGCATTTGTATGTTTTTATGCTACCATTTTCAGGGAAGAGTTTCATAGTATTACTTTGTCTCTTGGAAAGATTCACCGTGATGGTAGGCAGATGGTCAAAGGTGGTTCTGTTCGGCTGACTGAAAAGCAATTGCTGCTGCGTATTGGCATAAAACCCACTCTTGCATATTGCTTGGATGGACTTATGACTCTTCATGACATGTATCAATCTGAGTATGAAACTATTACCCAACTAGAAGTTCTTCAGCATTTTAATTTGTTTGTTATTACATTTTTTATTTTTGGTGTTTGTTACTGCATATTTCTTGTGAATTGTACCACTAGATAGAGAATTAGGAGAACGGTGGAGATGTTAGGTCAAAAATTAAGTATCAGGAGTAATGGTATTTTGTTGGAAGGATGTTCTTTCTCCTTATTTTGAGATAGATGATGTATATTTTGGTGAAATGGGGAGTGGATTCTGTCAAAGTAGTGGCTTCAATTCAGCAAAATGATTATTAAGCACTCATGGAGATATATATGGGAAGAAATAAATAGACTTGACCTGATTACTCTACTGCGCTGCAGTTTGTAGATTTTATTTATTTTTTTGGTTTGTGGGGGGGGGTGGGGGGTGGGGTGTGTGGGGGATGTTAAAAAGCATATACAAAAATGCAAATGCATTGAACCTGTCTGTTTAAAGTTGTGGTTGGCTCAAAATCAATGTGTGTTTTTTTCTTTCTTTCTTTCCCCCCATGGACCCACCTTCTTCTTCCTCATATTCCAGGTACGATCTTAAAGTCTCACTGTTTTCAGCACTTTCGGCTGTTACCTTGAAACCCAAGTAAGCAAAGTACATTTCCTAGTTGAGTATTGCTTCCTTTTCTTTTTTTTTTTTTCCCCCATTTTAATTGCTTCTGAACTTATAGCCTGTCATGTGTTAGTTACTGTTGAACAACCTGCGTATGGCATGTTATTTCTTCACAAAGCTTAAATGTATTTTGTTCTGTTTAGTTATTGCTTCCACTGCTGTCTTCGATTTTTATTTTTGATTTTGTAAACATAAAAGGCTGCCTATCATAAATTTCACAACTTTGAAGGTAAAGTATGTATTATGGTTTTAATACGTGAGTTTAGTATGCATTTCTCTGTTATATTTCTGTATTTCTAAGGTTTTAGTCCTTTGCTTTTAAAAAAAAAAAAAAAATTCCAATGCTTATCTTGCTTTATGCTGTCTTCAAATTATAACCATATCTTAAATTGACAGTCCTGGTGACCTAAGTGCAATCCAGCAACTCTTGGTTGATCAGCCTAACATCCCCATGGAAGAAGGTAGGACGCAACTAAGCTTATGAAGTTTGCTTCGACTGTTCGACTTAGTTGATCCTCGTCCTTCTAAAATTGTTTATCTGATTGTTGCGTTATCTTTGCAGTTCAATTCATCTTTGATGTCGTATTTGCAGAAGAAATCTCTTGAATTTTTTATTCCCAGATTCAAGTTCTAAACTTCTGTTTTGGTCACCTAAAACTGTGTGAGACACGGAAATCCCTGCCTTTTGCTCACAAGACTGCGGATTCTTCAAGAGTGTGAAAAGATTGGGCTGCCCATGGACTATGGAGTAACATGGAGGGGACTTGTTTTACGGTTCTTAACTAAAATTTGTCATTCTGTGGATTGTTTTGGTTACCCCTGGATCTCCAAAGCAGGTCGCTGAGAAAAATGCTTGTCATTCTACTTCTACATTAATTACGGACCAAAAAAGTGGGGAAATGTTTTTGTATCGATCAAGTATACACATATACATTTGATATATTTATATAGATAATTTTTGACAAGCATTCGTTAAGCGAGTGTACTAATTTTGAAGCCAAGCTACACCATATTTGATGTCATTTTTGCTTCTTTTCTGTTTGTTAGTTTGTGGTCATGGCAAACCACACAAACTCTTGGTCTTGGAATCAGTATATTGCTCATAACGCCCTTTGATTGAAAAAGCACTAAATATTGTCATGTTTGGTAGAGTGGAAAAGTTGGAGGAATGAAGTTTGAAGGATTTTGGAGATGAAATGAAAATCTTGGGTTGGAAGAAATTGGAAAAGAAGTAAGCTATTATCAGCAGGGCCCACCTTTTCTATTTCTTCTAACTTTGAGAATGAACGGATAGAAAAATTTTACATTTGCTCTATTCTAATCTTAATCACCATCCTTCTCTTTTAAATAGGATATATTAAGGGAAAAAAATTAAAAAAAAGTCACGGTTTGGAAGGTAACTGTCGTTCCTGAAATTTTAGTGAACGCTCCTTCACTTTTGTGGTCGCTCCTTCACTTTTAAGGTAAATCATACATGACATAAGGTGATAGAACGGTTATTTTTGCTTTTTGCCTAAAGGAAAAAAATAAAAAAAAAAAAATCATGGTTTGGAAGGTACGGTCGTTCCTGAAATTTTAGTGGTCGCTCATTCACTTTTAAGGCAAATCATACATGACATAAGGTTATAGAACGGTTATTTTTGCTTTTCGCTTAAGGGAAAAAAATAAAAATAAAAAGTAACGGTTTGGAAGGTACGGTCGTTCCTGACAATTTAGTGGTCGATCCTTCACTTTAGTAGTCGCTCCTTCACTTTTGTGGTCGTTCCGTAGGTTTTGAGGCAAATCATACATGACATTAGGTGATAGTACGGTTATTTTTGCTTTTCGCTTAAGGAAAAAAATAAAAAAAGAAATGCATGCATTCATGTATCATTCAAATGTTTATCCACTTAAAACCATTCCCCAACTAATAAAGAAAATCTAAAACCATTCCTTGAAGGGACAAAAACCAACTATCCAAATGTTTCACATTAATTACAAATACAATACTCACTTCAATGTTCAAAATAATGACAAAAAATCATAACGTACAACATAGGAATATCGTCATAATTTTTAGAAGAACAGAAAGATTAAAAGAAAGAGTAACTACTAAATATTTACATACAATTACAACGCCCATGTGGTTGGCTACGACGATGAAGCCGACGGCAGCATCAAAGGCGGCGACAATGGAAGGCACGACTCCGACATCCCGAGCTTCAAGAGTTGGCTGGAGGGAGTATGAGGACTCTGAGATTCAAGGAAATGGTACGAATGATGAAAATATGAAGAGCTTGAAAAAGGATAAGAAAAATCGTACTCAAAGGCCACCCTTCAATTTCACCCTTTTTTCGGTAAAACTTGTCAAAATCTGTTTCTTCTCGAAAAATGACCTACTATGGCCCGAGCCATAGGCCCCAAAATGGTGAGGACAAAACAGAGTGAAAACACTGCAAAATCACCTAAACACTTTTTCCTCCAATATTTTTTTTTTTTTTTTTTTTTTTTTTTTTTTTGTTAATTAACAATCTAGAAACAAGTGAAGTATCATTTTTATTAAAAAAATCAATATTGTTTATCAATAGGGATGCAAATTACTATGGATTTATGAGTTTAGGGTATAAATTGTCAAAATTAAAAATTAAAAATGTAAATTATAACTCTATAATAAGTTTAAAGTGCATCAATATAAAAAGAAGCTTTTTTTTTTTTTCTTTGAGATAGAGTCTGTGGGTTGTTGATGAATGAATTGTACGGAAAAGGTAACAAGGAAGAGTTAGTGAGATTTTTTTTTCGAATATTATAACGACCGGAAAAGGACACCTAATTTAGTTATTATTAATATCCAGTTGGTGTTATATTTAGAGAGATTAGTCAAAATAGCATAATACAATATAAGCTTTTAAAATAATAGCATAAATTATACTATTGCTATCAAATAGCATAATTAGGATAAAATAACAAGGTAAAAAATAAAAAATACCCATTCTCCCCCCACTAATCTCTCTTCTCTGACTCTCTCTCTGCCACCCCTTGCCGGAGAATCGCGTCGTCGACCACTCGCACCCTACACCGAATAAACTCGCGATCGACGCCGTCCTTGCTGCCGTCCCAATAACATATCGCGGGAATCACGATCCAAAATCACAATCTTCTTCGTTGGCATCTGCTCAGTGTCACTAGTCATCCTAAGCACGCCTACTTCCTCCAACTAGCCATGGTCATCGTCTTCTCTGGCGACGGATTCTTCTCTAGCAACTTTTTGGTTAAGGCCTCGTGATCGCGATTTTGCAACCTCACCGAAGTTTCGATCTCCCCAACAAATCCCCCTAAGTGACAAGCAACGATCACCCGTCACAAGATCGCCAGCTGTCTCTGTCGCTGAATTCGTCAGGCCTTCTCCATCGGCGACATGGGATTAGATCAAGGTTAAATCTAGAGTTTTGGGGGGGGGGGGGGGGGGGGGGGGGTTTCTAATTTGGGATTTGGGATCTTTTTGGTTTTTTGTATAAATTAAGGGTAAAAATTGTAATTAATGAAATAAAAATAAAAAATTATTATTTACTTCATTAAATAGTTTATTTACAAGTAAATAAAAAACTATTGTAACAAAAAAAAACAAAAAAAATTTCACCTGGTTCATAAATATCTTCTTTAACGAAGATTTATTTACTGAAAAAATAAATTTATTTGCTGATAAATATTAATATTAACATGGTTTTATAAATACTAATAAGTAATAGAATTTATCAAGAAAATAAGTTTATTCCATTTTCTATATTTTTTTTAATGTTTCTAAATATTTTCAGTAATTACATGTAAATATATTAATTCAATTAAATAAGTAAAATATTTTTCAAATAATATTTAATTAGAATAATCGTTACTTGTTTACAATATTTCATAACTTATAAAATATTTTCGTTTTTTTTAGTGCAATATGTATTGTTTTGAATCTTAATTTGTTTGGCAAATACACATATTTACTAATAAATAATAAATAATGGTATTTACATGTCAATCATTTATTTATCTTATATTTTATACTTTTCATGTAGTTAGTAAATCTAAATATTTACCAAATAAGTATTAGTATTCATATGTAAATATGAAAAATTCCATTAAATAGTTATATTGTTTTTTTAAATCAGCATTTCATTTTTAAAAAAAACTTTTACTTATTTACAAAATTTTATTAAATTAAAAATATTACCCCAAAAGTGTCCCAAATTTAGCCACAATTCAATCAAATCCTAACCCTAAATCTCCAATTATTGTCGCCGCCACTGCGACCATAGCCAGATCGCCAAAGAATGAGTCATGAAGCTTTGGCGAGCCGCCACCATCCCCATGTCGTTGGAAATCCGAGAATCGCACATGCTTTGGAGTTCGCGATCGAGCTCAGGAAAGTCGAGTTGCTGACGACGGAGATCGTTTGTAAAGCTTTCGAAGCCACCGCCACATCATTGAAGATCAGAGAAGCGCACGCTATTTGGAGACCAGGATCGAGCTCGCAAACCTCGAGTCACCATCGACAGAGATCGCGAGCTTTGTTTCTCCATCACAATCGAAGATCGTTCACGATCTCATCACGTTGTTGGACATTTCGATCTGACCAAGATGTCATCAATCTAGCCTGCCTGAGGACTCTGACAATCTACAGTCACCATCGCCGCATTGCAAGGTCGCCAGAACTTCTACAGTCACCCGATATGAAGAAGACAAACGTTCCTAGGGGCAGAAAAGGAATTCTACTTACAATAAATTAAAATATTCTATAATTTTCCATAAATTGTTAGAACTACTATTTTTTACAATAGGTTTTGAAGATATACTATAGTGTATGTATTCTCATTATTTTTATTGATGGTTACCAAAGGCTCTAATGTCGATAAATTAATAGATTAGAAATTAATATTCATGAATTGTTATTTTTATTCTTCAAAGAAAATAATAATAATTATTTATACTGTTAAATTTTTTAAAAATCAAATCAAATATTTTTGTGGCTATAAAAATTTCGGGAAATTTTCTTTAAACATTTGAAAGTACGAAAGAGGGGACTTAAGCTCCAAGGAGGGGGTTAATGGACGAGTTAAACAGAACCTACCAACACGTGCGAAAAAAAAAACAAAAACTCATACGTTTGCGACATAGGGCACAATTATTGATAATTATTACTACAAACGAAATTATTTACTTTCATTGAAAAAAATATATAATCATAGATTTGAAGGAAAACAATAAAAGACCCCCAGACTAAAAGTAAACAACATCTAAACCAACTGTTATTTTGTGTTGAAATATAACAAATCAAATAAGGTATTTTTGGAGGATCTACAACTCTACTAATCAGGAATCTACATTATTAATATCTTTATCACATTGAACCTTATATCTTTACTGATAAGTAACAATAATTCCTACTTCAATCTAACCAATCTCAAAACTTGGTTACTCTGCAACCTCAAACAATGTCTGATGGAATTCGAATTGATAGCACTTTCAGAGTGATAAAAATATGGTTATAGCTACTAAAAACTGGGGATGCAAAAAGAATTAACAAATAGAACAAATAACACAGATTCATATGCAAACAAACTGAAACTAAATATTTGCAGACTACTACACATTCATTTTAGAGATTATAACCCAACATGGATACTCTCAAAACATTCCTTTGAAGATGCAAATCCTTTCAAATTACTATATTTGCTTCGAAGTGCGTATATATTACAAAAGGAAGTTGTTACCAAAAAAACATGATAAGTTTCATTCTCTCAGTCCCCGACTCTCCAGAGTACTAGGCAAAAACAGAGCCACAGCTGCAGAGATGGAGAATAGAAAGTTTTCATAGAAAGGATATACACCGCTACAGAAAAAAAAACTACATAGTCAAAAGTAATTGCTTAGCTTGAACATAGTTGGGGCTCCATATTCTCAGATGACGTTCCCTCAGACCTGAGAAAGAAACAGACTTGTTTTACTCGGCAAATTCTGATTAGGATGTAGGGAGAATAGACAGATTTTGTGATTTTGAGTCAAGAAACTTCTTGTATCATACAATTTTCAACTTTGTCAAAAATTCAATTAAATTGTATCATTGAGCTAAAGTAATAGCT
Source organism: Ficus carica (assembly GCA_009761775.1). NCBI lineage: Eukaryota > Viridiplantae > Streptophyta > Magnoliopsida > Rosales > Moraceae > Ficus > Ficus carica. The sequence goes on from CM019746.1 coordinate 12,005,824, forward strand.
TTCTTTCTTTTAACTCCGTCAGTTGATGAATTAGACGCTAAAAAATCAGATGAAAAAGGCACCATAAAAACAAGCTAGAAAGCTTCCCCGCATCACCAAATTTGTCAAACATGGCTCAAAACCAATTTAATTGGTTGGAAAGGCACATAAAAAAAATACTGCAATTTTTAAAGTAAAACACATTTGAGAGCGTGCGAGAGCCTAAAAACAACATTCAAATGCAGGTAGATTAGTTCTGATAACTAACCTCTTCCAAAGTTTTCACGGCTGCGTCCATTGCGTAAAGGGTCATCTTTTTCACCTGTTCCAAGAATGGCAGATTATATATCACGCATTATAATAGGATCTAATTGCATCCAGTGTCGATGTTGGCCACCAACATAGCACAGCAGTCCACAAGAACCATAACACAAATATGCTACCATAAGTATCAGAACATGCAAGCTGTTAAAATGCCATACCTCCAATTTGTCCTCCTTAGCCCTGTGACCGGAGGGCAGAGTTCTGAATTCTTCTGTCAACCGAATGCATTCACCAACATTTTCGGGGGAGACAAAGTCAAGTGCAACCTTCAAGCAGGACTGGTGAATACAGCACATAATAAAAGCCTTGTGTTTTAATATTCTCAAGGATGAACAGCAAATTTGAATGTATGAAACAAATTCAATCCAGATCAGTTATATTCGTAAATATCAAGCAAGGAATAAATACATAAATCCCCGTATCCACCCTTCTAAAAATGTGGGCTTTTGTCCAAAATAAGAAAGGCAATGTCAATATTTAAAAATCCACATCAGGCTAGATATAATTCACTATGTGGATCACCCGTAATGCTAGAAATCACAACTCTGGTATCAACTGTGAATTGGCATTCTTCAATGAAAAATATACAAATTTCTATCAACAGATTCGAGGCATAAGAGGCATGATGACTTGACATCATCCTCACCTTCCTCCTGCTTATCACCAACAGTCCGCTCAAGGTTCCAAACTCAACGGTGGCAACTAAACAAGAGGTTTGCGCTCATTGCAGGACTTAACCCAACACCTTACGGCACAAGCTAAAGACAGCCATACACCACCTGTGTCCGCGCTCCCGAATGCTCCCCTCTCTTTCAAGATGATTTGTGCATGTCAAGCCCTGGTAAGGTTCATTGTTTTGCATTGAAGTAAATCACATGTTCCACCACTTATGCGGGCCACCGTCAATTCCTTTGAGTTTTATTCTTGCGAACGTGAAAAGTGGTGATTTACTTGCCATTTAAATCAATTGTAAAAATTCCGTACAAGGGATAAGATCCCTAACATTATTCACGAATAATGTATTGGTGCAACAAGAATGGTATGGTGCTATGTTATCCAAAGCTTCTCTAGAAATCACAAGGGACAACCAGTTACGCTAGGCATAAACTTAAAGCATGATTACCAAAATTTTATGGTTTAAGAAATGAAAGTAAATGACTAAGAATGGTAATCATTGATTCCCTTTATAGTCTTTACTTCTCCAATAGGAAGTGGAACGAGAAATAATCAATTTCCTTTTGTCAAGTTTGCTAAACCTAGGAATATGAAAATTATCACTATATCAGTATAATGTGATTTTGCATAATTGAAGGAAAAAATTTGGGAAGGGCGAGACATGAGGATTTGGTGTTACATTTAGAACTTGACAAAGGTATAAAAACAAATGTGGAGCTCACTCCCATTAACCATGGAACAATACTAAACAATACTAAAGGGAGTGCGAGGACTGGCATTCTCTTTCTAATTCCCTACTTTGTGTGAGTCCCATCAAAATACCATTCCTAATTTTGTAAGTAAACACTTGACTAAATAAGACAGAGAAACACTCCTTTTCTCTTTACCTGTCTTGTTAAGTAAAAAGGTCCAAAAAGTAGTTTACATATGCAAGTAGGAGTTATTTGTATCAAAAACTTATAACCTTTTAATAAAGACTGATGACAAGGGTAATTCTATGCTATGTTTGGTAAAGATGAAAAGTGGGAGGAAAGAAAAGAGTAGAGGGATTTGTGAGAAAATAAAATTATTGATCGTCTAAAAGGAGATAGACACAAAGGGAAGAGAAAAGTGGAGAGAAAGGTTTCATAGGTCCCGTGGAGACATTTTTGGACAGAAACTTGTTGTACTTACATATACAGTGAAATTACTTTTTGTCCTCATTTCGTTCTTAAATATCATTAAATAATTGACAAAATGGTCATCTAGTTGATTACCTATTTTATATTTCTTTCCCTCTATACCAAACAAATTGTTAGTGATAATTACATAATCATCCTTTATATTTTAGTTTTATTTTCAAACTTACTTTTTTATAATACACAAGAATCATTCTTTATATTTGAGTTTATTTTCAAACTTACTTTTTTATAATACACAAGACCAATTGGCTTTAACTAAAAATCTCTACAAAATAATTGTCCAACTATCCATACTTAGTTAAGCATCATTGGAGTTTTAACTTTTACTGCTAAATCAATGAGGATAATTTATAACCAGAACAACTCGAAAATTCCTTGCATTGCTTTAAATTCTACTTCAACACTGGAACAAGCAACCATTGAATGCCTTTTGCTCCTTTAATAAGGTTTCACCAAGAAACGCACAATACCAAGCGGTGGAACATCAATCAAAGATTGCCCCTGCCAAATTTGTGTCCTTACAGACCTCATCACTTGAGTTCTCCATGTCTCTAGAATAAAATTCCCTTACCTATACCTAGACAACCTTGTAAGTGCCTTAAAATGATGAATTGACTCTAAGCGAGGCTCACTGGACAATGCATATATTCCCTTACCGATCGCACTCTTTAAGCAATATCCAATCAACTGCTAGAGAGAGAAAGATAAGCTTTCTAAAAAGTCTCTGATACATGTCTCGGTTTATTGCTTCATTATCCCCATCACCTAGCTTGTTCTCCACTTGAACGTCTTTTAAACCACTTCCAAGATAACATGTCTCTTCAAGCAGGTCTTGAATTAATCTCCTTTTAACTTTAAAAAATTCCTTGTTTGGGCTTTGCAACTTCTATTCCAAGAAAATACCTAAGTTTTCCTAAGTAGGGATCTTGAATCTTGAGCAAGATATGTTTTTTAATTCCGGAAGAATTATTTCATTTTAATATCATGTGCTTTAAGCTTATATGAATACCATGCATTTTGGATGTTCTCATCATTGTACCGTTGAATTCGAATTTCATACCAACACATTTATTAGGTCAACTATAGACTTTTACCACATACAAACTGACTTTACACTTAAAAATCATTAACTTGTTCACTTAATACACCCAATAAATAAAGCTATCATTCGAAGTGGTCAAAATAGGCATTTGATATGAATTTGATATTAAAATGAAACTCAAAGGTGCAATTTTGAGAACATCCAAAAACATTGTATAAAATTTTTATAACTTCAAAATGCAAGGTATATAATTAAAGATACCCTTTCCGCATTCCTTCGATGTCATCACCTGTAACAATTATGTCATTAATGTTGTGACTTTTCCCTAATGGGAATGTCTAATAAACAAAGTGTGTTCTCCTTTTACTTTGACAAATTCCTATCTTGATCGTGGATTTTGTAAACCTTCCAAACCAAGCTCTTGGACATTGGCTAGACCATAGACCTTCAAGTCCTTTTCTCCATTTACTTGTGAAATTTTCATTATAAAGAGAACATTTACCAAAGCTTCAAGGTAGTGACTTTTATAGGAATGAAATTTACGACTAATAATACCAAAACATTACCACCAAGTAATCAAGCGGAGTGGTAAGGCGCTTTCTCTATCGACTAGAGGTCTTGGGTTCAAGTCGTCACCGCCACAATGGTCTAGGTATATAGGCAGTTCGCTTCAAGAGGAATCCAAATATCACGCGAGGGACTCTCCTTCCCCTGGGGTTATCTAGATACGCCATCCTTTAGCCCTATAACCCTCTTCGTTTATCAAAAAAAGATATCATACCAAAACTTTTTTTTGTTGGAATGAGCCTACTTGTGCAAAAAATACTAATAATAATCATCTGCCAAGCCAGGATAATGTCTCATTGTCTATAATCTTCCATGAGTTCAAGTTGGAGGAAAAGCAAAAAAAAGGGTCAAATGTCACAAGATAAGATTCAAAATGTTGTTTCTCTATGGAAGAAAGAGATACTTGGCATCTAGATCAGCTCATATTTAGAAGTTTGAGATCACCTTTTTTGTTGCAATTCGGATAATAAAGAAGTTTGGGAAGTGCATGACCGGTGTTAGCATACCCCCAAGGCATCATCGAGGAGTTGTCCCAGATGCTTACAGAAATGTTCGCTTGATTGGAGAAGATTGTAAGAGATGGATGAAGACTGAAATGGGTTCCTAAGAACGCATCAAAGGAATACTCTATTTACAAAAGCGGCTTTATAGTAAAAAACTAGTTGTTGCACAATGCAAATACAATTGGTCAATAGACCGTAGTTCGTTTTACATGGAATAGACCAAAAACGGGGAATTATACAAGCGCTTTTTGATTGCACTAGATCGCAAGTATCAATCTTCACATGAAAGACCATGCCAAGCAAACACTTCTATTCTAATGGGGACGTTAAATTTCCAATTAAAAGATAGTTCAGAAATGGAATTTTGTCAATAAAATCAAAGAAATAAGAATTAGACCCAAAAAAAAAAAAAAAAAAAAAAAAAAAAAAAAAACCCTCTCAAATAATCAACCTACACCTTAATAGTTAGTGTGCTAAGTTGAAAGAAATTTCCCAGAATAGCCAGCAATCAAGCAAGGTAATAAACTTCTCTATCGTTCATATAACTACAAATTCAAATCTCCTATTTGTAGAACTATCATGATCTCAAGTCAAGCAGAAAAGAAGTTATAAGCTAGCTGTAACAAAATACGAAATTGGGAAAAAATAATTATGTATTACTTTAGTGAACAACAATACACAGTATTATATAGCAGATTACAAGGGAAAAAGGAAACTAAAAAATAGGAAACTAACTCATTCCTAAATCTGGAAAGTCCTCTACTGAATCCCTTAATTTAAGGAATTTCAAACTAAGTTTCCCTATTCTATTTACAGCACATCTACACTTCGACACTCCCCCTCAAGCTGAGGAATAGATGTCTTCCATTCCCAGCTTGAATACAAGATCATGGAAACTCAAACTATTCAGCCCCTTTGTTAGAACATCAGCTAATTGACATTCTGATGGAACATAGGACATACACACTAACCCTTCCTCCAATTTTTCTTTGATGAAATGTCTATCAATTTCAATATGCTTTGTCCTATCATGTTGTATAGGATTATGAGCAATATTGATGGCTGATTTGTTGTCGCAATAGAGCTTCATAGGACCTTCCCATTTGATTCCCAAATCATCTAGAATAATCTTCAGCCAGAGAAGTTCGCACAATCCTTGAGCAATAGCCCTGAATTCTGATTCTGCAGATGACTTTGCCACCACATTTTGTTTCTTGCTCCTCCACGTTACTAGATTACCTCCAAGAAAAGTACAATACCCTGTAGTTGATCTTCTATCCACTAGAGAACCTGCATAGTCAGCGTCGGTGTAGGCTTCTAGAGCAAGAGTATCGTTCTTCTTGAACAAAATTCCTTTCCCTGGATTGCCTTTCAAGTAATGCAATACCCTATAAGCAGCGTGAAGATGAGATTCTCTTGGATCATGCATGAACTGACTAATTACGCTCACCGAGTATGCTATGTCTGGCCGAGTGTGAGCAAGGTATATGAGTCTACCAACCAACCTTTGGTACATTCTTTTATCAACAGCTGGTTCTTCTTTAGCTTCTCCCAACTTATGATTTGGATCCATCGGGGTAGAAACTGGCTTACACCCAATCTTCCCTGTTTCTACCAATAAATCAATCACATACTTTTGCTGAGATATGAAGATCCCTTGTGTAGAATATGCCACCTCAATACCGAGGAAGTACTTCAGTTTCCCCAGTTCCTTTATCTCAAACTCTTTTACTAGTCTTTGCTTCAATTCATGCTTCTCTCTCTCATCATTTCCAGTCACTATGATGTCATCTACATAGACTAGAAGAGCAGTCACTCCCCCTGCAGCCGAATGTTTAATGAAGAGAGTATGGTCACCTTGGCTTTGTTTATACCCAGACTCTTTCATGACTTTTGCAAATCTCCCAAACCATGCTCTAGGAGATTGTTTTAACCCATAAAGAGCCTTTCTCAGCTTGCACACCTTGTTACCTGTGTCCCCCTCAAATCCCGGTGGAATGTTCATGTAGATTTCTTCATCTAAGTCACCATGGAGAAATGCATTCTTAACATCGTACTGTAGGAGTTGCCAATTGAAGTGGGCAGCCAATGACAACAACAGCCTCACAGTATTCATTTTTGCAACTGGAGCAAAAGTCTCCTGATAATCAACCCCATAAGTCTGAGTGTACCCTTTAGCCACCAATCTTGTTTTATATCTCTCTAGGGATCCATCGGCCTTGTACTTCAGTGTGAAAATCCACTTACAATCAACAATGTTCTTCTCTTTCGGTTTATCCACAATCTCCCATGTTTTATTCTTTCTAATGCACTCATTTCCTCTCTCATGGCATCCCTCCATTCTCTTTTTGATAATGCCTCAGAAACAGTGTTAGGGATAGCAATGGTGTTTAGACTCACAATAAACTTTTTGTGGGCTGGTGACAGGCGCTTAAGAGAGACATAGTGAGATAGTGGATAGAGTGGTTGTTTAGTGCATTCTCTAGTACCTTTTCTAACAGCAATGGGAAGGTCTAGGTCATCAGCTGGATTATTAGATGTTTCAATAGACTGTTTGTATAAAGGTGGATCAGTTCTTACCGTGATCTCATTCCCAGAGTCTGAGTTGGATTCGTGGACCTGTAGTAGTTCTGGAACAGCCTTTTTCCTTGAATACACCTGAGAGAACCTTGGAAAATTATGACTGACACTGACTGGGACAGAAATTGGCACGGGTTCAGTGGCTGGAACAGAAGTTGGCTCGGGTTCAGTGGCTGGGACAGAAGTTGGCTCGGGTTCAGTGGCTGGAACAGAAGGAAGGTCAAGGGTGTTAAGAGGCTCAAGGACTGACAAGTACTATCTTCCATCATTGAAATCTCCCCCTGAAGAGAGGACTTGGAGAAAAAAGGAATATTTTCGGTGAAAGTGACATCGGCAGAGATGTAAAATTTTCTGGATGAAGGGTTGTAACACTTGTATCCCTTTTGAATGGATGAGTAACCAAGGAAGACGCATTTAATGGCTCGGGGTTCTAGTTTGCCTCTATGTCGGTTGTGGACATGAACAAAGGCAGTGCACCCAAATACCCTAGGTGTGAGACCATTTGAGGTTCTGAAGTGAGGGTAGAAACTATTAAGAATTTCTATGGGACTTTTGTTGTCTAACACACGTGAGGGAAGTCTATTTATCATGAATGTGGCAATAAGAACAGCCTCTCCCCAATAGGATTTAGGAACACTCCCTTGAAAGAGTAAAGCTCGGGTGGTGTTGAGTAAATGCCCATTTTTCCTTTCAGCTACCCCATTTTGTTGGGGTGTGTTAATGCATGATGAATCATGGATAATGCCCTGTGATTGAAAGTAGGGTGACAATATTTGGTTGAAGTAGTCTCTAGCATTATCTGTCCTAAAGCTTTTTATTTTCACCCCAAATTGGTTTTGAATCATTGAGTGGAAATTGGGTATAACAATGCTAACGTCAGATTTTTGTTTAAGAAGGAAGAGCCATGTAACCCGAGTGCAATCATCAATTAAGGATAAAAACCAACGAGCCCCAGAAACATTAGGTATAGTAGAAGGACCCCATATGTCACTATGAATCAAATAAAAAGGACGAGAACTTCTTTTATTGCTAATAGGAAAAGGTACACGAGCATGTTTTGCCAATTCACAAATATCACAATGAAATTCAGAAATATCTAATCCTTGGAATAAATGAGGAAACATGACTTTTAGAACCCTAAAAGATGGATGACCTAGGCGTAAGTGATATAGCCAAATGGTATCTTTATTCGAAGAACTGAGAAAACCTAAAGACAAATTGCTCCTAATTTTCTGAGGTGATTCAAGGTTAAAAAGACCGTTCCTTTCCTTAGCAAGTCCAATCCTCCTCCTCGAGCCCTGATCCTGAAAAACACAATAAGAAGGGAAAAAAGTAGCATAACATTTAAGATCATGGGTAAGTTTTTGAATGGAAACTAGGCTGGCTAACAGTTTTGGTACATGGAGGACATTTTTACGGATAAGGGTAGGTGTGATATGTATATCTCCGAACCCTGCAACAGTAGCTAAGGATCCATTGGCCACTACAATTTTCCTATTACTTGGGCATGGGGTATAGGTGTGGTAAAATTGAGATGTGGGAGTCATATGGTCTGTGGCACCGGAGTCTATTATCCAAGAGTTGGTGTAAAATTTTTCTGAGGCATTCATGCAAAAAGAAAATAAAGGTGTACCTGTAAGAGCCAAAGAACAAGCGCCAGAAGACTTTCCAAGAGTCCCCAGCATGCTTTTCAACTTCGCAATCTCTTCACTGTTGAATCCCTCTGTTGCTGAATTTTCCTCAGTGTTGGGCTGCTCTGCCATGTGTGCTTGAGACCTCTGCTGCCCCCCACGATTTCCCCACTCTCGGCTTGGTGGCTTACCATGCAGTTTCCAACACTTCTCTCTTGTGTGCCTCGGTTTCTTGCAATAGGTGCACCAGAAATTGTCCTTGTTCTCCTTCCATTGGTTGTCTCTACCCGAGTGCTTAAGCAGATCACTCTGTCCTTTCTCCTGATGATCGGTTTTTGCTAATAGGGCTGACTCATCCACAGTTTGTGGTTCAAGCATAATACTCCTTCGGCTTTCTTCTGCTCGAATCAATGAAATTGTCTCTTCTAGAGATGGAATGTCCTCCTTGCCAAGGATTTGAATCCTAACTTGATCGAATTCAGGATTTAATCCAGCCAGAAAATCATAGACACGGTCCTTTTCAATGAAGCTCTTTAAGATGGCAGCATCCTCAGGGTGTTTCATGTTGAAAACTCGGTAATGATCGAGTTCTTGCCACAGATTTTGCAGCAGGTTTGCATACTCTGTGACAGATTTGTCTCCTTGCTTAGTGGCCGCAGTCCGTACCTTGATCTCGTACACTTGAGCAGCATCACGGGCCTTCGAATATGTGCGACGAATGGAGTCCCAAATCTCCTTTGCTGTAGTCAAAAACATACACGTGTCGCTAATCATGGGATCCATAGAATCCCATAGCCAAGACATTATCATGGAATCCTCCTCATCCCATGCTTCAAACATCGGGTCATCCTTTGCTGGTCCCGTTCCAAGAAGGTGGCTAATTCTTCCTTTGCCCTGAGATATGTGTGGACAAATTGAGACCATTTAAGGTAGTTCTTCCCATTGAGCCTATAGGAGGCCCGAATATTCTGCAAATCTCCAGTTCTCTGAACAGAATTGGCCTCTTCGGATGGGTTAGTATTGCTGGAAACAGTGCTTGACATGGTGAAGGAAGGAAATTTACAGCAATGAAGGCTGCCCGAACAGGAATTACGGGGAAAAAGAATAGACCTAAGATCAGGAATGAAGGCTGGAAGAAGAACGTTCAGCAATTAAGGCTGAGAAGAAAAGGCAAAAAAAAATTCCCAGAGAAACCAGTGGCTCTGATACCATGTAACAAAATACGAAATTGGGAAAAAATAATTCTGTATTACTTTAGTGAACAACAATACACAGTATTATATAGCAGATTACAAGGGAAAAAGGAAACTAAAAATAGGAAACTAACTCATTCCTAAATCTGGAAAGTCCTCTACTGAATCCCTTAATTTAAGGAATTTCAAACTAAGTTTCCCTATTCTATTTACAGCACATCTACACTTCGACACTAGCTCCAGAAACAATTACTCAAAACAACAAAAGAAATTTATCAAAATATTAGGTCAAAGTTAAACTACTTATTTTTCATCTTCACTACCATCATCAACATGCATCCCTACTTGCTGGCCTCCATCTTATACCTCCACAAAGTTATAACTCTTGCCTTTTGTTCAGCATTTGTAAAACTAAATACCAAGGTTCTCTCTCATGAAACACTTTGGGATAATACCTATATAATTAGGGGACCTAAATTTTTATGTCCATACATGTCCATACAGACAATGAGGTCTAATTTATTATACCTTTGCCAAACCATTTCAAACATAATTTCCTTGAATTTATGCATATACTCATCAATTGTCAGAACTTTTTTCAAAACCTTCAATATTTTTTGGGATCTGGCTGCAACCAAAGGCAGAAGCTTCTTTTTACTTTTCAGCAATGCTGCCCAATTTTCAGGTCCATATCATAGGTTACCAAATTAAGACACCAAGATTTCACAAATTAATCCCACCAAATATTTGCTCAATGAGTTGTCTTCGTCAATATTTTATTATTATTTTTTTTTTCTTGTGATAGGAACTTAGGCACCAACCATTCTCATAAACAAATTAGATTCTCATAGTTAAAAGAGCTACAAATTAGCCTCAAATACATACTCAAGGAAAAACAATTAACTTAAAATACCATCTTTAATTAACTTAAAATACCATCTTTAGTTTTTCTTTTTTTAGAAAATAAAAACATTATAGTAGGACAAGCAAAATAGAAAATATTTGAATTGTAAACAATGAACATGGATGTTGCTTAATTTACACGACTGTATATACTTTAAGCAAAAAACTGAACCATGTTAATACCTTGTAAAGGAGTTACCACTTTTGAAAAAGAAAAAAAAAATGACGGGATGAAAGAGTGTTTGACAAAATTAAGGTGGAAATGAATACAATATTGTTTATAAATACACGAGTAAACCTCAAGTTTCTTAAATACCCCAACTGGTATAAACGTTATTCTCCTTATGCAGGCAACTATACCTGCCTAGTATTTATAAACTGGACAACAGTCAAAAACATTTTATTTTTTTTGGACATGTTATTGATTATAATGAAGTAATGAACTGTTATTTCATAATAAAGTAACAACCTTTCACTTGTTTCAATGGAGCAATATATAAGGAAAGCCACAATCTTCATGCTGACTAGTTCAAATGGACACATTTAAAAAATTTGAGGTTTTGAAGAACCTATTCGAATCAACCAAGAAAACAACTTTGGAGTATAAACAGGGAGGAATTTATCAAAAAAAAAAAAAGAGAGAAACATAGACTTAGAAACAAAATAAACAAACAGCGAGGAAATTAGCTTTTGATACCTTCAAGTTTCTAACTTGATGAGGACAGCCGGCTGGTATGAAGACAGCATCTCCAAGTTTTGGACAAATGACCATGGTTCAATCCCTATAAGATGCATTCAAGAATGTAAAATGGATAACAGAAAGGAATTCAACTGATCTCTGAGGATTGCTCCATAAGGAACTAACCGAATTCCTCCTTAAGCTTCCTTTTGTGCTCCATAGTCAAATACATACTCTGATCATGAATGGGGTGAATAACCTAATGCATAAAAACAAGCAACAAACAGTAAAATAGAAGAATTCAACAGAACAATGAACATATTAATTATTAACTTATGGTCAAAAAAATCGGTGACAAATCAGACGACATGTATTTCTGCAGGGGCAACAGCTAAAGCATTAGCAGCAAGAAATTGTCAGTCATTTCAGAAGCACCAAGATACATTCACTTCTTCATCAGTCACCAAGACTGTGGTCACACTTCCAAATTCAGTGATCATGATGGTGTTCAACATGTTTTCTTGCAAAGCAACTGGCCTTTATAGCTTAGTAGTCATTCAAATAAACACATTTGATAAGGCTTGCATGGTAAGGAAAAAAAATAACATAACCCAATTCCAGAAACACGGATAAAGTATCCCACTGAGGGGGGAAAAATGGACGTTTAGATAATTTGAATACCACAAATGAAAATAGGTGTTCCAACTATGATCACAAAAAGCAAGCTAAAAGACCCTTGGTCTCATCACAAATAAGGAATAGAATAGAGTTGAAATTACTGTTATCTATGCAAATACCTGTTCTAGTGGACAGCAGTAAGTGTGCCTAAATTCCCTGAAATGCTTTTTTAGATATTCCTGCAGCTTGGGAACGTCCTCTCTCCGGAAAATGTCCCATAGAGCACCACCCTCAGCTGTATCCAAGCTTTCTAACATATTTCCACAATCATGTGACTGCTCAATAGTGGCACAACTTTCATCTGGACCAAAATTTTCCTCTTGCTTCTTTTGAGAGTTCACCCATGAAACTTTTTATCCTTTTGCTCACAACCACTAGCCACACCACTTCCAAAACTTTCTGTTTGGTCTTGCTTACCGTGCTCCTTTTTCAGGTCTTCGATGGTAGCAAGCTGTTCAGGCGTAAAGGTCACTTCAGCCGTGTGAGTAAGAATATTGACCTAAGATATTAATACACACAATTAGTAGTGTTCCCACTTGAAAGGCACAAAGCAGAAAAATTTAGCATGGATGAGATAACGGGCCCACATAACTCTCCTTTAGAGAGGGGAAAAAAAAGGTGCAATGTGATCACATAACTTTAAATGCATAGAATTGCACCAATTACCTATTAAATCCATTTAGAAACTTACATATCATTAACATATGGACAAAGAACTGTAAATGGTGAAGTTTGAATGCAAAAAGTAGAATCAAAAGTTAAAACTAAAACATTATTGCAATTACAGTGATAGCACATTGCTGTTCAAACTAGACCTAATAACCACATAGATGGTTGATTGTGACATGCATGGGTAGAATCCTTGATTTGTCAAACAAACAACGTACAAGGACAAAGAAGTGATTGGAATCAATAAAATCCAAAAAAAAAAAATGGAAATACTAATCCCAGTTTCAAGTAAATCAAAGCACATAAATACATAAAATCAATTTGCTTTTATTGTTAAAGATGGAAATGTGTTGAACTAGGTACCATGAGGAGTAAAATTACCAAATGATCAAATTAAGAAAGGCTATTGGAAGCATTAAAACTATATAAGAACCCAAGGAAGTACAATAGCCTGCCACCTTAACATGATTGATGATCCAGATCCGTGTTGAACTTGGTATCACAAATATTATATTTGACCAGGAACACGAAAACCGCTCTAGCAATATCTTTTGATCGCTACTTTGATTTCAAATAAACATATAAATAAATAAATAAAAACTATTACCAGGTAGAAGATCAGTACATAAATCTATTTGCTAACAAATCATAATTAAAAAAAGACCAAACAAACAAAGACAAACGCAGACACACACAAATAAATGCCCCAAGGGACAAACAGAAGCAATAAAGCAAGCATGGCATCCATCTGTTTCTTCTGCCTACTTCCCTCTAAGAGAGTTAGCTACCATTCAATTGGCAAGTACATCAAGGAGACATAAGAATTAAATTTGTGACCAAGAGAAAAAATGTCCTGTAATAAAGCCAAACATACTGCATCAGACATGTCGCAATGAAGCTTGGTCACAGAATCTCCACGTCCAAGCTCCTGTTGAACACCATAAGCAATATATGTCTTGGGCCCTAGATCCGGCTTTAAAGATTTCTTGGGCAATTTGACAGCCAGGTTTAAAAATCCACTAAGAGGATGTGTATATTCCTTAAATGGCAAACAGGAGATGAATTCAGCATTATGTCGAGGCAGACGCTCCCCAAATAAATTGGAAGGTGGCCAATCTTTCAGTTTAAGTATCTGAGGCCACATTTTAGAATCAAACCGCCCTTTCAGATATCCAGTAAAGAACTGATGGATATTAATGTCTCCCTACATTCCATGAAAAATTAAAATCAAGAAATGAAATTAGATTAATAGAAGCCATTACACATTTCTAATGAAAGAGGCAAGGTTATTCAAGAGCATAAGATGAAAAGAAACAGAAAGACATGATACAAACTACATAGAACGAAAATACCAAAAGAAATAATAGAAAGAAATCAAAGCAGCTTTATAGTACTTGGACTGAGTAACAAAGCATAGCTTGAAAAAAAGTAAAAAAAGCAAGAAACACATGAAACAGACAGAATATTGACAACTTCAGACTCTATTTGAAAATTCTAGTTGGAAAGAAAACAGTGATTATATACCTCCATAAAAAAAATTTCAGAGTACATTTAAGCAGTGACAACTCTCTAGAACATGTGTCACAATGTGTAAATAAATAATTAGAATCTATTCCTTCCTAGTGTACATATTATTTGCCCAAATATTACCAAAGAAAGACTACAAAAACTCCATCAAATTCAGATTAAAGAGGATTCATGCATTAAAATTCTTAAAATTCATGAGCAAATAATTCTACTTATGAGAAGGTAAAGCAGATCTAAGAAAGGTAAAGCTAATTAAACCTGGTATAGAAAATCATCAAGTACTTAGTATTCATCTACCAAATTACTTATCTCTCATCTGGTATCAATTTTCATATACAAATACAATACAGGAAAGCATTTTCAGGGCAATATCCTGAATAAATCACAGTTTCACTCTTTTAATCGTGGAAACAAACGAAAAATGCACAAGAACCGTGCAAACTAATGTTCAAACATGGAAAAAAGATTTCATATATAATAAGAAGATAAACGAAGGCAAGAAATACTCTTTAAGCCCATTGAACGATATACTACTATAATAAAGTGAAAGTGTGGCTCAAAAAGTGGATATGTTTTAATCTCATAGAAAATGTCTACCTGAGGAACCCCAAATATGGCCAAACTATTCCAGGCAACAGGGAAAAGAGGTAATCAACAAAAAATTGAACACCTCGGTAGAGTTTCCATCAACCGTTATTTCAACAAAATAAAACTTCTCATAGACAACCAATATTTCTTATTTAGACACATGATACAGATGGTGTAAGACAAACATCCAGGATTATGTGAACAAGCAGTAACAGCCACAATGCTCTCTCAAGACAACAAAAAGAAAAGGTCAAAATATGCAGCATCACTCATGCATATCAATATCCTAAATAAATCAAAGTTTCATTCACATCTCCAATAAACCAAACATACTGCACAAAGGATGTATATTGCATCTCCCAACCAAATCATTTCCCTTTGAATGGTTACAAGTTTATTCATTTTTATATAAAAAAAAACAGAGGTTACCCTCCAGCAGGAACACATCATACAAGGTTAGCATGTTCAACCTTCCAGCATCAAAAGATTCATACAAAGTAACAAATATTGTCTTGCCATTTCTGTCAAGCAAAAAGCAGCCGAAACTCATCAATGAAATCAGAACAATGTAACGAGAACCAATGACACAAAAGAGCTACCCAATAAACATATTCAGACAGTGACCTGTAATCTAACCCAAAAAAAACTTCATCAATGGTGAGATAAAAAGGATGACATGATCCATACAGGTATTATCCTGAACATTTTTGCGAGACCGTAAGAAGCCAAAATGGTTTGAAACATCATTACAAAGCATAAGTTAGCAGTTAGAAATGTAACAAAATCAGCCAATAAGCAGTTAGAAAGTACCAGTGTCATCAGTGAAATTTTGTTTACTTGGTAAAAGAAGAAGATGAATAAAAAATGCCCACCTCACACCAATCCAAGCAATCAATGGCCTTGACCTCCAAATGCCTGCCATGCTTGACATGATTCATTTGACGACAAGCACGCCACATGACCAATGGTTCCCAGCTTAACCCAGATGTTGTTTCAAGCACATTACTAACAATTACTGGTTCACCTCTCATCCAATGCCACCGGAAGTGCTTCAAATCCTCATGTTGGATTTTGCTTGCCTTTGGACAGTACAAGTAATTGTCATCAGAATCTTTTCGATAAGCAGCTCTCCTTACTGGATTGTTACATGGGTCACTCACATCCCTAGCACTAAGACACGAACACTGCTGTATAGGAGTTTCCGATACACCAATGAGTTTGTAAGCATCTTCTATTTCTTCTGCTTTATATACCAACTCTGAGACAAAATTTTCTGAATAAATGCTCCTCAGTTCTAGAAGACCACCACTGCAGCCCTGCAAGTCCTTCTGGGGACAAGGAATGCTTCCATCTTCATTTGCCTTCCACTCAGAAATTGGATTCACGTTGTCGTTACAGCTAGCCTCCGAAGGATTTTGTACTTTGGCCTCACCACCATGCAAATAGGGCACGCCTCGACTTATGAGCGGCATTATTACATTGTCCCTACCTCCTTGCAAGTGCCCATCTCGAATCTCACGGCAACAAAGGAGGCAAAGGTCATATGAACATAGAGGACAGCTTCTGTGGAAATCAACAATGGAAGTCTTGCAGTTGTCGCTGCAAAAGAGGAGATAGTTTTTAAGCACTCAAATTTCAAGTATGATAACTATGTGATTTTGAAAAGAACCTACCAATAAATACGCTCATTTTCAGAGCAACATGACTTCTGTATTTTTAGCTCTGATAAAGAAACCCCTGCCAACATGAACATCACATCAAATTGAAATCATAGAATATTTAATTGATATATCTAAAGGCCTCAAGTAAGAAAGCCAACGAACCACTATATTCACTGATCCCTAGAATGAAACAATGATTATGCATTTGATTTTAAGAGAACTACTCACCGGACACAAGGAATATGTCCAATAGTGGAATTGAAAAAACCACAAGGGATGGAATATCTATATGTATATATAACATTCATATTGAAAAACAATTAAATAACGACAAAAGCCTATCTCACATTGTTGGTTGAATTTATACCTTGTCTCTTAGCCTCCATCTCACTTTCAATTCTTTGTTCGTCATTTAAACTTTTCAAAAATGGAAGAAGCCCTTGAAGCAAATACCTTGAGTACTCAATTTTTTCATCGTTGCTAATAGTTAGATCCAGGTTCTCAAGATTCTGCAGAAGCAGTAACACCATTAAATTTTGGGAAACTTCATCTATTTACTTTGATTTATGTCAGCATTTACAAGATGCAAGAGAAAATGAGAAACTGACTTTTGCTGGAGCATCCAAACGCAAGCATGCTTTACAATTGCAATTTCCACGGCACACAGGACAAGCCTCAGCAATTTCCTCTTCAGGTGTTTGCGGATACCTACATGACAAGATGCTTCAGACCACTACGAAAACTGTAACAGACCAGACATAAGAATTTTATACAATGCTATGCAATTTTTTGTAATCTATTCTGCTATTATGCATCATACATGACGTATAACTACTGACACCCTTCCATGAAGATCTCAACTAGATAAAGAATCAAAATCCAGCCTCCCTATTTGTTATGCAAAATTAAAAAAACAAAAAGTAGAAATATAATCATGATTATTCTGATAGTAATAAACAAAAAACAATGTACTAAGTTCTGTTAGTGTGCCTGCTTTATACTATCATTTTCCTTCTCCATGCATTACAACTTTCACCAACTTACAACTAATATATACATGTATGTGACACATGATGCTCTAACTGATTTCAAAACCAGCTACATCATGGTTTCCCAAACTATAAACAGAAAAAGCATCCAATTTGGAAAAGATGAGCAAAAATACAACAACATGAACAAGTTAGAATTAGAAGTGAAGAAATCAACAAATTGCAAAAATTTTCATACCAGTTTTGTATGCAAGGAACACAAAACCGCTTTCTCTTACACTTTTTGCACCTAACAACCCGGCCTTTGTCATTCCTTTGACATTGGTGGCACATTAAGGACACCTCTTCAATATACTGTTGAATCAAAATCAAAAACAGACCTCCAAATAAAATAAAGTAACAGTAACAATTACGAAGCAAAAAAATAAAAAAGAGAGCAATCTTACCTTTGGATCTAGCTTATTTATCTTTGGCTTCACTAGCTCAGGAACTTTTACAGTCCTTGGCGGATACCCTTTACGGTTCTCAATTTGAGATAACTCCACTCCCTCTTGGTCATTGTCCAAATTCCCCTCATTTTTACGTGTTGCCTTTGAAATATCCACCTTCTTTTCCTGATTCAAACTCTCATCGTTTCCCAAAATCCTTCCTCCCGAACCCTTCTTTCTGGCACTTACTCCCTTACTATTAGCCCTCCTCCAACGCTTTTGGGGTCCCTCATTACACTCATTACTTCCATCTTGCCCTTCTAAGCCACTATTTATATTCCCTTCAAACTCCAAATCACCAGCTACATCACTTTTAGCCCGTCCTCCACCCTGTCCTCTACCCTTTCGGCCACGTTTTGTAGTCGAAACAACTCTCTTGTTTGGTTCTTCTTGGTCTTCCACAACATCTATATTCTTATCATCAGTATCTTTCCGCTTCCCACGACCCATTCTCCCACGCTTCCTTCCCCTCTTGACATTCCCATCACCTTCATCAAATTCCAAACCATGTTCCTCTTTATACACGACCATAGTATTTCTAGTCCTCAGTCGAGTCTTTGAAAGGAAACCCCCACACTCTTCAACCAGCCCACTAAAAGCCCTTTCACCTTCCTCTATCTTTCCCAAACCGTTCTCTCCATCATCTTCTACAACAAGCTTCGCCATTTCTCCACCTTCCGCAACCGAAATTTCGGAACTTTCCTTTAAAACCTTCTTCTTCTGAGCTTTTCGTCCTCTTTTTTCTTTTCAACTCCATTGGGAACTTCATCTACAATATTCTCCTTCTCCAAATCCTTCCCACTCTTTTCTCCATTCTTCTGATTATCTTCTTCAACAAGCTTCTCCTTTTCTCCACCATTCTCGACAGAAACCCCCGAACTTATCTTTGAAACCGCCATCTTCCGACCCTTGCGTCCGCGTTTCTTCTTCTCAACTCCATCACCAACGTCTTCAACAACAACATTCTCCTTCTCAAAATCCCTAACTTCAGCTTCTCCATTCTCCAGACCACCATCTTCCACACCCGCCTTCCCCTTCTCCGAAACTTTCTCCGCCAAAACTTCCAAACTTTCCTTCACAGCCTCCTCTTCCACAACCTTCGCCATCTCCGAAACCCTAGCTTCCACAACAAGCTTCGCCTTTTTTCTTCCCGGACCTTTCCCGACCAAAAGTTCCGAACTTTTTCCCTTCCGACCGCGTTTTCCCTTCACAACCTCTTCTCCAGCGATCTCCATCGCCGAATCCCTAGCTTCTTGATCTTTCTCAACCTTCTTTCTACCACGCCTGTTCTTCGCACCTTCGCGATTTTCGAGAAGAATCTCGGCGGTTTCCGGAACTTTCCCGTCGCTCGCCAGAGCTTTCGTCTCTTCGCCGTCGTTCGGCGGTGGATCGGAACTAGACGCCATGGAAGAACTCAAACAATAAATTTTGAATCTTTAGAGAGAGGAACAGAAAGGGAAAGAAATTTCTAGAAAGAGAAAGGGGCGTAACTTATGGGGAAATGGAAACAGTGGGCGGGCTATCGAGAGAAATGGAGAGGCGAAACCCATAGAGAGAGAGAGAGAGAGAGAGAGACTATATAAAACTATAAAAGTAAACAGGGTTGTACTCTATGGAGTTTTGAAAAAGTGGCGCCAAAATTTGCCACAACATAATATTTTTTCTTTCTATTTTTGGTCTTTGAAGAATTAGGGTTTCTGTGGTTTTTTTTTTTTTTTTTTTTTTAGGTAAAGGGTTTTCTATCTCTGTCTCTTCCATTTCAGCTTATTATTTTATTTTTTATTTGTGGAATGTACTATTTTTTCCCTTTTTTTTATTTAATACGACGACTCTTGTAATCCGATTAGGGCTAGCAATATGGATTGTGACATGACGACACGACTCGAAAACAACATGAATTTTACGAGTTCGGGTTAGGGAAAATAAGAGTCGGGTCAGATTCGGGTGACCTAAATTAGACACACACAAAAAAAAAGGTCAATTTCGGGTTGGACCTGTCTGACCCAAACACAACCCGTATTTTTCATGCGTGTCAATTTCGAGTCTGACTCGAACACGACCCATGTTAGACCCGAAATTGTTTTACATCAAACATTTGAAAAAATAACCCTAAAGTTCCACATAACATAAGTATCTCCTCTAACCTTTTAGATCTGCCTCCTAACCACATTTCTCCTTAAAGAAACCCTAACCCTTTCTTTCATCTCCCTCCTCGGTGGATCTTCTTCTTCTTCTACTTTGATCTCTCCATTCTCTCATCTCATGTATGTGTGTGTTTAAGAATTGAATGCCTTTATAGCTGTGTCTACTAATCTGATGTGTGTTCTGCCTTTACAACCTTTTTTTTTTTTGGCTTTGGAAACTTAAGTACCTCAAAGATATATATACAGATAGGCCTTTTAATTATTGTACCTCTCTCTCTGTTTTTGGTATTTGATTTTGGTTTTGTTTTTAATTTCTTTGCTTTTCGTTTTTCAGGACAACGGTTTGGCTTGATATTTCATATTATGATATTTTCTTAGGTCAAGATGCATTAAGAGTATAGAAAAATTTCTTGCGAGTGTTAATTTGTTATTGTGTAAGCTCATGTATGTGTGTTAATTTTAATTCAAAATATTTATCTTTATCTTATTATGCATTATTATTCTAATGTTTTTTTTTAATTTATAAATGGACCATGTTGATCTTGAGGCACAAAGTAAGAATATTAATTTAGAGAATACAATTCATGTGGACATTGAGCTTGATGAAGATGTGATCAAACTTGAGGGCAGTGATCTCAATAAACTATTAAAAAAGAAAAGGTTGAAGTCGAAAGTTTGAGATTTCTTCGACTTTCTTCCTCTTGGTCCAGATAAGAAGTTAAAGAGTGCTTGCAAGAAATGTGGACAACAATATCTTACCTCTAGCAAATACGAGACAGGTAATATGTTAAAGCATATTAAAACTTGTCCAAGAACAAAAACTAGAGACATTGGTCGAATGTTTATTACTCGTGATACTGGTTCGTTGTCTTTTGGATCTTGTGAATTTGATTTTTAAAAATGACGTGAATTGATATCTACTTGCTTCATTTTGCATGATTTGTCATTCCAATTTGTTGAGTACAAGGGCTTAAGGGCAATACTCCAATATTTGTATCCTGGTGTGGAATTAGTATCTACAAATACTGCTAAAGTTGACACTTTTAAGCTATATCAAAGGAAAAAAGTCAAAGTGAAAAGTATATTACAAGCATGTCCTAGTAGAATAAGTTTGGAATCTGATTTATTGACTTATTTGACTATTGATGGATATTTGTGCTTGACTGCTCATTTTATTGATAAGAATTGGAAGTTGCATAAAAAGATATTGAATTTTTGCTTCATGCCACCTCCATACACTGGTATAGCACTATCTGAGAAGATCTTTTCTTTGTTGAGTGATTGGAGAATTGAGGAAAAAAATTTCAGTAACACTTTAAACAATGATGCTTCTAATGATATCTCCGTGAATGCATCACAACTTCAATTGAACTTGCGTGGTGGTGAATTCTTTCATTTGAGATGTTGTGCCCATATACTTAATCTAATTGTGCAAGATGGTTTGAAAAGTATTGATAGCTAGTTGGGAAGATTCGGGATAGCATCAAATATGTTAAAGGGTCACAACAAAGGAAGCAAAAGTTTTTAGAATGTGTTAAGTTTGTCTCTATGGGTAGCAAGAGAGGCTTGTCCCAAGACGTGATTACTCGGTGGAATTCAACTTACCTCATACTTCAAAGTGCCATCTTTTACCAACATGCTTTTCAACACTTGGAGTTGAGTGATTCGAATTATAAGTATTGGCAGTTCATAAATTTTCAAAATTTTTACCAACGTGCTTTTCCACCGAGTAATGGGAAACAGTTCAGAAATTTTCAAAATTTTTGAAAGGGTTTTACAAAGCAACACTTTTATTTTCTGGCATCAAATATCCCATAACCAATTTGTACTTTCTAACATTTTTGATTGTTATATCACCTTAAAAACTACCATGGAATCTAGAAATGAGTACTTGAAGTGTATGACCTTGGATATGTGGAGCAAATTTCAGAAATATTGGTTAGAATTCAACCCCATCCTAGTTTTAGCACTTGTATTGGATCCTCGGTATTAGCTGGAGTTTATTGCTTTCTACTATTACAAAGCTTATGGGAATAACTATTACGAGTTGTTATCATTGCGCACGAAATTGGAAGCTCTTTTTGAATAATACAAGTTGAAGCTTGTTGAAGGTGCAAATGTTACTCCACCCTGTAGTAAGAAAAAGGACAAGACTAAAGCAACGCAAGCAATGGATGTGGATGAATATGATCTTTTCAAGGTAATAATTGTATTCCAATTTTTTTTTTTTTTTACTAACTAGTGATTTTTATAAACTAATGCTTGTTGTTTGTTGTGTAGGAATTTGATGATGTCTCTTCTGATTCTTTTTCTGGTACAAATAGCAAATTGGAGTTGGAACTTTTTTTTGAATGAGCCCAGGATAAGAGGGAGTGATAATCTAGACATCCTTTCCTATTGGAAGACAAATCAATGTCGCTACCCCCATATTTGCTGCAATTGCTCGTGATATTTTGAGCATTCATGTATCAACAGTTGCTTTTCAAGCTGCATTTAGTGTTGGTGGTCGTGTACTTGACCAATTTTCACAGCTTTCTTAAGCATGACACTGTTAAGGTAATTATATGCTCAAGAGATTGGTTGTTTGAGAGTAAAGGTAAATTTTTCCAAGTTCTCTATTATTACTTAGCATTGTTAAATTAATCTCAAAATCATAAAGTATTGTCAATCTTTCTCATATAGTTAGAATCAAAATAGTTGACCAAGATATGGATGAGCTCATTCAAAATGTTGTGGATCTCAACATTAATGAGGAGAAAATAGTTGATCAAGCTTCTAACTCTGGATGTGCCTGAGTTGCACTTGTTATGTTGTTTTTTGTTAATGTTTGTGTGGCTATTTATTTTGTTATATTTTTATACTAGAACTTAGTATTTTGTTGGTGATATGTTGTTTGAATTTAGACTTTTTTATGCTTGTGTTTGGATTTGTGGACTTTATTAAGATGTTTGTAATATGACTTTGCCTAACTATGATTGTGGACTTTGCACTTGAGTTGGAAGTTTAATTTATGATTGTGGATTTGAAAACAAACCTTAAAACTTGTTGTTTTGTCAATGATATATTTTTGTTGAAGGTAAATTATTATTCTTGTAGTTTTTTTTTATGAATTTGGGATATAATTTGCTTAAATTGAATTGGTTTTTGTGTTAAATTCAAGTTGCGAGTTCAATTTGAGTCCAATTCGAGTTGTTGGTTCAATTGGGGTCAAATTCGTGTCGCGGACTCAGTACAAGTCGCGAGTCAATTTAAAGTTCGTGTCATTTTCGGTTTGTGTCAGGTCAATCTGTTACGGGTTCATGTCGTGTTCGTATCACGGATTGAAGAAATTTTTGTGTCGCAGGTCGTGTACGGGTTGGGAAAGACAAAAATCGACACGGCTCTAACATGACACAAACCCGACACATGACACGAATTGCTACTCCTTGGTCCGACCAATCAAAGGAAAGTTATAACAGCTTGAAGTCAGGAAACGAAAGTATTTGGGAAGTATTTTAATTTCTTTTTTGAAAATAGCATAAAACAATATATGTTGCAAATTTATAAATTTTTATTGTAAGAACAATATGGTGTTTTTTTCTTTAGTCAGGAAAGTATTATTTTGATAAAATGATTGTATTTTTCCAATTGATTAGCATTAGTTTGATAAAATGATTATAGTTTTCCAATTATTATGTTGCAAGTTTATAACTTTGTAACAAATTTAAAGCCAACTTTTTAGCTCACCTCGGATTTGTTTTTGTGTGTGTGTTTCGCTTGAGTTATTTTCTAGCAGTATTTGTCAATTGGTTTTGCCAGTGTTATGGCTTGGCGGAGTTTATTATAGTCTTTGTGATATGAGTGACTATCTCTCGACTGATCGGAATATTTCATCGATTGTAAAATTTTTTTTAAAAGAGCTTTGTTCATGTTTTATGATTGCCGAGAAATTCAAAGAATTTTCCCATAACCGGATCTCGGCTTATGTCTTCCTCACTGAGCTTCATCAGATTTTACTGATGGAATCGGTATTATTTTATCTCTTGAACCACATGGTTATTTTATCTGTGTTGTTAGTGTTTGTATCCCGTTTTATCTTAAATGATAATTTCTATTTAAAAAAAAAAAAGTTTATAACTTTGTTTTCTACCATAATTAATTTCAGTACTTTCAGGCCGGACATAATTGGTCTTAACGATTTTTTTTTTTGTTAACTTGACCTTAATGACTTGTAACGTAAATTTTTCTTTTTTGACAACATTACACTGAAATTTTTTTGGGTAAATTGCTCATTTAGCTTGTGTTTGGTTTGCCAGTTAAAAATGAAATTTTAAATTAGAGTTGGTTGACTTTTCAAAAACTAATTTTGTTGACTTTTAAAAACAAAAAACAAAAAACTAAAACTGAGATGCAAAAGTACAATTTAGTTAGAGTTAAATTGAACCCCAAATGAATCCTTAGTCCTTAAACTTTTAATCATGTGCATATTTGGTCCCTGAACTTTTTTTCATAGCTGTAATGGCCCTAAACTTTTAAAATGTTACAGCAATAGTCATTTCTGTTAAGTTTTGGATGAAATATGTTAGTAATTTGATCAAAAAGTTTTGCTAACTACGGATTACGTAAAAAAATTAACAGAAATGACTATTGTAGCAACGTATAGTTTATGATCATTTCAGCTACCGAAAAAATAACATCAAATGCTCATAAACTATTAAAATGCTATTAAAATAATCATTTTAGTTAATTTCTAAATGGAATATGGTAATAGTTTGGTCAAAAAGTAATGTTAACTAATGGATTCCGTCCAAAAATTAACGTAAAGAGCTATTGTAGTAACATTTTAATAATTTAGGGGGCATTTCAGCTATGAAAAAAAGTTCATAAATCAAAGTTGCATAAAGTTAACAAATTCAAGGACCAATCTAGTAATTTACTTTTTTTTTTTTTTTTTGCGCCACAAATTCCATAGGATTCTTGGATATTTTCATTTTTCTTTTTATTATTACTAAAATCAAAACAAAAATATACTTGATTAACTAAAATGTGGTGGAAAGTAATCAAAAAGTAATAATCTATAATCGTACATATAACATAGTAGTAATTATATATCTGACTCCAACTAAAAATAAAGAATTTGAACTCTCATCTCAATTGCAAAAAATAGAAAAAAAAAATAGCAATTTTCAACTTTAGGATTTTTTGTTTTGGTACTTGTAGGTGCTTTATCTTAACAAAAAGAGAAGATAACGCTACATTTTTTCTCCTTATTGAAAAGAAAGAATACAAAATATATAGAGTTTGTCACAAACCATAACTCTTAAAACTAACATTTAAAATAATGACCATAAAATCCTCTAAATGAAGCGTAATCAGCTTAGCCAATCTTACCATGATAATAAAATTAGAAAATCAAGTTAATCTTTTAAATCCAAAAAAAATCATTAAATTCTAACACACCCCTTCAAGTTGATGACGTTGATATGCATCAACTTGCCTTCAAAAGTTTGAGCACAACTTTGGAAATCTAACACGCAGACTCAAGTTTATATGAGTTTTACTGTAGATTGATTTCCATAAACTTCATATGTCATGCTCAAATTCATATGAGCTTCACAGTACAAGCTTTAATTTCAAAAGCTTCACAGTATAGGCTTCAACTTAATATGAGCTTCACAGCACAAGCTTCAAGTTTCAATTGGGTTCTTCAACGGTTCTCTTCATATATTCAAATGAGATCATTTGGATATGGAATCAAGGATCAAAGATCAAAAGGATTATGGGAACAAGGATCAAGAATGATCTTTCTTTTTTTAAGTCCTTTTTATTTTATTTTTTGGTTATAACATTTTTTTTTCTTTTTTCTTTTTTCTTTTTTTTTTGGCAAAAAAACAAAGCAGCTGCCATATAATGTAGAAGCACGACCACTTTATAAAAAATTCAAAGCAACAAAATAAAAAAGGAAGCAGTGTTGATAGTCGGATAGCAACAGGGTGATGATGACGGAGACATTGCGACAACGGCATGACTGCGCGGAGTTACGGCAAAGGCCCAATGACACAAATTTTGCCTGATGGTTTAATTGTCTTGACTCTATGACTTGGGTATGAATCTTGGACGAATCTTTGACAAGAGTGGCGTTGACGACATGTGGTGGCTGAGAACGACGTGTCTGTTGTAAAATTTTAATGGTGTTTGGTTTTAAAGGGATTTGTTTAGTGGGTATGGATCCAAAAAACATTTAATTCGATTTTTTTTTCAAGGTTTCAAAAAAATAACTCTAATACCATCTTAACAAAAAGGAAAGATTACGTTACATTTGTTCTACTTATTATTCATGGATAAAAATTACATAAGATAAAGAGTTGCTCACAAATAAGAACTCGTAATACTATGGAATAACATATGGAATAAGGATCAAAATTCTCGTGAAGCTTAATCAACTAGCTAACTATCTTACCAGTTATTGGCAATAAAATTAAATTAAACAAATCTTCTAAATCAAGAGATAGTCACTGATTTCTAACACTTTACATGCCCTTTTTTCTTTTTCATAAATTAGTTATAGACACATGTCATGCACGTGTTTAATCAATTTGTTAAATAAAATAATTAATAATAAGGTATTGTGAGAAAATAGTTATTCAGAGAATATTGAGAAAAAAAAAATATTTTAAGTAGTAAGAAACATGAGAGAAGTTAGTGATTCACATAAAAAATTAATTGAGTGGTGCTATGAAAAAATAATAGTTGAAATGGTCACAATAACATGTTTGAGTAAAGATACATTTAAAAAAAATTTATTTTAGCATGGCTAAAAAGAATGAAAAATAAAATTTTAAAACTATAAAAGAAAACATATAAATAAGATATTAGCACGTGGACAAATGCGAATAATAATTTTAAAAAATATAATAAATAATACATATATATATATATATCAAACATTACTAAAAAAAACAGTAGTTGAGAATCTGAAATGACCATGAAAAAAAATATATACTGAGAGTTTTTTTTGTTTTGAATGAAGTAAAGGAGAAAAAGTTTTAGCAATTAAAAAAAAAAAGAAAGAAAGAAAAGGAAAAGGAAAAGGGAAAGAAATCAAGAATGAAAGATAATTAAAAAAGAAAAAGAACAAATGAGGGAAAAACATGTATCAAAAGAAAATAAGAGCTCTTTTATATATTTAAAGATGTAAAAATAAAGATAAAGATGTAAAGATCTTTGCATGCCCATTTTGTAAGCTTCAAAATATGCAGTTGATTGAAAATATCAGCTTGAAAATTGGCTTCATTTTGGATTTTTATTTTTTTAATGATGATTCTATTTGTACCCATTAAATGTTTAAATATCATTATTAAAATAAATTTTTTAAAACTTTATTATAGTTTAATACTGTAATAAAATTACATTAATACCCTTTAAATATGCATATCTTATTTATCTTAATTTAACATTTATGAACCGTAACATTTGTGAGCTTCTTCCTTATTTTCGGTAAATAGCGTGGGCTAGCAATCCAGTCAACACAATATGATAAAAACAGAAGATGAGATTAAGTCTATACTCAAAGAACCACCAAGGCTTCTAGACAACCCATTTAGCTATAGATTTATGAGCACAAAAATTAATACATCTACTAATCTTACAAAAGGAGAAGCAACCGATGAACTTAAGATTAGCACGAGCTTCGTCAAGACTGTTCACAATTTCCCAAGGGGATCAGCAATTGCATTAGAAAGGCTAGAGATGATTGCTTGGTTGTCTCCTTTAAAAATGCAACAATTGAGTTTTAGCTTCTTGGCCAAGCGGATGGCTAACAGAGCTGCAGAAGCTTCTGCTCGCAGGGGGGGGAGCCAGTCACCACATGGTCCACCATCAAATCCAAGAAAGCCCCATTTGAGTCTCAACTTCCGTTTGGAATACTGGATTGAATGAAATTTTTAAGTTGAACTTGATTGACTTTTAAAAAACTAGTTATAATTTTTGTTGATTTTTCAGAAAAAGACAAAAATTGATATGAAAATCTTAGGTTCACACCTTAGAACTAAACGGATCAGACTCTTATCTTCTATTCAATTATTGGTGTCCTAAATGGTATCCAACCATAAAGATGCATCCCCTCAATTTTGACCCATCTGGATATGTATGTGTTTTTTTTTTTGTGGGAAAAAGAACCAAATAGCATTTTTTAAGAGTAATATAAAATTATAGCATAAATTTAAAGAAATATCTCGTATATAATACTGCATATCATTGACATTATAACTTTTTATTTAAAAACTTATAACAACTAGTTGATTTACAACAGAGTGCTAGAAATGTCAGCCAATTGCCCACGGATAAATTTTTTTGTTTCAATAACCATTTAAGTTGGCTATTTTTAAGAGAAAATTTCCTAAATGACCACATTTTTTTCATCTATTAATCAATATAACACAAATTTCCCTATCTTGACGAACATAACACAAAATTTAGTTTAATTTTGTATCATATTAGTCTAATGTTACTTTTTGTGTTATGTTGGTGCAGTGGTCTTTTAATTTGTGTCATTCAGGTACTTTCCCCCTATTTTAATTATCTATTTGCACTAAGGGCCAGTATGGCATTGCTGTGCCGTGGAAAATTTTTGTTGTAGTTGTGTTGTCAATGCAAAGTTACTGTGGCTAGAAGCAAGTAGGCGTTTGGTAAATTTTTTAAAATCAAATAAAATAAATAGTAAAATTTTAAAATATTTAAAATAAGTAGCAGTAAATAGTAAATTTATTAATTAAACAATCTTTTTTTTTTTAATTTGAGATGATGGATTTGAATTCCACATCTTATAATGTAGTTAAATGTGGAGTTATTGTTAGATTATGCCTGTAACCACAAGTAAATAATTTAGATATTAAGTGTAAGTAAATAATTTACTAAATGAATTTGTTATTTATTGTTATTTATTTAAAATATTTTACTATTAAATTCGTTGTAACACAATAGTTTTTAGAATCTACTAAGTAAAAACAAGGTTTGTTAAACACCCATGTCTTGTTGTAGATTTTATAAGAATAGTTATATTTACACCAATCAAAGTTTATGATTTAATTTTTTTTTTTTTTGGTAGATGTTCCTTTTACTATACCCAATTTAACCTTTTTATACCCCCAATTGCATTTGATTTTGATTTGCTTCTTGAGCTCTTAAAAAGTAAAAATAAAAACTTCCAAAAAAATAAATTAAAAAAGAGCTAACACCACATGCTTTGTCTGTGGAATCATTCGATTGGTAATATTTGGGGATGAAAATATTTGAACAAAAACATTTGAATTTATTTGAATGCAAACACTTAAATTGTCGTTTGAAATGGTGTTTAGATATTTGCAATATACAGAGTATTTGAATGAGTATTTTGATAGATATTGAAAAAAGTTACAACAAATCTTATTAAAATTTCAATGATAATGGAAAATTTTAATAGGTCTTTAGCCTGGATTTTGTTCATCTTTTTCAAATTAAACACAGGAAAAAAGAATTGTCTCAATTGGATTTTGAACAGAAAAAGATATGACATTTTGAATTTTAAATAGAAGAGAGAAAAGTTTTTAATTAAAGATGTTACTATTGTATGTAGTTGAAGACAAGAAAAGTAAAGTAAAAAAATAAAATAGAGAAAGAAGAAGAAGCCACGTGGAGATGAAATGATGCAATAGAAATGTCACCGCTTTTTTAAGAGTGCTAGTTTCTAAGCACGTGCCTGCGACTTACGTTTGTTAATTTTTTTTAACAATAAAAAAGATTATTAAACTAAGAAAGCAAATAAGAAAAAAAAAAAAATATATATATATATATATATATATATATAAGGAAAAAAGTGAGGATATAGTTGAAAATCTCATTTTAACAAGGATAAGTCAAAAAGGAAGAATGGTAAGATTTTAAGGAAAAAAAAAACCTACAACATGATTAAAATAAAATTTTTTTTAATCATAACCAAACTTTACTATTGTAAAGAAAATTAACCAAAAAAAAAAAACACGAGAAAGAAAAAAAGTGTTTAAATCAGGACAAATTTGTAAAAAAGAAAAGATAAAAGATAAATATTTTAGTAAACTGAAAACTATATTTGAAAAATTATCACACAATGTGGATTAAATTAAAGAAAAAATATCTGGTGATACGCATTTGAAATTAAAGGTATAAGAGATTTTCAAGTTAAAAAAAAAAAAAAGGGTGTGCAAAGATATCTAATTAAAAAGGAAAAGAGAAGGAAGAAAAAAAAAAAAGAAGCATAAACAAAAACACCAAATCACAAACGACAAAAGCAAGGAAAGAAAAGTAAAAAAATATAAAAAAGGAAAGAAACGGGAAGCCAAAAAAAAAAAAAAAGAGAGAGAGAGAGAGCCTAACCACCAAATCACAAAGGACAAAAGCAAGGAAAGAAAAGAAAAAAAAAAGAAAAAAAAAAAAGCCTAAACACCAAATCACAAAGGACAAAAGCAAGGAAAAAAAAAAAGGGAAAGAAATGGGAGGAACGAAACGGGAAGACACGTGTCAAGTGCCGAAGAAGTGCATTTTGACACTTTTATATATATTACTAGTTAGAGTACAATGCGATGTACTAATTGAGTTGTATTGTATTATAATTGAAATTTTTATAATGTTAAACATAAAAATCAATATAGCAAATATGGATAAATAAAGAAAATTTTTCTTAAAAATGCATTAATAATATTATATTTATTACCTAAAACATTCTAATTCATATATAATTCATTTTGTGTTTATAAAATTTGTACCTTTCATTTGTTCTTCATAGAGCTGGGAATTCGGGCCGCCCGGCCCGGCCTAGCCCGAGTCCATCGGGCTATTTCAAAAAATCGGGCCGGGCCGGCCCGGCCCAATTTTTTGAAATATAAGCCCGGCCCGGCCCGCGGGCTTAGAGAGGGCTGGGCAGGGCCGGGCCCGGCCTAATTTTATTTTAACTTTGTATATTTTTGATAATTTAATAATTTATCTTAATATTTTATCTTAGATAAAAAAATAAAAAAATTTATACTTTGTTTAAAAAATTTTATTATACTGTTTCTATTAATTTTTATATTTATATTTATATTATAATTGCTTAGTTAGTACTTAATAATTATAATGTTAGTTAGTTAACTTAATATTATAATTAAACTTTTTAATTATTTTTTTTTTATTTTTTTAATAACGGGCGGGCCGGGTCCGTCCATCAGGCTTAAATATTCGGGCCGGCCCGCCGGGCCTAAAAGGAGAGCCCAGCCCGCCTATTACTATCGGGCCGGGCTTTTACCGGGCCAATAGAATGCGGGCCGGGCCTAAATTATGGGCCGCGGGCCGGCCCGTTTGGCCCGGCCCAAATTCCCACCTCTAGTTATTCATAATAAAAGTTTTGATAAAAATAAAACAATTAGTAAATAGCAATAGTCACATCATTTGGTAATTAGATTGTTTAAGTATAACTTATTGAACTAAAATCCACTTATGTCAAATACAAAGGGAAAAAGTGTATTATAAGTATGAAATCCAATAACTCTTCGTAACAAAGCATTTGAACTAATTATATGTATAAAAATCATTCAAAATAACAATAATATAGAAAATAATCTTCTATTTGAAATTGAAGAAAAGATCCAAAAAGAGGGAAAACCTTATGCTCTCTTTAGTTTATCAGAAAAACTAAAAACGACACATAAACTTAATCATGAAAAGAAGGGGAAGAAGCCTCGCCACAATTAAACTTGCATAATTAAGAATATTAGAGTTTCTAGTGAGAAAGTTAAGATTAGTGATCTTATATTAAAAAAAAAAAAAAAAATGAGATATTGAGCTTTTAATACAAAGAAAATGAAGGGGAAAAAAAAAGAAGTTACATGCAAAGTATAAGTAAAAAATTGTTTTGGGGGGGGGGGGGGGACTAAAAATAAAAAAAAAAATTAGAAAATGAAACAAAATAGAAATAGAAAGAGGTTACAAGAAAGAGAATGAAAATAAAATGAAGCAGAAATTGAAGGGCAAAATGATTTTGCAGTAAAAAAAAAAAAAGATTTTTTGAGAAATAAAAAATCATCAAAATGGTGTGTGAAGAACGGTGATGGAATGAAAAAAAAAATTAAAATTTAACTCACTCTTCCTGACCAAAAGAGGGAAAAAAAATAACTTCTCCTTCACTACATTTTCTTCATCTTTAGCTCTTTTATCATGTTAATATATATACATATATATTATATATGATATTTTGAACTCGATCAATCTAAGGGTGTGTTTAGTATTCAGATTGAGTTTGAAATGAAATAAAATATTTAAATTGAAGTTTGTTGATTTTTTAAAAATTAGTTATAATTATTATTGAATTTTTTATAAAAAGATAAAAAATCAACTATAAATATAGTTTAATTCAAAATGAAATGAAACACCAAATATACACTAAAATAACTTGATATTTTTAGGAAGTACAAAAACACTTTAAAAAATAAATTTCTCAAATACAATGGCAATTTTGTAAAGTGAATTAAAATGCTTGTCTCCTTGGGCTCTAATGTCCAAATTCTTGAAAATGTTGCACTTGCAACACGTGGGAGGCGGTCAAACTGTGGCTGTGCAGGTACAGGAAGGAAAAGACAGCAGAGAAAAGGAAGGAAAACAAAAACAAAAAAGCAAAAAATGAAGAAGGCATCAAAACGCACCGTTTTTTACTACCAAAAAAACAACAGTGACAGGGATCCACTCTTTTAATAGAGTTAAAGATTTAAGGCACCTGTGATGCACGTATTAACTAATTACTGAAATTTTAATAATCTAAAATATATAATACGAATAATCAAATACGAAAAAGAAAAAATACAAATTTCTTAGGGATTAAAAAAAATACTTATTGATAATAATCTAGTTGAAAAATACATATCATACAAATTTGATCATGAAAAGAATGAAACAAAACACATTGCAATCTAAACTCAATCTCGATCACAAGTAAGGAAATTAAAGTTTTCAGTGAGGAAATTGAGATTAGAAACATGAGAAAAAAAAATCTCTAAAAGAGATAATGATAAAAGTTGAACTTCTAGGATAATCTAAACTTCTAGGATAATCTCTAATTTAAATGTCAATGTTATATTTTGTTATTAAAAATATGACTATAGTATATTTGGTATATTATCCTACATGCTTTAATTTGTAATACAATTTCTATTGTCATATGTACATTTTGTTATAATTATTAATGGTGCGTTGCAAAACATTATTTTTTTTTATATTATATCTCAATGCAACGTAATGTATGTTTGAGTACATTTATATTTCATTTTAATACAAATATATATGAACAGTTCATCCATTAACTTTTTCTATATACTTTTACTAATCATATTATATACTCTCTCTCACCAACACATATCAGAATGACTATTCAAATGTAAATAATCCAAACAAACATTATATTTGAATGCAATGTATAAAAGAGAAATCAAAACGCATATTGTTTTCCATCTATTACATTCGAACATGATACAAAATGAATGTATTTTCCAAATGAACCATAAATTTTAAATAAAATAATCCTTAATATTTAAATAAGTTAAAAAATAATAATATTAATAAAGTCAAGATAACAAAGAGCAATCAAATATCATAATCTACCACTGAAAATAACATTATATTGGAGAGTGATGTTCATTGCAAAATGTCAAATTTTGACTTTGGTACATAAATTTTGCATTGTACTGTAGATGGTTAAATGGATAGAAAATTAAGATAAATTAAGCAATATGCAGCATACATAGTAAATTTTCTCAAAATTACAGAACGTTTTTAATTTTACCAAGAATTGCGACTAAATCAATAATTTAAGGATTGATTTGTAAAATTAATAATGGATCAAATGATCATTATCTGAAAATAAAATTAGGGACTAATGTGTGTATAGCCCAAAAGAAAAGAAATCTTAAGCACAAAGTTATTAAAAAAAATGGTAAACCTTATTAAAAAAAATCTACAATTTACTATGTATTTAAGATTATGATGTATTAAAAAAAAATTTAAAAAAAAAGAAGAAAAATCAACTAACATGAAAAATTGAGATATTTTTTAGTTAAATAATATTAGTTGGATTTTTCATATTTAAGATTGATGTAATTTTAATATAAAAGGATTTCATTTAACTTGAATATAAAGTGAATATAAATATACATTAAAAAAAAAAAGTGAATATCAATATGCAGGTTGAAGTTCAAAAAAGAAAAAAAAAAATTGCAAATTGCTTTTCTATCAACATGCCTACAAAAAAAGTTATTGCTTTCCTATTATATCTGAAAAAAAAAAAAAAAAAACTCTACTCTTTTTTTTTTTTTTAGACGTTTTGTACTTAAAAAATAATAAACGTGTAGTTACAATATGGCAAAACTGTAATTTGAATTAAATGATCTTCTTTTAAATTCAAGTTTCAGAACTCTTGCAAGAGCACAACATGTAGGAGGCAAAAAGCAAATGTCAGCTGATAACTCTATGAAATAGAGTTATTTATTATGCTTTTAAGCTTATTAGTTGTTGATATTTTACGTTAATATGTCTTAGTTTTTAATATTTTATATTCATTTAAATAGTTTACTTTAATTTCTATTATTTTGGCTTTAATCGAGATTTTTAGTGTTCAATTTAATTTTTGTGTTTTGCTTTGCAGTAGGTGTTCACAATGACAACTAAGTAATGGCTCACTGAAAAGAAAAGACAAAGGAGCATAAAGCTGGAAAATAGACAATGCTGTAGCAAAGTCACAGCAAAGTGAAGCAGTGAAGAATTAAATTAAAAAGAATGTGGACCCCACTCTTGCTTTAGTTGGCAGTGACAAATTTGCCCATTCCTTGTATATGCATGCCAGCTGTAAAGATGCCACTAATATTGGCAACCTAAGGGAATACGTGGCACTAGGGCATCTGTGGAGAATAGAAAAAAGAGGAAAGTTTGCCTTTTGGGGGGAGGTAGCCGCTTCAGGGCAAAAAGGAGGAGAAGAGTGCAAAGAGAGATACATAGACCATTTTTGGGGAGAAAAATCAGAGAAGAAAATAGGGAAGAAGACAACGACAGAGAACGAAAAAGAGAGGGAGAAGGAGATCGAAGGAGTCGTGCGCTACTGCTTGGAGAGAAGGAATTCATCACTTTGCACATGCTCATCTCCTTGGTTTTCCACTTCTAGTCATATTAATTCGTTGGGATTTGTCTTATTTTCTCTCTATAAACTATGATTTCTTTTGTTGTTTCTTTTGGTTTTGAGTTTATTGAACGAATCATGATCTAATTTTCTTAGCTAGGATTATTGATGGAACCGAGGTTGTAATGATGATTTGCATATTATGTTGAATGCTCAGTAATTTTTGTTTCAGTTTATTCAAGTGTGTTGAATTGGTTAATCTCTATTTATTGTTTGGCCAGCAATTTATAGGGGAAATAAACTAGAATTAATTCTGGGAAGGTTAATTTTGGTTGGATCTAGCTTGAATATTATAAGAGTATAATATAGGAATATATTAATATCTTGTACAACCCATTAAAATTGGTGCTTAATCTTATGTTTGGAAAACTAAAATGCATAGGAATATGTTGATTTTTGTTTAAAGAACTATAGGCATAAATCTTTCGGAAGAAGATTGTGTAGAGTTTTTGGTTGACTGAATGAACTTTGCTACAGCATTCCTACAGCATTTGCGGTCAGTTTTGCAACTGAGGGGAAATCCGTAATCCTAGTTATTACCCATCCTTGATTCACAGTTTAAACCTTTGATATTGTCACATTTTACCTTTTGTTTACATTTTTATTTACGCCCTTTGGTTTATATTTTACTTTTTATAATTTTCGTATTTCAAATCAACTTCCAATTTGTTCTAGATTGATTGTTTTCTATAATTGAGTTTTTGATAATATAATCCATGTGGAGACGATACTCTACTCACTATTATATTACTTGTTTGATTACGTGCACTTGCGTAGCATTTTCGCATACATATTTTTAGCGAACAAGTTTTTGGCGCCATTGCCGGGGATTAGTATTATTGAAAATTGCTATTATAGAAACCAATTATTTCACTTTTATTTCGCTATTTTTAATTTAATTAAATTCTGATTTTTGTCTTTGCAGGTGTGGTTTTCTTGCATGAACAGGCCGAGGGACACAGATCTAGTTCCCCTCGATCCAGAAATTGAAAGAACTTTTAGAGCAAGAAGAAGGGAACAACAGGGAGCTGCAAGAATGGAAGGAAGGGCTGAAGGAGTAGTAGTGAATAATAATGTCAACAATGCTGCAGCAATCGCAGACGACAGAGACAGGGCAATAAGGGATTATGCTGTCCCTATGTTGCACGGGCTGCATCCTAGCATTGTTCGACCAGAAATTCAAGCCTAACAATTTGAGTTGAAGCCTGTGATGTTTCAAATGCTCCAAACAGTGGGTCAATTCAGTGGGATGCCAACCGAAGATCCTCATTTACACCTGAGATTGTTTATGGAAGTAAGTGACTCCTTCAAGCTTCATGGTGTAACTAAAGAAGCACTTCGACTCAAATTATTTCCTTATTCTCTACGAGACAGAGCCAGAGCCTGGTTGAACTCTTTACCACCAGATTCAGTAGCAACATGGAACGATTTGGCTGAGAAATTCTTGGTGAAGTATTTTCCTCCGAACAAAAATGCCAAGCTTCGGAATGACATCACATCATTTCAACAGATGGATGGAGAGGCCCTCTATGAAGCATGGGAGCGTTTTAAAGAGTTGCTGAGAAAATGCCCTTACCACGGACTTCCCCATTGGATCCAAATGGAGACTTTTTACAATGGTCTTAATGCTCAGACTCGGAGTATGGTGGATGCGTCTGCAAATGAAGCTCTTTTGATGAAGTCTTACAACGAGGCTTATGAGATCTTGGAGAGAATGTCCAACAATAACTACCAATGGCCTACGGAGAGAGTTGGTACAGGGAGGCGTGTGGCTGGAGTTCATGAAATGGATGCTGTGTCAGCTTTGACAGCCCAAATATCTTCATTGTCCAACATATTGAAGTCCATGAATATGGCAGCAGGGGCAAGTTCAGTGCAGGCAGTTGATGTTGTATGTGTTTATTGTGGTGATGGTCATTCATTTGAGAATTGCCCAGCTAACCCAGCTTCAGTTTGCTATGTGAATAATTTCAACATGAACAACAATCCATATTCCAACACTTACAACCCAGGGTGGAGGCAACATCCAAATTTCTCTTGGGCAAATCAGGGAATCAGTTCTTCAGCAGGGCCAAGCAAACTAACACACCCACCAGGTTTTCAACAGCAGCAACACCAAAGGCAACAACCTCAAGAGCAATCAAATTCCATTGAAGCACTACTCAAAGAGTACATGGCGAAGAATGATGCGATTATTCAGAATCAATCAGCTCTCATTCAGAGTCAAGCTGCGTCATTGAGAACATTGGAGAATCAAGTTGGGCAGTTAGCGAATGTTCTGAGTAATCGACCTCAAGGATCACTTCCTAGTGATACAGAAAATCCAAGAAGAGATGGTAAGGAGCATTGCAAGGCTATCACACTTCGTAATGGCAGACAAATTGAACAACCAGTTCGACAGCCTACCAAAGAGGCAGAACCCTCTTCAATCCAAAGTCAGCCAAGCCATCAATCAGAAAATGAAGCAGATCAGAATGCTACAGCAGAGCAAAATGCTATAGCAAAGTCGCAGCAAAGCTACAGCAAAGAAGATCAGAGAAATACAGAAGAGCGAAATGCTGCAGCAAAGCTACAGCAAAGCAGATCAGAGAGACCTCCACCACCATTTCCTCAACGATTTCAGAATCAAAAGCAGGACAAGCAATTTAGAAAGTTTTTAGACGTGTTTAAGCAGCTGCACATCAACATTCCACTTGGGGAAGCTTTGGAACAGATGCCTAGCTATGTTAAATTCATGAAGGACATTCTTTCGAAGAAACGAAGGCTAGGTGAGTTCGAGATGGTGGCACTAACTGAAGAGTGCAGTGCAATGTTGAAGAACAAGCTGCCACCTAAGCTGGAAGATCCTGGCAGTTTCACCATACCATGCTCTATTGGGAACCGGTACTTTGGAAGGGCACTATGTGATTTGGGAGCAAGCATAAATTTGATGCCCATGTCTATCTTCAAAAAGCTGGGAATTGGGGAAGTAAGACCTACAACAGTCACTCTCCAATTAGCTGACAGGTCATTTGCTCATCCAGAAGGGAAAATTGAAGATGTGCTCGTGAAGGTGGACAAATTTATTTTTCCAGTGGATTTCATTGTTATGGAATATGAAGCAGACACGGAGGTGCCGATTATTCTGGGAAGACCATTTTTGGCAACAGGCAGAACATTAATAGATGTGCAGAAAGACGAGTTGACTATGAGAGTTCATGATCAGCAGGTTACTTTCAACGTATTTAAGGCAATGTGTTTTGTTGATGATGTTGAGGAATGTTCAGCCATCACTGTTTTGGATTCACTAGTGGTTGGGGAATTTGAGAAGTCATGCTCTACTAAATTGAATAAGGAAGATGACCTGACTACTATTGAAGCAGATGAGAGAACCAATCATAATCAAGTCTTCTGGATAGAGAGCAAGCATACAGCAGCTAAAGTTGAGAAGCAATTTGAGTCCTTGGAGTTGTCAGAAAGGGCCTTTAAATCTCATAAACCATCTGTTGATGAACCACCTGTTTTGGAACTAAAACCTCTACCTACACACTTGAGGGATAGTGGTAGCAGAAAGAAAAAGCGAAAAAAAAAAACTGGATTCACAGGACATCGGCTGCACTTTGGATGTTTTGCTATCGAAAAATTTTTTTGTCAGAAAGACATGCTGCAGAAAACTCAGAGAGAACTTTCAAAGTTAATGGACAGCGACTTAAGCATTACTGGGATAATGGTTTATCAGCCGTCAGAAAACATCCATCTCGCTACAGATGCCTGAAATACCGCAAAGTCAGGCTGAAGACTCTAAAACAAGCGCTTGAGGGAGGCAACCCTATATTTTCAATTTCTTAAATTTTATTTAATTTGTTATTTTTGTTGATTTTCAGTTTTATTTCTTGTTCCACTCTGTTCTTGAATTTTTATTTTTATTTTTCTTTCTTTCGTGCAAGGTTTTCATCAGATTCAGGTGAGTTTGCTGTGGGATTGCCACAGCAAGGCTGCAGCAAAGTTGGGCAGCAACTGGGGAGCAATCTGTATAAAAATACTGTGGGATTGTCACAGCAAATCTGCAGCAAAGTTGGGTAGAAGTTGGAGAGCAATCTGTATAGAAATGCTGCGGGATTGCTCCAGCAAAGCTGCAGCAAAGTTAGACAGAAACTGGGGTGCAATCTGTATTGAAATGCTATGGATTGCTGCAGCTTTTCTGCAGCAAATTCAAAAAAAAAAAAAAAAAAAAAACTGTGGGATATATATATATATAGTTATTTATATATATACATATATATTTATATTTCGGTTTGATTAAAAAAAAAACATATATATCGATATATATATAAATATATATTAAGGTTTAAAAAATAAATAAATTTAGTAATTAATTACTTAATTATATACATATAAATATATATATAGAGGTTGCTGAACCCTACAGGTCCCACATCCTGTTTGTTTGCTTCTTCTACACCAACCAAGCATTGCCGCCGCCCAACAGTTCACCCACAAGCTCGCCCATCGATTTCGCCGAGCAAGAAGCCTGCCCCTGCCCAATCGCCAGCTGCACCGTTCTCTGCCAGTCTAGTCGCTGGCGCCGCCCCATTTTCAGTCCGACAGTTCAGCCAGCCCAGCCACTCGTTTCCCCGCCAGACCCAAATTCACCATTGTTGCCGACCAGCCAAGCTCAAGCCATATCCGCCCAGTCGAAACTGCCCCGTCCGACCCTCCTCTCTGACTCCGTTTGGTCCCAGTCAGCTGCTCGCGATATTCCAGCCACTGATTTGTCTCCTTCCACTGGTTCTGCCACAAACCAAGTTCACCGAATCAGCCAATAGAGGCCAGCCACCCAATACTCAGGGAGTTTCTCACTCTCTATTTTTCTTACTTTCCATTGTTTTGTGTTGTTTTGTTGTGTCTTTTTGTTCTTGCTCTGTTTTGTGTTGTTTGTTCAAGCAGTGAGGACACTGCTTAGTTAAAGTTTGGGGGTATTATTGGTTATTGGTGTTTGTTTGTATTATTGGTTAAGTTTGTTTTAGTTTTAGTCGATATAATTTTGTTCTGTGTTTCTCTATTTGTGTTATTTTAGTGGTTTGATTTTTAATGGTTTGTTTGTTTTCTTAAAAAAAAAAAAATTAAATATGTTTTGTTTGCTCTGGTTTTGCTATAGCAAAGTTGGTTTGAGGAAATTCTATGAGAAGTAAGAGTGTTTCGAAATTCTCAGAGTATGGAATGAATTAGCATGAGTTGAGTATTGTTGATGTTTATTATTGGTTTGCTCCTTAAATAAGATTGCTTGAATGATGCACATTATACTATAGCTTTGTGTTTCGTTTGGAGAACTTAGGAAAGTTTAAATCACAGTGAGAGTTTATGATTTTAGAACTGATTGTATGAAACTTTTGAGGCGAAACGGTAGGAAGCCAAATATCTTGGGATCTATTGATATGTATTTAGAGTTTTGGTATTTCAAAAAAGGCTGTTATTGAAGGGTTTATTAAAAAAAAAAAAAAAAAAAAAAACTACTCCGCTATTTGGAACCGCCTAGTAACCAGGAGTAACATGAGCCCCATGTGTACTTTTGCGTCAAAAAGTGGTTTTGAATATGAGTAGGCTATAGCAAATCTGATTTGTGACGTTGCTGAGTAACCGGGTGTTTTCATCACCAATGTTGACATTCGTGTAAAAAGGTAACAGTGACATGAAGGTTTTTTAAAAAAAATAAATAAATAAAAATAAATAAATAAAATAAATAAATACACCCTGTTCAAAGCCTTATGCAATAATCAATTAAACATGTGTAATCCCAAGTGTTTGATAAACTACTACTAGTGGAGAAGGAGGTATACAGTCAGCCTATTGAATCATTAACTAGGCTCAATGATCTTGGTTTGAATGACCTGAGTAATTCAAAGGATGCTTAGCTTTAGTCGCACACATACACCTTTAGAGGAGTCTTATTTGGGAGTGATTTCAGTTAGAACAATGCTGATATTTAATGAATGCTGATTTTGACCAGAAGCTGGAAATTAAGAAGCACCTCTGAGATTGGAGAATCACTTATTTAGCAACCAGAGCAGTTTCTGTTTTGTGTTTCGAGTTTTCTTTTTGTGTTTTGTGTTTTGTGTTATTTTGGCATTACTCGAGGACGAGCAATGACTTAAGTTTGGGGGTGTGATAACTCTATGAAATAGAGTTATTTATTATGCTTTTAAGCTTATTAGTTGTTGATATTTTACGTTAATATGTCTTAGTTTTTAATATTTTATATTCATTTAAATAGTTTACTTTAATTTCTATTATTTTGGCTTTAATCGAGATTTTTAGTGTTCAATTTAATTTTTGTGTTTTGCTTTGCAGTAGGTGTTCACAATGACAACTAAGTAATGGCTCACTGAAAAGAAAAGACAAAGGAGCATAAAGCTGGAAAATAGACAATGCTGTAGCAAAGTCACAGCAAAGTGAAGCAGTGAAGAATTAAATTAAAAAGAATGTGGACCCCACTCTTGCTTTAGTTGGCAGTGACAAATTTGCCCATTCCTTGTATATGCATGCCAGCTGTAAAGATGCCACTAATATTGGCAACCTAAGGGAATACGTGGCACTAGGGCATCTGTGGAGAATAGAAAAAAGAAGAAAGTTTGCCTTTTGGGGGGAGGTAGCCGCTTCAGGGCAAAAAGGAAGAGAAGAGTGCAAAGAGAGATACATAGACCATTTTTGGGGAGAAAAATCAGAGAAGAAAATAGGGAAGAAGACAACGACAGAGAACGAAAAAGAGAGGGAGAAGGAGATCGAAGGAGTCGTGCGCTACTGCTTGGAGAGAAGGAATTCATCACTTTGCACATGCTCATCTCCTTGGTTTTCCACTTCTAGTCATATTAATTCGTTGGGATTTGTCTTATTTTCTCTCTATAAACTATGGTTTCTTTTGTTGTTTCTTTTGGTTTTGAGTTTATTGAATGAATCATGAACTAATTTTCTTAGCTAGGATTATTGATGGAACCGAGGTTGTAATGATGATTTGCATATTATGTTGAATGCTCAGTAATTTTTGTTTCAGTTTATTCAAGTGTGTTGAATTGGTTAATCTCTATTTATTGTTTGGCCAGCAATTTATAGGGGAAATAAACTAGAATTAATTCTGGGAAGGTTAATTTTGGTTGGATCTAGCTTGAATATTATAAGAGTATAATATAGGAATATATTAATATCTTGTACAACCCATTAAAATTGGTGCTTAATCTTATGTTTGGAAAACTAAAATGCATAGGAATATGTTGATTTTTGTTTAAAGAACTATAGGCATAAATCTTTCGGAAGAAGATTGTGTAGAGTTTTTGGTTGACTGAATGAACTTTGCTACAGCATTCCTACAGCATTTGCGGTCAGTTTTGCAACTGAGGGGAAATCCGTAATCCTAGTTATTACCCATCCTTGATTCACAGTTTAAACCTTTGATATTGTCACATTTTACCTTTTGTTTACATTTTTATTTACGCCATTTGGTTTATATTTTACTTTTTATAATTTTCGTATTTCAAATCAACTTCCAATTTGTTCTAGATTGATTGTTTTCTATAATTGA
Organism: Ficus carica; assembly: GCA_009761775.1. Classification (NCBI taxonomy): domain Eukaryota; kingdom Viridiplantae; phylum Streptophyta; class Magnoliopsida; order Rosales; family Moraceae; genus Ficus; species Ficus carica. The sequence goes on from CM019746.1 coordinate 12,048,564, forward strand.
GTTTTTGATAATATAATCCCTGTGGAGACGATACTCTACTCACTATTATATTACTTGTTTGATTACGTGCACTTGCGTAGCATTTTCGCATACATATTTTTAGCGAACAAGTTTACTTTAATTTCTATTATTTTGGCCCGGCAACGGCGCCAAAAACTTGTTCGCTAAAAATATGTATGCGAAAATGCTACGCAAGTGCACGTAATCAAACAAGTAATATAATAGTGAGTAGAGTATCGTCTCCACAGGGATTTTATTATCAAAAACTCAATTATAGAAAACAATCAATCTAGAACAAATTGGAAGTTGATTTGAAATACGAAAATTATAAAAAGTAAAATATAAACCAAAGGGCGTAAATAAAAATGTAAACAAAAGGTAAAATGTGACAATATCAAAGGTTTAAACTGTGAATCAAGGATGGGTAATGGCTAGGATTACGGATTTCCCCTCAGTTGCAAAACTGACCGCAAATGCTGTAGGAATGCTGTAGCAAAGTTCATTCAGTCAACCAAAAACTCTACACAATCTTCTTCCGAAAGATTTATGCCTATAGTTCTTTAAACCAAAATCAATATATTCCTATGCATTTTAGTTTTCCAAACATAAGATTAAGCACCAATTTTAATGGGTTGTACAAGGTATTAATATATTCATATATTATACTCTTATAATATTCAAGCTAGATCCAACCAAAATTAACCTTCCCAGAATTAATTCTAGTTTATTTCCCCTATAAATTGCTGGCCAAACAATAAATAGAGATTAACCAATTCAACACACTTGAATAAACTGAAACAAAAATTACTGAGCATTCAACATAATATGCAAATCATCATTACAACCTCGGTTTCATCAATAATCCTAGCTAAGAAAATTAGTTCATGATTCGTTCAATAAACTCAAAACCAAAAGAAACAACAAAAGAAATCATAGTTTATAGAGAGAAAATAAGACAAATCCCAATGAATTAATATGACTAGAAGTGGAAAACCAAGGAGATGAGCATGTGCAAAGTGATGAATTCCTTCTCTCCAAGCAGTAGCGCACGACTCCTTCGATCTCCTTCTCCCTCTCTTTTTCGTTCCTTTTTCTCTAATTCTCTTCTTTGGTTTTTCGCCCCTCCTTTTCTCTTTGCACTCTTCTCCTTCTTTCTGCCCCAAAGCGGCTGCCTTTCCCCAAAAGGCAAACTTTCCTCTTTTTTCTATTCTCCACAGATGCCCTAGTGCCACGTATTCCCTTAGGTTGCCAATATTAGTGGCATCTTTACAGCTGGCATGCATATACAAGGAATGGGCAAATTTGTCACTGCCAACTAAAGCAAGAGTGGGGTCCACATTCTTTTTAATTTAATTCTTCACTGCTTCACTGAAAGCCAAAATAATATGTTCGCCAAAAACTAAAGCACAACACGTAGGAGGCAAAAAGCAAATGTCAGCTGCAGTGGTTGTGAGGAAAGACAGCAGTAGCAAAAAAAAAAGAGAAAAAAAAAAAAAAGGAAGACACCTAAACGATGCGTTTTTTACTACCAAAAAGGAATAGTAAATCCATGTCTACTCTTTTATTATAGTTAAGATATATATATATATATATATGTGTGTGTGTAATATATATATATATATATATATATAGATGGATATAGATAGATAGAGAAGAGATATAGATATTGAAAGATATAGAAGAAGATATAGATAGATAGAAGATTATAGAAGTATAAATACAGACATACATAGATATACTCAAATGGAGCAGATTTAGGGGAGCAACAAATTATTTTTCTTCTTAAATGGCCGGATGGACCATTTGATAGAATTTGAACGACATTTCAATTGTTTTGCTCCCCTATTTAAATGATTCATCTAAATGAAAATGTCCTAAATGTTTTGAAATGGTTGAAACAAACTGAGGATTAGTTCCCTGAGTACCTCTGTGTTGGGAACGAATGACAACATCTTAGATAATAATATTTGAGTGAAAATATTTGGAGACAACTACGTTGATACTCCTTGTGTTTTATCAAATTGCAGAAGCACTTCCTTAATAAAAACAAATATTGTCACTATTCTAACTCTATTAATTTTAATGTAGACTGACTGGAATATCCAAACTAATCCATCCAAGGATGAAAATGTTGGTGCCGATGAGGTTATCGATATTTTGATTTATAGATAATGTTGATGGAAATATTGATACGATGGATATCTTAAGAAAAAATGAAGACTTAGAGAAAAACTAATAATTTTTGCTCAAATTTTACAACATCTTATAAAATTAATATTATTTAATCTAAACAATTTAAAACAAAAAGAAAAGACATTTTCTAATCAAATATAAGAGTTAATTCACATGGTGCAACAAGAAATCACCTACAAACAAAATACAATAATTAAATAAAGTACATAAAAATCATGTGCCAAACATAATAGAATATAAACAAATTTAAAGTGTCTTCAATAACAAAAGGGATTCTAACATGTTAGAAAACATTAATATGTTTTGATATTGATTTAAACATTTTTAACGTAATAATAATTTATAATATAAGTAACATGATCTTAAAAATTATGAATTTTTATTGTTATGTATTGAATAATGTTGTTACATTATATTACAGTGAGAGAGAGAGAAAAAGAAAACAAAATATGCTATAAAATTTTTAGGTTTTGCAAAAAAATAAAAATTTTCCGAGTTTTTGAATATTATATGTTTGAAAGATATATTCCATTTTTGGAAACTGGAAAATTTTTTTAACTTTTTTCTTCATTCTCTCATTTGGAAAAAAAAAAAAAAAACTATATCATTTTTAAACTTATTTATAAAACATATATAAAAGTATCATGGATACTCACAGATATCAATCAGTATTGCACATATGTTTAGATATTGTGGACATTTGATGGACATTATGTAAAGAATATTTTTATTTCCTGTTATTTATGGCTGTACTTCAAAATATGGTTAACTTTGTGAAAATTATGATAATACATGGACATTTTTAATCTATGATCTCAATCATCACTCATTTGTGTATTTAGTCTGTTTGAATCGCATATTTATTTTTGAAATGAAAATTTTTTCTTGTTTGAAATGAGAAATTCATTTATTTTGAGAATGAAATGATATTTGGATGTGTAAATTTTTTTAAATAAGAAAAATTTAAAATTTATCGAGAAAGTTATAGTATAAGATCACGTTGGAAGAGTTTTTCAAAATAGAGTTTTATTGTTTGATCCACAACTTCAAATTCTACATTTCACATTCTCTCTATTTCATTTTTAAAAACTCAAATTTTAAAAGTTCATGAATTTCTCATTTCAAATCAAAATGAGATGATTCTTATGTCAAAATACTCATAACGACGATGTGAATAAAACAATATCAATTTTACATATTTTTTTCCAAATATATTTTAAAATTTTACATCATTTTTTATATCAAAGTTTATTTCCAAAAGTCCCCTTTTAAATACACTTTTTCAACCTAATATCTAAACTCCATCTCCAAAAATTTTACCAAGGATCCTAAAAAAATGATATTAAGAATTATATTTTATTTAATATTTTAATTTAATTTTAATTAAATTATATTTAAAAAAATAAATAAAAATTATAATTAATTATTAAAAAATCAATCAACCTCAATTTAAATATTTTATCTTCAATTAGTAAGCCAAATGTAACATTCGAATAAATGAAAGTTTTCCACCCAATTTTCAAATTGGCGTCCCAAACAATAGTAATTTGGCTATTGATTTATTACATCCCACTACAGCAGAAGTTCCTCCACTCCCAAAAACACCCTCACACGGTAGCGCCGCCTTCGCCGTCGACGTCCCACCACGGCGACCCCCTACCCCGGGCGAACTCTCCCACCGCGGCGTTCCCTTCCAGGCCGCAAATTGCAACCCAGGGTGCCCCAAAACCCCCTGTGCGAGCCACGCCGCTGTGGCCGCGTCCCTCCCTTCCGCGCCAGCCCACTCGCGACACTCCCTTCTCCGGTGAAGCCAACCACGAAATCACCTTCATCTTTGATTATTTTTCAGCTGAAAATAAGGGGAAAAAAAAAAAAATATAAAAAACCTCTCCAAGAACGAGGCCACATGGACCCACGACCGCCCCGCCAAATAACCCTCTTCGCCGCAGTGATTCTGGATAAAGCTTGGCTCTAAGAATTCCTTTCCTTGGCAATTCTTGTTTTCGTTCCTAACCCCAAAGCGTATCTGGATTTTGGGATTTCAACGAGTTCTTATTGGTAAGGTATTCTTTTGCAGCTTCTTCCAAAACTTCCCTTCCATTTGTGTGCCCAGTTTAGTGATTTTTGGTATTCTCTACTTGGTTGTGGCAGAGAATTTTGAATCTATTTATGAAGTGAAAAAAAAAAAAAAACTTTGGAATCAAGATGGCAAAACTTGTTAATACTGTTTTCCTTGAGGATTGGCTAAAGGGTATCAGTGGCTATGGTGGTAGTACTAGTAATAGTAACTTTAGCTCGAAAAACTCTTTATCTTCATCAGCTAGAGCAATCATTCAATCCTGGTCTGAGCTTAGAGACTCCCTGAAAAACCACTCATTCCATTCCCACCACCACCTCCAAGCTTTGAAATCTCTTGTTAACTCTCAATCTTCACTTCATGTTGCCGACCCTCAAGCAAAGCTTGTCCTCTCCATTCTTTCCTCTCCAAAACTCTCTCTCCCTCATGAGTCCTACCCTCTTTTGCTCCGGCTTCTCTACATATGGGTCAGGAAATCCACCCGACCCTCTTCGGCTCTGGTTGATTCGGCCGTGGAGGTCGTTTCGAGTAACTTATCTAATTTGTTTGATCATGTCATGAGTCCTCACCTGTTTTCAGAAGCAGTGTTGCTTTTGGGTTCCCTTGCTTTTGTGCGCTCGGCGTCTGAAAGCTCCAAAAGAGTTTGTTTGGAGCTGATATGTAGGCTGTTGGACGAGAAGTATCTGCTGATGGGCTCGTTTGAAGGGATTGCTCCTGATGTGCTAGCAGGAATTGGGTATGCCCTGTGTTCTTCTTTGAGGTTTCATTATATCAGAACTTTGGATTTTTTGTTGGGAGTTTGGGGTAAGGTAGATGGGCCTCGAGGTAGTCTTTCTAATGGCCTTATGATTCTGCATTTGGTTGAGTGGGTAATGTTATCTTTGTTCAATTTCCATTTATTGGAGAATGTTGCTGTTTTTTCTTTCGAAGCTTTGGAAACCAGCAGGGAAAAATATGTTCCATTTGCTGTTGTCATGGCTGCAGCTGGAGTGTTGAGGACTTTGAATAAATCTGCAGCCAGTGGCCTGCGCATGGATCTGCTCTCAAGGCTAAGAATTTCTGCGGAGGGTCGGATAGAGTCGGTGGCTAGGTCTTTGATTTCCCAAACGGATTTTGCGAATTATGGTAATGATATTTCAGTCAGCCTTTGCCTACAGTGTCTCTCATTAGCGTTGGCACGATGTGGACCAGTGTCTCCACGTTCCCCCTTCTTTGTATGCCTTTCATCTGCATTATTGACTGAAATCTTTCCGTTAAGACGTTTCTATGAAAAAGTGCTTGAATCCTTGTATAGCAATTCATCTGGATTGGTGCATAAGGAGATCAAACAACACTTGGAAAGTGTTCCTTTCCAGGAAGCTGGGACTATAACTCGTGTTTTTTGCAATCAGTATGTTTCAGCAGGTGAGGAGAGCCAAAGTATGGTTGAGAACCTGGTATGGAATTACTGTCATCATCTTTATGCGGAGCATCGGAAAGTGGCTCTAGAACTTCGAGGTGAAAAGGATGAGTTACTTGTGGATTTGGAGAAAATCACTGAATCTGCTTTCCTTATGGTTATAGTTTTCGCATTGGCAGTCACGAAACACAAGTTTACCACTAAATTGGACCAGGAAACTAAAATGAACTTATCTGTTCGAATACTGGTTGCATTTTCTTGTTTGGAGTACTTCCGACGCATCCGTTTGCCCGAGTATATGGATACTATTCGAGCGGTTGTAGTGAGCATTCAAGAGAATGATTCTGCTTGTGTCTCGTTTGTAGAATCCATACCCACTTATGGTGATCTCACAAAGGGGCCTGGTATGTTCTTTGTCAATTAGTTTTAAATTTCATGCGAAACTTTTACATATGTCTACCCATATTAATAAGTTTCTTATTTTTATTTTTCTTTTGTTCTATTCACCTTTTACTCATCTTGGTTATCATATCATGTCTTTGTTAATATGATTATATGATTTACTCACCTATATAATATGTTAATACAACTGTGCAGACCTCTCTCTTCATCGCAAAACAGATTACATATGGTGCAAAGACGAGGTTCAGACTGCACGAGTTCTTTTTTACCTGCGAGTAATTGCTACTTGCATTGAACGTTTGCCAGGCCTTGTATTTGGCAAGGCGGTAGCTCCAACAATGTTCTTGTATCCTTTACCAAAAACTTGGTCCTGATGGAAATACCTTATTTGCATATAGTGGTTATTTTACTTCCTTATTAAAAAGCAATCAGATATTTGGGACATCCAAATGGAAAAGTGGCTAGAGCCTCACATTCTTTGTTTGTCGCATTTGTATCCTTGGGAAAAGATTCTGAGCAAGAAGAAAGAGTGTCCTTAAAGGAGCAGCTTGCTTTCTACTACGTGCAAAGATCATTAATGGTATAGGTCGTTATTTCTACTTATTCTTTAACTCATATTTTGATGCTAAATTTTTCTTTGATGTGAATGTAGGGTTATCCTGGCATTACTCCTTTTGAAGGTATGGCTTCTGGAGTTGCGGCCTTGTTTCGACATCTTCCTGCCGGAAGCCCAGCCATATTTTATTGTATCCATTGTCTAGTTGAAAAGGCTAATAAGTTATGTATAGAAGATGTCTCTCAGCATACTGATATGTGGAAGAACTGGCAAGGAGACTCGGAGTCTTGCAAGAAACTTCTAGATTTGCTTTTACGGCTTATTTCCCTGGTCGATATTCAGGTAAGACGAAATGGACGTTTCATGTCCCAAAAGTTTTACAAGTTTTACTCCTTCCTCATATACCAATTTTGGTTTGAATTGATTTGATTTGATAGTTGCATTTACTTCATTTTTCAGGTACTACCAGACTTGATGAAGTTGTTGGCACAGCTGATCACGCAGCTACCGAAAGATGGGCAGATTATGGTTCTGAATGACTTGTATTCTTTGGTCGCGGAATCTGATGATGTTACACGCAAGCCCACATTAGTTTCGTGGTTACAATCATTGTCTTACCTTTGCTTTCAATCTAAAAGTGGAAGTTCGACCTCTGACAGGAAGGAAAATAAAGAAAAGATTAGTCATGCGCAGAAAACGGATAAAGCGAGTCATAATACCTTAAATGCTCGACTATGAGGAAAAGAGGTGCAGTTATTCAATTATTGGCCTTTCGATGCATGCATACTTTTTTTGTAGGTCAGGTATATTAGAGAACTTGTTCACTAGATTCTGAGTAACAATAAATTTGGGAATAAAGTTGTTTTGCATATCTCTTCATAAATGCAATAATTAGACAAACAAAAGGCTGTTGTTGTTTTTACATACTTCGTAAAAAATGCAGTCATTGCAGACTAAATTAGCTCATTTGAATTTTTACATCACTCATTGTCATTGTTTATGCAACTTACTAACAACTGCCGTCTTTCTTTATCGAACTTCGCTTCTAGAAATCCTAGAATTTTAATATCATATTTTGAGAATTAAGTTGTATAAATGTCAGGAGGACCATGGCTTTTAGTTTCTGCAGTATGCATTTAACCTGTTACGAATTTTTTAGTATTCTGCTTAAAATTGACAAGTAAAAAAAAGATAACACGAAAAACTGCAGGGAGGTTGTTGCTTCGATGCATTATCCAATCATCGTCGTCTTTGACATACATGGAAGATTCTTCCAAAGTAGTGAAGACTTAATGGTCTATACCCTGTACTTGGATCGTTCTCGATTTTCCTTTCTCTGTATCCAATCAGAGGGAAGAAATTTCTTTAGGATGTTATCATAGTTTGATGATTGATCATCGTTGCCATTCAAGATTCACTTATGAAATTCACTTTATTTTATTCTTTTATATTATTGTTATTGAATTCCTTCTGTTTTATCATCTAAGATTTGACACTTTTTTCATTCCCTCTTTCTTGGAAATGCATGGCCTCCGTATTCTTAGAGATACTTTAGGTGCTGGCTGCAGTAGTCCCGGTCCCGCCTTTTCTTTGCCGAGTCTTTCTTGCAGAGAGTAGAGTTGGCATTTTAATTGTCGTGGCTACCTGCAAGATTGGGTATTTAAACAGGGGTGGAGGCGGGAGCTGGAATAAGGGCTGATAACAATGGCCCCGTGTCGGGTTGTGGCGGTTACAGGGGAAGCGTCCATGACCAGATATGCCTATTCTTTTTGAATTTTTTTTGGCTAATAATGTACTTTTTGGATACGAAATCAGAATATATACTGCTGAACTGAAAACATGAGGTTAAAAAAAAAGTAATCCTTCCTCAACTTTATGGTCATTCACAGTTTGACCACCTATCGATTGGGATTTCCCAACCCCGACACCCTGACCCTGCCTTCAGTTTAACACACATGAAATATATGTCAAGGATTTTGTGTACATAGCATTTCATCATATCTGTGACTGCGACTATTTGGCCATGCTGAGGCTTGTTTGTGACCTATTTTCTATTTGTTCCATCAACAGTTTTCTTCACTTCAAGCTCAATTTTTCTAATTTCTCTAGTCTTTCCTGGAGTTGTTATGTCCTTAACTTGCTCAAACGTTAACGTTGTGACTTAGTGTTTTTGTCTGAAAAACCTTGTTCAAATAGATATGACTGTAAAGGTATGCTTCTTCAACTTGCTAGGTCAGGGCAGGTGCGTGCTGCCTTTGGCTTGTGCAGTAGGGCGGTTTTGACTTGAGTTATGGCAAGTTTATTTGAGCTTTAATTGCAGCCTTTCCCTATTCCTTACTATTTCATATCAGACTTGGGAACTACAATGAACAATCTACAATAGCTCTCCTATATTAGACACGCTTCAATGCAGTTCAGAGCTAGGTGGAAGGACTAGGGTTAGACATTCAATGGTTTTAGATTTGTGATCGATGATGGGCTTGGAAGCCAAACTTGGTTTGACACTATGCAGTAAAAGACTTCGAATCAAATCCCTCATTAGTCATTTCTGTGTCGAACAGGTTTCTAATATGGCGATAAAGGAGGAGGCGAGTATTCCCTTTGAAAGCAATGCGGACAAAGAATTTGGAAATGACATCATCGAGGAGACTGTAAATCTCAAGCACATTTGCAGAGTATATTGGGAACTTAGGTGGGTAGCCATATTTTGACCACCTTTTTTAAAAAAAAAGCCGAACTTTTATTTTTCTTTGGTAAATGGCTGTTTTTTTTCTTGTTAATGATGGTCCCTCTAATAGATCAGTCCATCATTGTGTGCCAATGGTATATCACCGATAGATTGGTACTCACTTGTCACATAAAATGGTTCTGAGAAATTGAGATTGGAGTTGGTGTCCATAACATTTTTCTACTCCTTTGAGTGCAAACAAAGAAGTCATGTAATATAAAGAAGTCTGAAATCAGAAGAAAAACATTCATATAACCACATATACCACAATTAAGATTAGTACCTCATACATAGCGAGGAACAAAAAAGGTTAGACCTTGGGAATGAATGGGTTGAAACTCATAATTTCATTATTAAAATATTTGTAAAATTACCATTGAAGCAAGCTTGTGACATGACAAAATAACGCTCCGAGTTAAATGTGAAAATATCACTTTATTGATAAAATATGAGTCCACATTCTATAATATAGTCTCCATTTGATGAGGTATACAAGAGCAAGTTCTCTATACCCCACATGAATTTCCACCAGGTCCCCCAAAGGCGAAAGTTTTTCCCCAATAGTTACCAAAGTAGGTTACATCATAGAAGAGGTTGAGGCATCACCCACTGTCTGCACGTTTGAATCATCTATATCAACCAAATTGTAGTCCGAACCCGAAATCTGGACATGCGAAAAGTAACACGATCGTTTCAGATCGTTAGACGGCAGGTGGCCACTCCCCATTGGTGGACTGCTCCCATCTGCGGAGTTTTTTTATTATTCCTCCATAACGCACTGTGGTAGCCCCCGTGGACAACCTGGTGAAAATCCTCGCAGGCCAATATCCTATTTGTATGCTGTCGAAAGCTATGACCCATCAGTTCCCGTTAGCTTCGTCCTGTCGAGTGCGTATTAGTAAATAACTAAATTTACACTCACTACTACCCGGATTTTGTAATTGTTATGTAAAACAACAGTTGTTAAATGTCCAAAAAAAGAAGGCAAGGGAAATCCTTGGCCCCAGTTTGGTTCATAGAATCGACCTCACAATTAGAACTCCCATAAAAATTTGAATTTTCTGTTGAAATTTACTATTCAAACCTATGAATCAAATGGTCTATTGATAATTGTTTTTGAATAAAATTTGTTCGATTAGTATATTGCATATTTATATATATATATATATATATAAATATTACCTGTATGATCTTGATTCTAGTAGCATAATGTGTTCCTCCATAGATGGAAGTATTTCCAAATGGTTGACCTAGGTAACATTGAGTGTGCACTTGAACAAAACCTGGGCAAACCGTGTCGTAGCACCCTATTTGTCTATAGCCATCTGCCTGTAAATTGCCTAAAAACTAAATTAATTACTCCAGGGTGGTTTTTCTTCGATTTAAAAAAAAAAAAAACAGAAATGTGGGGTCCACTTACTGTCCAATATCCACTCACTCTTGTTTGGTGGTCACCATATACTTTTGGGTTTACCTAAGGTATGCATATCAAAAAACACATTAATTTCTAATTACAAAAAAAGTAACATAATTTTCTCATTTGAAATGTTGCTAACAACATAAAAATTATATAACATTGCAAAAATTGAAGAAAAAGAAAGAGAAAAATGATTAGTAAATCAGATTTCGTACTGCCCATCCGAGTTGTATGACGTCATCATGGGGATATTTGGTCCCGCTTATAATTCAAATTTGAGCCATACTATATTGGTCTGAGTTCACGGTAGGATTATACACGTTCATATTTGCTCCTGCTGTATGGTACGTGTCCCCCTTATCATTTCCAATTGATGCAAACTGAAATAGCAAAGAAACAAATTAACATCCCATCACACTTACTTGTAGAAATATATGATGTGTATGTATCTGTTTTGTGCATTATGTTTTTGGCAAAGTATTTGTTTGGGGGGTAGAGAGATCCTTGTTAGTGGCTGACATGGATGTTAGGCGATGGTCAGAGATTTAGAATTTTTGAAGATCTGTGGTTGCCACATCTGACGACGGATAGTGGAATAGAAGTGTAAATCGATGATAATTTCTTGCCTGCTGATTCTGAGTTGATTTAGTCTAAATGTGGAATTATCTGTGGCATTTAAAGATCCCTAGTAATTAAAACGATAATTTTCCTATGGAGGGCCTTTAAGGATATCCTGCCTACTCGTGTGGGGATTCAAAGAAGGGCATGTCACAAAATCTAGGACTTGTCAGTGATGCTCATAAGCGCTTGAACCGGTGTTCCATGCGGTGACAAGTTGCAAGAAAGCCTCTGAGATCTGATCTAAGATTCATTTATGGTCATCCTCGTCTCTTTTTTCGGTCAGTAGTTAGCTTTGTTGATTTAGCTATTTACCTCTAAAAAAATCTTATCCTCTAAAAAACTGTCGAAAGACCAAGTTGGCTTCTTTGCTACTTTAGCTTGGTTCATTTGGCTTGAGAGGAATTGTTCGGTGCATGGTAAGAAGACGCATTCGGATGACTTTTTCTTGAAGAGAACTTCTACTTCATGGTAAAGAATTTCTGAGTTGCATTTCACGGTTGACCATAACCAAATACCTGCAGGAGTTCATGAGCAGAATTGATCACCACCATCGGTTGGTTGCCTCAGGTTCAATGTTGACGTTGTTGTTGCTCCAGGAAACGACTTTTTTTAGTATCGGTTTAGTCATCCGCGACCATAAGGACTTTGTTTTGGGGTCTATGGCGGAGAAGGTTATGGCCACTTTCCTGCCTCTAATCTATAGCTGAATTGACAGCTATTAGGGAAGGAGTTTTATTTACTATTGATTGTGGTTTCTTACCTAAGTTCATAGAAAGTGATTGTAAGTGAGCTGTTAACTCTGTTAATCATTATCTACTTGGGCAGCTAAGGGTCCTATGTCTCTGATGTTATTCATTTTGTTAGAAGTGTCGTGGTCAGGGATGAAGTCAGGTAAGTTATTTAGGGGAGGTTGAATTAAGGCAAGCCTTGAACTAAAAATAGTCTAATAAACACTAAAAATTTAGGGGAAATTTTCCTTCAAAAACAAAATTTACAGAGAGGAGGGGGGACGGGACGCTAAAAGAGAAAATTAGAGGGGAATTTACTTATTTATTTATTTTTTTTTAGAGAACTTTTTAAGGGGCCACCATGGGCCGGGGTTCCAGCCTTCCCTCCTCACACCGAGCCCATGGCGCCTTCATCTCTGGTGGTGGTTTTGTTAGCTTCATCTATAGGTACTGGCTTGATCCTAATTGTATTTTCTCTATCGTTCTTAAAGGGACAATGTATAATGTATTGTAGTTATAGCTATATCATTTACCCTAAAAAAAAAAGTAGAAAAAATTAAGAAAAGAATTTGCTTGATTAAAGGCTATATATATGTATGCCAAGAGGGAAAGAAAAGAAATAAAGTTATGTAATCTAGCTATCCTGGTGAGTTTGTAGTCAAGATTTGAATATTGGGTAACAATCTTTAAGGATCTCATAGGATCATATCTACACATATTCTTATTGTTAACACAATCTGTATGATATGGTTAGGATGGCGTGTTTCTCGTTGAGAGATAGGCTTGACAGTAAGTCCTTAACAATATTCATGTCAGAGTGTGATAAAACTCCCTTCCGGGAAACACAAGTACTTTCACTAATCCTCTCATGCCCAACTTTCTGTTTCCATTTCTTTATCAAGCTTTTTGAGAAGCTCGGTCTTAACTATAAGAATTATCATCAATTGGATTTAGCAAATAATAATAATAATAATAATAACAATAACAATAATAATAATAATAATATCAATTGGTCAATACAAGAGAACAATCATACTTGAAAAGAAAATCCAAGTACATTAAAGGAAAAGCTATAGATATTAGTATAGTGTACTTATTTATTTATTTTATATAATTAACTTATTATTCAAGATCTAAGAATGGTAATGTGATCAATCGCTTAGCAAAATAATGAGTTTACACAGGAAAAGAAAAAGGAAAAGCTACAAGACTTGTCGTGAGTGTACGGGCTGATCAGTAAAAAGGATTATCGTTTTGTCTTTTTGACGAGTAAAATGATAAAATGACGTAACATTAATTTATTGTAGTTGTCCTCTGTTTGTTTTAAAATTCACGTGATTATTTTTTATAACAATAATTTGATATGAAGTGTTTCAACATTAAAATTTGTCTGTGTTCAATGAAATTGTGTGAACCAAACCCATCTTCTATTTTAAAAATGTAGAAAAGTTATGTTAAACCCGATAAATTATCTTTGTACGTTTGAAAACATAGAATGAACTTTTGTATTTTATTTTATTTTTTATAAATTAAACACGTTAGAGGATTTTGTCAAAGTCTCTTCTATGAAAAAGACAATTTTATATCACAAACCTCCAAAAGTATAATATTTTTTTTTTAAATTTCATTTGGAAACATTATAAATGAGCGTTTTACTCGAAACATTTTAGATGAGCGTTTGACTTCAAACATTGCAAAATATTATGATTTGGATGTTTTAAGTAAAATATCAAATGAAAGAGGAGGGTTAAAATTTTGATTGTTTGGATGTTTTCATAGGGTTTTTTATAGTGTAAAATGTTTTCATTCAGATGTCACTAATATATAAATTATTTATATTTAGATTTTTTTTTCTCAAACGGATATTAAATTAAGATGGTTGAATAGACTCAATGAAATATTTTTGATTCTTAGAAGAATAAAACAAAGTTTCTAATTTTTAGGAGTATGAATTTGAGTAAAAAACACAAACAAAATTTAACTAGGAAAAAATTGAGGGGGACTTAAGCCCCCCCCTGCCCCCCATGGGCCTTATAATATTCCCTTTGTCCCTGTATGTAATATACATATAGCATATATTTACAAACAACGGTGGCATTTTTTTTTTTATGAGGATTCAATTTTGAGTGGAATAAAATAAAAAGAAATAAAAATTTTAAAGGTAAATTAAAAAAAAAACAAAGATAAATTCACTCTGGGTGGAATCCTTCACTTGACAATGGATAGCTCCACCCCTTTTTTGTTTTTATTTTTGTTTTTATTTTTTTTCGTCTAAAAAAAAAAAAAAAAAAAAAACCGCTGTGAGCACTTTTTCCTTGTGCAAGATTATATAATTTCTGTTTACAAGATTGAGATACACATACCAGGAGGATCTCTTGTATATTTGTCTCGTACGAAATATCTGATTGACGTTGTTCAGCAAAGTTCCTAATTCCTTGGACTCCATAGCAGCATAAACAAAAACTAAAAATTAAAGAAATCAGAAAACTGAGAGCCATTGTAACCTTCATATCTCTTATATTCATTCGCTAATTTGTCTTTTCCACTCTAATATTCCAAAACAACATTGGTCTATACATAATGGCGTAGACATTTGTTTGCCAAATAAAAAAAAAAAATGACATTGATATTTAATTTATAATATGAAAATTTAGTTATCTACTCAATTCTTTTGCTAGAAAGAACGAACCTAAAAGGAAGAGAATCAAGACTCTGGAGTGTGTGTGTGTGAATATATATATATATATATTCCCCATCTTGCTACTTACAAATATAGCCATCAATTAATTGTATGGTTTTCTTCTAATGTCTCTAGTTCTATTCAACCATGGTTGTCTTTTTCACCTAATTATATATTATGTAATTTAAATAAATTTTTTATTTCATTTATTATCTATATTTATGAGCAAAAATCTAAAGGGTTAATTTCACTTTTAGCACTTGTGGAATAAATTATATTAAAAACAACATCATTTTTTGTATCATTCACTTTTAGCACCGCCACGTCACCACCCTCCCTTGTATGTGGAGCCCAACAGCATTAAATGTATCAAAAGTTACATATTTACCCTCATCTCTCTCGCATGGCCCAAACAAAAATGTGCCAAACCAGTATCTACAGTATTTTAGAGAGAGAAAATGAAATCTAGAGAGAGAAATAGTTACAATCGACCGGAACTGCTCGGAAACCGTCCGAAACCACCACGAAAGGCATCTATAAACAGCTTCGGAATATGGGAAGGCCACCTACTTAGAATAGTTTAAAAAACCGGCATCAGAGATCGAGAGAATGGTGGCCGATGAAGGGTTGAGGGGAAATCGAAGTTAAGGAATCAAAGAAGTTGAAAGTTAAAAAAATTGCTTTTTCGTTTCAATGTTTAAAAAGTTTGCGTTTAACGCTTTGTTTGCAAAGAGGGAAAAAAATTTCATTATGAAAATTAATTTGTTTAACAGTTGGTCTTCTTACAGGATCGGTCATTTTCATAATGACCGTCTCGTAATTTTCGTTGTGACCCTTGTAACTGTTAAATTTTCGCATATAATTTTGGTCACAATGATATTGACCAGGTGGTCATTATTTTTATGACCCCTTTTTGGTCAAACATCCTTCTACCTGATCGGTCATTTTCATAATGACCCCATGATCATTATCGTTGTGACCCCTGTAAATGGTCAATACGGTGACGTATTGGTCAAAGTGTTAGACTATCGGTCATAACATTTATGACCAGGTCATAACGGTTATGACCACCTGTTATGACCGATGTGTTAAAAATATAGAAGGCTACCTCTAGAGAAAAGTTAAAAAAAAAAAAAAAAAAAAACCATCGTGTGAAGTTATTTGCAGACGGTCAAAACGATGTTGCCCCTATTGTGAGACAAAGGATTTTTTAAACTTTTTTTTTTTTTTTTTTCCAAACAATGAATCTTAGTTTTAAAATAGTAACTAATTGGTAGTTACTCTCATCACATGGAATTAAAAAAAAAAATTAAATTAAAAAACCCTCGTGTGAAGTTATTTGCTGATGGTCATAACGATGTTGACCGAGCGGTCATCACTGTTATGACCGTCTGCCCCTATTGTGAAACAAAGGATTTTTTGAACTTTTATTTTATTTTATTTTTTCAAAAATGAATCTTAGTTTTGAAATAGTAACTAATTGGTAGTTACTTTCATCACATGGAATTTAAACAAAAATTAAATTAAAAAACCCTCGTGTGAAGTTATTTGCAGACGGTCATAACGATGTTGACCGAGCAGTCATCACTGTTATGACCGTCTGGCTCTATTGTGAAACAAAGGATTTTTTAAACTTTTTTTTTTTTTTTTTCCAATAATGAATCTTAGTTTTAAAATAGTAACTAATTGGTAGTTACTCTCATCACATGGAATTAAAAAAAAATTAAATTAAAAAACCCTCGTGTGAAGTTATTTGCTGACGGTCATAACGATGTTGACCGAGCGGTCATTACTTTTATGACCGTCTGCCCCTATTGTGAAACAAAGATTTTTTGAACTTTTTTTTTTCCCTCAAAAATGAATCTTAGTTTTGAAATAGTAACTAATTGGTAGTTATTCTCATCACATGGAATTTAAACAAAAATTAAATTAAAAAACCCTCGTGTGAAGTTATTTGCAGACGGTCATAACGATGTTGACCGAGCGGTCATCACTGTTATGACCGTCTGGCCCTATTGTGAAACAAATGATTTTTTAACCGTTATGACTGCAACCGGTCATAACGGTGTTGACCAGATGGTCATAGCCGTGTTGACCACTCGGTCATAACCGTTATGACCATCTAGTCATAACGAATCTGACCGGATGGTCATAATGTTGATGACCACCAATTGATATACACAATAAAAAAAAAAAAAAAAAAGGAAAAAATTACCTCGTCTTCGCCGAGCGTGGTAAAAGCAGCCACAACATCATTAAACTTGACATTTTCAGCGGTGGTCCATGACGTCATACGGGGAATGGCTGGCTCGTACTTGGTGGTGAATTTGGTTGCTATCGATGGGATGGTCTCATATGCCCAAACGAGTAAGGCATGAGGAAACCCCGGAAGACTGTAATGGACTGTGGCATTTTTTTTTTAATGGTCTTTTCTTCGAAGACATCCTGTTGTCCACAGTATGGCAGATTGCAGCCTGTGTTGCCTCCCATGAGAGCACTCCCCAAGGAAAAGAATTGAAAGCATCCAAATCATCAGCAAGAGCAAAAAACTCTGGGCCAATCTTCACGGCGCTTGCATTTGATAGGGGGATGGAAAACATAATGTATAGAAGGCTAAGCTTGACCGCGTCGTCGTCGTTGTCAAACTTAGCATTCGACATCTGCACCTCCAAATTTTCTCTTGACACACCCTCAACGTCGAAAAATATCTTGCAATTAATCGGCTTTTGACGACGGGGAGATGAGTAGACCCTACACAGTTCAGGCCGGTTATTAGGCAGAACTCGTTGATGGAAAATCTGCCGACGGCTTCACCAAGCTCAAAGCAGAGGGCATCACCCATTCCTCTGTGCGACATCAGGCGCATCGCAATGTTGTGGAATATCTGGCCAGCCCAATCAAGAGTATCTAAATGCATAAACTGTTGAATGCATGGCTGCTGTTTGACGGACTCGTACTGTCGCGGAGACAACCATTGACACAAAATTTTCATTGTCTCCGTTATGTTAACAAAAGTATTTATTTTCGCCCTTGTAGTTTCACTGTCCGGTACGAGTCGAACATATTGACTCTGCGTTAATGGTAAAATAAAAAAAATGTTAAATATCACAACGAGGATTTATTGTGACAAAATACCTGGCATAATATCACATAAAAAAAAAAGCGAGGATTTGGCATATTAAACTCAACACAAAAAATGACCAAGTCATCATGAAAATGACGATAATAACTTATAAAAACTGAGTAATTATTTTTGTGACTAACAAGTCATCATGAAAATGACCATCTGGAAATAACTAAGATCTTAGTAATTATGTCCAAAGAGAGTCAATACAAAGAGTTGTGCAATTACAAAATCGTACAAACTGATCACAAGATTAGTATATATATTAATATCACCTACAAATTCATTACTTTCATACAAACTTCGACGAAACTCTGAGCAAACAATATATAAACAAAAACACACAATGATACAAATGGTTGGTTTATGTAACTTTAAGTATTTTAAAGAAAACATTAACTGAGTAATTATGTGAGTTGTATACTATTTAACCATAACATATATAAAAATGGGAACTTTTTAATATATAATCAATAAAAACTGAACATTCTTTCTGAAACATATTAAAACTGTACACTTTTTAAACAAAAATAAAAAATAAAAAAAAACCATCGTTTTTTACCTCTTCAGATTTCGTAATTTCTTCAGATTTTGAATCCTTCACATCTACTTCCTTATGCTTTCTCTTCATATTTTTAGGACTTTTATCAGCCGATGAACTTTTGGTTGACTTAACTCGGATTGGCTTCTTCTCCAGACTAGTGTTTTTCTCAGACATTTTAGTGGGTGTTGACATGGGTAGTTTTTTCACGATTATACAACGTTATCAGACGTCCAAGCAGTTTATAGAAGGATTTTGTTGGTGGTTTAGGACGGTTATCGAGCGGTTATGGGTCGATATCTGCTGGTTGAAACGCTTTCTCTCTCTAGAAACGGAGTTTCTCTCTCTAAAAAAACTGTAGAAGCTGGTTTGAAATATTTATTAGGGCTTTCGAGGGAGAGTGAGGTTTAGGCGGGTAGGAGAGGAGGGCAAATCGGGGATTTGGCATTTGGGACGCAAATCAAAGACTGTTGGTATTCTTAAGAATACGGTTATTTTCATATTGACCGCCTGATCAATATCGTTGTGACCATCTGTTAGATGCAAAAATTACCCATTTACAGCGGTCACAACGATAATGACCATGCGGTCATTATGACAATGACCGTATTTGTACGAATACCAACGCAGACATTGATTAGATCGACATGCCATCAATTAATACCAAATCCTCGATTTGTGTGTAAAGTGAAAAAAAAAAAAGAAAACAATTAATTTGTATAACTTTCGATACAAGCAAAAAATACAGTCATTTTCATAATGACCACCTGGTCATTTTCGTTGTGACCCCTGCCCACGTTTTCAGAAAACAAATCCTATACAATGAAAAACAAAATTTAAATAAGTTATGAAAAAAAAATATTTTTTTTTGGGCCTTCTAAAAATACGGTCATTTTCATAATTACCAACTAGTCATTATCGTTGTGACCAAGGTTAAATGACCAATTTTAACCATTTACTGGGGTCACAACGATAATGACCAGTTGGTAATTATGAAAATAACCGTATTTTTTAGAAGGACCAATATTTTAGGTAGATTTATAACTGATTTAAAATTTTTTTTATTCCTTTACCCACAAATCGAGGATTTGTTTATGATTGATGGCATGTCGATCTAATCAATGTCTGTTGGTATTCGTAAAAATACAGTCATCTTCATATTGACCGCTTGGTCATTATCGTTGTGACCAAGGTTAGTTACTAAAATTGGTCATTTAATCTTGGTCACAACGATAATGACCAGATGGTCATTATGAAAATGACCGTATTTTTAGAAAATAAAAAAAATTTTTTACGAAAAACTTATTAAATTTTTTTTTTCTTGTTCAAATTTGTTTTCTGAAAACGTGGGCAGGTGTCACAACGAAAATGACCAGGTGGTCATTATGAAAATGACCGTATTTTTTGCTTGTATCGAATGTTATGCAAATTAATTGTTTTTTTTTTTTTCACTTTACACACAAATCAATGATTTGGCATTAATTGATGGCATGTCGATCTAATCAATGTCTGCATTGGTATTCGTATAAATACGGTCATTGTCATAATGACCACATGGTCATTATTGTTGTAACAAGGGTTAAATACATAAATTGGTAATTTACAGGAATCACAACGATAATGACCAGGAGGTCATTATGAAAATGACCGATTATGTAGAAGTATCAAATGTTAGGCAAATGCATTACTTATTTTAATTTCTTTTCGGTTAAAAAATTCCATGTTACGAGTGTGACTACCAATTAGTTACTATTTCAAAACTAAGATTCATTTAAAAAAAAAAGTTAGTTCAAAAGATCATTTGTTTCACAATAGTGGCAGACAGTCATAACAGTGATGACCACTCAGTCAACATCGTTATGACCGTCTACAAATAACTTCACATGAGGGTTTTTTAATTTTTTTTTAAACATTCCATGTGACGAGGGTAACTACCAATTAGTTACTATTTCAAAACTAAGATTCATTTTTGAAAAAAAAAAAAAAAGTTAGTTCAAAAGATCATTTGTTTCACAATAGTGGCAGACGGTCATAACAGTGATGACCACTCGGTCAACATCATTATGACCTTCTGCAAATAACTTCACACGAGAGTTTTTTAATTTTTTTTTAAACATTCCATGTGACGAGAGTAACTACCAATTAATTACTATTTCAAAACTAAGATTCATTTTTGAAAAAAAAAAAAAAGTTAGTTCAAAAGATCATTTGTTTCACAATAGTGGCAGACGGTCATAACAGTGATGACCACTCGGTCAACATCGTTATGACCGTCTGTAAATAACTTCACACGAGGGTTTTTAAATTTTTTTTAAACATTCCATGTGACGAGAGTAACTACCAATTAGTTACTATTTCAAAACTAAGATTCATTTTTGAAAAAAAAAAAAGGTTAGTTCAAAAGATCATTTGTTTCAAAATAGTGGCAGACGGTCATAATAGTGATGACCACTCGGTCAACATCGTTATGACCGTCTGTAAATAACTTCACACGAGGGTTTTTTAATTTTTTTTTAAACTTTCCATGTGACGAGAGTAACTACCAATTAGTTACTATTTCAAAACTGAGATTCATTTTTGAAAAAAAAAAAAAGTTAGTTCAAAAGATCATTTGTTTCACAATAATGGCAGACGGTCATAACAGTGATGACCACTCGGTCAACATCGTTATGACCGTCTGCAAATAACTTCACACGAGGGTTTTTTAATTTTTTTTTTAACATTCCATGTGACGAGAGTAACTACCAATTAGTTACTATTTCAAAACTAAGATTCATTTTTGAAAAAAAAAAGTTAGTTCAAAAGATCCTTTGTTTCACAATAGTGGCAGACGGTCATAACAGTGATGACCACTCAGTCAACATCGTTATGACCGTCTGCAAATAACTTTACAGGATTTTGAGTAATTTTTTTTTTATTTTTTTTAAACATTCCATGTGACGAGAGTAACTACCAATTAGTTACTATTTTAAAACTAAGAATCATTATTGTAAAGGAAAAAAAAAAGTTAGTTCAAAAGATCATTTGTTTCACAATAGTGGCAGACGGTCATAACGAGTGATGACCACTCGGTCAACATCGTTATGACCGTCTGCAAATAACTTTACAGGATTTTGAGTAATTTTTTTTTTATTTTTAAAAATTCCATGTTACGAGTGTATCTACCAATTAGTTACTATTTCA
The DNA here is from genome assembly GCA_009761775.1 of Ficus carica. Classification (NCBI taxonomy): domain Eukaryota; kingdom Viridiplantae; phylum Streptophyta; class Magnoliopsida; order Rosales; family Moraceae; genus Ficus; species Ficus carica. Next base: position 12,070,213 of record CM019746.1, read on the forward strand.
AAACTAAGATTCATTTTTTGAAAAAAAAAAAAAAAAGTTAGTTCAAAAGATCCTTTGTTTCACAATAGTGGCAGATGGTCATAACAGTGATGACCACTCGGTCAACATCGTTATGACCGTCTGTAAATAACTTCACACGAGGGTTTTTTAATTTTTTTTTTAAACATTCCATGTGACGAGAGTAACTACCAATTAGTTACTATTTCAAAACTAAGATTCATTTTTGAAAAAAAAAAAAAAAGTTAGTTCAAAAGATCATTTGTTTCACAATAGTGGCAGACGGTCATAACAGTGATGACCACTCGGTCAACATCGTTATGACCGTCTGCAAATAACTTTACAGGATTTTGAGTAATTTTTTTTTTAAAACATTCTATGTGACGAGAGTAACTACCAATTAGTTACTATTTTAAAACTAAGAATCATTATTGTAAAGGAAAAAAAAAGTTAGTTCAAAAGATCCTTTGTTTCACAATAGTGGCAGACGGTCATAACAGCGATGACCACTCGGTCAACATCGTTATGACCGTCTGCAAATAACTTTACAGGATTTTGAGTAATTGTTTTTTAAACATTCCATGTGACGAGAGTAACTACCAATTAGTTACTATTTTAAAACTAAGAATCATTATTGTAAAGGAAAAAAAAAAAGTTTAAAATTTCAACAATAATATAGTCACACGAATGCAGAAAGCAATAATATTGTTTAGTGTCTAAACTCAATTGGGCAACCTACGTTAAACAAAATAATTTTGAACTGGGAGTGCTGAACGATGGTTTCGACCTTGCTGAAATGGTTCTTAAGGGTACTGAATTGGTACAGGTTTGTCGGTTGTGTCCATAACCATTACATCTACCACACCGAATAGACTCATGTTTTTCTCCTTGAGACAAAATCCTTCTAACCCGTGGCCTTCCGGGCCCACGCTTTGTTTTGGGAGGACTGACAATTTGCGACCTGACTTCTTCAGGAACATCCCAGCCATCTGCGCTGCCAATAGGATGGACTAAAGACGAATAACAACCATAAAGATAATCTTTCGTGTAGTAATTCGAGCAATAATTGTGTGGATCTATTCGTCGGTGGTTACAAACGGCCATTGCATGAGGGCAAGGAATTTGATCGAGCTGAAATCGTCTGCACGTACATGTCCTTTCGCTCATAATGACGATCCATATTTGGCAAGCATTGTTGGTGACTGCGTACTCAAACTGATCAGCTGGCCGCGGCTGTAACAAGGTGAATTTTAACACATTGAGCTAATTTAGTTTAAGGAAAAATGGGCATATATCATACATGTGTTGGATGTGGTCGTGATCACGTACCGTTACTAATAGGCCTACTGAGAAGTTGGTGCGAATCAATATCTCAGCCTTTGGCGCCAGTTTCGATGTCAATTTGATGGCCTCCTCACGCCTCGCGACAAACCATCTTTGTTGTAGTTCCCTCAACCATTCCACTAAGAATCCAACTGGCATTAATCTGGCTTTCCGATCCACATTGTTCAATAACTCCGCAATGTTGGTTGTCATGATTGCATACCTCCGCCCGTTGAAATATGCTCGCGACCACTTTGTAGGATCGGCCTGCACAAGGTATCGGTGCATGTCGGGGTTACGATAACGGATAGATTCCATATGACGCTGGTGCTCACTTACAAGATACGACCTCGCTGCACCGTCAAAATATGTCTTCAAAGGGCCTTTGAAATCTTTGTACTTGGTCTTCAGGTTTGCAGCCAAGTGTTGGACGTAAATCCCGAACGCAGCGTCTGGATACACGAGGTTGGATGCAAATTCGATACCCTTATGCCTATCAGCCACAATAGCAAGAGACTCTCGAGTGCCGATTGAAGCCCTTAGCTTTTCGAAGAACCATTTCCATGATTCGTTGCTTTCGGACTGAACGATACCAAATGCAAGTGGAAATATGCAGCCATTTGCATCGTGACCGCATGCTGCAAGAAGCATTCCCCCAAACTTGGCCTTTAATGCGGATCCATCAACCACAATTACTGGACGACAATAAGGCCAACCGTGCTTCGAAGCAGCTAAGCACATGTAGAAGCATTGTAAGCAATTTTCTGAGTCTGTCTCGATGTCAATGTCGGATGCAGGATTTTTCCTCTTAACCATTTCCGCCCACGCGGGCAGAACTGTAATTAATAAAGTTATAACAGTTATTATAACACTTCTTGTAAATATTAAAGTTATTATGTCAGTCATTAACATATTATAAGATAAGGTAAAATACCATTGTATGACTCTGCATCATCGCCCCTTAAGCTGGTTAGTGCTGCTTCCTTCCCTCGCCATGCTCTGAGATAATTGAAAGACACTCCAAATTCTGCCTGCATGTCTCGCATGATTTCTCGAGGTCTATATATGGTATTAGTCGGATCCAAGTATTTTGCCTTGACACACTCCCCAATCATCCAACTCTTGGCTTGACGATGATGCCCTTGAACGATTTCGATTGAACAAGTATGGACGTCGTCATACCGCTTCACGATAAACAGTTCACTACCTCTCATCCTTGTCGCACGCAATTACCATTGACATTTTTCGATATCTATACATATCACGTGTAACAGAGTAGAGTTCGACCTCTTCACCTTGAATTGATAGTGTTTACTCATGGCATCGTGATGAAGATGGTATTGCAGCAACTTTTTGTTCTCAAAAATACTGTTTACATGAATTGTGACAGGTGTATAATCAGCAACAACTAGTGAGCCGGACAAACTGTCACTGCTTGGTACATTAACGGATTGAGATGTAGTATAATTGGCAATAGAATGTGCTCCAATGCTTGCTGCGATACTATTCTCGTTTGATTGACGAGCATCACCCGCAAACTTCGATTCATCTACATGAGGAGGAAGATGAGGGATATGAGGAGGAGGAGGAGGAGGGAATGTCCAATTCCTGTCATCTACATGTTGTATGGCTTCATCACTCTGTACAGCCTCTGTAGGAAGTTGAACGTCTATGTGGTTGCTTTCCCTCAGCTCCGGTGGCATCGCTTCTGCCATATACTCATCCAATACGTCTATGGTAATAGGAAATTTACTAAGCACATGAACATCCTTCTTCTTCAATTGTACATAGAATTTAACGTCAGCATCACACTGTATCCTGACAAGAGGCAATCCAGGTTCAACACCGTATCTCATGACTACAGTATTGGCTGGGCCCCTAATACCAATTGCACTTTTGACCAACTCAATAAGACCAACATATGTTGCGGATTCGGGCATCAATATTCCCTTCATTTCGCCACTAACATAGCTCTGTGTGCCGTCCCATTGACCATTATACTCGACGAAAACACAAACGTCTTCCATTTCCTGTGAACAACAAAAAGTTATTTAAATAAATAAATTTAGAATCCAAAAATTATGTTTCATATAGGGGAGAGTTGGCTTATATCTGAGAATTAGTCACAATGATGATGACCAAACGGTCAATATGAAAATGACCGGTTAATTTCATACTGGTCACAATGATGATGACCAGACGGTCAATATGAAAATGACCGGTTAATTTCATACCCGGTCACAATGATGATGACCAGACGATCAATATGAAAATGACCGATGACCGGTTAATTTCATACTGGTCACAATGATGATGACCAGACGGTCAATATGAAAATGACCGGTTAATTTCATACCCGATTTCATACCCGGTCACAATGATGATGACCAGACGGTCAATATGAAAATGACCGGTTAATTTCATACCGGTCACAATGATGATGACCAGACGGTCAATATGAAAATGACCGGTTAATTTCATACTGGTCACAATGATGATGACCAGACGGTCAATATGGAAATGACCGGTTAATTTCATACTGGTCACAATCATGATGACCAGATGGTCAATATGAAAATGACCAGATTGTCATGAAAATGACCCTTTTCAGATTGACCATCTTAACACACCCCCATTTAAAGCATGTATTAACAAATAAAACCAACTAAAAACCACCATTACCTCAGATTGGTTGATTGAAAATGGGAAGATCTCCACTCAAATGGAGTTGAAGCAGATCTGGCAGCTTCGGGCAGTTTTTACAGAGTGAAAAAAGATGTGGTCAGATTTTTTATGCTTAGGGTTAGTTTCGATCAATGGGTAATGATGCAGGGAGGATTCGTGAGGATTGGCTGAGAGAAAATCAAGGAAACGAGGGAAGAAAAATTTCTAATTTTTTGGTACAGTTGGTTTATATACTGTCGTTTTGGATGTGGAGGGAAGGGGGTGAGGGGGGCGGGACAGTAGGAAAAATTTTCAGCTTAGGGTTGTTTGGGCCATGCGAGGGAGATGATGGTAAATATGTAACTTTTGATACATTTAATGCTGTTGGGCCCCACATACAAGGGAGGGTGGTGACGTGGCGGTGCTAAAAGTGAATGGTACAAAAAGTGATGTTGTTTTTAATATAATTTATTCCACAAGTGCTAAAAGTGAAATTAACCCTAATCTAAAACTGTCAATAATCGACTCTGTTCAACCTCCTCCAACCAAAACGTGTTTCTTGGTTGAAACGTGCATTTTGATTTTGTTTTCCTTTATTTTTCTTTTATTTTTTGGTCCTTCTTTACCCTTATTTATTTATTTATTTGCTTTTCCCTAAAAATTTTATTTCTTCCATTTTCCATCTCAACTTTTTATTTGGGGGGCCTTTTTCTCTTTTCTTATCTTTTTGTTTAATTTCCCATTTTTAATTTTTTAGTTCTATTTTATTTTATTTTTTTCCTTTTTTGTCCTATTTGAAATATTTTTTCCCCTTGATTTGTCACTATTAAAACAACATTATTATTATTATTATTATTATTATTTTAAATGTTCAGCCTCCCATAAAAGATGTGCCCATAAAAGAATGTCGACGTGGCCTTCAATGGGACCCCCGTCTGTAGACATCTGACATGCCCATGAAAGTGCCCATAAAAGAATATGGGTCATTTATGGGACCCCCTACTGCAGACGTGCCCATAAAACGATATGGGACCGCAAAGGATATTATTAACTAATGAAGTTTTGTCACAATATTGGACAGATTTTATTCTTGCTTGGAGGCAGTTATAACCACCAGCTACTTATTTTAAAGAGCTATTTTTAGAATTAAAAATAAAGTTTTATAGAGCAATAGAAATATTAATCAACATATGTAAAGTACAAAATCGACATTTACCTATTTCATTTCACAGTAGTGTCGTCTATAAAATGCGGTGCAATGGCAGTAAGCTACAAATGCAACACAAATACATAAATATATAGTTTGTTCTGCAAAGTGGAAGGAGATGATTAAAAAATTGGCGGAGGCGGCGGCCGTGGCGGTGGCGGTGGCGGTGGCTGCAGCAGCACTGCTTCTATGCCAAACACCGATGGTCGTGGCTCAAGTAACCTGCGACCCGGAGCAGCTGAACTCATGCGCCGGCGCGATACTGTTCAATCAGGTACCATCGGAAAAATGTTGCGAAAATGTGCGACAACAGCAACCCTGCTTTTGTCAGTATCTGAAAGATCCATCATACAGCTCCTTCATCAACTCTGATGGAGCCAAGAGAGTTGTTGCAACCTGTAAAGTGCAATTCCCAACAAACTGTCCTTAAGGTCTGCTTATTGATCACTAAATGTGGAACAGTGGATCTAATAAAAACTATATATATATATATATTTATATTTATATTTACACAATACTGTTTGTATAAAATCCGTAAAAAGGCATCTTTGTCTCGGGGTACACTTTGGTGTAATTTGTCTTACTCCCATCTGCATGCTCAGATGAAATTCCTAGTGGAGCTAGAATAATGAGTCTATTAATTATGTTAGTACCAAAGCAAGGACTTCTAGATGTACAAGTCCTTCATTTGGAAAACATAATGTTTTATTATTGTCATTTACATTATTCTGATTTCACTGTGATAAAGTATAATGCTATTTTTCTATCATTAATAACATAATTCTGATCTCACGCACTATAAAAAACTTGGCATGATATCGAAAATTTGAAGCTAAAGTAATTAGCTAAAAAATTTTACTTTTTACGTAGTTAGGTTATACATGTAAACTCGATTTTAAAATGGGCTAGTTACAAAAATTTTGTAGCTAAATGTGAAGTATTAGTTATAAAAGTAACTTTTGTAGTTAAATATGAACATTTAGCCACAAATTTATTTTTTGATCACTAAAAAGTAGTTATTTTCTAGCTAAATTGACAAATTTCTAGCTACAAAATTAACATTCTATCACAATTTAGAATTAGTGACGAAAAGTTAATTTTAAAATTACTGACGAAATGTAAATTTTGTTGCTAAAAGTCAAAAGACAATTTCTCGAAAAAAAAAAAAAAAAAAAAAAGAAAAAGAAAAAAGAAAAAAAGAAAAAAAAGTCGTATCGATTTCAATATTCCAAATAATGAAACATGAAGTACATTATTTGTCATTGTCAATATTTTTATCCACATTCACAAGTATAATATGTCTCGGTTTTATAAAGATGCAAATTTAATCCAATACAATATTGTCTAATTGTACGCAATGGATTATAATTTGATTATGTTTACACTTCTAAAGATGTAGTAATAGTGGGTAACGTGGTCTAGCAACTGCAGATATTTTTTTTAACTATCTATCAAAACTAGAATGAGGCATGTCCCCATTTGTAATAATTTTTTGTGCATTTTTTTTTGTTCAATAAAGTACTTAAAATTAAGTATGATTAATACTTTTATACTACTAAAAATCATTTTTCTAATTATTTCTCTTTTAAAATATAAATAAATTTGTCAATATGAGTTTGTAATTTTAGTTAAATATTCAAATTACTCTATGAACTTTTTTTATGAGAAATTAAAATTTTAATACAACCAAAAAAAAAAAAAAGTAAAAGAAAAAAAAAAATTAGAACAAGCAAAATTGAAAAAACAAAAGCATTTAGTCAATAAGTTGAAGAGCAAAGAACTTGTCCATTTATGAAATATAAAATAAAATAAAATAATAGCTGTAAGTCCTTATTCACTCATTAGTAGTACTACTATAAGCTTCCGGTTTGAAATATATAAAAAAAAAAATGTGTCTTGGATTAAATAATTGATTAGTAAATGACCAGATTTGAAAAAGAAAAACAGTATGTAAAAGCAAGTACACAAGTAGTTGAAAAAAAAAAAAATACAGGAGTTATTCCCACTTCTAAAAGAAGTATTATTGTATTTTGTTGAAAAACTTAAATATTAAGTTTTCTTTAAAGGTCATATGTGAGAAAAAAATTATTCAATATAGTTAGTTTAATAAGAAATAGTACTTACTAAGGTCACATTAAAAAAAAAAAAAAAAAACAAGAAAATTGTACGACAAAATATTCAAATGGAGATATATTTGAAAAATAAAAATTAAGGAGTAAATTTAAAAAAATAAATAAAACATTGAAAAGAACAAAGAGGATTGAAGTATCAAGTTTGTGGCATGTAGAAGTTAAAGATAAAAACAAAATTGTCTTTTTGTGATTGAACTGCAAAATCATCCGCACTTCTATATATACTAGCATGAGGGACATGCCTAAGACATGTCCATTTGGTAACGAGTTTTGTTTTTTCATCCAAATGATTTTTTTTTTTAATTTACAATTGTTCAAGTCAAATGAAATAATCAAAATATATAACTAAATATGCTAATAACTCAACTTGTAATGTGAGTTGACTTCATGAACATGTATAGTATCTACATCTTCAAATATAGAGATGCAAACATTAATAAATTTTTCTTTTTCAAATTAAAAACTAAATTCATATATATATTTTTAAATAATAGTCTAAACATGATTGAGAAATATTTATTTTGTTAGTGGGAGAGTTAAAAAAAAGTATTATTAGGTCGCATTTGAAAAATAATATTTTAACATAATTGAGGAATATATATATATATATATATATAAGAATATTAATCGGAATTTATATATATTTGAGAAGAGACATGAAAAAGGGAATTTTTTTAATATTTTGATGAGAAACAATTAAAAAAAAAAAAAAAAAAAACATCGTAAACAAGTAAGCGTATTAAAACATAAGCAAGCATTGAATTGTATAAGCATGCAAGCAAGAAGTTGAAGAACAAAAAAAGTACACCACATTCGCACTTCTATATATTCTATATAGATTAGGATATTATAAACAATAATAAATTAGAAAGAAACGTTCTATCAGACGTAGTTAAACATATAAGATTTAAAGGAAATGAAAGACTAAAAAGGAAAAAATAATAAATGAAAAAAACGAGAATACATTTGAGAAAATTATTTTAAGTGGGACAAATTAAAAGGAAGAATGATAAGCTTTTAAGAAAAGAAAAAAAATCCAATAAAATGATCAAAATCAGGGGCAAAAATGTTTAAATAGTAACAAAAATAAAACTACTATATAGAAAATTAACTAATGTATACACATGAAAAGAAAAAGATATATACTGGCGTTGTTATATGGCTAATGGCTTGACCGAAACTTGATGTTATTTGAAAATAGAGAACCAGTGGCGAGAGACACACTTGAAAGAGCGGGGAGATTATTGGCCGATTGTAGCCCATGCTACATGATTGATAAGGTACACCCTACTCAAAGTTCCCAGCCGTTCCTAAAATGGGTACCAGTACCAAAGGGAGAGATGGTAAAAATTAACGTTGGACGCCGCTGTTAGAAAAGATTGAGGCTTTATTGGCGTTGGGGTTGCTAGAGACAGGAGTGGCGCGGTACTTGCTATCTATTCTATCCAGATCCCGGGTTTTTTCACACCCCATATCGCCAAGTGTTTAGCAGTAAGGGAAGGGACTCGGTTGGCTGCAAAATGTGAATTTCAAAAATGGGTCATTGAGTCGGGTGCGATCAATGTTGTGACTATAGTATATCAAAATCTCGGCTTCTAAGACCCCAAAAGCTTCAATTATGGAAGACATCAAAGAAGCTTTAACTGTTGGCAATAGTGATAGTATTTGCGTTTTTATGCGTTTTTTAACATGTAATAGTGTTTAGTGGACTCATATGGTGCCTAGACTTTTGGGTCTTCATCAGGTCTGATACTACTTCTTGAAATAAAATTCAAGCTTTTACTCTCGAAGAAAGAAAGAAAAAAAAAAAAAAAAAAAAAGGAAAGAGAAAAAGATAGTTAAATAGGGATAATTTTGTGAGAAAATTTTCAGTAGAGAAATTAAAAAAAGAAAGGAAGTTATAAAGTCACATTTTATAAACTGATATTTCAAAAGATAGAAGAAAATTATCTAAGTAAAAGATTAAATAAAGGAGAACGTATTTGATGATATATATTTACAATACAAGTAATAAAATTGAAAGAAAAAGTAAAAATAAAAAGAATAAGAAGATATGGAAGGGGAAGAGAACCGGGGGGGGGGGGGGGGGGGGGGGGGGGGGGGGGGGGGGGAAAGAAGCTAAATCGACAAAGCAAGAGAAGAGCACAAAAAAAAAAAAAAAAAAAAAAAAGGAAAAAAGGAAAAAAAGTTACAAGTAGCAAACGGATAAACCATATATATATAAACAAAAAAAAGAAAAGATACAGATAATGTTACATAATATATAGATGGTTAGATTGTAATTAAAAAAAATAGAAACAAAAAAAAAAAAAAAAGAAAAAAAAAGAAGAAAGAAAAGTAATAGTGTGAAGTGCCAAATCAAATGGACAATACAAAGAAAACAAGCCACGTTAAGCCTGTGCATGAGGGCCAATAAAGGACGACGAAATGTTGGGATAGGGTGTTCTAAAACCATATATACATCTGAAATATTATTACCTTTCCTTATGTTTACGATATTTTATCAAAATAAAATTATTTACAATTCAACTTTATTTATATGAACTATATTTGTTTATATGAATTATATGTAAGTAAAGACTCACCTGCAACAAAAGTAGAGTCAGTTTTATGTCACGTATTTTAAATTATTTGTAAAGACTCACCTGCAACAAAAGTAGAGTCAGTTTTATGTCACGTATTTTAAAGTATTGGTTATTTATATATGTACTCAGCCTAAGTTAAATAATATTATTCATGTGATGTTACAGTATTTACATAATTTCATATCATGCCATCAGAACAGATAGGTTAGTTGTTATATATGAGATAATTAATGGAATGACCAAGTTTAAATACTTGAGTTGCTACCTGGGTCCCCAGAATAATACGCTATTCGCAGCCCCGGAGAACCGAAAGCTGAGGTCATGGTAAAACCTTAAGCTAGAATTTTAGCACATAGAATAAAAGATTTTACTGCCATTAGCAGCATCCTCAAGGCCCTACGTTGTAGATAAAATTTGATGGCTAGGCGCCTGGCGCTGATGCGCCAAACCTCCGATCAAGAATGTTTTCCTCTATCTCTCTCGCACTCTTTTTTCCACCTCTTTATTTGTATGATTTAGGTTCTCTAAAAACTATTTTTTTTAAAAAAAAGTTGATTTTGATTATTTATGATAATTCTAATGTCATTTTGGTAAGGGTGAGTCTATTGACACCCTCCATTTTGTTTTTCCCACCTACTTTCCAAAATCATCAACAAATTAATTTTAGAATTAAACAAATAACTTGTTCCACCCCTTAGTTTTCCCTTATACCTAAATTATTTGTCTTTCTTTTTCTCCACATACTAAATCTAAACTTCTGCATAGTTTTTTTTTTTTTTAAAATGTTTTGTTTATTTTTATTTTTAAATTTTTTTCTCATGAGATTTCTTTTTTCTTTTTTCGTTTCATTTTTAGATATTCAATAAAAATTATGAACTTATTCTTTGGTATACTTTTTCTTGAGACAATAAAAATTTGAGGATAATATACGGATAAAGTTGTATTCCACAAGCATGGTTAAACATGTTATGAATTTGGTTAATACTTTTATTAGATATTTAGAAAAAGTTCACAATTTAGAGTTTGCTTGAATTCCTAACCATGTCCCTCAATTATTTATAAAATGAGTAACCAATTAAATCAATATAGATGATTATATATCCACATCATGTATACGTGTTTTCCATTTGCTTGTTATTTCTTAGAAGACAAAAAACTAATTATAACATAGAAACTAAAAAACTATTGAAAAATATGAATAATAACAAACAAATAAAAGAATTTTCTCTTAAAAAAATTATTGTGGAAATAAATTGAAAAATAAAAAAAAGAAAATTTTAAAAAGAAAATAAGGAAAAAAAATGTATAGGGATTTATATTTTAATGGGAGGAGAAATATAAATTAAATAATTTATTTATTAAGGCTTTTTATGAAAATTAAGAAGCGGAACAAGTAATTTTTTAATTATAAAATTAATATGATAAGTGATTTTAAAAAGTGGGTGGAAAAAGTAAAATGAGGATGTCTATATACCCACCATTTTGATAATTCCATTTTTCTATTGTTATTTGTCTTGTTTTAATATCTAGTTTCTAAATTTAAACGCTGTATCAATTACTATTTTGTTCTAAATATAACAATAATATTATGATAATGCCCTCTTTTCGTATTATTCTTGATACTGTTTTAATAGGTAGTTTTTTTTTTTTGGATAAATTAATAGGTTGTTTTTAAATATTAGATACTATATGAAATTGCTTCTTTCCTTACAATAATAACAATATCATATGGTAAGACATTTTTTGCTTCTTTATGACAAGTCTAACGTCATTATGGTAATGCCTTATTAAAACTCAGAATTATTTAAGGATCGTAAGTGTCCTTTTTCTGAATATTTTTTATTCTTCTTTTTAAATATTAGTCAACTTCCATTAACTGGATTTTTTTAAAAAGGATTTATTGCTTTTTTATACAGTTTTGGTATTTTGGTCACATTTTTCATTTTCATAATTGATTAAATTCTTTTGATTTTCTAAAAAATTGTTTCAATTTTAAATTTCTTTATTGATTTATTTTAATTCATTATAAAAGGATAATAGTGTCATTATAGGTACTATTTTACATACTTTTACAAATAAAGAAAAGTGTAGGTATTAATATATATTTTAGGGTAAGTCTGTGGTAAAGTCTCGTATTTATTCCCTATCGGTAAAACTCATTTTTAAACCATCCCGATGTAATTAAATGGTTAAGATGTTGTTTGTACATGATAATGATAATGTACTTTAACCCATAATATTATATACTAAAAATAAAAAAAAATAGGAATTCAAAAAAAAAAAAAAACTAAAAGAGAAAATTGGTGTTGCAACCGTCCACCAGCGCCCCCCCCCCCCAATGCCTACGATGACGTCGAGGAGGCCCCCCCTCCTCTGATGCTGACGCCGCCCCCCCCCCCCCCCCCCCCTAAAATGCCGACCAGATATGGGGGGATTGGGCTTGTCGGTGTTGGGAGGGGGGTGGAGGGGGTTGGTCAGTGTCAGAAGAGGGGAGGGGGGGGGGGGGGGGGGGAATGGGGGACTGGGCTCGTGGCCTGGGGGGGTCCGTCGACGTTGGGGGGGATTGGCTTGTCAACCGGGGGGGGGGGGGGGTGGTTGTCGGCTGGTGAGCGTCGCCGACGGCATGGGAGGGAATGAGTAGTGTTTTCTTTTTATTTTATTTTATTTATATATTATTTTTAATTTTTTTTACTTTATAGTAGTATGAGGTAAGATGCATTACAACTATCATACACAAGCAACATATCAGCTGTTTAAATGCATCTTAACAATTTATAAATAGACTCTACTTATAAGGTATATAAAAGGGATTTTACTGCAGAATTACCCAATATTTTAAGTTTAACGTCATGATAATGCAAATCCATAAATCTTAAGGATCATTACTTTTCGTTTTCTGAATATATATATATATATATATATATTTTTTTTTTTCCCAGTCAACTCTATTAACCGGATTTTTTTTTTTTTTTGGAAGGATTTGTTGCTTTTTTCATATAACAATATTCGGGTCACCTTTTTTATATGGATGGTTCTATTAGCACAACCTTTTTTGAGTCTTGACTCTCCACACTCTCCTATTATTAAATTAATCCTCAGACAAAATGATATAAAAAGACAACAATACATTTAGTTACAGAAATAAAATTATATCATTAAAAAGGACAATCAATTATAGTCTTTTTTCTTTTCACACACACTTAAATATCAATTTCTTAAATAAATAACTTCTAAATAATACTACTTTGAAACCTATAACCTTAATTTTCAACTTAATTTTTATTCTTCAATGAGTAGTCCAAAAAATTTTGAGGTATGTTAAAAGTTGCATTATTTTTTCATTGTATACATTTAATGTTGCAGTTGATTTTTATTTTCTTTTTCAATGTATTTCTTCTTATGTATTATTCGTTGGCTTTTTCTTTTTCTTTTTTTTAAGCTATATAATTGTTCGTCTGTTTTTTGTTTTATTTTTCGGGTACTATATATCGTTGTTCTTTCATTAAGTATGCATATATATATATATATATATAGACATATTAATACGTCATATGTTGTTTTTTTTTTTAAAATTTTTTTCTTGTAAAATTATTATTTTAATCTATTATATATATTTATACATCTGAATATGTTATGTAGTTTGTCTTTCTTATTTAAACTTTTTCTTGTAAAATTTTTAATTTAACCTACAATAGAATGAAAATAAATTAAAAAAAACGGGTGTGAATATAAATTTGAAGTGGTAAAATACTTTTTATTTTATAATAATTAAGAGTAATTTTTGAAATGAAAGGGATGTTAATTAAGCAAATTTAATAATTTTAAATTTAAGAGGGTGGTGTGTTTAGAAGGGGGTGTGAATAGTCAAAAGGGGTGTGTCAAAAGAATCACCATTTTTATATTTAAAAATTAGTGTAGGTCTATTGATACACTTTATTTTATTTTTTCCACCACTTTTTAAAATCACTTACCATATTAATTTTAGAATTAAAAAATTACTTGTTTCACCCCTTAATTTTTTCAAAAAAACCCTTATAAATAAATTATTTACTTTTTTCTTTCTCCTCCCATTAAGTCTGAATCCTTATACATTTTTTTCCTTACTTAAAAAAAAGTTCTATTTTGTAGTTATTTTTAAAATTTATTTCCAAGATAATTTTTTAATAGAATATTCTTTTATTTTGTTTGTTATTATTCATATTTTTCAAAAGTTTTTGTAGTTCCATATTATAGCTAGTTTTTTTGTTTTCTAAGAAATAACAAGCAAATGAAAAATGCATATGCATGATGTGGATATATAATCAAGTATATTGATTTGATTAATTATTCATTTTATAAATAGTTGAGAGAAATGGTTAGAAATTCATGCAAACTCTGAATTGTGAGCTTTTTCTAATTATCTAATAAAAGTATTAACCAAATTCATAACATTTTCAACTATGCTTGTGGAATACTCAGCTTCATCAATATATTATCCTCAAGTTTTTATCATCTCATAAAGAAGTGTACTAAAAAATAAGTTTATAGATATTTACCTCAACATATAAACTAATGAAGAAATTTTATTGGATATCTAAAAAGGAAAAAAGAAAAAATAAATCTCATGAGAAAAAAATTAAAAATAAAAACAAAACAAAACATATTAAAAAAGCTGTGTAGATGTTAAGATTTATTAGTACGTGGAGAAAGAAGAAAGAAGACAAATAATTTAGTTATAAGGGTTTTTTGGGAAAATTAAGGGGTGGGAACGAGTAATTGTTTAATTTTGAAATTAAGTCGTTCAAGATTTTGGAAAGTGGATGAGAAAAGTAAAATGGAAGGTGTCGATAGACTTACCCTAAAAATTATTGTTTCATTGTAACATTTTTTTATTTGTTTTATTTCAAAAAAGTATGAAAGGGTAATAGTATCATTAATAAATAATACTTTAGATATTTCTTCAAATTAAAAAAAAAAAAAACACTTGGCCATTTTTTTTTTTTAAAAACATAGACTCCTAAATAGGCATTGTGTGACTAATCCTACCTCCAATTGTCAACGTATCTAACTTATTAAATTAAAACTATGAATTTTCATTTTCTTAACTAAATGTAATGACTTGATATTTTGTAAGCAATGTACTTAAGGAAATAAGTCGTTACTAAGGGTATTTATTATTATGATTAGGTTATGAATTTAGAATCTAGTTTTAGTGTCTATGAATTAGGTTTTAGCCTAAAAGCTTTGTTATTGGTCAGCCTTGAGGTTTGGAATATTTGATGGAATATCTACTCTGAAATGTAGGGTATTGGATTTCTTTGCTTTTCCCTCAGAATCGGGTTGAGTTAAAATCAGGTTTTGGCTAGATTGTAGTGTTAGATTTAAATATTAATGTTGTTTCCTCACTCAAATTTATGGTTGTGATTTGTAAAGATTGGAGTCGCTCTCCAGAATAATATTCTTTGAATCACATGGTTCAATCTGATATGAGTGCATTAATTTAGTTTTATTTGAAGATGAGTTCTAGTTTCACACTTCATTCTAGTCAACTAGTTCGGACGCCGCAATCATCTCATGCCACATATTCGTTTACTTTCCAAATAAGCTCAACTGATTTCATTTGAGTAAGAAAATCATAAATCAGAAAAAAAAAAAAAATAATAATAATAGGAACGTTAAAAGTGGATGTACCTAAAATTACGGACGAGTACTAGAAAAAATATTCACAAATGAGAAGTATTATGAATACGGTTACATAGAAATATTAGTTATAATATACAAAATCGGAAAACCTTGTTTAATATTAACAAATTACTTAAAATTTAATGATTTTTGAAATTGAAAGTAAAAATAGCTAAAAAATAAAAGTTGACTTTCCCTCCAATAAAAACTCCCATCTTTTAGGGTTACACAAAGGTGTCATCATTCGTAGAGCATTCGTTTTCAACTTATTTGTAGGCACAATCAAACTGTATTTCTATATTTGACTTTATCAAGGTGAAGAGTTTGAATCCCCTTTTCTTAAGTTCATTAAAAAAAAAAAAAAAAAATGATGCTCTGCTTCACCTTGCATAAATCCCGGACTCACCATATTACCAGGGACTTGTCAAGTTTTTTTTAATTTTTTGCTCATTGAGGTTTTTGTTTGAATATTATTTTTAGTGGGCATTGTTTAGCTGCGCTTTTTTATTAAAAAAAAAATAAAAATCAGATGACAAATTTCGTCACCTTTTCGTAGAGATTAGGTGATCCCCATGGAGGCAGAAGCTGTGGGTCTTCAGGGCAAGTGGGACTATTGAAAATGTTGATGAATGGAAGTTCTGTTATTTAAGTTAGAAGGTAAGGGTTTGTGATCAAGTTAGCTTTTTTGTTTTTGTTAGGAAAAAATTGAAATGTGGTGTGCTATAATTAAGAGGCCAGCGACCGAACCATCAACTAGGTTGGCGTCCCTTAAACAATTATGTAGAACCCACTTTTTGTGCGGAGCCAGCATGTAAGACCTTAGATTCTAGTACAGAGATAGTTTCACCTAGATAGATTGTTCTACAAGTTAACATTGAATTGCGTTGTACTTTTGCCATTAACTTGAAAAAGTCTAAATCTGCCTAAACTTTAAAAGATACTCTGAGGGCAGTTCCTGAAATACATTATTTGTAGACCCAAAAGTTTTAATTAAAACCTTAACCAATTCCCTTTTAGAAAATAATGTCAAATATAGTTGATCTAGCAACTTGGACTAAAATGAAAAGAAGGGCAATTCTATGAAAGGGAACATATTTTTGGGTGTTTGAACCTCCAATCTAAACCATACTTCTACAATTTAATTTTTGTTTTCTTCTTTCAGCTTTATTATTCACACAGTTTTGTAACTCAAACTTTAAAAGTCCACAACTTTGTATAGACAAGTCCAAATAAGATGGATTTTTTTAAATTGCATAGAATTTCAAGACGAACGAAATAAGCTCCATATTGATTTTTTTTTTCCCGAAAACATTTTAAGTTTTTACACTTTTTTAACTCAAGCAATTCAAAAGCTCCGATAAACATACAATCAATCCAAGTACAAATTTTACAATCCAAACTTTAGCACCTAACGCATAGAATGGTTGAACATAACTAGCAAGGCAACCCCCTTCCACAGGCATTTGTTACCCTCTCTCCCCTTGAATCCAACTTTGTTTGCCCATCTTCAAAGTTAAGATAAAAAATAAAAAAAAATAAAAACTTATAAATTGTTAAAAAAAAAAAAAAACAACTAAAAATTCAAATATCAAGATCTAGCACTCTAACAGAGATTAAAAAAAAAAAAAAAAAATTGGAACTCATGCCTTCTTTTCTCCTCTCATGTTTTTCTCGCTCAACTAGTTGGAGTACATATTAGCAATGGTTGAACTACGGGAAAGAAAATTAATTTATTACTTGAATTGTTCTGGACATCGTCATGCTCACATACAATGGAAATTCTGCTGAAGTTCTCCTAAGAGTTCACAAATTACTTGACTTGTTCTGTTTTCTCTCCAATTCTTCCTTACATGCTAAACATTGGCCTTAAACTCTGACCCTCGACGTGGATTTACCAAAAATAATAGTAAGGGTGGTTTTATTGGCACAACCCTCTTAACTCTCCATGCTCCTTAATAATTAACTTCTTTAATAAATTACAAAAAAAAAAAAAAAAAACCTCAAAAAAATGATAGAAAAACCTATTAAACACTTAATTACAAAAACAAAATTCTATCATAAATAAAAAGAAATCCAATTATTATCTTTTTTTTTCTTTTCACGCCACACCTATATACATATATCAAATCCCCAAAAAAACAACTTACAAGTATTATTGCTTTTAAATCCATAAGTATTATTACTATCAAAACCCTAATTTTCACCAAATTTTTACTATCAATAAGTAGTCCAAAAAATTATGAGGTATGTTGTTATCGTTGATTTTTTTTTTGTTTTTTTGTTTTTGTTTTTGTTGTGTATTGTATTTCTTTTTATGTTGCTGTTGATTATTATTTTTTCATTGTATATTGTATTTATGTATTCGTTGGGTTGCTGTTGATTTTTTTTTTTCATTGTTTATTGTATTTATGTATTCGTTGGGTTATATATGTTGATCCTTGCGTTTGTTTGTTTGTTTTTTCGGCTGTCTATTGCTTTTCTTTTTTCATTGGGTTATATATACACATAAATACATTATATCGTTTGCCTTTCTTTAAAAAAATTTTTCTTATAAAATTTTAATTTAACCAACAATAGATTAAGGTTCACTTTTTAATGTGAATGCATCAAATGTATTTACATGATGCTCAACGTAATAATACCTTTTCAAATTATTAAAAATATTATACACAAATGATTCACTACTTCTCAGATAATATAAAAATATCCCAACCTATGATTTTTTTATTCATCTGTTTGTCTTAAAAATATAAGTTATATATATGTTATAACATGACACTTTTTTTTCCCTACTATTTTGATTCTTTTTTTTTTATTTGAAGATATTCAAATAGAGAATCTCTAAATAATAAACCAAAAAAAAAAAAAAAGTGGGTACAAAAGAAATTTAAAGTGGTAGAGTACTTTTTATTTTATAAAAGTAGGTAGAGTTATTTCTGGAATTGAAAGAGTGTGTATAATAAGCAAATTTAATCATTTTAAATTTAAATATTGTGTGTGTTGAGAGTTAAGAAGGTATGCCAATAGAACGACCCTAATAATAATAACAGTAATAATTGCTAAACAAAATTTTACTTTCTTTCTTAAAAAAATAAAATTGGTGCACCCTGAACTTATTCTACGGTTACAATTTGCACTATGAACTATTCTAGTTTGGCATATACACCCTAAGTTTATCTTTAAAAGAAAGTTAATTGAAATTTTTTTCTATTTTGATAAAACTTAATTAAAGAAATTATTCGGTAGATTGCGTGTACCACGTCATCATACTTATGTGGTACAGCCGTCTAATAAAAATTTTACATTTGGGTGTTCTTTCCATGTCATCTTTATATTTCATTTTTCTCTTTTCGGATGTGTAATCTATTAATTGTCAAATTAAAACTATCATAAATATCTCATCAAATCTCTTGTTATAATCAATTAAATTTAAAACCAATGATAAAAATCGATATAAAATGATGACAAAAAATTTTAACGTTATAATTTTAGTTCTAATTTTTTTGTTTCAATCACACGCCCCCCCCCCCCCCCCCCCCTTCTCCTGAAGAACTTTTCTGGCTCCGTCACTGTTTAAGCCATTAAATAAGATTCATCTATGTAAACTTCCTCTAATAAATTAACGTTGTTATCAATGGGGTTTAGATTGATATAAATTTATAATTTCCTGATGTAAATTGTCAAAATTAAAAGTTCAGAGTGCAAATTGTAACTAAACAATAAGTTCACGAGGCATCGGTGCAAAAAGCTTTAAACAAGTTCCATTTTCTCTGCAATTCTTCTCAATATGATTGAAAATGGTCTTTTCTTAACATGATTCTTTTTTCCCCCCCTTTTTGTACATGGTAATTTGTTTTGTATTTAAAAACTATGCAGTGCATTTTAAAATTGTGTATTTTCATGTCATCAAATTGCATTTAATATACAGGTTATTTATTTCTCGGTTAACACTTAATTTTACCTAAAAATGCCTAACAACCGTTAAAAGGAAAAAATAAATCAAGTGTTACTGATTTTTTAATATTATATAATTTTGTGTTTATTGATTTTTTTTATTTTGAAAGAATACCATTTATTTTAAAATTTTCAATTTTATACTCATCC
Organism: Ficus carica; assembly: GCA_009761775.1. Taxonomy (NCBI): domain Eukaryota; kingdom Viridiplantae; phylum Streptophyta; class Magnoliopsida; order Rosales; family Moraceae; genus Ficus; species Ficus carica. The sequence continues at coordinate 12,089,886 of CM019746.1, forward strand.
CACCTCCAATACCAACTCATTCATGCCCTAATAACATTTAAGAATGTTTATTAATTTTTAATCAAGCAATAAACCTCACACACAAAAAAAAAAAAAAAAGGTTTCTTATTAACAAATTTAAAATTTCACTACAATGGCTTAAATCATCTCATCCCACTATCTCACGAACCTAGAGCCACACAAGCACCATCCTTGATCGATCCTTGTGATCCCAACTCTGCCAAGCATTGTCCTCATACGCGCGTCGCTAGAGATATGCAAACCTAATATCATCCTCACCTGGCTTTACACTTCGTCGTTGCCAGCCATCTTACAGCTCTTGCTAGACGAAGAAGAAAGGAACATGCTCTGCGATAACGGTGGGGCTGAAGTGGGGTAGGAAGGGGGTTGGGTAGTGGTCGTGGCAATGCGAAGGGACAAGGGTAGCGATAGGGGTGGAGGTGAGACATCTAAGCTCCTCATTGGTACCCTATTCTAAATCCACTTTCCAAACTTATTTTTATGATGCTTTCTCTTATAAAAATTTAAATTTATTGGCTGAATTGTGAGTTAACTATAATCCAAAGGAAGCCTAAAACTTTACCGAGAAAATTAGAGGTTTTATCTTTTTTTTTTTTTTTTTTAATTTTTCTTTTTATGGGTATTTTGGAATTATTTAAGTCAAAATACTGAGAAAATTTTATAGATTTATATATTAAATAGAATATCATAATACAAAAAATATTTTAAAATGCAGGATTTTTTTTAATGAAATTAAAATACATGATATCAAAAAAAGTAAACGTTTACATTAAATTTTTTTTTTTTTTGGCATTTTCGTATCAAAATTAAGTAGTACTATTGGCTTTATTAAATTATAGATTTGTATAAATCAAGACTTTCTAAGATTTTAGGAGCCATAGAATATTAATGAAAGCATCTAAAGGACAAAATGGACATTTCCCTCTTCATCAGCTCACAGTAGTGTCGTCTATAAAATGCGGTGCAACGGCAGGTAGGCTGCAAATGCAACACAAATACATAATAGTTTGTTCTGCAAAGTGGAAGCCGGAGATGATGAAGAAGAATTTGTTGGCGGAGGCGGCGGCGGCGGCGGCGGTGGTGGTAGCTGCAGCAGCGGCACTGCTTCTGTGCGTAACAGCACCAACGGTCGTCGTGGCCCAAGCAACCTGCGACCCCTCGAAACTGAGTCTCATGCGCTGGCGCGATATTCTTCAATTTGCCACCATCAAACACATGTTGCGTAAACGTACAACAACAGCAACCCTGCTTCTGTCAGTACCTGAAAGATCCAGCATACAGCTCCTTCATCAACTCTACTGGCGCCCAAAGAGTTATTGCAAGCTGTGAAGTGCAGTTCCCAACAAACTGCCCTACCTAAGGTCTGCTTATTGGATCTCTAAATGTGGATCAGATGGATCTAAACTATATATATTAATATGATATACAACATATATATATATATATTATATTATATCTAAAAAGGCATGTCTTTCTCTTGGGGGTGTAATATGTCTTACGCCCATCTGTCCAGATGAAATTACTAATGCTGCTAGAATAAGGGGCCTTTTGAGTGTGTCAGTAATGAAGCAAGGACTTGTAGATATACAAGTTCTTAAATTCATATATGTAACACTAAGGAAAATATACTCTTAACAATACATAATATTATCTATCGTTTATATTATATTCTGATCTTCATGCTTATATAGTTGATTATTTATTACTCTCTCGACATGTTCTATATAGCAGTTGTTGAATGAGACCACAATCTTTTAACTATAATTACTATACTCACTATAACAAACTATGGAATAAATAATTTTTCGACGGCACTTTTTAAAAAATCATCATGGAATATGATAAGAAAACGCGATACCAAGTTTTTTTTTTAGTTGTTTATTATTATTATTATTATTTTTAAAAAACCGTTGTTATAAATGATCATTGCACAACGGTTTTACATAAAACGAATGTGAAATGCAAACTCTCCATGTTTAAAAACCGTGGTACTTGGATTGTCCAAAGTTTTCAAAAACAATAAACGAAAACAAAAATAAAACGAATATTTCCATGTTCATTTTTTCTTTTAAAATTTTGAGATTTTCTCTCATCTTTCTATAATTTCATGCACTCTCTTATTTTCTCATCCAAAAAAACTTTTTCACCCAATTTCTTTCTCTCTTCTATCCATCGTCTTAAAATTCCAAACTTAGAAAGTTTCAAATCCCCATTCTCTCTCTAAATTTCCCCCCTCTTCCTCACCTTTTTTTTTTTTCATACTCACTCTCTCTCTTCCTCACTCAACCCCAGCCGCCGTAGCCTTTGCTGTCAAGACTCCCACAAATATGCCCGTCGTCACCGCATGTCTCTGCCGGCACCATGACTAACAATACGAGTACTATGAGGATATAACTGTTGTATTTATTTGGTTGGTTTTAGATTAGGATTTTGTTATTGTGTTATTAAAATTTTTATCTGAATTTATATATGTGTTTTCCTTGTATTTAAGTTTTTTATGTTAGTTGTATTGGCCAACATTATAATGAAGAGGATTATTATAATTTGAAATTTGTTATTCATGTTGTGTTTATGAAATATGATAGTCTTTTTAATTTGTTAAAGAAATTATTAAAGATGACTGTAAATAAATTATATTCAGTTAAATTACATAGAAAAATAATATTTTAGCCAATTATATATTTGGCTAAAATGATTTTTTTTTTTTTTTTTGAGAAAAATATCATTTAAAGTCGGCATTCAATGATGATTTTTTCGAACATTATTGTTGAAAGTGGACATTCAACAACAGTTTTTGAATAGTCCGTCAATGAAATTGGCGTCTGGAGCATGTGTGGTAGTCTATGTTTGAATTTAATGACGGTTATAAAACTATCATGGAATCTTGTCACGGTACATGACGAAGAATTTCACTGAGGTTTTGTTACCGTCTTGGTATCTGGGATCCTTCTTTTATACTAATATAACTATAATGTATAGTACTATATAACTAATTATAAATATATATATATATATATATACATTTATATGATATCTTACTTATTTATTAAATAATTAAAAATAATAATTTCTATTCTTATTTCTTCAAATAATGTTTCTATTAAATTATTTGAAGAAAGAATAGAAACGTTGGTTTATTCACCAAACGTTGGGTATATAAATTTATAGGATTTATATATACGTGTATATGTATACGTATATGTACGTGTATATGTATTTATGTATGTATAATTCTGTTGGAGCTTAGGACCATCACTGCCGTGAGCATGGTAAAAAATATGACCGTCCCAGAAATTTCTTTTTAGAGGAGCGTGAATTGAACTAAAATTTTAAATCAAAAAAATAGTTTTGTGACTTTTTAAAGTTTATACTTTACAAAATAACAAGTTTCTTTAATAGCATGGTTGTTTTGTTAATTTATTTACTTTTTAAGTTTGTAATAAATATGCTAAATGTCAAATTTTAGGGTATAATTGATATTTTTCAAAAAAAATTTAATATCAACATTACAATTTGAAATTTTTTGGGGATGAATTAAGAAAAGCGGGAGTCTATTGACATCCCTCCGTCTATTCTTCTCACCCTCGTATTTAATATATTTTATTATTATTAAACTGCCTATGTATAAAATTACTTTTAAGGACAAAAGTGTTCTTAAAGATACTATACACACACCCCACTGTAGTAATTAAAAAATAGAAATATATCCTTTTAAATACAATACATATTAATATTTTAAAGCAAATTTGTAAAGAATATATACAGTTTGTTTTCTGATAAAAAGGAATTTTATAAATAATAATTTCTTTAAAATACATGATTAATCATTTTCTTTGCAGAATTTTCTTTTATTTATTTATTTATTTATTAATAAATATGGTGATGTAAAATGCAAGGAAGTTTGACATATATTATGTTTGCAGAAAAAAGTTTTTTTTTAATAGCAATATATTGAAACAAATGATTTAAAACAACTCAGAACAAAGAAAACAAAAGATAAGATGTAAAATCAAAGTTTGATTTGAAACGATAATTTTTTTATTATAAAAAAAACAGGGCTTTAAGGAAAAAAAATAAAATAAAATCATATAAAAGAAAAAGAAATTATATACTGATATAAAATAGAAAACTATGACCATGTATACATATAACCCTATTAATTCTCAAAACAAAGTAAAAAAAATTATGATTAAAACTTATGACATTGGATAATTAAAATGAAAACCTAATAACGTGGAAAACAATGAGATTGAAAAAAAAAAAAAAAAAAGAAAAAAGGAAGGAAAAGTTATTTGTTGATTAGTGGGTGGAAAAAGATTAAAAATACAAAATAGTTACAAGTGCTTTTTTGGAAAAATAGAAGGGTGTAGAAAGTAATAAATATAATTTAAACTTTAATTAATGGGTGGCTTAAGAAATAGGGTGGGAAAAGAGAATAAGGGGTGTCAATATACCTCCCCTTGAGAAAAACAAAAAGAGTTAAAATTTATGTTTTTGGTGTAAAAGTGACAAGAAGCCCCTTGGACTAAGGCTCAAGGCAATGCACGCAGTGGCGGAGCCAGAAATGTATTTTAGTAGGAGCATAAATCAAAAAAAAAAAAAAATTTAAGACAATAAATTTTAGAGAGGGTTACGTGAGAATTTTTAATTTTAGTGGGTTTATTTGAGAATTTTTTATTTTAGTGGGGACAAAACAATAAAAGTCTAAATTTTTTATAAAATTAATTTTAGTGGGGATAATGTAAATTTTTTTTATTTTTAGTGGGGGTAATATAGGGTCTGTATGAGAATTTTAGTATTAGTGGGGCAAATTATAAAAATTATAAAATTTTTGGGATAAAAATAAAATAAGAAAAAAATTTTAGTGAAGGCTACAACCCCCAAAAGCATCCCCCTAAGCCTTTGTTTGGTTGAGTGGACAAGGGAGAGGAAGGAAAGTAGATGAGGGATTTTGGAGAGGAAAATGAAATTTTGGTTGTTTGGTAGAGAGGAAATTAGGAAGGAAGGAAAATTAAAAATTCATAGGCCCCACCATTTTTTGATCCATCCAACTTTGGGAAGAAAAGTGAATAGAAAATTATTGACCAAGCAAATATGGGTATAATACCAATTTTAACATTAATCTATCATTATCTCCTAATTTATATGAGGTTATAATTGTAAAATGCATTTGATTATAAATTTTCTTTCATGTTTTCTTTCTCCTGTACCAAACAACATGATGGAAAACCTCTATCATTTCCATCACCTAGAGATTTTACTCTTCATTCTTTTTTTATTTCCCATCCTTTTAACCAAACTTAGCATAAATCTGCCACTACTACAAAAGTTATCTTAGACGACAGAGATTACATGACGGTTTTATAAAAACTGTTGTCTAAAACTAAATTACACGTTGATTTTAATAAACTGTCGTGTAAACCTGAGATTACATGACGGTTTCTTGAAACCGTCGTGTAAACTTGGAGATTAAACGACGGTTTCGATAAACCGTCATGTAATTCTCCTTTTTGTGAGGATATGACGACGGTTTTTTGCAAAAATCATTGTCGTATCCTGATGAGGATTACACGATGGTTTCAGCCAGAAACCGTCGTGTAATCTTCCGAAAATTAATTCAAAATTTTGTATTTTGAAATTCCTGCGAAAATCCTTAACTTAAATCCACTTTTCTCAGCATTTTAATCTTTCTCCCTCTCGACCACTCAAAGATTTCTCCTACCAACTATCTCCTTTGCCCGCCGTCGAAAGCGCTGTCGCCCTTCCCGCCGCTGCCTTCCATCTCTCTCATTCTCCCGATGACACCGCCACCGCCCTCCCCTATTCCTCATTCGACCATCCCCCGCAACACTGCCCTCCCCTCTCCCTCATTCTCCCATCACCCTCAACGCTGCCCTCCCCTCTCTCTCATTTTTCCGCCGCCACCACCTCCTCTGCCACCCTGTCTTCCCATCAAGGCCGTGACTATTTTGCATCAAAGAAAGGCAAGGTGACTTCCATATTATTCAATTTCTTGTTTTCCAACAAAAATACGAGCACACAATTCTTTAGTAACTTGCTTGGAGTGTAATTGTTGTTCATTTTTTTTTTATTGTTGCTCTTTGTAGACTAATCTTTTGTGTAATTTTTTAGCATTTTAAGATCTTTGTAGACAATATTATACGCATTTTTTTTCCGCCCACCACATGCTCAATGAAATATTAAAATGGAATTTTGTTTGGTTAATCATATCGAATTAGTTTCTAGTGTAGTGTGCTCGATTTTTTTAACGTTCTTAGTGAATGTGAATTTGATTTGATTAAATTGGACCGATTATTTGTTTGTTTTATGTATGGTTAATCATATGGAATTAGTTTCTAGTGTAGTATGCTCGGATTTTTTATTTTTGCTCTTTGTAGATGAATCTTTTGTGCAATTTTTTGACAGTTTAAGATCTTAATAAACTATATTTTGTGCATTTTTTTTCCACCCACCACATGCTCGATAAAATGTCAAACTGAAATTTCTTTTGGTTAATCATATGGAATTAGTTTCTAGTGTAGTATGCTTGGATTTTTTAACATTATTGGTGAATGCGAATTTGATTTGATTAAATTGGCCCTCCATACTTGTTTTTTTTTTTTTTCCCCCTTCTCTTTTCGCCTTTTTGCGTGACGCACCAAAATGACGACTTTATCTTGTGCCACATAATAGAGGGAGACATTGGGTTTTGGGAGTTATTGACCCATGGGAGGACCTAGTCCTTTATTTTGATCCTCTTTGAGAGAAGAAACGGGACGATTTTACTAATCTAATGAATATGTAAGTCAATTTTCATAACTTAAATTTTGATTTAATTTTAATGGTATGCATCTTAATTATTTTGAATTTTGCTAACTTGCTAAGGTCCTAATGGATTGGAAGCTTATAACCGGAGAAGGGATTAAAAAGAGATGAGACTATAAAATAAAAATCTCGGATCGTCCTTGTCCTCACCAAGAGGGAAGTGTTGAATGTGATTATTTTGTTTTAGGTTTTATGAGGGACATAGTGTTGAATGGATTTGACGTACTTGAAAGAAAAGAATTTTATACTTGTGATGATATGGATTTGATTAGGGGAGAGTGGACTAAATTTATAATGCAATTCATTAAATATGATATGTAAACTTGTAATATAATGGATTGTTTTTTTACTTTGATACAATGTAGCTAATATTTTGTCAATCATATCCTAAGCCAATACACGGGTTAGGCCATCTGTAGAAAATCATCAAAAAATGTCAAATTATTTTAAAATTAAAGTGGACTTTACATGACGGTTTTGAACTCTCACTTTAGCAAAGTTTACTCTATTTTTTCTCTATTCGACGACGGTGTGAATAGTCGTGGTATGTCAAAACATTCCACGACAGTAAATTACACGACGGTTGTCTAACCGTCGTGTTAACTTTAGACGACGGTTAATAACCGTCGTCGAATCCATAATTTTTACAAGTGTGCCCCTGAATGCATGTGCCAATTTGTACTAATCCTAAATATATAAAAGAGTGGATGAGAGATTTCTGGTGTTGTTTTTGTTTTCTTCAATTATGCCTTCCATCTACTCCTTATCCTCCTTTCTCAGTCCTCCTCATTTCGAATCACCTTTCCCATTCCTTTTTCTCTCTAACTTGTATTTTCCATCCCTAATCTTCTGGTGCCTTTCCTTTTCCCTTTCCTTTTTTTCGTTTCTTTCTAACCTCTATACTCCATCATCATCTCTCAAAGATGTCATTGAGACTTGCTTGTTGGGGGACTTTTTGGTGTCTCCCTCACTGTTCTTTGATTTTGGGGAAGTCGAAGCTCCTGCCGTCGACAATTTGGTGGATTTCTGATTCTGCTGAGACTAAATTTTTTTGACAGATTAGTGGTTGTCTATTGATGGAGATTATTGTTCTTCCTCACTCAATAATGTGTTGAACTTTTTGGTTTATTGTTGGTCTTTATTTTTGTTCGATGGAAATTGTTGTTCTTCCTTGTTGAATAACGGTTTGAACTTTTGGGACAAAGAATTTGGTTGGAAAAATTTTGTTACAATCTCAAATACATAGATAGAATATGTATAATCGTTTCCTTTCTTTCTTTCTCCTATTATTGTTCGCCATGAACGTCGTATCTCTCTCTCTCTCTCTTCCTCTTTCCGTCACCTGGTGACTCCCGGCTGGCCGTGGGTTCTCGTTGACCTAGGAAATTTTTTTGTCATGTATTCTTTTTTTTTTTTTTTTTTTTTATAGTTTTTTTGTTGGAAATTTAAGGTTTTTTTCTTTAAATTTGTGGTTTTTCAATTTGGGGGTTTGGGGTTTTTCCCCCCCTCCTAATTTACGAGTTGTGTCTACATATACAGCCCTACTCTTTTTTTTTTTTTTTTTTTTTTTTTATGTTTTCTTTTTTCCTTTTCCTCTGTTTGGTTGGTGGGAAAATGGAGGAAAGAAAAAAGAAATCCTATATCATATTTGTAATATTATTATAAGTATTGTTATTATTATTATTATTATTAGTTTCAACCTAAACACATTACAGATTGCTGATTGGTCATTTTGTGCACTTGTGTTGAATGCTTGATTGGGCTTTGGTGATTGATCGTTGGTGCTTTAATCAAGAGAAAGTTAATCTCCTTTGGGCCTCTTCATGTATTTGCTTTATTTCTCCTCTTGGTAATTCTTTTTTCATTCAATTATAATTGCATTTGTATTCTTCTGTATCCCCATTATTTCTTTTTCTTCATTTTTTTTGCTCTTATTTTTTTGGCAGCATTTCGTAGTTAAAAATATTATTCGAATCCTCTACTAGTAAAATATTTAATGTTAGCTTACTATTTTCTTAAAATAAAGATATATTGTTCATTAATATTTTTCTTCATAGGTGTTGGCTTAAAAGTTTCCTAAGTTATTTAAATATTTATTAGTTGAAGTTCGAGTGGTTTCTCATTATTGAAATGAGATTGTTAGTTATTTATTCAATTCAGAGTGGTAGTTTAAACCTTGGACTTTTAGTAAAATTCTTAGCTCTATGTTAAAATATCTTGTGGTTTCAAACGCTGCATATTTTTAGAAAACTTCGTACTGAATAGTATAGGATAAAATCTGAATTTAACTAACGTAATCAATTAATTTCATTTATCTTAGTGACCATTAATTCTTTTTAGGGGGTCCTTCAACATTACTCCATGAAATGATTTGTTAAAGAGAATTTATTTCAGGCTTAGACTTCGTTTTATGAGGATGTATTTATGTGAACTTGGTATGGGGTAAAAATTGTGACAAGTATAGTTTCCATTCGTTAAAGATGATTTTTGAGGATTCAAGGATATTTATTTATGTTATTTTATGCACTTTAGGTATTTGTTAAAAATCCTAAGTGAATATTTTATTGGTTGTTGGAGAAGAATTGAAATCTAAACCCCTGTTAGCGCAACAAAAAATGGATTTGCAAAAACTGTTTTGTGCAGGAGCAATCTTGTCAAAACTGTTTTGTGCAAGATTTATCACTGTAATGTAGTTTAGAAACTCTCCAAAACGTGTAAATTATAGGAACTAAAATGAGAACGACTTAGTGTTGAAACTGATCTCTTGAGTTCTAGAAAACTCAACTAGGAGCCTTCAAGTGACTAAACAGAATCTAAACAAATATGTACACTGTTTTCAAGTAAATGTTTGCACAATTAGCAATTAGTATGATTGTTCTTGCCTTGCTTTTGAATGTATTTTTGCATTGCTTCTCAATTTCGTGTTGAAGAACATTCTATTTGCAATGATAAGCTTATGTTAGCCAAGTGATTGGAGTTCATCATGTGTAAAAATGATAAATATGTGTTGTTGGTTTTAAACGTTGAGAATGTGCTTTTAGCAACTAAAATACTATTTTACTTTTGATGTACTCTGTACTAATTGTGTTTTACTTTGAAGTAATCTATATTAAAAACTTCTTGGTATAACTTTAGTATATTTATTTGCATGTAACCATGACTCTGGAAATAATGTAAAGTGTAGTTCAGGACTTATTAATAATCACTTCTCACTTCTTTAGATAAAGTTTAGATGATGTTTTTTTTTTTTTTTTTTTTTTTTTTTTTTTTTTTTTTTTTAATAAATTTCGATAACGTAACAAATGAGCACATAAACATTTTAAAAAAGTACTTAATTGAAGATATTTTGATATGTTTTTGTGGGCTTTGTAATAATTGAAGAGACAAACAACTAAGAAACTTATGGTGGCGAGAATATCAGGGAATTTTCTGTCTCAGACTATGCATGTTATGCACATAAAACTTACCTAATTTTTTTTTAGTGGAATAAAGCAATGCAAGTTCAAGAGTACCTTGAAGTAGTTTTCTTGTCAATTTCCTCCTCATATTTTCACTATATAGATCACAGACAATAAACAAACATACAAATAAAATAAAATAAAATAAAGTGAAATATATATTTAGTTTTTTGTATTTATGAATACTTATACCATGTTATTCACTTAATTTTGTTTTAAAACTTTGAATAAATAGGTATATATGTTGCCGCTACCATATTGTCCATAGCTAAACATGTTTATGAAAATACATTATTTTGCTTTTAGACTCTGTTTGCATATGCATATATCTATGTGTGATTATGCATATAAATTTATATATGTATGTAAAATATTCATATGACTCCTTTTTTATTTATCTTTTTCTCCATTATCATGTTTTCAAAACTTTTTTAGTTTTCTTTTTCCAATATCTTGAGATGAAAATTTTTGTTATAGAGCTAATCAGAATCTTGAAATAAAGAGATTAATTTATTCATATTTTTTTAGTTTTCATAAATATTTATGAATTCTTATACTCTACTATTATTATAGAGCTAGAGCAAATGTTGAATTCCAAGATTTTTTGGGCTCAATCAAAGCAACAGTTGTTGGACAATCAGTTGAAAAACGTCTTCAGTGTAATGCAAAGATATTGATGGAGAAAACAACCATAGTATGATACACAATAGTTTTTTCTCATCTTTTTCTTTTCTTCTATTTTCTTGTGTATTTCACCAACTATCTTTACTTTTTTTTTTTATTTTTTAAACAAAGCTATGAAAGTTGATGAAATTATTCAAGTATCATCTGAAAATGATATCATGCTTTATCTAAATGTAGCAAAAAGCTTAAGCGCAACACCTACGACTATAAATATAACATTATTTTAGTCTTGAATTCAACCCTTCACACCGAAGAAAGTACTTCTATCAGCAATCTTTAGTTGGATCTTCCTCAAACAAGTACTCAAGCAGAAGAACAATTTTAGACCAAAGTAAAAAGAGCTCTGTTTCTATCAAGTCACTCTGATAATGAACTAGATCAACTACCGCTGAAAGGAGTTTCTATGGAAGATGATTTACCAAAGGAGAATTGAAGTCATTAAGTATCTAAAGCAATCTTATTGAGAAATGAAGAGATTGCTTTATTTTTTTGGCTAATCAGAGTCACATAAAAAGTTTTCATGAATCTAAATCAATTTTACACACTCATATAATGAAATTCATTTAGAGGGTGTTTGGTTGGTTAGTTTGAGTTGAAATATTTTAGTTGTAATAGTAAATTTTTTGAATTTTCAGAAAAGATAAAAAACTTTTTGGGAAAAAGACAAAAACTTTTTAAGAAAAAGATAAAAAAAAAGTTTGAATTGAGTTGGATTGAACCAACCAACCAAACGGATAGTCTTTACATATAACTTGTGTTTTACATATAACTTGTGTTTTACACACACACATAACTTTTACATAAAATGAAAGTACATTTAAATATAACATGCATCTTCCTCAACAAGCTCATTTAGATAGTCTTTACATAATTCCCTGAATTAGAAAAAATAAAAGAATTAAAAAACTTCTTACCGTTAGTAACCTCCAACTTCAATGAAGTCGATCATGCCTTTGGATGCACTGAAACAATTCCTAGCTGCAGTATGACCAAAAAAAAAAAAAAAAATGTGTACGCAATAATTATCTTATACAAATTATAAAGAATCTCGTGATCATAAGCGAATTCTAAAAAATTAATGGTCACCTGAAAGCTCAAAATGTTTCCTATTGACTTGGTCAAGCTGTCGAAGTTTGCATTCTGCATTCAACATCCATGGCACAATTAGCAAAAATTTCAAATCTTCGTTTTGTTAACCATAATTTTAAAATTGTGCAAAAATGAAATTACACAATTTTAACAATCAAGGACCACTACTTAGTCTTCGTCTGTAAACGTTTTATATCAAAATAACAAAAATCTGATGGGTTGGGATTGGTATGAATTTATAACAAATGCAATAGTTTATAAATTTTTTTTTGTTTTTGTGTGAAAGGAATTTTAGTTTGAAAATAATATTAGCATGTTAATAGGATAGTTATGTTATATTTGTCATTATGAACTACTAGTATTTATATATTTTTTAAAAAATAAGATACATCATTTGACGCGTAATCTAAACAATCGGCAATTGCATGTAATCTCAACACTTATTACATGTATTACGTCATCCGTTAATGCATGTAAATATAAACATGAACATTTAAAACAACGGTTATACAAATCGTCGGGAAAAAAAAATGAAAAAGAAAAAACAGAAAGACTATTAAACAAATTTTCTTATTTTTGGAAAAAAATTTTTTTTTTTTTTGGTGACCAATAAAAGAAAAAAAAATTTCTATTGTGTCCCACATTGTTAATTTTGTTTTATAGTTAATATAATATGGAAAAAATTAATATGTAAATAATAGGACATGCAATTACATAATTTAAAAATGCCATACATAGACACCAACATGAATTAAAATTACATACTGTTAAAAATAGATTAACAACGAAACATAATGCAAAAATAAATAACATAGAGCAATGAAATTCAAAATCTTCTTCTGGACCAACAACTTAGTAATCCGGTAGATCGGTTCCGGTAGACACCATTACTTAAAAAATCCCCCAACTTTCTTTTCAAAAATCCTTTCCTTCTCTGGCCAATCTGCCTCCGTCGCAGTTCTCTGCTGCCGTCGCCGTTCTCGGCTGTGTTCTAACAATCGTCCGCCACCCCAATTCCCCACTTATCAAAACAAAACAAAAAAACAAAAAAAATCCCCAATTCCCAAAAGACCGTAACTAAAAGACGCTAACTCTCGCTCCTCTCCTTCTCTGGACAATCTGCCGCCATCGCTGTTCTCCGCTGTCGTCTCCGTTCTCCGTCGCCGTTCCAACAATCGTCTGCCGCCCAAAGTTGTCCATTCGTTCGTCGTTTGTCAGTAACCTCTGCTTCAATTGGGTTTTTGTTTCTTGAGTTGAACTAGTTTTCTGGCTTTTTTTTTTTTTTTTTGAAAATAAAATAGTTTTTATTTTTATTTTTATTGCATTAGTAGTTATGCTTTTCTCTCTTCCCATGTTTAGTTCAACAATTATTTACTTTCTTGTTTTTAGTCTGCACATATGCACGCAAGTGACTTTCTATCCCTCTCTATCTCTTATGCAAATTATTTCCTCTCTATCATTTTGTATTTGTAATAGCCATAATATCGAAATACAGTATGGAGATTAGAGCTGCACAACACTTAAACGAGATCTTGAATTGGAATGTCCATCCCCGAGTTTACGATATGGTGGAAAATACTTGTTTCAAGTGGTTTTCCTATATGGCTTGCCATTTTGGTTGAAACTTACGGCAAAACACTGCCGTTTTGGTGGGCGCGATAAAGTACAAAGCTTTCCAATCTGTCTTCTTTCTTTCTCTTCTCTTCCCCACAAAGCGCAGAGCTTTCCATCTCTCTTTTTTTTCGCCCTTAAAAGAAAAAACAAATGAGTTGTGTGTTGTTATTTTATATATTAGAATGTTTGATGTTGTTAGTATTATATATATTATGATTGAATCATGAAGTTTAACTCTCTACTTTGTTTATTAGTCTGTACTTTTTTATAATCTCTAGAAGATATTTCTTTATATTAAACGTTATGAAAATTTCATCACGATTCACACATGCAACGCACGTGCTTAAACTAGTCTTTATAAAAAATGCTATGTTCATATTGTTGAAAGTAAAAAGAAGCCGCTTGGACCACAGCACAAGGCAATGTTATGTTTCAAAAAATTTTATGAAATTATATTTTTTCAGATAGTTATAAAGATAATAAAGATAATTTTACATCAAAGAAAAGCTAGTTATTTAATGAAGTTTTTTTTTTCCTTCTTCTTTGGGTAAATATCTAATGACGGTGTACTAGACAGAACAATTTTATTTTCACATAAAACATTTCTAGTCAATCGTGCAAACTTAATGCCTTCAATTGGCTTCGTTCCATACATTTTATCTATGCACTAAATAATACATTTTTTCTTTTGTTGTTGGAAATTTAATTATCCATATAATTCCCACCAAAAACTTTAAATTAACTATCTCTCAAACATTTTAACAAACAATAACATGCATTAGTGAAAAGTATACCCAAAAATCACTAAAAGCTTACTCAGAAAACATATTATAAACTAACATCATAGTTGAAAGTTCCAGAAAACCTCTTCGATGTTGAACTTTCAATAAATGAAGATAAACAATCAAATTATTTATATTCCCAAACATTTAGAACAGAAAAAATAAACAAATACTTAGAAGCAAAAAGGAATGCAATGAAAACAAAATTAATTGACAGATGAAAAGAAGAAAAATTTTAAAACTCGGAACATCAACGATTCCGAGTGAAAGTTTAAGCAAGAGAGCAAATTAGTTGAACTGAGACTACCATATATCTCTTGCTTCTTCTTATCATTATATATATATATATATATATATATATATATAAAAGAATAACCAACTTATTTCGGTACATTTGATTCTTGGGCAGCATCGACTTACTTGGATGCATTTTATTCTCGGGCCTTAAGTTTAACTAAGTTGATGCTCTGAGAAAACGTGAATCAATTGGCAAATTCCTCTGACAATTTCGCCAATTAGATGTTAAATAATCAAGCCTCGTAAATGCTTTGGAGGTTTTCATTATTAAAAACCATGACTATATCGTTTTGTCTTTCTCTTTGTTACGCCCTAGAAATTCCTAAACCTGATTTCATTAATTATTATCATTGATTTCATTCACTAATAAACTTCTAATGAATTATTTTTATGAATATCAAATTTCAAGATTATGAATGAGTTTATATGTATCATCCTTATAATGATGTTGATACTCTAAAATATTGAATTTCTCTTTTTTAAAATGAGAAATTATAGATATATAAAAAATAGGTCGAACGACATATAATTTATGTGACGAATTTAGTATGTCGTGCTATTAGCATAAATGTCAATTTTTAGGACAGAATCCCAATTACTATTAGTAGGTTGATTTAATGACCTTAGTATTTATTTGGTCATATCAATATTTAAGAATTGAGAGTATGATTGGGAAATTAATTGTGTCACATAGATAGGAAATGAATGGTTAGGATTTACTAGGAGTAAATCCAAAGGAGGAGGATTGATCAAGAGTTGTGATTAGATTTGAAATTAATAGTGTAGATTTTATGTTAAGGGATCCAAGGCAAATCAATGCCCAAGCTTTGGATACTAAGTGACCAATGAGAGATTAGGTTAAGGATTGGTTTGGTGGATGATGCAATGGGTGAGATCGAAGATGACAACCTTTGATCAATAGTGGAAAATTTTGAAGAATGAAAAACAAAAATAAAAAAGAGAAATTAAGGGGGAGATTCATATTGTTGTAGTCAAAAGCAAGAAGAAATTTGAACAAAGGAGAAAAAGGAATGTGGTACATGTATGCAAACCAAGTAAGAGATGACATGATTTGTTTAGGCAACAAGTACTTGAATATGACATAGAGGTACAAATGAAAGTGACCACTTGTCTTCCATTTTATAGAACAAAATTTTCACACCAACCCCTCCCTTAAGTGGTGACAATGCAAGGTGGGAATCAAGTAATATTTTTCACTTTTGCCCCTCAAATATAGCTCTTTTAAAGCCTACATTGACTGAAAATAACCCCTAATGTTTCACTTCATTCTCACACAAGTTAAGCTCAAAATCCTAGCTTTTCTAGCCACCACAAGCCTCAAAACCACCAATGATATTCCCCATCTCCAACACCCCTCTACCAACCTTTTGCCCTCCATTTTCAAGCTCCAAGCAACCCCATTACTAAGTTTGAAGAAGTGTGAAGCGGAGTTAGAGGACGTCTTACTAAAGGTAACCTAGTGGTTCTCTTTGTGTTTTGATCATTTTTGGACCACTAAAGCATGTTATTTAGTTAGAATCTTAATGTTAGACTTTGTATTACCTAGGAAAAGGTTTTGAGAAGAATTTGGAGGTCCAAGGTCCTAGAGGATGCATGGAGTATTTCTGTAAGATCTATGAACTTTGTTAGAGCTTGTGGTTGTTATGATAATATGAAATGAGTTAGAAACTTTCGTATGAAAAATAAATTATATGATAAGATTCGACAGAGGATAAGCTTCATTTTAGGCTTTGAAATCACTTGGTTTGCTTACGTATGTCCAAAGTTATGTGCATTTGAAGTTGTGACACAAAACTAGAAAGAAAAGGAACCACTGGGATACAATATAGCCATGTGTTTTATGAAATCCGAATCCCTTAAACTCAAAATTTTGAAGTAATAATTATAGCTCTACAAACGTAATTCTTTAAACTTTCTAATGACATATCTTTTTCCTTATGTGGACTTGTGAGTGAATTGTTATGATTTTTCTAAGTTTAACCATAAATTTGGACATATAGTACATATGTGAGACTAATAGTAACAAAATCTCATTTTACGGCATGTAAAACTAAAAAAATTACATAAATAACTTTAAGGTTGTAAAGTAGACATCCTAAGCTTCAAAATGAGCTATCCTACGTTTAAAACGGAAATGTACATAATTTTTAATAAATCACACAAATTAGATTACAATCTAGTAAACTGAGGTTTACTATGGGACACGAAGAAAAATGTCCATATTAAGGTTTGAAATCATTGAAATTTTGAAAAATAAATTTTAAGAACAGAAACTAGATGCGTCAAGCTTTCCAATGAGTCATCAAGTGTCCAAAACGGAATTATACACAAATTTAAATATATCTTACAAGTTAAGATCTCACACCGATAAAATGATTAAGCATTAAAATGTGACTTGAGGGTAAATCATAACATATAATCATAAAAATTGATTAAATGAGTTGATATTAAGTGTATGATCAACCAAATGTGGAAATTCTAACTCTATCAAGTAGAATCATAAGTTTTTAAATGGCCCAAGATAATGTAAACTAGATGATACAAGATACATACTAATAGACTACCGTAGCCCAACTTAATGACCATAATTAATGGAAATAGGCCTTACAAGCCCAATACTAAATGAAAGCAACCCACCTAGGGGTATACACCTAGGTGACTCCTTATTGTTAAAATGATGTATATTAATTAATTAATTAAGAATTAAATTAATAAACTAATAAATATATAACAAAATATATTATGTTAAGAAAGTTAATTAATAATTAATTAAATTAATTAATTATAAGAGCTAATAAATGATTATTAGTTGTGTAAGCAAGATTTTTATGTTGAAAAACTACATAATTAAAATACGTGATTATTTATAGATTAATTAATCATTAATTATTGATATAAGTATTAATATAATTATGAATGGTTAATTAGAGATCAATTTAACATTAATTATTAGTATAATCTAATTATTAGTTATTAATATAAGAATTGATAATTGATAATTAGTATATGAGAGAGAATATTTAAGTAATATAATTAATTATTAATAATATAATTATTAATTAGTCAATTAAAATTATGTAATTTATTTAAGTACTAACTAATTAATTAATTAATTAATTAGTTAATTGCTTAATTAATCAATTAGATTAAATTTAATTAATTAAAAAATAATTAGTAAAAATTTGTTTAACACTTAATAATTAATATGAATTAATTATTAATATTAGTTATGATGCAAGTAAATTAAGCTGACCTTAATTTATGAAATATATATATAATTATGATTCACTCTAATATCGAGGTATTGTTAATCAAGACAATTTCCCAAACTTACGTAGTATGAGGTATTATTCCAGAAGTTTAAGCATATAAGACATGTAACCTACAACATGAAACAAAATATTTTCCTTGTTGATATTCTATGTTTGCTATGGTTTACCTTAATGATGTGATGAATATATGTATTGTTTTGATTAAGCATTTGACGTGCATAATTTCTCTTGCACTAATATGATTAGCATGCCTCATAGATATTTATGCCATAATGATAGATGCATAGTTACATGTAAATCTACACAGCGTCACAATTAATAAGAATGATGCTAACAAAATATAGGATTAAATGTCGTACCAACCTCTAATTAGTGAAATGATATGATAAGAACGAAAGTTATAAGTTATGATCTTGGAGGTTATTGGAGAGTCGCTCCCCTAACTCCACATTGGTTGCACGCATAAGGGTATGACATAAGGGCCCTAAGTAGAGAAGAAATATATATATATATATATATATATGTAATAAATCATAATTGAACACACATAGATCACATGCATTTTTGAACATTCATGTTGTGACATGAGATTATATGATCTATGAAAATATTTTGTGAGATATAGTTGTACTTGTTGAATGAAAGCGCATATGTGTGTGTTTATGCTATAGAAACGCAGGTAAGCAACCTGCCACTTAGATGTTTTCTGGACTGTTGACGCGGTGCGGAGGTAATGAAAGAAGGGAGTTGGATACCACCATAAATTTAATTTCTACATTTAAACTTCTTAAATTATTTTGTATTGATTATCTTTATAACTATGTTTTTAATATTTCAATATTATTAAACTAATATGAGTACTTATAAACTTTTGGGTTCTTTCCTTTTAACTCATATGACGTTATAGCTTTTTTAAATATTATTTAAGTATGAATTTGAATATGATATTAATAATCTAGAAATTTCAATTTCCTCAGTTAAAAATTTTAGTATATTTAATTCTTCAAGTACAAGTATGATTTTGTTTTTTTTAAAAAAAACAGTTCTGTATTTTTGGAACCAAACATAAACTAGTGTTAAGACTATATTAATTAATGATAAGTAAATTAGTTAACGGTTTTAAAAAGTCAGGTCGTTACACTCTTAACCGCATAAGAAACCAAAACAAAGGCATAATAATAAGAGTTAATTTCAAAAATAGTACCTGTGGGAAAAATATTATTAAAACTAACACCCACTTTTGTTTCTTTTCATTGCTAGCACATCACGTCATCACCATCAATTGAGGTGCCTGTAAAAGTCAGAAATTCCTTCAGCCAATCCTAAACCCTACATTTTTCCCACTTTCCCGCCGCCCCCCCCCCCCCCCCAACACAATATATAAGTCCCTCTATCTATATCTCATTTTCTGTGTCCCACAAATCAGAAGAAAAATGACATGGCAGTGTTAGCAATAAAAGGAAACAAAAATGATCCTAGTTTTAATAATATTTTTCCCACATATGCTATTTTTGAAATTAACCTTAATAATAACAAATGGAAAAAGAAATAACAGATTACATTTTTTTCATTGTAATTTGTCCACTCTTAACTATATAAACCGAACAATAAATGAGGTAAAAACTACAAAATTAAAGAGGCGTAATTAGGGGGAAAAAATAAGATACTTTGGAAACAATAAAAAAGAAGGGGATAATAGGGGGAAAAAATTACAACACAAAGGCACTTTTATAATAATAGAGAAATATCTTTTTGCTATCCGATTATAATATTATGTATGAATTACCCAGAGTTATAACATGTCTCTAGATTTATTTCCAAACTTTAAAATGTATTAATATTTTGAGATGGAATAACACATGCCACAAATATGAGAAGCACAAATTTTTCAATTTCATTAAACCCTTAACTAACCGAATGTCGTACTCCACTTATGTCCAAAAAGATTTATGTTTTTCAAAACTCAGAGGATGAATACATGACGACATCATTTATAAAGGGGCATAACATGTATGTTTAAAATTTTGGGAAGTCATAATTCAAGATAATTCACAAAAATAATCCTATTATCTGTCGTGCGAATTTATTATGTTCTCATTTAAAATTCTATATACAATTCTAACCAGATGACCAGGTGTCAAAATCTAATTCATCAAATTGAGAAAGAAAGAAAAAGTAGAATTCCGCTATTTACATTGGAATTCTCCTTTCCAACGTAGAACTTGAAATCAACAGTTGTTTTCTCACTGTTCGCTTTCAAACAACAAAATAACAGTTAACAAACCGTGCATCAAAATAACTTTGAAATTTCCATGCACAAATATCTCTTGTCATTGTCAGAAACGAAGCAAAAATATCTCACAATTTTTCTTCAAAAAGCAATCACTTTTTTTCTTTTTCTTATCCTCTTCCCCAATTCCTTGGAGCCTAGAACTAAGAAATAAACGACGATGCCTGCACCATGCCTTCCTCTGTACACTCCCACAGCTTCAACTTGGATAACTAAAATTAATCCAAACTCCTTAGCTTCTCATGGAAATGTAAAACAAATAGAATTGGCAAGTCTTTCCCATGCAGAGCAAGAGCTTCTTCTTCAAGCTCTATCACGGACTTCGATCTCTACGATCTCCTTGGCATCCACAGCACTTCCGATCAGTCACAGATAAAAACCGCCTACAGATCTCTGCAGAAGCGGTGCCATCCCGACATCGCGGGACCAACCGGCACGACATGGCCATCATTCTCAACGAAGCTTATGCCGTTCTCTCTGACCCTTCTAATCGTTTGGCTTATGATAAGGTTGGTATATATTTTTGTGAACATGTAATTTTGATTTTATTTTAGTTCCTTCACTGTGTTGCTTTTTTCTTTTTCTTTTTTTTTTTTTTTTAGTAATGGCCGAGACCCAAAATAATAAACATTGAATTAGGGTGTTAAGTCAACATCTAGCAAACCAAATGGGCTTTTTTTAAGGGTTGGCTCTGTAAAGCTCACAAAAAGTTTATTTTAAAGGGGTTGTTTACGGTGAGACCCTGTGTTCTCTGTCTAATTTATAGTTTCATTCCCTAACCAAAACTTTTGCCTAATTAAATGGCCCCTAAGCTAAAAAATTACAGAGACGCCTCATCTGTTAGTCATCCGGTCTGCATTTAGGACCAAAAAGTAGTGTTTTTTACCCTTATTTGGTCTGCAAAAACGAGGTTATTTGATACTTGCACACTGATCAAATAAATTGTGCTTTAATGTTAAAAATGATTTTTATCAAGGGCTAAATTGATGCGACAAATAGATTGATAGCTGAGATTGTTTGGATATTTTGATCATTTTACACCAAAAGTTTATTAGTTTGGGTGAGCGAACGTTAACAAAAAAAAGTTTTGGTTAAGAGAGTATTTCTGCAGTTTAAGCAAAACATAAGGGGTGTTAGAGCAGTTCTAATAAGTTGGCTAAAAATTACCCGAATTTTATTTACCTTGAGTTGTAAGAGTATACTGGATTTTGTAGTACAAATGTGGGTACCATATGATTTCCAGGTATTTTCACAAGTGTTGTGGCATTTGTTAATAAGCAGAAAAAATATGAATATGGGGCATATGTTGATTTTTTCAAGGTTGACAATGACAAAAAAACTAAAATAAAATAAAAGGGTGAGAACTGAAAGCACCATTTCATTACTGATGAAGGGTCTGAATTGAGTTGACATATAACTTATGGTTTCTATGAATTTTGTATAGTTTCTTTTTGGAACTTTAATTTGACTATGGAAAGATATTGGTGAAGGAGCAAGCAAAAACTGCAGAACTCCGAGGTTATACAGGAAAACCGATTTACTCGGTGTGTTTGGATCACAAAGTGAAGAACGTGCAGTGTTTTGTCGATGAAGTCAAGTGTGTTGGTTGCTTAAAATGTGCACTGTCTGCGGAAAAGACCTTTGCAATTGAATCGGTTTACGGAAGAGCCAGGGTTGTTGCACAGTGGGCTGACCCTGAACACAAATCCAGGAGGCCATAGGAGCTTGTCCAGTTGACTGCATCTCGTAAGTTTCTTCTCTCCGTTATGCTATAGGAAAGTTTTTCTTACCTATAGCCACACCACAAAGTTTCTTTTGTGTGTTTTAGCTTCCAAAAATTTTATTTTTAAGTACTCTATCTTAATCCAAATTAACTATTCTCATCCTTCTTTGGAGAAACACCGATGTTGGTCAATGTCCTTACTAGTATATAGAGGCAATTCATGCATCAAGTGAATCTGATAAACGGTCCGAAAGAGGGATTTGGAGAACATTAGTCCATTGGGAGGAAATAACTTCGATAAGAATCAGAGTATCATAAGAACATGTTGTGGTTCTGGAACTTCAGGCAATAATTCCGCAATAACAGACACACATAAATAATATTCTACTTTGAATTTCTTTCTTATTGCCTAGGATTGTTGAAAGATCCAATCTAGCAGCTCTGGAATTTCTAATGTCGAAGCAACCACGTGGGAATGTAAGAGTAGGAATGGGGAATGCAGCAGGTGCTCGTGTCTCAAACATTTTCACAGATGTGAAGAAATTTCAGACCAGATATCAAGAGGCAAGGGAGAAAGCTTCTTCACGGTATTCTAAGGTCTGTTCTAGAAATCAAAATGATATCTCTTTTTCTTTTTTCTTTTTTTTTTTCTCTTCTCCGTTGTCCACCAACTTAGTATAGTATAAATAAAAAGGCTCTTTTGCATTACTTAGATTGCAGGATCATCTGAGTTTAGTTTGTTTGCTCATTTTCGGAAATTCTGCATTTAATATTGGTTTGCAATATTGATAACCACATTTAAACTACTGACAACCATGGTGTATTTATAATACCAGGAGAAGGACCTACAAAGAACAGCAAGAATGTCAGCAATTCAAGCAATCAGATCAATCTCGAACTGGCTATATTGGCAAACACCCAGTTCAGGCGGCGGAAGTGTAACCTCTAATCATTATTTGATAAAAACGGCACATAAATCTTCTGATCCTGATATCGGCAAGCTCCGAGATGCTGCTGCTGCTAGGAAGAAACTCGGAAGACAAAACCCCGTCGAAGAACTACTTGCATCACGAGGACTATTGGATTCCATTGGCCCATGCTCTTCCTGCACCCTCAAGCCAAAACAACTTATACTCGAGAACTATTTCAAAAGATTCACCGGCTAAAGAATCGAAACAAAACAATGATAAAGATCAGACAGTGCCAGAGAACGACGAAAGCAACCCCATAAGAATGGTTATACCATTGGGAATAGCAATGATTGCCGCGTCCATAGTTCGATTTCATGGAGAAGGTGCGGTTGGTAAGTTGGACGAACATATAGGTGGTTCTTTTGCATTGCAAATAGTGAACAGTTCTTGGTTACCAGTTATATTAACTGGGATTATGTGGTACGCCATTGGAATATTAGCAGCTGAGTTTGTTGCAGCCGTTAGGAGAAATTAAGGAAGATATAGTACACCAAACTAGATGTCTACACAAGTATAGTGTTGGAGTATAGTCTTGTGAACAATGAAATTCATCATACAATTCACCATATACATATATGAATACCAAGGTTTTATCTGTCTTATTTTATTTATCTACTCTTTATATTTTCACTTTTTCGGCTCTATGATTCTTCCAAATTGCATATGAATCCATGTGTGAATAGTGATGTTCCATCTCTTGATCAGTCATGCTTCATTGGTTTGGACCATTTGATACAAGATACTGTTGCTTCCATGTTGATGAAAAAAAGAAAAAAGGCCATGGAAATGTCGGTTTAAAACTTGAAAGATCGTCAATGAACAGAAACAAGAGAATTTTTCACTCAAAATTTGCATGATTTCAACTTTGCAGGCTTGGCTTTTGCCAGGGAAGTGTCGGATGTTTAAGTGGTTTTAGATATCACACAGATTTCTTTCATAGAGTATTCTCATTTCCATTTCAAGCATTTGGATCTGAGTCAGAATAAATATCTTTGAACCGTGTAAACTGAAAGGTGCATTTTCCACCTTATACTAAAAATCTCGTATCATTTCAACGCTAGCCCGCTTTTGTAGTTTACAAATGTCTCTAAGTGTTCGTTTTCACCCCTTCAAAGTTCAAACACGTACATCTTCATCTTTACCCAGGTGGACTGTTCGGTCTTGGCCACTCGAAGACCTTTCCGATCATGATTTTAAACATGGAACATCTGTGAAAAGCAAAGCAAGCTGCAATATTTTTGCATAACTATCTGGAACCTATTGCCACAGATTTATGGCGATATCTTGGTAGTTGGTACAATAGTCTTCGGTATTATGAATAAAGCTTTGGGTTAACAATTCCCCTTATCTACTAGTGTTTCCTAAAAACAACCTTAATAGAAAACTATATTAGTTAAATATCCTTTTAAAAAATTAGCTAACAAAATGACTTTGGAACACCTATTTATACACTGCATGACCGCATAGATCACGTAGTGTAAAAATGAAATGTAAGCTTGTTAATATTATTTGGTGAGATTGTCAGTTGGACAAACTTTGCATTACCGCTAAAGTGGACGGAATATATACATAACTCGTACCCTATCACAAATAAGGAAGATAGATTTAGAAGCCCTCGGAGTTTCAGCATCATCTTAGTGAAGAACATTCACAACAAAATAAGAAACATGTATGAAATCAAAGATGAAAAAGTAGGTTAATATATCCTGGATGTAGGCAGGATACAAACTTAACTGACAACGCACAAATTTCTGTCAATAGTGCGCATATAAACAAACATTCGAGTTGTATACCGCGTTCCCTTTAGTATCTGGCACAGACACATGCCCAATTGTTTTAACATAAGAATAGAGGTAACTCTTCTAGAATTACACAACAGATATACGATTCTCAAGCCATGCAGTTCCAGAAAACTAAATGCATCTTGCACCAAGTTTCAAATACTTTTCTTGAAAGATCTTAATCAACTACAACTTCTTACAAGAACTTAGTAGCGGTACTTGGTGGAGTAATCCTTGGGAGCAATCACAAGACCACGCCCCTTCCTTGCCCCACGGTAGACCGTCTCAACAATGTCAATGAACTCTTGCTTGTCCTTCAGGGCCCAGTTGATCTTGTTGTTGTTTCCTGTGCCAAGAT
This sequence comes from Ficus carica, assembly GCA_009761775.1. Lineage (NCBI taxonomy): Eukaryota > Viridiplantae > Streptophyta > Magnoliopsida > Rosales > Moraceae > Ficus > Ficus carica. The sequence goes on from CM019746.1 coordinate 12,115,072, forward strand.
CAATCATGATGTGCTTGTTCCTGAAAAAGAACATGACGGTGGACGGGTCGTACAACTCGTACATGGTGTTGAAATCAGGAACCTCTGTGATGTCGACCAGGTATATCACAGCAAAGTTTTTTATTGTCTCTGCAACTGATGCCAGAACTTCGTCCATCTAACCAAAAAGAAAACACACCACCCATCAGATAAGGTGATAACTGAAAACATATTCACAAAGCAGTTGTAAATGTTAATAACAAAAAAGCGCAATATGAATAAAATGAAAGGGCACTGTCATCTCATCTAGCTAGAAACAAATAACAAGCATGTCAAGAGAAAACTTCATACACAAGCTTTAACATTTTCTTCCACTATAAAATCATAAACCATGAGCCAGGTTTCATCTACTGTCTTTCGAACAAATTCAAATGTTAGATGGGTTCTTCTCCAAAATTTCAAAATAGGGTATGTCATCAAGCAACTATTGTTATTTCGTGCAGTTTGTTTAAGTTTTGGCTTGTCCAACTCATTCAGCATAATGAATTGTAACTTCTGGAAATGTAACTAATGGAAGAACTTCACCCAAACCTTAAGATAAGAAAAATAATCAATTTGTATGCCCACACATTTAGGTTGTGTTTGGTAAGAGGGAAAGAAAATACAAAGAAAAGAAAAATGTATAACCTAGGTGGAGAAAAAAGAGAGGAAGAGAAGGGTGGTTTCTCTTATTGTGTTAAAATGGATATCTAATCCCTTCATATAGGGAGGGATTGAAATTGGGTTCTTTCGGAGGATTTGAAATCCGTAACCCAATTCATACCGTCCTTTTTTTCCCTCCTACCATACAATCGTAGGTCCTAAAATCTTTCAGCTAATCCTCCCATTGTTTTCCCTCCTTCCACTTTTCCTTCCTACCAAACAAGCTCTAAAGCCTGCATTTCGGAGAATAATAGAAGTTCCGATCACCGGAATAACTACAAATAAACTTCTCTCCGCGAATAACCATCCAAGTTTATTATTAATTATTAAATTGATAGAATGATCTTAATGGCACATAAGAACAATATCCAATAACACAGAGAACTGAGAAATCTTGGACTAGAGCGCCGGAACAAAATTTGCCGCAATCAACGAATTTTTACATCTATCTACTGGTGTATTCATATGAGATTCTTTTCTATCTACGCGCAATCGCTTGAAAAATATATAATAATAATAATAATAAAAATAATTAAAGAAAATTCCGAGTAAACTAAATTCCCAAAAATAACCAAAATTTTGAAGCAATTCCCTAATAAAATCTGTTCCGCGAAATGTAAAGTTGTTTTGTAAATTAACGGAGAAAACCCCCAATATTCGTCAAGAAATTGGAAATTTAGGGTTCTAAAGGGGAGCCAAATTAAAGAAAACTGGAAATTTAGGGTTCTAAAGGGGAGCCAAATTAAAGAAAACTGAAGACGCAGAAATCAACTAAACTGAATCAGCTAAAACAAAAGGAAAATTCAAGATTTACAAAAAGATTGTGTTGTTCAACGACGATAAGACTGAAAATTAGAGAGGGAAAACGCAGAAACAGAAATCGGCTTTTGTGATTGTACCTGCATACAAGTCTCGTCCCAATCGTGACCGAAACGAATGACGACGAGACGCTCTTCCTCGGCGAGGATGGCCTGATCGACGGCCCATCCTGAGTGCAGGTGTGGCAGCAAGTACGACATCTCTACCCCGCTGCTCTCTCTCTCCCTCTCTCTCTCAGAACAAGCAAGAATGAAGAACGAATGAACAAGAAAAACGACACCAACATTCGTCACACTAAAGTCTCTTCTTTTTGGTAGCAATTGCACAAGTGCGTGGGACCCACTTGTTTTTTTTTTTTTTTTTTTTGGGAAAATCCCACTATATGTGGTAATTAGTCCAATCGAATTATATTCTACTCTTTTGGGCCTGAACCCGGATCCTTCGGGAAGGACGAATCCGAAACATGAGATCTGGCCTACGTTGTAATTTCTTATTTCTTTTTAAATTTTTTTAAGGGACATAATTTTCTTAGGATGGGTATGTGGAAGATACCCTTAAAGGGTCTCTACCGGTAAAGTCTCTTTTTAGACCGTCTAGCAACCCACCCCAGACGCCGGCGACCCACCCCCAACCGGCCCTAACCCCGACCTCCCCCCACCCACCCTCGGCCCCCCCACTTCCTGGCCCCCGACAACGCCCCCCTAGCCATCCCCCGCGGGCACCCGGGCCCCAGCCCCCCTGGCGCCCCCCACCCAAGGTTCCCCTCCCCCGACCTCCCCCCAGCCAACCCCCCCCCCCAACTGGGACCCCTCCACCACCCCCCCTCTCTTCTCATCTCTCTTTCTTCCCCTCTCTCTCTTCCGGTTCGCGGCCACCCCACCCCTGACGGGGACCCCCCATCCCCCTCTCTCTTCTCGCGTCGGGGGTTCGGGGGGGGGGGGGGGGGGGGGGGGGGGGGGCCTGGAAGAGAGAGAAAGGAAGAGAGAGAGAGGAGAAGAGAGAGAAAGGGGAAGAGAGAGAGGGGGTGGGGGGTCCCAGTTGGGGGGGACGCCAAGGGGCACCGGGGGCGGGGGGGGGGGGGGGGGGGTGGGGGGAGGTCTGGGGAGGGGAACCTTGGGTGGGGGGCACTGGGGGGGCTAGGGCCGGGGTGTCGACAGGGTAGGGCTGGGGGGGTTTGCCGGGGGCCGCGGCTGGGTGGGGCCGGCCGGGGCTGGGGCCGGTGGTGGGGGGACCGGAGGTGGGTTGTCGGCGTCGGGATTGGGTTACCGGCGTCCGTCGTCGGCAGCGAGAAGGTCGCCAACGACGGAGAAGACTTTGGGTGTGAAGGGTAATATGAGGTAAGGTGTATGATAAGTATGGTATACCGACAATATTTCAACCGTTCGATTAAATATCAACGGCCTAAAAAGAGGCTTTACCGGTAAAGACCCTCAAACCACAGACCCCCCATTTTCTTATACATTGAAATAAAAATAACCGATTATTAATTGATCAAAACAAATTTTAAAATGACAAACGATCATTTTCTTAAATTAAAAAAAAAAAAAAAAAGCTCGGCTACTTATTACTTATTAGATTGACTGATAAAAAAAATAACCACTCAACCTAATTTTTCTTAAAACATTTAACCTCTTTTAGTGTGTATATTTAAGTTCTGGAATTCTCGATATATTTTGATTGAAATTAAGTTGATGTTTTAAATTATGTTTTCGGTTGAAAATGAATTATTTGAAGTTAAAATATATAACAACTTAAAATGTGTTAAAAAATAATATTATGAACCTTAATTTGTTTTTGTCATCATTGTATGCAATTAAGAAAAAAAAATCTCATAAGATAAGAAATTTATAAATTTTCAAAGTTTGAGTTTTTAAAAGAGATTTGAAAATTTTGAATAGTATTGGATGGTATTTTTGTTATTGTATAATTATCATTTATAATAACCTCAACCCAAGTCAATATAGGTAGAAGTTTACCTAATTCTCTATGAACGATTAAATGTCATCATTTTTACTTATTTTGTTTGTAAAAATAAAATTTATCCTAAAAAATATGTAAACAGGTGTTCTTTTCATAAAATATTTATTTCGCTCTTTTCTGATTCCTCCCATAAATAACTATTTAAATACCATTTACATAATAAACTGCCTCCAACATTGAAGTATTAAATCTTACCAAAATGCATTTTGCTCGAAAAGAAAAACAGCAAAATTCAGTGAGAAAATAGTAAATTCGCTATAAGACCAACATTGAAGTATTAAACCATGAAAGAAACCAGAGAGCTCCCAGAGCCTTAAAAAATATTTTTCATTTGTAGAGGGGACAGAGTCGAAATCAAGTCTCTCCAATGGCTTCCTCTGCAGTGAAGTGCTCGACGTACAAGAAGTACGAGATCAGGCGCCGAAACCCCGACCCGAAATCCGCCGCACTCTTAGTCATCGATGTTCAGAATCACTTCTCCTCCATAGCGAAGCCCATCCTCCCCAACCTCCTCTCGACAATCAGTCTCTGCCGACGCGCCTCCATCCCCGTCTTCTTCACGCGCCACCGCCACAAATCCCCCGCCGACTACGCCATGCTTGGCGAGTGGTGGAGCGGCGACCTCATCCTCGACGGCACACCCGAGGCCGAGCTCATGTCCGACCTCGACCACCGCCCCGACCACGACGTCGTTGTGGAAAAGGCCACCTACAGCGCGTTCCAGGGCACGAGCCTGGAGGAGATGCTGAGGGATCGGCGCGTGGAGGAGGTGATCGTGACGGGCGTGATGACGAACCTGTGCTGCGAGACGACGGCGCGTGACGCGTTCGTGAAGGGGTTTAGGGTTTTCTTCTCGACGGACGCTACGGCCACCGCGAACGCCGAGCTGCACGACGCTGCTTTGAAGAATCTGGCGTACGGATTTGCTTACTTGGTTGACTGCCAGAGGCTTCGAGAGGGGCTTTTCGGGGAATTAAACAACAAATAGTTTTTTTTTTTTTAAATATTCTTTAATAATAATGTAATGGTTTGTTTGGTTTTTGTTTTTGTTTTTGTTTTTTTGACTGAATATGAATATGTAAAATATTTTATCATTAGAAGCACATTAGGAAATCTGTTCATGTGGAGTTATCATTATAATAGGATTGTGAGTGGTAGTAGTTGTTGTTGTTGTTGTTTTTTTTATTTATTTATTTATTTATAATTTATTTATGTTTTTATTTTGTGGTATAGATTAGCGAATAATTGCAGTGTCAGCAGAAATAGGAAAGATAATCCAGACATATTTTGTGTAACATCATAATTTGATCTCATGTATCCGTGGGACCTGCCTTAAGCAATGAGGGAAAAATTGTATCTAAATTTGTGCATTTAGTTAGCCTGCATGAAAATTTTAAGTTAAGTTTTACAATTATGAGTTTATTTGATTGGAGTTAAAGTGTAAACGCATAAAATATTGTTTGAAAGAAATATATTAATATGACTATTATTTTATTTATCTCAAAATTCTAAATAACTAAAAAAAAAGATTATTGCATTTGGATTTGAAATAACTAGTTATTGAGTTTTTAAGTTACAGTTGAAGTTGTCAATAATAAAAGTGAATTGACTTTAAAAAAAAAATACTAATTAGAATTTTCAACTCTTGTACCAAACATAAGCTTATTTTGTTACAAGTTGTTTTTTTGATGTGTATTAAGATAAAATATTAGTTATAAGCATAAAACTATCGTCAATAGCATCTATGAAAAATTGAAAGCTATAATTTTTCTTTTATTTTAACTTAAAAGACTTATATATGTATGTTTTTTTTTTTTTTTTTTTTTCATATCATGTAATAATTGATCAGGTAAACAAAGTATCAAAGAGTACATTGAACTCATGAAGAAAAAACTCGTCTTGTTTTGTCAACTTAAAAAGGTAATATAGCAGAGAATGGAAGTTATTTTTATTTGTCTAAGGACCCGTTTGGAGGAGGTTTTAGAGATGCGTTTTGGTTTGAAAATGAGATATAATTTTAAAAATGTATGCTTGGGGGAAAAAAACTGTTCATATTAAAAAAGTGTAAAAATTTAAAATAAGTTCGGAAAAAGATTATCAATGTAGATATTGTTTGTTTCTCTCGAAATCCTATATAGTTTAAAATAATAATTGCATTTGGACTTGAACTAACAAAGTTATGGACTTTTAAAATTTGAGTTTATTATAAAAAATTGAAGATATAAATAGTAAAAAATAGTTTTGAGTTGAATAATAGACAAAATAAGTTTTGAGTTGAAGTTATTTATATTTGTCTAAGGGCCCATTTGGAGGAGGTTTTAGAGATGTATTTTAGAATGAAAATGAGATGTAATTTTGGAAATGTGAGTTTAGGGTAAAAATAAAAAAACTTTTCGCATTGAAAAAGTGTAAAAATTTAAAATAAGTTCGGAAAAAGATTATTAATATATATTGTTTTATTTATCTTGAAATCATATACAGTTTAAAATAAAAATCGCATTTGGACTTGAATTAACAAAGTTATGGATTTTTAAAGTTTGAGTTTATTGTGGATAATTGAAGATATAAATAGTAAAAAATAGTTTTAAGTTGAAGAAAAAGAGAAGGGTTTATAGATTCGAGATTTGTAGTCTCAAATTTTTTGTCTCATTGATTGTCCTCCTAAAACTGTTGTGTCATATGATCAGGATTTAAGAATTTAATAGCATAAAAAAAATACAAAATACTGAAAATACTTAAGTAAATTGTTGAGTTGTAAAAATAAATGTTGGAAAAACATCTATTATAACAGAAAAATAAGATAACAGTTCTGAACTCGATTTAATAAAGATAATTCGTCATTTTATAAGTTAGTCAAACTAAAAAGATTGGTCTCTTAAAAAAAAAAAAAGAAATATTGCCCAACATGTCGTAAATTTAAATAAAATTTTAACTTGGTCCAAAGTCCTAAGCATGTTCATTACTATGATATTTACATTTCTATGTTTTTCCTTAAGAAATCTAAAAAAAATCCTCAACAATGTCAAAATTTTAAAACAATAGTGTTTCAACCTCAATTACAATTCTAATTTTTTAAATATCAACTCATATAATGATAAATTATCATTTTTCATTAGTAAGTACAATCATACAATATTTTAGTTTTAAAGACAACATTAAAAGAATAATAACTATTATATCTGATATGTTGGTATTCAAAATTTATGATTGAAGTTAATGTGCTTATCATTCTTTTTAATAATACCTAGTCTATTATTGATATTTGGATAACTTACACTTTTTCACCGGAATTATAGGCATTGTCATAAAATACTTCCCAAATTTTAATTTATAATATTCTTTTTCTCTAAACTTTATAAAAGGTTGTGAAATTTTCTGCTCAATTAAATTTTTTGATAAAAAAATGAACATAACACTCGTTGCAATCATAGGTTGGGAAAAAATTTCAGCTTCGTTTGACATTACAATTTAACTTCAATTAAACTGTATTTTTTTTATCTCAATTTTTATCTAAATTTTTTGATAAAAAAATGAACATAACACTCGTTACAATCATAGGTTGGGAAAAAATTTCGGCTTCGTTTGACATTACAATTTAACTTCAATTAAACTGTATTTTTTTTATCTCAATTTTTATCTTTTTCTAAAAATTTAATAAAATTTATAACTAATTTTTAAAAAATCAACCAACTATAATTTAAAATTTTTTTTGAACAGGTGAACCAAAATGCAAACAAGTTAAGGAAAAAGTGTAATATGACCTAAGTGGGCTTCTGAGACAAAGTTGGACCAAACTGGGCCCAAACTCCAGCCCAAGGCCAAGTGAAAACAGTAACCGTAGGATAAGAACCGTACAAGATAGGTCCCATACCCTGTAATCCTCTCTATCCACTATCCAGCAAACGCACCCGAACTTCGTTCGTCAAGACAGATTTCCTTCAAACCCCAAACTTTCCCCTTCTCCATCTCCTTCCTCTTGTCTCTCTCTCTCCTCTTTTTTCTCTCTCTAACTAAAGAGTGGGAAATGGATGTCCTCCTTTCTTCCGCGACGCTCACAAACCAGGGCTGCGTAATGGCACGGCCTTCTTTTCCGGTCAACTTGTCCAGTTCTGGGTCAGTCTCAGTTCTTGGCTTCTCTCTGCCAAGTCTCAAAACGACTTGTCGCAGACATCACGGGATTGGAGTCACAAGAGCCTCAGTCGCAGTTGAACAGCAGACCCAGAAGACTAGAGTCGCTTTAATCAGAATTGGCACTAGAGGAAGGTGCTAACTTTTTTTTTTTTTTTCCTTTTTTATTGCACCGATTTCTTTTGATTTAGCTGTTACTTGCCAATGTATCTTGAATTTTTCTCAATTGGGTAGTTCTTTTGACATTGTTGTTTTCGAATTGAGATGGGATTTTCCCATATTGCCGAAATCCTTATCTTCATGACATTTTTGTTACTTGTCAAGTAAGCAAATTTTGTTTCTTCCCCATAAAAAAGAATTGCTCACTCAGTCCACTTTTAGCTTTTGTTCTGATTTCTTGCTCTTATATACTGCATTTGGATTTTTTTTTTTTTGGTGAATGGAATTTAACTGTTAGTAAATCATAGACAGTTGATGTTCAGTTGTTTGCCTTTTCTCTTTTGGATCTTGATGTTTTAAAAATGATTTTATTCTGTGGGTATATGTGAATGAGTTTATTGATCAAATGAGTTAAATTTGTTTTTTTACTCAAGTATTTTTTCCACAATTTCTTTTTTCCTATAAAAATAAGCATTGATCTGTTGTGAGGTTGATATTTACTGTGGATGCTGTAAATTTGATGCTTTTACATGTACTTTATTGTGCGAAACTGATAACTGTCTTGCATTATGTAAAGAGTGAAGACCCCTTTTAAGCTTTCTTGGTAGAAGAAAATAAATGTGACTGAAATAGTTTGTTGAACCATTTCTCTGCACTGATAGTAGAACCATTAGATTGAGACATTATACTTTATTTTCATTTCAAAATTTGGTTCTTGTTTATTTTATTTTTTATTTTTATTTTTGGTGAATCACTAATAATATTTCTAAATATAGGATAGTCCACTAGCACTTGCCCAAGCTTACGAGACTAGAGATAAGCTGATGGCATCGCACACAGAACTGGCCGAAGAGGGAGCTATTGAGATAGTAATAATAAAGACAACAGGTGATAAAATACTTAGTCAGCCCCTTGCGGACATAGGTGGAAAGGGATTATTCACTAAAGAAATAGATGAGGCACTTTTGAACAGCGATGTTGATATCGCTGTCCACTCAATGAAAGATGTCCCGACCTACTTGCCAGAGAAGACTATTCTACCATGTAACCTTCCTCGTGAGGATGTTCGTGATGCATTTATATCCTTAAGTGCAGCTTCACTGGCAGAGCTCCCAGCTGGGAGTGTTGTTGGTACTGCTTCACTCAGAAGGAAGTCACAAATACTCCATAGATACCCATCACTCAAGGTAAGAAACTATATCCAGTAGCATGCTACAAAGATGTTTCATTTTTTGCAAGGAAAAATAGATAATTGAATCGTTGCTTTGGACATTTTGGTTATGGACTTTTGAAACAGTTCAAGTGTGGTTATAGTGTAGTTCATTCCATATTTACCTGAAAACTGAAGAAAATGGGGGCTTGTTTTTAGAAGTTGGACTCATGAAAGTTGATATCATGTTTAAAATTGCTAGCAAATGTGACCATAAAATATCTAGCTTGAGAAATATTTTTGATAAGAATTGAATGTTTTCTTTCTTTTTTTGGTATATGGATATTCATAAGTAGTTATAAGCATATTCAAAATGGTCCAAGTTAACAATTTAATTTCTTTGCCACTTGATCAGCTAAAGATTCATTTTAGCTTTCAATATTTCAATTAGGTAAAAGAGAGAGGCAGTTGATTTCTTTTCGATCCTTTTATAGTAGTCTTTTTTATCTGTATTTGTATTTGATTTGATGGTAGAAGGGGGTTGATGGTGGCTGACCGGCTTAAGCTATTGGTGATTTTCTTGTTTGTGTTGGCATTAATGAGATTGATTTATATCCATAAATTCCTTTTAGAATATTTTATTTTTGGTTTCGTTCAATTCAAAAGGTTAAATTTGACGGTTCATGGGCTCATGGCATGGAATAGATTACACACAGTGGATGCTAATCCCATGACAATATGCTCTGATATTTCTCAGCGGGAATTTTGTTTTTGTTTTGTTAATTACTGTTGTGGAGGTTGTTGTCTATTATCTTCTTTTTAGATTAAAAATAAATGTTATCACACCTAGTATTTTTAGTTGCTTTTTCATCTTTGTTTCTTTTTTCAAAAGGGTGATGTCTTATCTTTTGTATTATTTATGCTTTTGTTCATTTCATTTGCAGGTGGAAGAAAATTTTCGGGGCAATGTCCAGACACGTTTGAGAAAACTTAATGAGGGGGTAGTCCAAGCTACCTTATTGGCATTGGCTGGACTCAAACGCTTAAACATGACAGAGAATGTGACTTCAATTCTCTCAATAGATGATATGCTTCCTGCTGTCGCACAAGGTGCAATTGGAATTGCATGTCGGAGTGATGACGACAAAATGGTGGGTCTCTTTTCCATTCTGGAGTTACCAAATGAATTGTTACTATATGCTCTATGATACATAATAAACCGTAATGAAAGGAGATGCATTATATGATTTATTATCACTTATTGTTGAGAAGATATGGATATTAATCTAAAAAGACGTTGTGAACTAATTAGGCTTCTATATAAGAGTTTCATACATCTCTCGAATAAACTACATATGACCTGTTAGTACTAGCATGCATGAGCTTGCTAGTACAAAAAATGCACTTGATGCCGAGTACAAAAAATGAGCTTGTTAGTAGCAGTCTATATTACCGAGGACATTCTGTATATATCTAACTGATACCTCTAGGTTATGCTTTTTTAATTTGTAATCAGTAAAACATCTGGAAAATGATGATAACCAGCCATTTCTATATAGAGGATCTTTGAAATTCAAATCTTTATCAGACTCATTGGGTATATCAAATGTTAGAAATCGACGAATCAGTTGTTTATTTTAATTTTATTTATTTTTTCTTCTTCTTGTTGTGGACATACGTAGGCATGGGCATAGTTTCTTCTGAAAAACATACGTCTCTGATGTGCTTGCCATGATTTAGTGATGCAATGTCATGATTTTTTGTTGATTTCAACTTTGAAGAGCCAATATCCTAGAAGATCCTCATGTAGGAAAGGATTTGGATAATTGGAATGTTGTTTAGCAGTCTTCTGGTGATAAATTTTTTTTGTCCAGCTCAACAGAAGGATTTTGATTTCTTGCTCGAACAATTTATTAGATGTCCGCAAAAATTCTTTTTTACCTAGAAACTTATCTTCTCTTCTATGATTGGCTGGCTTTTGGTTGCAGGCTAATTACATAGCTTCATTGAATCACGAGGAAACAAGATTAGCAGTAGCATGCGAGAGGGCCTTTCTTTTGACATTGGATGGATCTTGCCGCACTCCTATAGCCGGATATGCTTCCAAAGATGAGGATGGTAATTGCATATTCAAAGGGTTAGTAGCTTCTCCTGATGGGACCCGAGGTACGAAATATTTTTGGCAAGTCTTTTTGCACAGTTTCCTTCGTAGTTAAATATCATGCAATCGGCTCCATTTTTTTTTTTTTCTAAATACTTTTTTACTAATTTGGTTTTCTTCCCTTAATCCTTTTAGTGCTTGAGACATCGAGAAAAGGGCCATATGCCTACGACGATATGGTCGAGATGGGAAAGGATGCTGGAAAGGAGCTCCTCTCAAGGGCAGGTCCTGGCTTTTTTGACAGCTAACTGATTTTTAGATGTTAAGACTCCTGCATTCTTTAGATTGTTTCCACCTATTGGTTGTGCTAATCTCTTGAGCTGTTTGTTGAAACATTAAGAAGGGTTATTGTGTGATTAGTTGTAATCTAGATTAAGGTTCCATTGCGGAAAATAGGTTTAAGTTATTGTTTTCCGAGCACATTAATCAGATGAAAATTTTTGTTACATGCTCCTCTCTTTTTATCTCTCTCTCTCTCAACATAAGATACGAGTACTCGTTTTATTGCAAGGAAGCTGAGAAAATGATCAAATATCATTTGAGTCTGGTATACATATATGTGTGTGTGTGTATAAATGTTTTATCATTGAATCTGGAATTACATTTGAATATTGATGTTATAAATTCAGAATAATCTTCAATTAATCTCTCTTTATTGTGAAAAATTGTTTGAAAATTCAACTATTAAGATTGGCTAAACAGTCATATTTACCTGGTTTCAATCTATATCTGCAATGGGAACAAGTTTGGAAAAAGAAAATACTTTAGTTTCATTTAATTCCGTTCAAGAATCGTTTAATTAAGCTATTTATTTTGCACAAGAGAAATTAAAAAAAAAAAAAAAAAAAAAAAAAGAAAAGAAAAAGAGAAAGAAAGAATGAGCAGTGAACAGGAAGGTTAAAATGGTTTAGTTGGCAATTTCCTTTTAGCCAAAAAGTGCTCAATCAGGGAAAGAGCCTGCTTTGGTGCAAATTGAGGAACTTCATGACCAGCTCCTCTTATGGTCACAAAAACTAGCCCTTTGTACTCAACCGTCCAACCTCCAACCTATAAAATAAATTGGAAAAAAAAAAAAAAAAAAAGTTTGAAGCTTATTTTATTCTTTCAATTATAATAGTAAATGAAATTAAAGAATTCGTAAAAAGGAAGTTTTATTGACAAATACAACAAGCGACATTATAATTAAAAAAATAAAAAATAAAAAGAGAAGTAGAAATCAAGTAATTACCTGTTTATTGTTGTACCAAGGTGTCCAGTCTTGAGTTATTTCTAATCCAAGCTTTTTCAATGTGTATCGAGTAGACGTTACTGGAATTCTCCCATCAGTATCTCCGCTGTCATATATAAATATACATACATACATATATATGTATATATATTAAAACTTCACAAAGCGAATAATTATAGCAGATATATCGAAAAATTATTAAAGCAGATTTTTATGGTTTGACTTGAAATAAACAGGATTTACCCTGCATAATATATATATATATATATATATATATAATTTTAATATAATTTCAATCAAATTCAACAGATAGAAATATAAATTAATAATATGAGTCCATAACCGTAAAGAGATGAAGCAAATATATCTATACGTCTTTAGTAATGTATTATATACATATATTTAAAATGATCAATGTGTTAGATACATATATTTAAAATGATAAATGACTCTTTTCGTCTCACTTTATTAGTTGTCCTGTGACAACCCAATCAATATCATGAGATTTTTTCTTTTTTTTCCTCTGTCAATTCAGGCGTGCTATACAACTATATTTAAAAAAGGCCAAGATAGTTTATTAGTTGCTTATAGATGAGAACATCAATAGTATACCTGTAAACCCAAATGCGGAGTCCTCCAGCTATAAGCTTTCTAAATATAGGGAGAATTGATGCCGGTGAATCTTTCCAGAAGGTGATATTTTCACTTTTTATATACCCAAAAAATAAAAATAAAAAATAAGTGAGACATGCTTTGCTTAGAATCAATTAAGCATAAGCTTAAGCAGTAAGCACTATTTATATGTTATTAAATTGGGGATCGTAATACTTAAGGGAATTTGAGTGAATATATATATATATATATATTTTTACTATAAATTAGTAATAAAGTATTACCTGCAGTGGGTCCAAGGATAGGGAATTTTGGTGACATTGGCATGCAATGCAGCTTGTACATCAGGCCTATTAAAATAAGTCTCGGTGTAATCTGATGCACATGGGTCGTATCCTGCTAGTCTCTTGTGCCACCCTTGCTGTTGCTGTTTCATGCCAAATTTTCAATTTTCATTCTCACTCATTTTCTTAAGGGACACATTTTCTCTATTTAAAAAACATATTAGAAAACATAAGAAAAATACTATCAGTCTTACGTAGTAATCACCAAGATCATGTGGTGGTGATTTCGTCCAATCACACATGCGATTAGAATGTAAATTCACGAAATGATTGGTTTCTCATATGATTCCGTACTCTTACAATTGGGTTGAGTAGAGATATGAATTAGCATATTAAAAACATTCATAAACATCCCTACTCGAATTGGGTCAAGCTGTGAGGTAAGTATGGACCCGACTAATAGACTTCATTATTTTGTATCACATTCCAACTAGCATTTTCGGTAAGTTAAGGATTTTCTTGAAATTAATTGTGATATCCTTTTTTTTAGTGTCCAAGTAATTATAGACAAACAATGTTCGGGGATGCCATTGGTGTCCAACATCACATATTAATAATAGAAGATGCATTCCAAATATGTGAAGTTACACATGGCGCCCCAAAACATCGTTCTTGTCAAAACATATCGCATGCATTCATTTCTTTTCCGATTTAATGATGAGAATGAACTTACATATTTGTGAAACAAATTGGTTGGACTGTGAAAGCTTTGGAAAACTGGGAGTCGCTGCCTTGCGATGCTGGTATTGCCATCGACGACACAATTGGGAGTATACAAGCTATACATGTCAATGATCTTGTACACATCAAAATACTGGTTAAGCAGCTTATTACAGTCCTTTGTTGGCTTTGGATCACTGAAATTGCATTTGTTCTTAATTCCGTCATACAACTTATCCGAAATCACTGCGTGGTCCCATGCATAATCAATCATTCCCTTCTGATCTGTTTCATCATCTAATAGTGCGTTCCCAACCTACAACCAGTGACAGAGCTGGGAATTATTTTTAGTGGGGGTGCGAAATATATAAAAATTACAATGCAAAAATTTTAATTTTCCTTTATCTGATTGTATCTTTAATTTAAAAAAAAATGTTTATAAAAGAGTTTGGTTCAACTTTTAAAGTTTAGAACTCAAGAAATTGTTAATTTATATAGTAATATAAAGTTATTTGTTATTCATTTGCTCATCTAAAATATGAAACTTAAAAAAAAAAAACTTACGTTATCATTGTAAATTTTTAAAAATACATTATGCAAATTTCGTAAAGAGTGGTTGAATAAGAAAAAATTTGCAAAACTTTTGAATTTTGGGGCCAAAGTTGAAATGAGCCCTTAGGCCAAGGGAAGCGGCTGCGCCACTAGGCCCAAGGCAGTTCCACCCCTGCCTCCAATCTTATTTTGTATATATCAGAAGGGGTATCAATACGTGTAGAAATGTAAGTATGATTTTAAGCGACAATCGAAGTATTCGTAAGTAAAAATTTCGTGTCAATAATGTATGATAGATAAATTCTTTGTGCACTTGTGAGTGTTCCAAGTGCATGTGATATAGATCGTGTATTCATATGTGTCTTACGTGAATGTCATAGAAACCATCGATTCAGATTGTGCCCTCAAGATTGTATTTGTTGTCCCTCAATGTAGAATTTTTCAAGGGACAAACAGGGTTTCATTTCATATTTGTTGCTAAGAACATTGATACAAGATACAAATGCATGAAAATGCAAAAGTAGGATTAATGAAGTTAACATTACCATGAAGCCTTTGAGATTTATGTTATCTCTCTTTTCCACTTGTTTGTTTTTGTCAAAAATGACCTCAGCAAGTTGTGGAACATAATGCCCTGAGGAAGTGTCGTACAAATTGAAATCAGTTACTCAAGATAAAGAAGGATGCAAAAGAAATCGAGTAACATCATATCTAATTCTTAATGATGATTTTTCTATATATTTTCAAGAACTTATTTAGTCTATTCTTATGCTGGTACTATACAATGTACAACAATTTAGTAGAAACGTTTAAAGATGAAATTTCATAACTCATATTCTCAAAGAAAAAAGGGGTAAGTAAAAAGAAAAAAGAAAAAGAAAAAGCATGACACAAAAAAAAAAAAAAAAAAAGAAAATTATAAGCTGCAATTACATAATAATTCTAATCTGTGTACCTGCGTAGCTTTCTCCAGCAATGTAGAACTTATGAGACTTGTACTGTGGAAATCTTCTAAACCAATTGATTAGGAAAGTGTACGAGTCCTGGGCTATAGACATAGCAAAACATGTTTACTGTATAAAACAACATGATAATTTAATAGAATGTACCACACAAATAAAAAAAAAAGAATAAAAACATAAGATTGGTATCACAAAATCTTTTTAACTAACCAATAGTGATATAAAGTCAGCAGTTGAACACAAACATCCAACTAATAATTGTATCACAATTAATTTAAAGCAGCAGAATTACCAGTAATTTTATCGCCAAGATCCTTAATATCACTGCTGGTATTGGTGTAAGAAAACCCAACTCCAATGGGTGATTCCACAAACAATAAATTGGCAGCTGAAAAGAAAAAAAAAAAAAAAAAGTAATTTATAAAGGTTCTTGGAAATGAGATGAGACCAAAAAATAAAATGGAAAGAGAGTGGTGAAAAGAAATAGGTATAGAATATTTGTTTGAAAGGATGTTTGAAATACCATTGATCCATGAATAAGGGTTGAACTTTAGCCTAGGTTTGTTGCCTTTTTGAGGAAAGAAAGGACCTACTTCTTCTGCTGCTCCATATCCAATTGATGAACAACCAGGACCTGAGAATTAGAATATTAATAAATGGAGATTCTTTTATACAGATCATAAAGCTATATATATATATATGTGTGTGTATGTATGATCATATCATGCATGCACAAGGTTTAATTTCGGTAGCTAGTAGCACTAGTTGATTAAAACTTTTTGGCGCGACAATTTAGAGCCTCTTAGGTATGTCGTTGGAGGGAGAGAGAGGCACATGATTATAACTCCGTTGTGGGTACTCAGATAACATTTTGCATTATAATACGATCAATGGCGAAGTCAGAAAAAATAGTTTTTTTTTTTGTTTTTTTTTGTTTTTTGTTTTTTTAATTTAGTGAGAGCACTAATTAAAAATTAAAGATAATTAAGATTTTAAATAAAACGTAGTTTTATATTTTGATTATTAAGTAGAGACATAATTTTTGTTATAAAGACATAATCGTAATTTTTTGTAAAGTAGAGACATGAGCAAGAATTTGAAAAACTTAAAAGGACAAAAATGTAAGTTTAAAAATCTGAGTGGGGATAGGTCTAATTTTTCTTATAAAATGAGGCATCATTAAAATATTCGAAAATCTTTTGTGGGTAAAAGAGTTAATTTCCAAAATTCGAGTAGAGACACAGAGATTAGAATCGACCTCCAAAGTTGGTTTCTCCCATAAATACAACTAATTCACTAAAATCTCAAGTTATTAAGTGATAGACGATATAATTATCAAATTTGAACGTCAATTTTTAAGGTTGAAGACAAAATTATAGACAAACATTTTAGGAACTAATCTACCAATTAAAACAAAAGGTTTAGGATCCAAATTGTCACAACATAACAATTCCCAAAACTTTAAATTGCGACAACTACGCACTTTGAACTATTATTACAGACAATCCTCCTCCAACTTGCGTCTATATTTTTTACAACGACAAGACGATGATCATCATCATCATCAAACTTTCTCCCTGAACTATGACCTTACGTGTCTTAATTTACACCACCAATTTTAAAATATCTAAAATAAACCCTCAAAATAATTAAGACAGTTTCTTAATTATAATTGACATGATAGTTATTTAAAGACTTGCCAAATGACAACTCATATATTATGTATCTTGGTATTCAAAAATTAGAATTATTATTGATATCCCTAATATAATTTCTTATAGAATATAGGAGAAATCTTTTTTTTAAGTAACAATGTAACAGTTCAGGGGGTATAGTTGTCATGTTTTAAAATATGTGGGAGGTAAACTGAAACACATATGTGCCAAGTGATTTACTACTCTTTAGTTGCGAATGTTAGTACGCCTGTTTGTAGAAATTGCACATATTTTATCCCTATGGGGCTAGTTTAGCGAGTTGAAAGGGAGAGATTAGCGTATGAATTTTCGTATTCGAAACTTGTAATAAGTTAAAATTATAAACCTCACAACCTTAAAAAAAAAAAAAAAAAAAAATCACCTCATTTGAAGTAACAAACTGTTCTTGTCACTTGCATGCATGTAAAAAAAAGAGTGATACTTTATCATATCTTTTAATGAAAATATTAGTAAAATATTACTGGTCTGTAATATGTTTTCGATACTCACATAAATAAATAACACACATAAATAATTACACACATGATCCTACGGGCTGTGAGCAAATTTGTTTGGGCATAAATAAGGGTGAGGGCTCCACACAGATAAATAGGCAGGTAATAACTACGTTTGTGCTTTGTAGTGTTGTTCTAGAGGGAGGACATCCATGCTTTTATTATCCAGAGGAATACCTTTTCAGTGAGGACATCCATGCTATAGTAAGATTTTTCCCTATCTTTTTCATTTATTTAATGAAAAGCTTATTTCTTATTTTCTACTTCGTGTTTTGAGTTTATAACAAAGTGTTTTATGTATTTTAATGCTTTTAATATTGTATTTTTTGAATTTTTACATTTTATGTTAAGTTTATAATATTTTGACTACTTAATTAGTGATTTTCCTCTTTGAACTTTATCATTAACACGTAACCACTAGATATCAAGCAATATCTATAAATTAACAAAGAAATTCTTTTTTTTTTTTTCATTTGATTTGGCGCTGTAACAAATAGTTTTAGGGTTTTTAGTTACAGGTTTTTCCGAAAGAAAAGTGCAAATTCATAATTAAGTGATTGATATCAATACAATTGATGAAGAGAGGATATAAATTCAAAGATATAATGTTGAGAATGTAATACACATATTATATATTTATTTGATAAGTTTAAAATTAAAATACAATTGATTAAGATAATTGACCATTTAAGATAATTGATTAACTATTTAAAAAAAATGGGCATTTTAATTAATTTTTAAAATTTTCGATCATTTGTTAAATTTTTTTTTTAAAGGGTTATTTAACCATAAATCCCAATAAAGTAAGAGGAAAATAATTCTAAGAGGGAAAAACACGAGAGTACAAAAGGAAAAAAAATAAGACGACTGACAGATTCCTTTTAATATTTTCTACATTATTAATATGGACCTTTTAAGAGCATTTTTTTTAAGCCGGCGATTCTCAAGAAAATGAAGAAAAAGTTGGTGAAATTCTTATAATTCCCATGAAAACGAATCATTTGAGTTTTAAAATTATCACGTCTGATCTCTTATAAAACGAGGGATCAGGCTAAACAATAAGAATTGTGATATTAAAAAGAAAAAAAAAATTAAAAAAAGAAAGTTCAAACAATCTATAGTAAGAGGAGTGCATATGCTTTCAAGTACGTTCATCATGAATATCCTAGAAAAAAAGAAAAAAGAAAAAAGAGGAGAAATAAAAAATAAAAAAGGACTCCCGAAGATCATGATAAGACGTTTGACTTGTGCAACTTATACAAAGATAAGGGAGTTATAATAACCACATATTGGTTATAAGTATCCGTATCTTGTTCTCCAAAGGAAAGGATCCAAGAAGATTTTAAGATCATATGCAACGACTTTTTTTAATCCTTTTAGCAATTGATATCATTCACTACTAAATTACCGACTTATTTTAACCACCCAACTACTTTTCTTTTCATTAATTACATTGGTCAGAAAAACATATATATGATGACGACCTTGCATTATTGTTCGTCAATTATTGGACACAATTAATTAAGGAGGAGTTTATTTAATTATTATTATTATTTTTTTAAAATCTTTGTTGTTAATTTTAGGTTGCAATTTTATAGCAAGGTGATAACCTAAAATTAACTATTTATCATAACCCGATTCCGGAATCGGGCAATGAAAAAAAATAAAAAAAATTAGTAAAAAGAATAATTAACCAAAGTGCTGAAAATTCAAAAGCTACGCTTCAGCAAATGGACGTACCTCCATTAAGCCAGAGGACGAGAGGTTTGTGTTGGGGTTTGTTAATGGCTTCAAAGAACCAATAAAACAGCGCTCTTCCGTGAGTTTGGTTGACCGTGACATAGCCTGCATAGTGCTTAAAATTCACCGTAGGCTGCCCTGGCAACCCGACAACCAGGTCTGCTTCTTGCTCTGCTCTGGTTCTGTGATTATAATCATCTGTTTGTCCTCGGACGAAGAAGCTCGTAAAAGTTGTTAGAAGAAAGAGACGAAGAAGAAGAACATTCAGAGCCATTGGGAATTGAACCCAAAAACTCCAACTCTCTTAATCTCTCTCTCTCTCTCTCTCACTGTTCAGTCTTTCTCTCTCTAGAAATGTAACTGTGTGAGAATATTGACATGTACGTGCGTTTTATATACATTTATATACAAAGCGAAAGATCCAAAAGTTGACACATAAGAATCATTTGTAGTTTTGCTATTGACTCATTCTATTGGAAGTATATGTCGATCCCATTCAATTTTTATTTTTATTATTTATTTTTTAATTCCCTAAAACTGCGGGTGCCTTTTCTTTCTGTTAGTATGCTTCAGAGAGTAGGTGTGCATATCAATGTGATTGGTTATTTTATTAAATTAAATATATATATATATATATATATTCACAATCGTTTGACTGAACACTACTAGAAAATAGGGATTACACGACGGGTTTTACCCGTCGTGTAAAATTTTCACGACGGTTCCTTAACCGTCGTGTAATCCAGCGTCGTGGAAGATAACACGACGGTTTTTAATACCGTCGTCGTATCTAAGCTTTACACGACGGTTTCAAAACCGTCGTGTAATCCCGGTAAAAAGATATGTGGTGGAAGAAAAAAACAAACATTACACGACGGTTCCTCCCGGAACCGTCGTGTAATCTTCTACTATTTTGAGATTACACGACGGTTCCGGGAGGAACCGTCATGTAATCTTTAACATTACACGACGGTTCCTGCCGGAACCGTCGTGTAATCACTAGATTACCTAGATTACACGACGGTTCCGGGCCGGAACCGTCGTGTAATCTAAGGCGGCCTAGACGGGCGCCTGGCGCCCCACACGAATTAGGACCAAAAAAAAAAACACTCGAAATAAAAGCATAAGTGCATAACGCTATTATAGGACAAAAATAAAACTCGAAAAATTCATGTTTATGCTTTTATACATATATATATGTGATTGCTTCTATATTATTCCTCTAAAAACTCAAGTTGACATTTCATCGAGCATATTGTGGGCGGAAAAAATTCATGTGTATGTAAAGTGTAAAAACCATTCACAAACCATTAATCTACAAAGAGCATCATTATGAACTTAAACACCCATGCTAAAAAATTGAACTTTAGTGACAAACAACAAGACAAAATCCCAAATTTATTTTAAGTTGTATATGAAGTTACCTTAATTTTCTTTGAAGATGAATAGACACTCCAACACCAATGAATCGGCGGCAGCAACGACGGTGACGGCGGCGGCAACGACGGAGTTGGCGGCGGCCGCTTGGAGGAGGAAGTGGGTACTTGAGAAATTTAGAGAGTGTGAAGAGAAATGAGAAGGTATGTGGAGAGAAAAGGTAAGGAAGTTGTATTTAAGTAATGGGTTTGCGCGCGGATTTCGAAAACCCTAAGTTAAAAATTTTCAAAATTTTTCAAGATTACACGACGGTCCACCACGGACCATCGTGTAATCCCCTAGATTACACGACGGTCCATAGGGCCCGTCGTGTAATCCCCCCCGAATTAGGGAGGATTACACGACGGGCCCATAGGGCCCGTCGTGTAACACCCCCTGTTCGGGGTGTTACACGACGGGCCCTCGGCCCGTCGTGTAAGCCACTGAGCCAGGTGGCTTACACGACGGGCCCTGGGGCCCGTCGTGTAACATCCCCAGAACAGGGGGTGTTACACGACGGGCCCTAGCGCCCGTCGTGTAATCAGTTGTTACACGACGGGCCAAAGTTGCTCCGCGAGGCACTTTACACGACGGTTCTTTGGAACCGTAGTGTAAAGTTGCTCCGCGAGGTACTTTACACGACGGTTCTTTGGAACCGTAGTGTTCTTTGGAACCGTAGTGTAAGTCGGACTTTACACGACGGTTCTTTGGAACCGTAGTGTAAAGTTGCTCCGCGAGGCACTTAACACGACGGTTCCTTTGGAACCGTAGTGTAAAGTCGGACTTTACACGACGGTTCTTTGGAACCGTAGTGTAAAGTTGCTCCGCGAGGCACTTTACACGACGGTTCCTTTGGAACCGTAGTGTAAAGTCGGACTTTACACGACGGTTCTTTGGAACCGTAGTGTAAAGTTGCTCCGCGAGGCACTTTACACGACGGTTCTTTGGAACCGTAGTGTAAAGTCGGACTTTACACGACGGTTCTTTGGAACCGTAGTGTAAAGTGGCTCCGCGAGGGACTTTACACGACGGTTCTTTGGAACCGTAGTGTAAAGTTGCTCCGCGAGGTACTTTACACGACGGTTCTTTGGAACCGTAGTGTAAAGTCGGACTTTACACGACGGTTCTTTGGAACCGTAGTGTAAAGTTGCTCCGCGAGGCACTTAACACGACGGTTCCTTTGGAACCGTAGTGTAAAGTCGGACTTTACACGACGGTTCTTTGGAACCGTAGTGTAAAGTTACTCCGCGAGGCACTTTACACGACGGTTCCTTTGGAACCGTAGTGTAAAGTCGGACTTTACACGACGGTTCTTTGGAACCGTAGTGTAAAGTTGCTCCGCGAGGCACTTTACACGACGGTTCTTTGGAACCGTAGTGTAAAGTCGGACTTTACACGACGGTTCTTTGGAACCGTAGTGTAAAGTGGCTCCGCGAGGGACTTTACACGACGGTTCATTGGAACCGTAGTGTAAAGTCCCTCGCGGAGCACTTTACACGACGGTTCCAAGGAACCGTCGTGTAAAGTCCGACTTTACACGACGGTTTCAAAGAACCGTCGTGTAATCTCCGTCGTGTAATGTACTTTTTGTAGTAGTGGAATAAGAGTCAAAGGGTGGTTACAGGTATATAGCTTAATCTCATTATATGATTTAGAGTTTAAAATTCAAATCCTATACCATAATTTTTTTTTTTTTGAAGGACATAATAAAAATACCTGGATTGCTAATTTAGTTCACATGTCCCTTTTTTTTTTTGTGGCCATAATCATGTCTCTTCAATAAAATTATGACAAGTTTTTTATTAACATGATTTTTTATTGAATGTGTATTTTTAATTGATGTGTCAGGATATTACTGGAGAGATATAAAAAAGACATAAAAAGGGGACACATTAATTGATTCCGCTAAAAACTATGAATGTGCAAAAGAAAAATATGAACGACAAATCGGTATGAAATTTTGTGAAATTCTACTATATACTTTTTTTGTTTTGTTTTGAAGGCAACATGTTGTTATCATGAACATTTTTTTTGGCAATTTTTTTTTGAATAAATAAATACCCTATATTGCTTGAGTATATGTGATAATATTCTGAAATTTGTACACGGTCTTGCTTGTATATTTATTATGTGGTTCTAATATTATAATCCAATATTTAGAAATGCTGGCTAACGTTCGGTATATTTTCACCCTTATTCAAAAGAAAAGCTATACGAGTTCCTTACAACAAAAGCTCCCAATAAATATATAAGAAAAGAAACCGGAATTAACATTTTCTTTGCCGGTTATAATATAATTTGTTATTTTGATCAATAGTTTTGTGATCACCTGTTATGAGTTAATTTGTTCATAACTGTGCTGAATTTAAATAAGACAACACGCATTAAAAAAAAAAAAAAGGAGAAAAAAAAGGTAATAAAATTCATGTTTTAAAATGTCGTGGATTTTCCTATCTTTTAATAATTGTCGCATACTCAACTTTAGAATCTCATGCGAGGCAGAATTGACCACTAATACAAAAGCCAAAATTATGGACCAAATCTAAAAATGGTTAGCCCCACCCAGAAATATTACGACTTAAAATCAGATGCTACAAGATATGATTGGATATTGTGAGAGAATTTTTTAGATAACATCGTCGTCCCGACTATTTTAAATTATACAATTGAGCTTCTTCATCTCTAAGGTACCGAGACTGAATTATGTGTGCACTTTTTGTGGTTGTTGATCAGTCAATTACTTTGAGATGTAACCTTCTTTATATATATATATATATATATATATATATATATATATATATATATATTAAATTTCTTTCAATTGCTTTCAGATGAAACCTTTGAAATATCCGCAAGGGCAGCTAAGTAAAGTGAAATGGTGCACTGTTTATGACCTGTCCGTAGTTCTCTTGAAACTAATCTGTCTTGTGACCAATTAACTAATAAAAATGCAAAATAATGTATGCCGGTTTGTCTATTCTTTTGGCCGAAATTAGAGAAATATATGTGTTGTCATACATGTGTATATGAAAGCCGGTTCTTGTAAATTAGGGGTTTAATTATATTTTTGTCCTTGAATATAGGTCCAATCCTAATTTGCGAACTTTAAAATGTCTCTTAATCAATTTTCGAGATATTAATTTGTTACACAATTATCTTTTTTTTATCCAAAACGCTGATTGAACTGTAAATACCTAATTCAGGTTAATTTTGTCATTTTAATTTAATCTAGAATTCAAATTTTAAATTCTCAAAATACTTGTATTATAATATTTATAATGGCAAAAATCAATCTTGATTAAGTCACATAGGATCTTCACATAATAATTAGAACCCAATGTTAAACAGTTTTTGAAGGGAATGATTATAATATGACAAATTAGTAAGGCTTCAAGTACTGGTTGAAAGGGTAACAAAGAAACGCTCTAGCTTAGCCCTTGTTGCCTAGAGAAGTCGAAGTTGTTTCATAGACACCAAAGTTTTTTTATTTTATTTTATTTTATTTTATTTCAAAGTCGTTTCTTAGAAATCACGAGACCCCCTTTTTTTTTTTTTTTTTAAGAAATTATTTTGTTGGTCTCGATCAGCTATATTTCTTCTCTCTCTCTCTCTCTCTCTCTCTCTCTTTTGTTTTTTGATTTTGATTTTTCTTTTTTCTTTTTCTTTTTGTTTTCTGTTTTCTGTTTTCTGTGTTTTGTTTCTGTTTTTGTTTGGAAGACGGGTTATATATGAATTGAAATCAGGTTTGTATGCTTGGAACAATAATATAATAGTTGTATTATTGAGGTACTCAAATACATATATGAGATTGGTCATATTCTAACATTATTAAATCACACATCTTGATTACCTCTTCAAATCATCAAACCAAGAGATGTAAATTATAATCGTGGTCTTGCAAGTACAGCCCTAGCCTTATAGGTTGCACGTGTAGAGATTTTGTCCAGATATAACTTATTCTTTTCACCTTAGAAAATATTATAGTTCTTCTAGTATGAGACTAAAGTGTCAAGACATTTTTTTTGTATGGTGCATAGTTCTAGCTGGCTTTGCTCGAACTAAAATATTGTATTATTGTTCTAGACTAGTAGTATTAAGCATTTGATTTGTCGATTGCTAAACAATAATTAAGAAACTCTCATATATATATATATATAGTTAAACCATGTACACTATTGACCATATATATAAAGATAACAACGATGAAAATATTGTTGTCGATGGAAATTTCAAGATTAAGAAAAAGTCAACAGAAAATAATATCAATATCGATGTTGATGTCGGCAAGAATTAAAAAAAGTGACATTTTGTATAAAAATAGAAAATTTCAAGTGAAATCACTAGAAACACAAAAGTGGTATATAAATGATATTTAAATATATACATTTTTTTGTTACTATAATCATATATATGATGAATAATATGTGTATTATTATAAAGATAAAAGTGGCATATATAAAAAATAGAAAGAAATAATATTGAAGGAATAACATATTAATTTTGATATTTTTACAATCTCTTAATCTTTACATGATAATACAAACATACTAGGTACATAGTTAAGTCCAAACATTCTTAGAAATAAAAACCAAGTAAAGATGATGCGGATCAACTATTTTTTCTTGCGCCAAAGATTTTACCATTTCTGAAGGACCTGGTGTTGTATCTCTTTTTAATTTCCATTCAAGAATTCTTTTGTGTTTCCATGCCTCTTTGAGACCCCGAAAAATCTTTCTAAATTCCTTTTCTTTTTTTAGAAACACATACAAGATTTGTCACTATAAAAGGACAATGGTAACCCCACCATTAACTATTACATTTATGAATTTCATAATAATAGAAATACATGTCCTACTGAGACAGAATTTGTAACTTGCTATTCTCTTGTCTAGCTGGCAAATATTTAACTCCAAAATTCAGTATTACATAAACTCTGTAAATATTAAAATATGCAAATTTACATTTTATACTAGTATTGAAATTGTGTAAATGTGTTATTGTTGCTGTTTTTGTTTATATAGAACACCACAGTATCCAATCTTTTTTTGTATATGCATATAGATATTTAGCGGATATATACATGAAAATACTATTACATATCCAGATATTTAGAAAAATGGTGAAGGAAAAATTCGGATGCTATTACTTTATAAATATTGTTTGGAAAATATCGATATTTCATATATATATATATATATATATATTCAGAGAATAAATATCTTTATTTCTTGATTTTGTATCGAGGATCTCTATTTACGGTTATTATCCGAAAAAATCATCATTAGGGGATAGAAGAGAAAATAGATGCTCAATTTGTTTCAAACGTATCTAGCATACAAATTGAAGGGCTAATTTAAAATTCTTTCTTGTGCTATAAACATATACATTTCTTTGTTGCTAAGAATATATACTTTGGGGATGTCTTCTACCCTTTACAAGTAAAGTTGAAGGACCATCCTTTAAAATGAAAAAAGACCGTAGAGATGAAAATGGACATATAAGATCTTGTGAAGGGCAATGAAGTTGGGAGGAAACCATCTAGTCTAGGTACCGGTTTAAACTCTCACTATTTGAGACCACAAAAAAGACATAGAGATGTCGTCTGGGAGGGGGGAGTTCATTTATTTAGTTTTTTTTTTCTTTTTGTATTTTATACATATCAACAATGAGCCCTATCAACAATCCCATTTTTTAAATTAAATTATCAGTTAGATTTTATAATGTAAACTTCACTTGTTTATATAATTAATCGAATACAAATGATATGAATGTCAAAATTTATAAGTAAATTTCCACTTGTTTCTATTAAAAAAAAAAAAAACCAGTAACCATATTTAAAAATGTCATAATCATGTTAAATAAATTATTAATTTAAATGGATTATATGAGTCAACACCATTAAATAACGAGTAGTGTTTGGGTTTAAACTTACTAACACATATATACATAACATATAAATATATATATATAACATTTGTATAGGGACGGAGGCATGGTGGGGATGCTTCTCCTATTTCTAACTCAGGAAAAAACATCGTCCCCATCCCCGTCTTCATTCCTGAATATTATCTCCCATCCCTGTCCTATTCTGAGCGAAGACCATCAGGACCCTGTTTCCGTAGAGAATATTATCATCCCTAGTTGAAAAGTTTTAAAAATTTTGATAAATAATAGCATAAAATGCACATGTCATGTGTATTTTTTTGTAACATTATCTTGGACATATTATGCTTGTTCTATCTAAATATTATTTCTTAAGTATTCATGTTATGAGGAAGTCTAGGAAAATATAGATAGAGACTCACACTTTAAAAAAAATAAATGGAAGAATATAAAATTACAACTACGACCCCCAACAGTACATTGATTTCCTAATTTACTGGGTCATCTACTGTGCTTTATCCACAACATCCGGTTTCAAAAGGAATTATATGACTGACAAGTAAATAAAGCATCAAAACCTGACACTATATTCCCTCAAATTAAATAGTTGATTAAACAATTTTTAATAAAGAAAAACATGCCACATAAGTGAAGGACCGTTCTTTCCGAAAGACATTAACAAGTTCCCATATACTTTTATTTCTGAAACTAATTATATATATATATATATTGACCAAAAAAAAAAAAAAAAGGTGTACATGTATTGATTATACCGTATGGACCCAAAATTGATGTAAAGTTACACGTTATTGATGAAGCAAGGCCCACATAACCAAGCACGTTTTGCAGTGTCTAGGACTTTTAGGTCCACCATACTTGGGTTGACTCGCTGGCCCGATTTGACTCGTCAATCTGTCATAGGATTCTCAAAGCGTTCCCCGCGTGGAGCTAAAGGTGAACAGCCTCCAAAAGACACCTTCATTCCTTAAATTGTCTTCATGAGGCTCTGTTTGGATTTTTGATACTGAAGTTTATTGGCATTTAATATCAAAATTTTAATTATATTGTGGATAAGGATGTGAAATTTGAATAATATTGTCAAATTCTGATCTATGGTTGGTTTAGTAGGTGTTTTCCGTTTATTCAGTTTTCGTTCCTGATCATCGACAACAAAATCCTTTAGCGGTGACATATGTCATCGTTAGTATATTTCTAAAAAATTAACAAAAATTACGTGTTTTAAGTGGTGGAATAAATTTTTTCCAAAATTGTCACTTTCCCATACTGGTATTGTCAAAAAATTCAGCCGCATAGGGCACACAGATAATGAGTGACAAAAAATGTTGTCGCCACCTTTATTTCACGTACTGATGGCGTTTGTTTTTGTGGCAGCGTTTGTTGATGAATTAATGACAGTGTTTTTTTTGTTTTTTTGTTTTTTGTTTTGTATAAATCCATATACCCTTTTACCCCATATTACTAATTTCATGCCTCTGCCCAAATTCAAACCCGAGACTAAGGTATTCCAAGCCCTTGACCCACCCTACCCTCACCACTAGGCTAGCCCTGGTGACTTTATGACCCAGTTTGTTGTCTCTTAATTGATATTGCCCTTCAGTGACGGAAACTGTCGTCATTGATTAATTAACCTACCAGCTTGTACTTTGGAAGACAACAAAACAATGTTGTCGCTAATAGTAAACCTATGGCAATGACAAAAGTTTCACCGTTAAAGCCACGTGTTCATGCAACGAATCGTTTTAGATGAGAACAGTATTTCACTTTCACATTTCTCTATAGTTTTATAGATACATGGATATTTGCAAAATTCCCACATAGTTTAAGAATTTTTAAGGACTTGAAATATCTTTTAAATGTAAAACATTTGTGACTAAAATCCGGTAAATATAGAGAGAAAAAAAATTGTTAAAATGTGGATTTCATAAGACTAAACGTCCGTTTGGTTCGAAGGTTGGACTTAAATTTTTTAAATTAGAATTGATTGACTTTCAAAAACTAGTTATAATTTTTGTTGACTTTTTAGAATAAGACAAAAACTGATATGAAAAATTTGAATAGATGCCAAACAAAAGCTAATATTTTGATGGAATTTTGAAAGAAATATTGGAAAAATATAAAAGGAATATATGAAAATCTCGGAAAACTTTAAATATATATATATGTCTAAGTATTAGTAGTCAATGTATTTTTTTTTCATTGCATCATTATTTACTTTTTTAGCAAAATAATTGTTTTTTTTATCACTAGCATATTCGTACATTTTATAGATTAGTATATCATGTTTTTTAAATATTGCTTAATTCAGGATAGATTCTCTATCATACTTAAGCTTGTAAGACTTTCTTTTGTGATTGAGATTTCTACCTATTATGTTTGATTTATTTTTTGAAAGAATATGTATGAAGTTTTATTGTAGCGCGCGAATATATACATATATATAGATTCGATATTTATCGTATTTTATATATGAAAAAGAAGTCGTTGCAAGTATAGTGTAGTGATAATTCTATACCTAATTACATCACAGAGTGTATAGTTTAAATTTTCCATCCGTAAAGCTTATATATAAGCTATGTTAATTTTATATCTAATTCCACTCTAATATGTAAAATTCAAATATCTCATTCGTAAAACTCAATATATATATATATAATATATAGAAATATTTAGTTTAAAACAGAAATTTCCACCCCACCTTCCATCGTCATCCTCACTTGCGGTTTATTGGGCAGGAATGATGTGTTATGAATGGGTACTTTTAAAGCAACATTAAATGAATTTATCTATATAAAACTATAGAGATAATCTATTCTTAGATTCATGACGTTATTATGAAAAATAAAGTTATTTGCAATTATTTTTTTATCCATATAAAACAATAGAGATAATGAGGGAAATAGCACATTTTGGGGCGGGGATTGAAAATAATAGCAGGATTTGAAAAAACACTAGTAAAAATTGTGGATTACACGACGGTTTTTTACCGTCGTGTAAAGTTTACACGACGGTTACCCAACCGTCGTGTAATCCAGTGTCGTGGAAGATAACACGACGGTTGTTGAACTATCGTGGTATCTTAATGTTACACGACGGTTAAAAACCGTCGTCGAAATAAGGTACACCGTAGTAGATACAAGTAATATAGAGACATTACACGACGGTACTTGGCTGAACCGTCGTGTAATGCGGACATTACACGACGGTTCTTGGCCGAACTGTCGTGTAATGCGGACATTACACGACGGTACTTGGTCGAACCGTCGTGTAATGCCTCTTTTATTAAAAAAAAAAAAAATTATTGTTTTTTGGTGATTTCTCACGGCTGGCCTAACCTGTATGTTATCCAATACACGATCCAAGATGGTAACTTCAATGATCAAAGTAAAATTACATATCAATTTTAACATTATAAGTTCACATATCATAATTAATGAATTGCATTACATGGCTAGCCCATTCTCCCCTAATCAAATTCAAATCCTCAGAAGCAAAAAATTCTTTACTTTCAAGTACATCAATTCCATTCAACACTATGTCCCTCATAAAACCTAAAATAAAATAACCACATTCAATACTTCCCTCTTGGAGAGGACAAGGACGGTTCGAGATTTTTGTTTTACAGTCTCGTCTCCTTCTTCTAATCCCTTCTCCGGTCATAATCTTCAAATCCGTTAGGGCCCTAGTAAATTGATAAAGTTCAAACTAATTAAGATGTATATAATTAAGATTAAATAAAAGAAAAACTCATTCAGGCATTTCATCGAGTATGTTGTGGGCGCAAAAAATTTATGTTGAAAAATGTGTGTAAAGTGCCAAAACCAATCACAAACCATTCATCTACAAAGAGCAACATTAAAAACAAAAACATTCATGTTCAAAAATGGATATTTAATGGAAAACAACAATACAAGAGAGCAAATGTGTTTTAGTTTATATACGAAGTCACTTTGCTTTTCTTTTAAAAAGAATATGCACGGCCACACGAAGAGGGAGGTAACTTCGGCAACGGCGGCTTGACCGGATTCTAAAAGAGTGGTGGCAACGGGTTGGTGAAGGATGTGGGTACTTGAGAAATGTAGAGAGTGTGAAGAGAGAACTTAAGAAATTCGTGCGGAGATGAAGAGAAACGAGGAGGAAATTGTATTTAAGTTATGAGTTTTGACGCGCGGATTTCGAAAAATTAAATTTGAAAATTTTTAGAAGATTACACGACGGTCTATTTAGAACTGTCGTGTAATACCGGGGATTACACGACGGTCCCAGGGGACCGTCGTGTAATGTCCCCCCCTCGGGAGGGATTACACGACAGTCCCTCGGGACCGTCGTGTAATGTGGCGGATTACACGACGGTCCCGGGGGACCGTCGTGTAATGTCCCCCCCTTGGGAGGGGACCGTCGTGTAATGTGGCGGATTACACGACGGTCCCACGGGACTGTCGTGTAATGTCCCCCCGAGGGAGGGATTACACGACGGTCCCCCGGGACCGTCGTGTAAAGTGTGCCTTTACACGACGGTTCCTTGGAACCGTCGTGTAAAAAAAAATAAAGCCAAGACTCAGATCTGGCGGACAAACAATCAATGTGGAAGGTGGGTAGACCACCTCCATGATTAGAATTAACAAACTGAAACGTAATACCTAGATAAAGATGGAGAAGACATCGCCATTATCACACACAAAACTACAAACCAAAAAAATAAAAAAACCAATCACATAGAAAGGGTTTTTGCCGAAAACAAGATCCACGTTGTCAAGAGAAACTGGGTTGCCGAAGCTGATCTGCTGTAGAACTTATCTATCTTGTTCATTTCCGCAACACTGATCATCTTCTAATGGGCTCGTCTCTTTTAAAACTCTTACCATAAATGATTCTCACATCCATCTGTAGGGCCGAGAAACCAGAGACAGTCCAAAGACTGACACTGAAATCTAGCCCCAAGAGAAAAAAAAAAAAAAAACGATTGAAAAACCCTATCTCTCACGCTTTAGAAATAGAAGAGAAGAGAGAGAGAGAAGAGGAAAGTTTAAATTGTTTACCGGTAAACAATTAACTAAGTAATTAAATTATTGACTCGTAAATATGTGATGTGTAGATTATCCATTTTTGGATAATACTGATTCATAAGGTAAATCTAATATTTATCCATAAATTTTTATATTGTTCCGTAAATCGAGCACTTATCAAGTAAATCCTTTCATTTACATTATTTTCCGTATTTGTAAAACTCACTCGGACAAATCATCACACATAAATATAAAATTTACATTATGTTGTGTCTTTATTTTATTTTCTCAATAATTAAAATTGTTTTACAATTATTTTTCAGTTTTTAGTGTATCTATTATATATATATATATACCTTGTTTTTCGTATCCCTACTTTATCTTATATATTTCATATTTACTAGTTTATTTCAATGTTTTATGGTAAATTTATCATGTAGATCGGGTATTACCAAAGAAATCGTTTCTTATAATGTAAATCCGATATTTATCAAATACTGTATAAATTTTGAATTATAAACTTGATATTTACTAATAAATCGAGTATTTACTAGTAAATCCGGTATTTACTTTGTTTTTAATTTTTTGATTTTTACTAGTAAATCTGATATTTATTGGTAAATTCGATATTAAAAAAAAAGAAGTTAAAAGAAGCAAAGTCTATGATGCGAAATTAATGGAGTAAATTTTCTACAAGAAAAAATTGATTCAAAGTAAACAACATATTTACGAGTAAATATTCTTATTTGCTGAGCGCAGATAATTTATTACCTGATAATAAACCTTTTTACTCATTAAGGATTTTATTTACTGATAAATATCTTATCTATTTCAACCCTTTCATAATGGTTGATTTCCTGTGTTTTATTTGTGTATTTACTCCATTAAAATTAATAATATGTTTAACCTACTTTGAAAAAGATCCACACTTTTATTAAATTTCTTAAACGACTCCCATCCTCCCTAAATCCCCAACTTTGCTGCTCCGTTTTTGATTAGTCGGCACTAGAGAAGAAGCTTGATGGCACCGGACATCGCGACAGAGAAGAGCGTTGAGGAAGAAGACAGGAATCACACCAACTCCAATATTTTACTGTCCCCAACCCCAAACCCTAAACCCTAACTTTTCCAAGCCGCTGCTGTCGCCCTGTCGTTGCCGCCCATCAAATGCCATTGTTACAAAATGATGAACCTTGCCTTCGCGAATAAAACCCAAGGCAATGACGCTCTCTTCATGGCCGCGATGGTGTCTCGATGTCGAGACGGAGGAAACGAGAGAGGGAAATCCGAAGATAAGGATAGATGGTAGAGAAAGTCAAATATGCTATTAATTACCATCATTCAAAAATCTGCTATTTACTTTCATACCATATACAAAATATGCTATTTAGTTTTTTCTTTTAAAGGTTACATTGGTTCTTTCAAAATAATTGACTTTGAGTACCAACTCATCTAGTGAGTTGTCATTTTTTATCAGTAAATGTAATATTTTAATTTTAATTGATACGATAATTGTTGAGATCAGGTTTCAATACTCATTTCTCATTGTCTAGATGTCACCGCAAATCAAAGAGATCAGCTAAATAATTAAGCCAACAACCAATTAAGTCGACTAAAGATCCAAATCGACCTAAGAGCCAATCAGGTCGAGCCAACAAGTTAACTACATGAGTTGACCCAAGCACTGTCCTAAGATTGAAGCGCCATTGGATCAGGAAACTTTCTAGATTTAGTTTTGCACAATAATCAAGCATGATCGTGCATGATCAAGCCAAAAACAGTCATTTACTGGTTTCTATGAAGCTTGCCCAACAAGGAAAGTTAACCTATATTAGAAAAGGCAACTTCTCATAAGCCATTGAGGCATATTTCATGCGAAATCAGACAACTAAAATCAGAATCAGTGCCTACAAATAAGGGGCATCACCACACACCCAAAACATCCCCGAATCATCCCGGATAACCGAAATTCGTGCATTCTCTTCATTCTTCAAAACCTTCTATTTTCTGCAATCTTTCTTTGCATATTGCATTCTCCATCTCTTTTCTTCTCGTTCTTCTTGCTACACCATTCATTTTATCATTTTATCAGTGAGACCCCAGGAGTCACCACAAATGACTAACTCTCACGTTGAGAGAAAACCTCTATAAATTCTTTATATTTTATCTCTCTTTACTTTTTCTATAGCTTTTATTTATTTATTTATTTATTTTTTTTTTTTTTTTTTTTAGAGCTAACATACTTGGTTTACTCAACGGGCATCAAATTGATTAAAATATACAGCCTTACGCCCTAATTTGACTCAATCCATTTTACTGTAGAATTAACCCTTTATAAGAATTATTTAAAATTTTATCAATAAAAAATGACAACTTATATGTTACGTAAATTGTTACTCAAAAATTGAGATTAAATTTGGTGTCTTTAATATTATTTACGTAGGAATATAAGATTACTAAAAACACGTGCAATAATGTAATTTATTGAATGAGAATTGAGCATATCTACTTTAGTCATTAGATATCTCTACAATATTATTACATATGGGCCCGTTTGGTGTTTGAGTTTGAGTTCAGATATGTAAGTTTAAATAGTGATTTTGGTTGACTTTTTCAGAAAAGACAAAAAACTTTTGAGGAAAAAGATAAAAATTGAGTTGATGGTGGTGAGTTTAAACTCACCACCCAAACAGGCCCTTATCAAACACTTAAAATTATGCTTTTAGTACTCTCTGAAAAAAATTACTAAACGTGTACATGCTTTCGGTCAAAATAACTTTTGCCCAGCACACAGGTACAACAATAATTTTCAGCA
This sequence comes from Ficus carica, assembly GCA_009761775.1. NCBI lineage: Eukaryota > Viridiplantae > Streptophyta > Magnoliopsida > Rosales > Moraceae > Ficus > Ficus carica. The sequence goes on from CM019746.1 coordinate 12,149,595, forward strand.
ATATTACAATACCAAAGTGGCCATAACTCAACAAACGAATAATAATTGTAATTCTAGAGGACACTGTATTAGTAAAATTCCCCGAAGTCAAATTTTGGTCCAATTCTGAAACTTTTGAAGCGCCGGTCCCCATTTTTCCATTCCCTAAGAGTGCTTTTTTGGGGTCCAAAATTTTTCAAAGGAAGGTTGGTCCATCCAACATTTAAAGCCATTCTATATTCGTTGTTCGAGTAATACTGTAAAGAGAGAACAAATTTCTCTTGTCTGATTTCGCCTTATATAATTTCACATATATGTGGACGCATGCCTAACTCTAGCTATCTTTTGAGTAAATGATTTTGGTCCACAACTTCTACTTTATTTATTAATTTTTTTAATTTTCAATGGGGAGGTCCACAACTTTCACTACCATACTTCTTCCAGCAATCTTTTAGCTGTTATTAATTACTTGTCTTTTGGAAAAATAATAAAACGAGCTTTCTCTTAATTTTTATTTTAAGGAATAGTACTAATGGAACATCATCACACATACATAAGTACCCAGTACAATAAAAAAAATTTAAATTCTGCCTTGTTAAATTTTATTTCATCATCGTTTCATTAAGTTATAAATGTACTCTTATCAAATAATTGTGGAATCTTTTGTTTGTTTAGAAAGAATTACATATCATTTATTTTTCATTTCATCACAAACCAAATTTGCCAACCCTAGTTAACTTACACAAACATTAGGTGGTTGAGGATGCATCCTCTCTTCTAGAAAATCAACTCATGTTCTTTTTCCAATATGATCTCCAACTCTTCAAATCACCTGATAATTGTCTGAATTTCTCGTTGTTCACTATAGTGTCTACAGACTCTTAGCCCTTAGAATATTCTTATAAAGAAAAACTAGGTAGATATGCAATTTTTAACACTTATTTAAAAGGGATTTAGAGGTAGATAGCCTTTTTCTTAAAAAGTTTATTAGCAAATAGCCGAGGTTTTCAAAAATTAGTTAACTAACGTCTTTTTCTTTTTTTTTTTTTGGAAAAAAATCATCAATTAATTTTTTTAAATAGTCAATCATTTATGATTAAATAATATTATTAATTTGATTGACTATAATCAATCATTGATTGACTATAATGTAAATCACTAATTTTCAAGTCAATCATTGATTGATTATGGTCGATCATTGATTCACCAAATCTAAAAAAATTTGCAAACATCCACTTTGCTAAATAAAAAAAGTTCAGCTATCTGTTAAATTGGGTGACCAAAATAGGCAACCCAGCCTAATTTTTCTATTTAAAAACTTGGTCAATTTTATTTTATTTTATTTTTAACTTAGGAAAATGACTAGTAGTCATTAAAATATTGATTGACTCATTAAATTGATCATTGATAAATCGAAAAAAACACATGTATCGATACTGATTAATCACTGATTGATTATAGTTGATCAATTATTAATCAATCAATCAATAACTGATTGACCATATAGAAAGAAAAGGATGATAATTTATTCAATTTAACAAACCTTCATACAATTATGAAGAAAATATATTCTTAAAAAAATTTATTTACCTTTCTCCAAAAAAAAAAAATAATAATAATAATAATTTACTCATATAGCTGTCCAAACATACATCTGAATGGGTCATTCAAATGGAATGACCCAAATGATATCAAATGACTCCCCCAAACATGGGCTTAGCATATTCTAGATTGATTCCCTAATATTTTTGAGAAAGTCAAGATAAGAAAATATATATATATTCAAACTTACCTCATTCTAAACATTAACCTTGTACTTACCATAAATATTTCAATCAGTAGGGATGAGTCCAAGGGGTGTTCCTAATTGAACAAACTTTTCTTATATGAAACTCACCATGTATTGTTCCAGCTTGTTCGAACATGCTCCAATCAGCTTGCACCACAAAAAGAATGTGTACACAAAATCTTTTATAAACAAAGCTCAATCACAAAAACTTTCTTAAATTGAAATTTCATTTCACTATTATTGATAATAAGATGCCAATAAAAATAATAGAAAAAAATTATTATCAGTCATCACTTAATGTTAGCAAGATGTTAGAAATGACAATTTGATCTTCTTATAAGAAAAAATGAGTTGTGCAAAACATTTACAAGTATGGGCAGAATTGCAAAAATCTCTCTCTGTTAGGGTTCTTTGAGTGAGTCTTCTCTTGGGGTCGGAATTTGGTTACAATTGTCCTGTTGGCCTTTGATTTCCCAACCCATAATGAAGGACTAAGGGTTCATTTGTTTTGCGTGTTTGTTGCATCCCATTTTAGAAATGAGATGAAAATGTTGCTTGTTTGGACTTGAAAACTCATCTCATTTAAGAAATGAGATCGAAAAAAATATATCATGTTTCATAATCAACCCTTCCACTCATTGACATTTCAAACATATTTCGTACAATAATATTTTCATTTTAAAAATATTTCTCTCCTCTAATTAAAATGATTCGTTTTCTATTGTGTTCATATATAATAAAGGAATAAATCTATATCCATATCCTGTTTAAAAACTATTTTTCGAATGACTTTTTCTTATATCTATCCAAACACATTTCACCGTTTTCTGTAAATATAAAAAAAATTGCACATCTAAACATCATTTAAAAAAAAAAAAAAAGACTTCTAATTTCAAAACAAGAAAAATTTTCATTTCGAAAGAAAACACACGAACGAAACGGGCCCTTAAGTGTCTTGGTTAGGGCTAGAGGGGTGAGCTAAGCTACGTGGGTGGATGGCGGGGATTCCATTGAGGCATGAGAAATTCCCTGTTTCGATAATGGATCAACACATCCCACACCATGATCCCCTTGGAGAGGCAGAAACCAGAGTAGGGACTACGAGTGGAGGAGTAATCATGGGAGTGAAGGAAAAATTGGAGAAAACATTTAACACAGAATAAAATTTAGCATGGTGGATTTAAAAAAAAAAATTCCGTGCTAATCGGATCGAACAAAGCCTATGTTGCTAAATATAATAATTAATTTTCACACAAATGCATACCGGTTTGGCAATTAATTATGGATGATAAAGCTAGTTTCCAATTTATTAGCACCAACCACAAGATCTTCCCTGCTATGACTTTTCCACATATGGGTGTGTGTGCACATACATGATAGAATTTTCAGTTAAGAAAACAATACCCCTTTTTCTTCTATCGTCTCACCGTTTTCAATCCTAAAAACCCTTGTTTTGTAGAGAATTCTTGAGTTAGAAAAAAATTGAAAATCTTTTATTCTCTCCCTACAAAAAAACACAAACTTGTGAGATAATAGATATCAAAAATTTGCCCTATCAAATCAAATTTATAGCCACCGAAAAATATTTAATTAATTAATTTTTTATTATCATTATCTACTAAATTTGAATCAAGAATTTAAAATAAAATATTATTTACATCCATAGATAATTATCTATTTTAATTTCCATACAATTAAAATTTTAGATAATATCTAATCCAAGATGTTATCTTTTCTGCTTGTAAATTTAAATTAAATTGTGATCTTTATCTAAAGATTATAAATTTAATTCAAAATTTAAATTTCAAATATTTTCATCTTATCCAAGATAATAATTATTTGAATTTTAAATAATTTATATAATTAAAATTGCTTTATCGATAAAATTAATTCTTCCCAAAATTATCTAAAACAACTTGAGACTATATCATCTACCAAGTGGGCTGAATACCTGACTAGGATTGCACTATGGCCTACGCCTACTCCCAGGGGAAAGGGGTGGCGCCACTTTGCTTCCTATATTCCTATCTGGGACAATTTTGACATAGTGTCGGATCACTAGAAATTATTCCGTCACGTTTCTTGGAATTTTGTGAGCTAGCAAGAGGACTTGATGGACATATAAAATCAAAGCTAAAATAATAGTTGATAAATATTAACCCAAATCAATTTATACATATTATTAAACTCTATGACTACTCCACTATAAGAATGAAGCTGAACTCTTTGATTTTATACCAAATTACGAAAGCTTATTAATAGTGCTTTTGTCCATGACAAATATTATGATGTAGAATCCCCATAGGATTATCATAATTGAGATTAAAGCTAAAATTCCGCTTTACCTTCTCAATTATTTTTGTCATTAAAGTTTCCGTCATTTCATCTTGATCAAACTCTATCTATGAAATCCTTCATAAATAGAAAATCATTCAGTAAACAAATTACAGAATGATCAATGATCATTTTTTATTTAATCAAGTCCTGAATGACACTTTAAGAGAATATCATTGACTTTCATGAAAGAGTTATGGATTCTATATCTATGAATAATGTTGTCATCATCTATGTACGACATCTCAAACTTATCGAGTAAAAGTTGACAATCCTTCAGCACCCAACCCTTTATAAATTAAAAGATACATCACATAGACATGCAATCACTGATCCACTAAAGATTAAGATGTCTACAAGAATATTCGTTAAAGTGAATTGATTTTTCTTAAACGGAATTATTATATAAATCAATATCACTTTAGGTCCGGTCCAATACATATGAAAACCCCTCATATATATCAATGTTTCTACTTGGAAAACCCATTCCACTAGTAAAGACAAACTATCCCACAAGAGTGGAAGTAGACGGACATTATAGCCTTACCGAAGTCAAAGTGCCCACCTTTGCTTCACAATTGTAGACTCTTAATTTAGATTATCACTTTAATACTATATCTTTCCGCATACTTTATTATGCATAATATCAAAGTTATTATACCGATAAACTTAGTGTAATTTACTTGTAATAAATCTATACTAATAAAAGTATCAAGGACAACTGATACATGAAATAAATAAATAAATAACCTTTATTGATAGATAAATGTGGACAAATTTTCACTTTAGAGCACTAATCCTAATAGGGAGATGGGATCAAAGTGAGACTCGGCATTGCAGAGTGCGTGTGGCAGCGGAAGAGACTGTGAATCGGGGGTTTTGCTCCTAGGAGGCAACAAATCTTTTGGACGGGTGCGTGGCGGAGATGCTACTCGCCAGCGGAGGTGTGTGAGTTTCACATGCCAGTGTGATAAGGGTTCCTCTATAGTTATTTCGATGATGTCTATTTATAATCTGTCTGGCTACCTCAACTACATGGCACAATATGCTACTAGTGGTTCTAGCTAGATTGCTGATTTTCCTGTTTTGTTTTGTGGTATTGTGTAATAAGGGTGTTGCTTTCGTCTATTATGATTTGTGTTTAGTTTTTTTGGATTTGGTTACTGTCACTAATAACGGAAACGGAGGTAGTTCTCCATTCTCCAATTTATTTTTCAACCTCCAGATTTAAAGCTGGACGACTTGTGCGTTTTCGTTCCACTAGATTCATTTTTATGCAGAAATGGCTTGTAAATAGGTTAGAGAAATTCCGGCTATCATTTAACTAAGCAACATAATTAGGTTGAAATTGAGTGCTTTTGTGGATTGATTAGATGAGATTGGATTCCTAGAACCTTGTTTGTATCTTTTTATTCATATGCTTGTGTCTTGTTAATCTAATTTTTTTGTTATTTTAATTAGCATTTTTCTTTCTTCCATGTAATAATTCAGATACTTAATTTGAATTAAATACAATCCTCATGAGATCGACAAACCTTTTTCATCACTTGCTAAGTGAAATTCCGTAGCAACTTGTGTGCTCGATTATTGATATGCCAAGATACTTTCCCGTTATCAGGCCTTGCGTATGTCCTTTTTCCTAAGTTTTATCAAATTTTACTATCGCAACCGAGTTTAATTGAAGTTTTTGACTCATGTATTGTGGGTTATACTTATTGTTATTGGTGCTAGTCGATCTTATTTAACTTGAATAAAAAGAGAGAGAGAGAGAGAGGGTAATTATTTGAAGTTTGATAAGACAGATGCATAAAACATAACGTTGAGCATAAGAAAAACACCTTACTCATAAGAGTGCTTACGTCAAAACAAATCCTTTCACCAATTGAGAAACCTTACCACACTTTTGTGCTCATTAAAGTCTCATGATAAGTGCGATTACTGATTAATTAAGGACTAATCTCCCAGCTATTTATTAATAAATTATGACATCATGAGTTATCCGATAGAAGCCATCAAAATGGAGCAGATGGCAGCTTCTTATTGGCCAGAAAGTGCTTAATGATTTGGAGAGAACGCTTTGGTGCAAAAGTAGGAACTTGGTGACCTGCTCCTCTCACGGTTAGAAATGTCAAGCCTTGATAGTTTATTGTCCAACCTCCAACCTGTAAGTATTTAATTAGAAGCACCCAATAAATATACATCTATATAATTATAATTAAATATGTAACAATGTATTTTTGCAGCAGTAATTTTTTACACCATGTATGAATATGCATGAGATTCTTAGCTAGTTAGCGGTTTAATTATTGAATTATGATTGAATTGACCGTCAATGATGGAGCCATTTAATGTCAGTGAGCGTTCATGTATTCCCGCTTATATTTTAAAATTTTGTATTTGACACATACCTTTTAAAAAGTTGTTTTATAAGAATTTTCAATTCACACTAGAATCTCTTTGGTTTGGACTTTGAGATTGAAAAAAAAAAAAAGAAAAAAGTGTGGTGTCGATTTCGAAATAATAAAAAAATTAAAGGTGAATTATATTTTTTAAAATCTTTTCGAAAACAACATTTAAACCTATGTGTCAAATATAAAAATAAAAAAAAATCAAAGTTTATTCTTCTAAATTTTTAAAATTTTAGCTGTATTATACTTCATAAGAAAAATTGTAATCGCCTTTATTCAATTATTAGAATATATTATCATGTGATATTCCAATAAATAAAATATTATCTTGTCTTTTTATAATGCCCTCACTCAATTTATATTTCCTGACTCTGCTAGCAAACAATTGCATATTATGCATCTCAATATTTGAAAGTGTTCTAATGTGTTGTTGAATTTCTTATCTTAATATTATATATGTGTGTATATATATATAATGGATGTGGTATGTTCTACTTACTCTTCCAAAAGATCCGGTACCGTATAATATATGATAATGTGAACTTCAGTTTTTGTAAATGTGAATCTTAATTATTATAACTGTGAATTTATATAGAAGAGAATGTAGTTAAAGTGAATGTGAATTTATCTTATTTTACATTTTCTTCTGTATGAATTCACAATCATAATAACTAAAGTTCACATTCACTTCACATTGTCGGATACCATCCGATACCAAATAGACCAACTCATTATATATATATTTATTTCTCTTTCTCTGTTAGAATTTCCTTTTATAGTTCCCTTCAGTGTTAAAAAGAGTAATTTTTTTATTTTCTAACTTGGATAACAAAGGATAACAATTATCTGTTCTTTTAACTTGGATAACAAAGGAAAACAATTAACTTTTTTTTGCTGGTTAAGGATAACAATTAACTTGAATAGGTAATTGCATACCTCTCTGTGGTTGAACCATGGAGTCCAATCTTCATTAATGCGTAGCCCAAGCTTATTCAATGTAGACCTTGTTCCGGTCACCGGTAACCTTCCATCTGTATCTCCACTAATTACAAAGGAAAAAGTCATCGACTAATTATCCGACATGAAATTTCAACTTCTTTATATATATATATATAAACTATATTTATAATCTGAATAAATTATTTCTCAGTACATTGCTGTTTTTTCTTTATAGACAGCGCATGCTGAGTGCTAAGTAGGTTTGGTATCTTGCTCTTGGAGCGGGGTTTTAAGCTCATCTTATATTCTTTTGAATAAATTGAAGAAAAGAAGCAACTGGCATCAAAACACTTAAACATCCCAATTAGGTTGACATATTCATATATTCAAATATGACCGTAATTCAAATTTTTAGCCCATCCTTTCCTCCCCCCCCCCCCCCCCCCCTAATTTATGAAAAACAAGGGCTATAGATAAATTACCTGTAGATCCATATTCGAACACCCCCATCAATGAGTTTATTGAGTGTAGGAAGCATTGAGAATGTTGAATCCTTCCATGCTCCGCTTACATTAGTGCTACACAAAGTAATCATGAATTGATAATTAAAAGTAATCTCAACAACCACACATACTATTGCATTTAATCACATAATTATACATAATCCATTCTAATGATATCTGCCAAACGAAATTAGGACTACATATTGGTATATAAGCCTCCTATATATGCATCATAAAAATTGCATTAGAGTGATTTGTGGCAAATTTTCGTCGCTTAAAACTCTTTTTCTTGTGGCGTGAACGAATTCGGAAACTTAAGTATGGTACTGACCTGCAAAGGATCCAGGCATAGGGTATTTTGGTAACATTAGCATGCAAGGCTTCTTGAACGTCTGGACGATTGAAGTATGTAGTTGCATAATTCACTGTACATGGATCGTAACCTGCTGGTATTTTGCGCAAAAATTCCTGTCCAAATAGAGAAACAGCTTGCATGTTATTGTGATGAGTACTAATTAAAATAAAAAAGAAATTAACAAAATGAATAAAAGGTTGGATAAGCCAAGAAGAGGGTGAAAGATTTATACTAATCTAGAAATAGATTTCGGTTGCATCTGAGAAGTAGCAATACTAGAAGCTGCAAAAGGACGAGGGAGAGGACAAGTTGGAGTGTATAAACTGTACACATCGATCAGAGAAAACAGTTGGTAGAACTCTGACAAGGCATCGTTGCACTCTGCGGTTAGGTTTAAAAGGGCGAAATTGCATTTGGCTTTAATGGCTTTGTAAGCTCCATCAGATAACACTGCATGGTCCCATGCATAGTCAATCATCCCATTTTGATCTGTGTCATAGTCTAGAAGGGCATTTCCTATCTGCATTCATGTCATATATATATTATGTAAATAACGATCGAGATGAGATAAGTGATATCAAAGCAAGTAAATTACTGACATCACAACTCATTGGAACCCCCGACCTACAAATCTGCTATCAATTGGGGGCGGGGCCAGGAGGGGGAATATGGCCCCTGGAGTTTCAAAAATTTTCTTTTTATTTTTTTCCCCCCATAAGTTTTGAAACTTTTCAATGACTGCCTTTGGTTTTTTCCCTTACATGATAAATTGTTCTACAATTTTGTCCCTTATTTTCCCTCCAATTCTTTTAATTACCACATTTATATACTTCATCACAAATTTTGATTTTGAAGTACTCATATATGAAATTAAGGATCTGTTTGGTGCACAAGTTGAGTTTGAGTTGAGTTGAAATTTTTAAGTTTAAATAGTGATTTTTGTTGACTTTTTCAGAAAAAACAAAAAACTTTTGGGGAAAAGACAAAAAACATGATGAAAAAAGTACAGTTTAGTTTAAACTAAACTTACCAACCAAACGGGCCCTAAATATCTCAAATAAATCAAATCGACTATATAATTCTATATTTTTTTACAATTTTGTTTTACTCTAAAAACTTTAAAATTAAATTAAACTCAATTACAAGTTTACTTCATTAAAATATATATATATATATATATATAGGTGACGATGATAAAATATTCTATTCTAGCGTACTAGTTTTGGTTTAAAATTTTTATTTAATTCATGCTCCCTAGAAAAAAAAAAAAAAAAAAAAAAAAAAAAAAACTTTATGACCAACCCTCTAATAGGGGCGGAGGCTTTATTATTATTTTTATGTTATTTATTTCTCAAAAAAAAAAAAAAAAAAAAAAAAAAAAAAAAAAAAGCCCCTTCCTTTTCCAAGTGAAGCATGACTTCACATCTTCAACTCCTAACTGAAGCGGAAAAGACTCCTAGGAAGAAGTCCTTTCGACCGGCTTACCTATTTCCCACCCCCTTTACCTGCTATATTCTCTTATAGCGAACTAATTGTTTGCCTACTGCAAGCAGCATGTTTCGTGTTATTCTTTCCTAATGCATGCACGGGGTTTCATCACAGGGCATGAAAGCGATGCGAAAGCGTGAAACAGATCTAATGTATGCCCCTATTGAAAATATATGCCTAACTCTGTCACTGTTCTCACGTACTGATTAGTTCCTTATTATATTACCAAAATTTGACACTTTTTTTTTTTTTTTGAGCAATTAGGAATTTTGTGTTAATAATTAGTGCACGATCTTAGAAACTCCAATCATCACTTATTGTCTCATTGGTTCACAAAATTAATCGAATGGTAAATAAATGAATCAAGAACAAATGTTGTAAAATACCACGTATGAATAAAGATAAAATTATGATATTCCATTTTAAATATTAGGCACTTCAAAATAAAAAAGTACATATATATATATATATATATATATACCATTAAACTGAAATATTTAGAGAGCGAGAGAGGAGAGATAGTATTTATGTGGTTGAGATACTTACAATGAAACCTTTGAGATTTATGTAAGTCTCCTTCGTTGATTTCTTGTTCTCATCAAAGATAACCTCAGCAAGTTGTGGTACGTAGTGCCCTATATAATTGCAGTAAAGAGGATAACTTTATATATCTAAACAGTGACATTTGCTAATTATTTAGTTTTTAGCTAAAGAAACAAAAAGTCCGGAAAGAGGGTGGTTAGTGTTAGCATGTCTTTGTGCATTATCAAACTCAATACGCTAACAGAAATGATTGCTGAAGGCCTTACGGGTGGGCCTACCCACTCGACGAGGTTGCCTCACCCCATGTCCATCGAATGTGCAAATGGTATACGTAAGAACGTGGTCCAAGGCACTCTCTACCCAGTACTATACCAATAGAAAATAAGCCTTCACATTTAAGACTCATAAAAGAGTCATCCAATACTCGATTTTTTGACCACTGACCCACCACAATAATCCATTGCTGCTATGCTAGCATTATAATTATTTAGTTAGTTACTAAGTTTAATATTTACCTGCATAACTTTCTCCTGATATGTAGAATTCACTATATTTGTACTGTGGAAACCTCTTAAACCAGTTTAGGAGAAATGTGTGCGAATCCCATGCTAGAAAGAAGAGAAGAGAAAATAAAAGGCAAAGGTTAAGTATGCATAAAACATATCTATATAATACAAATAATAGAAAATTATATACACAGATACTTTAATATAGTTATTTCAAGAACCTGTGATGTTGTCTCCTAGATTTTCGACTGTTGTATTTGTATACGAGAAGCCAACGCCAACAGGTGCTTCCAAGAACAACAGATTTGCAGCTAAAGTCATTAAGCACGAAAAGAAAAGTCAATTAGTGAATAAAAAAACCACCTTAATTAGCCAGAATACTTTCAATTAATCTATCTACTTAATTTTATAAAGATTAAAATATGTACACACCTCTATTCCAAGTGTAATTATTAAACTTTAGGGTTGACCCTTCTTTTACCAGAAATGGCCCAAGCTCTTGGGCCTCTCCAAATCCTATTGAAGAACACCCCGGACCTGCAAAAACTCGTATAAATAAATAAATAAACATAACAAAAAATAATTAATAAAATGGAGAAAGATTTGTATAGCATTTTTATAATAGTAATGGAAGTGATTAACAGGTTTTAAAAACATATAAAGTATATCAAATTTAATATGTAAATAGTTTATTTTATTAGAAGTAAATCATTTATTTATCAGGAGTAAAATGAATTATTTGTCGTAAATATACTATTTACTTTAAATAATTAGTTAAAATGCTATTTACAATGATTATAAGCTATGTTTTTTTTTTTTTGGTCAAAATACAATATACATGTATTAATGTGTTGTAAGCGGGGGAAAAAAAAAATCCGCCATTGCTTGTTAGACCGTTTATATTTGAGGTTGATAGGAGTAAAATATTCAACTAGGAAATTTTAGGAGTTTGACAATAATATACCTCCATTGAGCCACAAGAGGAGAGGTTTGTGAGCAGGCTTGTACGTGGCTTCAAAAAACCAATAGAAAAGAGCCTTTCCGTGGATCTCATCGATCGTTACATAACCCGAGTACTGTCGGAAGCTTACCGGAGGTTGTCCAGGAAGCGATATGACTCTGTCAGCCTCTTGTTGCGCCTTGATCTCGGGGCTGAGTTCCCAAGAAGAGACGCACCATGAGAAAGTGAAAATCAATACAGAAAGGCATAGAGCAAAGGTTGAGAGGCCCATGTTCTTGAACTGGGATGTTTGTATATATGCTCCTAATGGTTACGATGGCTTCTCTTTATATAGTGTGAAGCGTGCCAAACTTTGTTCAAAAGTACTATCTGTTGAACATTGTTGCGCCCTTACTAGGCCTAGTAATTTATTTATTAATTGGTTGAACTTTTAACTATATCAAATAAATAATTTAAATCGCATGTAAATCAGATATTTTATTTGTTAATGGGCTCAGTTAGTAGGTTATTTGATCCTTTAAATAAGGACCACATCCCCATCCACTGATACATGAAAAATATATATTACGTCTGCGGTTCTCTCCTCTCTGTCTCTCTCCCTCTTTCACATTCATAAATCAAATTATTTTGTGGATTGGATTTCCCTTGCCTGTCTACCGCTCCTTCGCATGTGCTTGGAGTAGAAGTTTTTATAAAAGTATTGTCATGCTAATAAGTATTTTGATTTAAGTTATTCTCAAGATGGGGTTCTTTGGTTGTTGAATTTTTGTTGTTGTTCGAGTCCTTGACGTTTGTAATAATCACACACATCATGAGCAAGAATGTGATGATAGTGTTCAAAGGCTAGTGGCTTTGGCACGTGGAGATCGTGTTCGTAGCAATGGAGTATCGTGAGTCTATCATTGGTGAATTCTAAAATGGTGTAGATCGTGGATTGGATATAGTTAGAGCTATTAGAAGACTTTCACACGTGTATCAGTTTATTTTTTCCTTCAGTACTATCTTTTATAGAATAAATTAGTATGAACAATTTGTCTTTAGTTCCCATTTATTTAATAAATGGTTCAGAAAGAGTCAAGCATGAGAAAAACCAAATCACATCACAACTACGTTAACATCTAATTTGCAATTTCCTTATTTGCCACTGTCAGATTTCATAAAATGATTAAATAAATAGATAAAAGTATGAGCATTTCAAAGAGCTTGGAATACAAATAAAAAAAGAGCAGCACTTAATTCCAATGGAAATTAAGAAGACCAAACAATATATAGGGCCTTTAGTTACCTTAGTACCACCAATTTTTAAAATAAAAATATAAAAAGAATACAGAAACTCATGATTCTAGAATGTGATTCAATTCAAGTCTATTAATCCTTCAAGAAGGCCAAAACTAGATTCATTGTAGAAACTTTGGAAACAAGAAAAAAAAAAATTCCATCATGTCAAGCATGCAAAATTAGATTCGTTAACACATGATTGAAAATTTCCGTTCATCTAGTTAGCTGTAAATGTTTGGTCTGATGAATTTTTAAGTATTATTTAAAGGGAAGAAATTAAGTTCAATTGCACAGTTTAGGTTTTGTTGAGTATATAAGCTTTTCCAGCCTAGTTATTTTGTGTTTATAGGATAAATTAGAGAAACTAAATAACATATGAATAAACTTAATCGTTGATCCGGCAAAAAAAAAAAAGTGTCTACAAACTTCAGGTTGGAAATATAAAGGGAAATGTATAAATGAATTCAATTTTAAATTGGGTTTGTCTGCCTCTTGTGAATGGTTAAATTTTTTTTTATTTTTTTTTATTTTTTTTTTTTTTTTTTTTTTTTTTGCCTAGATTCTGCTTCTTCTTTTTTTTTTTTTTTTTTTTTTGCTATGTTTTTTTCCTTTTTTTTTTTTTAATATATTTGAGTTTATACTTTAGTTTCTTCTCTTCATTTATTTATTTTTTTAAAGCCCTACTTATTTTTAGTTATTCGATAGGCTGCTCTTTCTTTTTTATTTTATAGATGTATTTTTCCTTTTTATTAAATAAAAATGTAGTTGGGTCTTGGTGTGAGTTATCAGCTTCAGAGGATTTCAATTTTGTTGAAATGTGTTAAAGTTCATTGATGCCAATTATTTTTCTCTTTCTTTTGCTTAGGGGGAATAAAGTAATCCAATAGTTAAGGCTACATATGTAGATAGAGATGACAATGAAGAGAGACAGGAAGAGGTATTGTTTTCCTATCCCCATCCTCGACACTTAAGACAATTCACTTCAACGTCCCCATCCCTGCCTAAAACGAGACGGGGCCGAGAGTGGGGATTCCCTTATGGAAAAGCCTTTCCCATATTCACTACGTTCCTAATTTAATACAACGATGAATTTTGATAATTACACAACTTAGAACAAAATTAACGTAGAAATTTAGACAAAAAATCAAAAGTTTCACGAAACAAATCAATTTCTAAACAAGTAAAAATTATATCTTTGTAATGAAACCATACAATGTCTCATCAAAAATTAACAAAAATTGAAAACTAAATTAATAAACACCTCGCACTAACTAGTATTAACCAATAAAGGTTACTACTAATTATCAAAATTTTTTTTATTTCCTTCTTTTTTCAGTGAAAAAAATGTAGTAATAATTTTTTTTTTTTAAATTAAAACAATCTCATTGAGTCTTAAAATAAACATACACACATTTATAAACATAAAATTATAACATATAATAAATTTATATTGGGACGGAACTAGAAGAGGATTCAGAAGGTGTTTCCCCATCCTCGCCCTACTTCGAATTTAAATAAAGACTTCATTCTCATCCTCGTCCCTACTCTCATCTGTTTCGAATTGAAGCCCCGCAGGACCCATCTCGGTGGGAATATTGACATCCCTATGTAGATACTAATGTGATTTTTTAGGTAGGGTTAACATGGAGATGCAAATGTGATTTTGATACCCATTTGTTATATAATAATACCGTAAGGAGAGTGGTTGTGGGCATAGCCTAATAGCAATATCACACTTGACTCCACTTTAAGATGCAGAGTTCGAAACCCCCCACCCCCAAATTCTATATATATATATATATATATATATAGACACACACCGTAAGGAGAAACCAGCTGGTACTCAGCTAGTTGGCAAGAATGAGATAGGTCAACCAATTAGCAATACATAAAAAGTAAATCAAAATAAATATGAAGGCAGTGAAAAATATATATCATGTTTGTCTGAATATTGTATTACGTCCAAAAGGTTTGACAAAGAAGGCAGAAATTCAGCCCATGCTATGATTTTTGCGCGGGCACACACACAAACAAACATTTACGTGTTAGCCATATATAAGATGACAAAGTATATATTACTAATATTGAAATGCTTTCTGTTTTAATTTTAGGTTTGTTTTTCTATTTTGGTACTACATAGGGAGGTCGGTAAGTGTCTAATTTTGGAAGATAGGAAGCGAATTCAATAAAAACTGACATGAGAAACAAACGGTAATTTTCTGGTTCTTATCGTGGACCAATACAAATAAGAAGCCGGCACTTAAATTTAATAATCAATAATGCACAAGAAACCGGTTCATGTTGATATCCATTGACGACAATAGAAATAAAATTGTGAACTTGATCAAACTTGTTTTTAATTTTTGTGGTGTTCTATTTATTTATTTGTTTACATATGTATTTGAGGAATAAAATTACGTTTTTAAATTTCTATGGGGTTATATATAGATACATAAAAATCCACTTTCAATAAGGGTTTTTCAAAAATCTGTCGTGTAATGTCTCTAAAGAAAATTTAGAATCTTTACCTAAATTATGGATCAGAATTTTATATATATATATATATATCTATATATATATTTAAATAACTTAACCTATTAAAATTATTCACAATCATAATCATTGAGTAATTGACGTATATATATATATATATATATTTAAATAACTTAACCTATTAAAATTATTCACAATCATAATCATTGAGTAATTGACGTAATGGTCCCTAAACTCTTTAGTAGTTGACAATTTGGTCCCCTATTATTTAAGTTTTGGATAAAACAAACTCTTAAGACAGTATCTTACCACATTTCTATCAAATTCCGTAAGTTATGGACGGACATGACGATTAAATGCTATCTTTTTGTACTAAAAAGACTCCAGCACCCTCTTATGTCATGAAGATCTCATAATTTAAAATAGAGAGAAAAACTAGAACCCCCAAAACCCATATCAATGGAGCACAAAACTAGGGCCGGCAATATATATGGGTCGTGATACGACAACATAACTCGAAAACGACACGGTTTTTACAGGTTAAGGTTGGGGAAAAAAAAGGGTTAGGCGGGCGATGTATGAACCCATTAATCTGAAATTTTATGAACCCATAAAAAGTAAAAATAAAAGCTTGTTATTTATCTATGGTATGGTATTGATGATGATCTTTATTATTTTTGTAGGACTTTCTATGAATTAGGGATATGATTTGCTTGTTTAGATTCTTTTGCTTAATTTGTGATATGTTACGTTATCAATTTCGTGTTAATTTATGTTCACAGGTCAAATTCGAGTTATGAGACAATTTCGAGTCACGTTCCTGTTGTGTCAACCCGTTTCGGGTTCATGTCGTGTTTTTGTCATAGTTTTAAGAAAAAATTGTGGGAAAAAATTAGATAAACACAAACACGACCTGCAAGACGAATTGTCACCTCTACACAAAACACACTTAGTATGAAACCCAGTTCAATGGAGATTGAACAACAACAACCACAACATCAACAATAACAATAATAAGAAGAATAAAAGAATATTAATATTGATAACACAAGAGCGATCAAAGATGACTCTAGCCATTTCAAATCTGTTGTCATTTTGCGTCGCCACCCCCAGTCTAGCTCGTCGAGTCCCCACCGTTGCATGCCCAAATTCGTCGCCAACCAGCTGACCCACTCGAATCTGCAATAAGTCTAGCCACGTCACTGCCAAACCAACCCCATCAAGCTCACCCTGTCGCAAGCCCAGATCTACTGCACCAAGTCTCCCATCACGGGCAACCTCATCACGGCTGATGACCCCAGCCCAATGCCACGCCACCTCGGACTCGTGACCCCACCGCTTCTGTCACAAGAATGAGAGGAGCACAGCCTTCAAAATAGTGGCGGAGAGTTCTCCATCATTATCTAGCAATCTCCAACGATGTCGATCTTCTTGGTCATGACTTCTTTTCTAGAGAAGGTCGCCTCTAGCTACGGCTTCTCAATAGTACATAACTAGAACTAGGATTTTCAATTGTTGAGAATAATTTTTTTCTTGATTTGCAAATTTAAGATTTGTAGGCGTGTTTAACTTAACTAGATCTAGGGTTTATGAATTTAGGGTTTCAAAATTTTTTTTTTTTTTTTTTTGTTCAAGTTATTTTTACTTCAAAATAAACTATTGTTATTTTTCTAAAATACCCTCTTTCATCATATCATCTACACTGTACATGATCAATTATGTTAAAATTTTAATAAAATGAGGTAGAAAGACTAAGATTGTCAATGTTTTAAGAGTTTGGACTTTTTTTTTTTTTTTTTTTTTACAGAAATTAAAAAGTTAGAAACCAAATTGTCACGTATCCTTTCACAAAGGCCAATGTTGCATTCCTAGTAGAAATTTTTATCATAAAATATATTTGGCAAATCAGAGATAAATTTCTGACATTATATTTCTTTCGAAACAAGAAAAAACTCCAACCGCAAACATACAAAATTAATGAGATTCCTATATTTAACACATGATTGCAAAATGCCACTCATCTAAGTAGAAATATATTGTTTGATGAATTTTTTAGTAAGGTTATTAGTAAAGTTAATTAATAGTACGTCTTCTAACTCAGAAGCTTCACTAGGTTAATTAATAGTATGTTTCTGACTCAGAAGCTTCGCCAGTTTTATTTTCGTTGAGTATTATAATCCTTTTCAGCCAATGTATTTTATGTTCACCCTTTCTTTCAACTTATTAAATAAACTTAGGGCCTGTTAGACATAGTTTATTAAAAAATACTTTTAACTTTCTGACTTTAAAAATTGCTTCTAAAAATATTTAGATGATCTCACATCTCTAAAAGACTTTCCAATCAAAATTTAAAAACAAAAATTATGATTTTTGAAAAAAAAAAAAAAAGACGTCTTCATGATAGACTGCAAAAATTGTTTTAGAGTTTTCGTAAACAATAATATTTTTTATTCTAAAACTTTTATTGATTATTAGAAATTTTTAAAATTGTTTTGTTTTGTTTTTTTTTTTTTTTTTTTTTTTTTTTTTTTTTGCAGGTTGAAAAAAAAAATGGTTCCAAATACTTAATAGAAGAACAAAAATTCTTCCCCCAACACGATAGTTGCACGCGCAAAAACAGACACCTTAAAGCTTGTGTACATATGATGACAAAATAATTACGAAATGCTAGCATGTTTTTTATTTTATGCTTGTTTTTCTACGTTGGTACTATCGGTAAGTGTCCAACTCGGGAAGAAATTAATGAAGCGAAATCAATGAAAACTAGCATAGAGAATCAAACGGTTTTTCTGGTTCTTATCGTGGATCAAAACAAACAAGAAGCCGGCACTTTAAATTTTGCTTAAAGGCCCTTATATTTTATAATCACTTGTGACATATTCCAAAGCATTTCATGTTGATGTACGTGGAATATAATAGTTTTTTTTTTTTTTTTTTTTTTTTTTTGCTGAATTACATGGAATACAGCTGATAACCATAACTGCTTGTGTTAACGACACAGATTAAAGATAAAATTATGATTGTGAACTTGATGGAGCAAATGGACAGTTTTTTTTAGTAGCGTTAGGGACATCAATTTTAGTGCTAATATTTAAGTGACAATACTCTTGATGGTTAATTTTTTATTTTTTAATTAATAAATACAATTAATTGATGCGACAATCATTTAAACATCTACTAATAAAAAAATGACAACTCATATATCACATAGATTAGTATTCAAAAATTAACATTACAGTTGATGTCCCTAACATTTTTATTTATTTAAATAAAGAAATGAGATACATGACATTTAAGTATCAAGCATCTCAACTAGATTAGCATTCAAAACCTTTCATAACTTAATTTTATCATAAAAGAAAAAGCAAAAAATACAAAAGTTCACGATACTGTACAACTATAATCTCAAAGAAAAAACACGTGATCTAGTCAAAAAATAAAAATAAAATGGAAATGGAAAATGTTTATAAATATTATGAACCTTTTGGAGCTGTCATTAGAACATGTTAGGAGTGGATAGATATGCAAGCCATGAATCCTCTTCAATTCAAATACCCAATCAAATACTAGCTTGTACTTAAAATTAAAAAGAAATAAATTGACGATTGAGGTACATAGAAAAGATGATCTAAAACAATAAGTTGGTTATGCAAAATTAATAACTAAAAAAATGATTTAATCAAAATATTTTTCTGGTATTTGTGGTGAAAACTTTTATTATTAGTATTTAGTAAAATGCCGAAAAGGACCATGGGCCTCTTGCGAAAACGATACGCAGGCAGCACCTGTGCTTTTGAGGCTCAGCACCTGTGCTTTTGAGGCTCAGCCCCAAGTGTTGTGCATCAGGCGCATTGCACGTGCGCTCTGGGCCTTACGTAGGAGGTGCACACGGTCCCCTCTCTGGGTCAGCCACGTAGCCATGCAGTGGGGCTGCGGTACGTAGTCGTGCAAGGACTCTTTAGAAAAATGCCACAAATTCAAGTCTTGATTTGATTTTTACCATGGAAAAAAAAAAATTTAATTATATCAATTCCATCACATATCATCACGTTGACAACCGATGATTCCCTAAAATTATCAATTAATATACCTGATGACACCAATAAGCCGATGGTTACCGGTTGGTTACCATCTAGTATTCACCGTGATGCAAACCGCTTACCACCACCTCCGGATATCATATGGTTATCGACCAATAACCTTCTCCTCTGATGGGACACCGGATGGCTACCGACCGGCAACCACCTCCTCCAACGAGATAGCGGTCGGTAACCATCTTCTCTGATTTGGTTACCGATAAGTAACTACCTCCACCAGCAAAATATCATCTGGTTTCCGACCGATAACAGCCAAACACGTCTAATTTATTTTTATCATTGGATTACCTTTTAAAAAATACCAAAATTTTATTAAAATCACAAAAAACTAGCAAACGCAAGAATTCATTTTCCATGCACCTCCATCACTGCATCCACTCGCCACTTACTGTCGTCGCAATGTCGCCTGCCGTCGATATTTGTCGTCACCACCTCCACTAATCAACTTACCTCATCGGTCTCCGATCTAGGAAACCCAGTCAACGACATGCCAAATCACAACCATTTTCACAGCCAAACATCACCAAAAGGGCCGTGACCACCTCTCTTTGTCGCGCCTCCATCCACCACAGGTTTCTCATCACCGCCACCAAACAAGCGACTCAGAAGCTGCCGATCTATAAAATGATAGAAGTCCTGACGCTACAGACCGCCAGAATAGTGTCGCGTTGCCGCCCTTCGCCCATCGCCGTGAGGCGGATCTCCTCCGCACAATTGGAGCATGATTAGATCTCCTTCGCGCGTGAAGAGGAGCCAATCTCCACTGCTCGCCATGGTCACGCGCGGAGGAGATCCGTCACTGATTGCGCTGCAGTCGCAGCTGAACTAGGATCGTCGTCATGATCTACGTAGGGGAACTGTAACGACCTGTCTACGTAGGCCGTTACTTTACTGCCTAAACTTAAACCTATCTTATAATTGCTTTATAGTCGGGTACTGAAGTTTTCAGATTTTTTTTTTTAAACTTAACATAAACATTTCAATACATTACTAATGGTTATATCATAAATACAATCTCATACTGCATCATTAGATTTTAGTCTTCAATGACTTAAGAAAATGTAGATTATAGTCGTTGGTAAATGTTATTTTATTCATTATGATTATATCCTTCAATATTTACCTATTTCTTCAAATTGTTTGTCTGTCCCAGAAATTTCTGATGGTATCATTATCATGTCGACAGTATAAATTTGTATGTAATGCATATGTTTACATATATAATATGTGTTTTTATGTTTTTGTGTAAGCATAAAAACATAAATGATCTTGGAGGAGGTAAGAAAATAATTTAGCTATTGATAATAGAATCATATAGCATCATTAGGTCTCACATGGAGTCTTCATCGACAATTATAGTCGTTGGTAAATGTTCTTTTCCTCAAGGTGTCTAATTATTGGCTATGGCATGTTCTAATAATTATTCACGGTAGACAATTGTATGTAAACTTGATCACCCTCAATATGCGTGATCATTTTGGGATGGATTTCTTAGCCAAGTAAAACACTGTTGGTAACTGTTGACTTCTATGGGTCACTTTTAATCCTGTGGAAAATAAGGAATTCATTTATTGTAAATCTCGTAGAAACAACCGAAAAGGATGATTTCTGCATTGGAAGCAAAGAAGATGTCAACTAGTGGATGCATGGGATTCCTAGCTAACATAGTGGGCAAGAACCAAGAAACGAATCTAAAACCGGAAAATGTAGTGATAATCCGAAACTTCGTGGATGTCTTCCCAGAAGACATACCAAGTTTACCGCTAGAACGGGAGATTTCATTTGAAATCGAGCTTATTCCTAGTTCAACACCAGTTTTGAAGGCACCCTATGGAATGGTTGCAAGAATTGTTGTACAAAGATTTCATCGGCCAAAGTTATTTCCGCTTATATTATGTGAAAACAGACCATTCATAGCTTTTATAAAGAAAAACATAATATTCCATATAAAAAAAATATGGAAAAAAAAAATTTCCTCCAAAAGATAACTGAAAAAAAAATGTCACTTCATGTAAAAAAGTTCAACGACACAGTAACACCACTTTATAGGCACATAGCCCAACTAACTGAAGTTTCTACTGGATTGTTTTTCACATTTATTTCGACAATACTTTCCACAAGCTATTGCCCAACATCTGTTGTAAAAATCTTGAGAACTAAAAAGCCACAAATCATATGCCTCGGAAAATTTGATGCTCATAACAAAAGAATTATTTGGTAAATCCTGAAATTGGGAGCTTTTGGTCGTCAAAACTCAAAACAGGGTGGGAAAGAAAAATAATTCCCTAATCCAAAGTACACTCAGGGACATAATCAATCACAGATTAGCTCCATCTCCTTTTATCTTCCTCTTCATCCACCGGAGTGTACCATTCAGGCCGACGCTTCAAGTTGCTCAATCTGTAATTCAAAAGCACTTCTTCATCACTAAGAGCTCTTGTAGCCACGAAGACAAGAGTTTTTAAAAAAGGAATATCCGATCCTGGAATCTTTGAGCTCCCATATTTGAACCAAAAGCTTCCGAGCCTCTTCATATTTGTTTCGTCTAAATTTCCAAATACAACATTTGGAATATAAGCTCGCATCTCCTTCTCAGTCAATGGGAAGTCATAAGGACAAACCATAACATTTGGAGTCATACCCTTTGCAGGGTGGTTGGCGTATTGAGCCAAAGCTAATGGATTTCTCCGCTCTATAATATAACCGCCATAATCCACTTGTTTGCCTTCCAATGGCTTACTTAGGAATCTCCAGAACTTGTCTGAACCTTGCCCATCACGTTGCGCATTAGGTCTGATCTTTGAAACAGTTACAGTGTCCCACACCCCCCGGGTTTCATCCCCCAAACCCCAAGGTTGAGCATTAATCACAGTCCCATCATACCTTGTGATCAAATACGGGTTTTGTGCATCCACTCTCGGGTATCCAGGAATGTAGCGGTAATAAGCTGGGGAATATATAGCACCAGGGTAAATGGCTATCACAGAGCCTACATCAGCTTCGCCGTCTAGAAATAAACCCTGGCCCGCTTCCTTGTGAGGTATCTGAGAGGGTTTGATATCTAGTGTGTAGCCAATAAGATCTTTTGTTCTCTGAGATACTTCAGCCCGTTTTAATGGCCTCGTCTCGGGTACATCTGCACTGAAAATAATTAAGTATCAGCAATCATTCAAAGATTGTCTTCAGTAATTACAACAAAATAAAGTTAAGCTTTAGTTGTGCTTAATTAAATGAGAATCTCCTAACAAAAAAATCAACTAATAATGTTACGAAATTCCTGGATGCTGGCTAGACATGGTATGTAACAGTGGTTTACATGTTTTGTGTTACTAGATGGAATGGATCTAGTTGTGTAGATACAAGAAATTCAAGTACAAACATTAGCAATGAGCACGTAGTACATTTCATCACATAGCTTGCATGTCAGATAATTGGGACGACTACAAATGGGGACTCACCCGGATGCGTGGTTTGTGAGCTAGTGCTACCAACAGCTAAACTAAGGCCGCTTCGGCGGGAAGCAGCATTTGATTGTTGAGGGGATTTAATTGGCTTATTTCTCTTTTCCTTGTCAGGAAGAAGAATTTCATCCAAAGACATGCAAAAATTTTTAATTTGGGAATGAACATTTTCTTGGACTAGCTTCTCTTGATCAGCAATCGAGGCTTTAGTTGCCATGTCTATGATCTCATCTACATCCGCCTCTTCGGCATTCTTTCCCAAACGATTGTAGCTGTAATACTCGCAGTTTCTCATTAGAAAAGTTGAAGAAGACACTTAGCAAGGATGGTAAAGTATACACAAATGGAAAAACTGAAACCAATACACAGTGCCCAGATGCCCAAAATACGTATAATAGATTTAATAAAATAAACTCGTACAAAAGAGAGAAGAAAAGACATAGGAAAGGTTCGTTTTAGACTACTGTTAAGCTCATAAATCTTTGAGATCAGACAGATAAATGGTTTTTAATCAAAAGATTAAACTTCTTCATGAAGTCTTGTTCTTTACAATTATTTGAGGTTAAAAGCCTTAACACTCAGGGTTGGAATCAATAAATTGGTTGACAAAATTGCAGTAAATACTAAAAATGAAATTCACACATGAGCACCGGAAATACATAATGATTCTATCAGATAAGAACAGAGTAACATCTAAAGGCATTATATCATCACAATTGGCCGTAATATTTTTAAGGAAGATGGAAGATGAAAACTCCTAAATGGAAAAACTAACTGAATATTGAGTGGCATCAATCTTTTACTTTTTCTCACTCAAAGTACCGTTCAAAATCAAAGAAACCAAGAAAGACAACATTTTTTACTGTAAGAATGTAAATATCTTTTGGCCGATCTCAAATAATAGTATTGGTTAGTGAAATAAGAGTGAAAAATACAGATTTACATGATGAGTATGAAATTTTTGACTTCTTTGAGTTTTGAAGACAACAAATGAAAGTGGATCCGATAGCATAATCCTTCTAGAAACATAATCTTCTAACTAAGCCAAACAGGATTAGCTGCTACCCAAGCAACCATAACAAAGACGATTGATACAGAGAGTAGTGAGAAATAACAATAGATGATTAATCAAGCATAGATATGCTTACTATAAGAGAATAAGAACACAACGGAGCAAAATTCTTTATAGCAAAAGCGGTATATAAAATATGAGGACATATATGTGTCGTAAAAAAAATAGAATTTAACTTCTGCTATAAGGAGTCAATATATGAAAAGAAATTAAGAAAAAAATATGCTTTTGAGTTTATATAATTAGTAGCATTACGATTAGCAATGAAAGCGAGTGTGATTTTGGCATGATACATAGTATGTACTGACAGTTCACAGAGAGATAATTACTAATACTTTGGGTAGGATAATAGTTTTTCCCCCCCTTGTCAGATCATTTCTCTGTCTGGGATTTAACGATTAGAAGGTGGTTTAGATCTTTGCATTGCAAGACTATCCAACGACTTGGAGAAGATGGGATTATAGCGTTACGAAGTCTACTCGACATTTTCCGTTATATCATCAACTAGATTTCCATGTAAGAAAAGCTATAAAATTAATAATAATTCACAGTGCAAAATATTGGCAAAGCAATATAAGTAATCATTTCGTTGACAATGGAGCATAAGTATAACCAGTGGCTATACATAATCTATTCAGAAAGATAGATTTAACACGTACTGCGAGCGACAAGAAGTAATGACCACTGTAGGACGGGAATATCAAACAAGATACACTGTTTAACTCTTTAAATAGGCATTAAAACACCAATAATTAACAAATAAACTATGCAAAAGAGAAAACCAAAAGGTATATGATGTAGGAACCATAGAGTAGATAGAAGAATAAAACCACCAAAATAGAAAAAACAGAATGAAAGAACAAGAACTCAAATGGAGGAAAACCAAAAATCTCATTATTTATTCGCCAATCGTAACTCTAAATTGAAATTACAATCATTAGTCTTCATAGAAAAATAAATATAAGTGTAATTCAAGCTAAAAATTATAACTAAATAATTATCCTAATCTCCATCGGTATATGTTAAAGTTGTGGAAAAATTATGAGCGCAAAGGAATATAAATTACACTACTAGCTGAGAAATTTGAAGCACTGGAACAACAAAACAAAGATGTACCAAGCAGTTCAGAAACAATCAGCATATAAACTTTGTTGAGCTATGAAATATGCAAATCTTGATTATAGTTCAATACTTCAATATTATAAAATAGTATAAGAAATTCATGAACAATGTGGCAAAAGAAAAGGTCACAGAGCAGCGCCAATGAGGTGGTATGAACTGCTTAATTTATCACTCTAGACAAATAACTCATCACCACAACTCCACAAACACGCACATCGAAAGCTTATTCGAGGGAAACTAACCTGGTATAAAGAAACAAGCGGTTCATGTCTGCCTCGTATTGCAGTTTCCTTGGATCCTTAGCAAACATGGGGTTTTTTGCAAGAGTTTTCACAGCCTAAAAATAAATTAATTAACAATAGAAATCAAATTATCATAGTGAGGACCAAAAATGCTATTTCTATATCTATGCATTTACAACCATTGCCAACTTTTTATTTCCTTTAATTTGGAGACGAACGGGGGGACCTTTCTTTTATTGTGTTTGAAAAGGATTCCCTCCAATCCTTCTCACTTTAGAAGGGAAGGATCAAAATTCGAGTCATGCGAAGGATTTTGAATTCCTTCTAATCACTCCCACTGAACAACTATAAGGGCCGGTTTGGAACAACGGTTTCAATCTATGTTACGTTGGTTTCCAAGAACTTCAACTCCATTTAGCTATAGTGCAAATCTCATCTCTCTCTCTCCATTTCCATAAAACCCAAACTTTAAAAGTCCATAACATTCTTATTTCAAGTCAGAATGCATCTGATTGTTGCCTCTAAATCCTCACAATGACCAGAAAAAACGAAACAAAATCCATATTGCCTATTTTTTTCCGAACACATATCAAACGTTTACATTATTCCAATATCCCAGTCCATTTACAATTCACAGTTAAACCAAACACATATTTCCAACACACATCTCCAAAACTCCAACTCCAACCTACGGTCCAAGGGGGTCCTTAAATCAAAGCTCCATATTGCCTTTTTTTTTTTTTTTTCCTGAAAACATTTCAAACTTTTACATTATTCAAATATCCTAGTCCATTTTCAATTCACAGTTCAACCAAACACGCATTTCCAACACATATCTCCAAAACTCCAACTCCGAACTATGGTCCAAAAAGGGCCCTAAATCTTGAATTCATCTACTAATCATCTCACCCCTATCTCTCCTTCCAATTCTCCCTCGTACCAAACAAGGCCTTAAGATAAACGTTCAGGAAATAGTAGATTTCACTATTTCAAACTAATAAAAAATAATATTAATATACACCGTAAATCTTTGGATATTGAACAAACATGGGAAAGAGAAAGAAACAAGTCCAGCTCAACTAAGAAAATAAGTTGGAGATTAAGAACGAAGCCCAAAAATAAGAAAAGAGCGGTATTGAAAAAGATTTTACAGCTCCGTTCCTTTTCTTCCACTATTTTCTGTTTGACGTCTTTTATTCCTCGTATCCAGTATGATTTTATTGTAATTTTTTTTTTTTTTTTTTTTCAGAAGAGAAAACCTGTTAAAACTGAGAGAGAGAGAGAGAGAGAGAGATACCTCTTGAAATTTCTGAAAAAGAAAAGCCATTTCTGCTAAACCCAGCTGGGCGTAGTTTGCAAGTGGCGGCAAAGGCACTGCCCAGATTTCTGAAAATGGAACGGACTCAGCTCAAAGAGAGCTACTCCTCCACGCCGCAACTTCACTCCTCTTTTTTGCCCTTTTTTTTTATTTTTTATTTTTATTTTTAAGTTGAGGGTGAGATTCGAACACTTGGTGATATGTAATCATACTAAAATGAACATTTTCTAGTCTAAGATAAACTTTTGAGTTTATATTATTAGCATTGGGTGCATCGTTTCAAATAAAATTTTAATTTGAATTTAATTGATTTTTAAAAAATTAATTATAATTTTTATTGATTTTTTTAAATAAATTAATATGAAAATTTTGGATCCATAGCTAAATGCATGTTAAATCTAATTTTTCAATTTCTATAAAGTTCAAATTAAATCTTTTTTTTCTTTTTCAATCACCCATTTATTGTAGACTGTCAATCCAATTTTTTTTTAATTTTAAAATGGTGTGTCAAATACTCACTGATTTATGTAACCTTAATATATGTATTCTTTTATTTTTAATTGATGTGATAATTATTTTAAACACCCATAATGCGCCATCTTTATTTCAAATAATAATAATAATAATACACTATCTTGAAATTTAAAGAAAAAAAATCATTTTGAAATAAAAATCTAAATTGAATGGGAGTTTCAGAGGAAAAATAAAATAAACATGATGTGGATTTTGAAAGAATAAAAGTGGAATTATTCGCTTTTGGCCTTCTTTCGTAGATGTAACGAACTGTCTTATGTGGCCGCTACTTGATGCATAAACATACTTAAACTTACTCTTATTTTTCTAAAAAATGCGAAAATATTTTTTTTAACTCAAATTTAAGAACTTAACCTAATCTCACACTTATATATACTTACTTAAGTATTGAGTTCTCAAACCATCTTAACATATTTTACAAACCATACTAACTACCGCAATAGCAATAACAATTTTCAGCACTAAGTATTGGTATCATCATATTATCATAGCATAACACAAATATATTTTACAAAATAGGTGCCGATATCCGACCCAAATTTCACAATCCGTCATACCATTTCTCCACAGTCCTCATCAAGCATTACCGATAGGTTGTTTACCTAGAGCATGAATATAAGTTATGAGCTTTTACTCATCAAGTACAACTTCCTAAACCCGCAAAATGATCTTAGCAAAAGAAGATATGAATCAATTATGCTTGCTTATGTTAACTTAATTTTGGGTCATTTATCTAACTTGGGTGTACGTACCATGGCATGCAGCCATGGAGTGGTTAGGGCGGCCAGCCCAATCTAACTCAAACCATGAACTAAACCTGCTCTTGTGGCAGGTCGATACTACACAAGAAAACTTGCTTGATTTAATACATGAAATCATGTTCTTGATCTAATCATACTTGAAAACTTAATCTTAATTGTTTCTTACTTAAAAACTTAATCTTGTTTTTGTCATGTGATTGATTATTAGTAAGCATGCTTTCATGATGCCACAATAATAATAATAATCAAAACATAAAGCATATATGAGTCATATAAATCAATGCATGATTTTTGGAAAACATGTAAAACAATATAAATATTTTTGCACATATTGTATGCGGGGTTGTATGTATAAGCTGTCTTACACTCTTGTCCTAACGTACCAATAGATAAGGCAACAAGTTATATTCATGTTTTCAGATAGAGCGTAAGAATTATTATGTATTACTAATTAACAATTCATAAGTTAAAATATCTATTATAACATATTAGTTAGATAATTAATCAGTCTCCCAACCAATTAAATATCTTCTTAATCACTACTAACATAAGTCATGGAAATGTTACTATACTCTTAAATAACTTTGGTATTAGAAAAGGTCGAATAAGTTACCCTCTATTTAAAACTTAACTTGATTTTTAGTAATTTAGGCCTATTTTTGCTTTAGGTCGATATCCACCGGCTTGATTAATTTTTATAAGAGTTTTTCACATTGTATTTCCTTTGCTTAAAAAGGCCTTGTTTACTTAGAAAATATCTTAACTTTTTAAATTAAGTATTTCTTGATACAATACTTAAAATTGTAAATTGTAATACATATTATGCATTTAAGGTTTAAAAATTACTTGTGAAATCCAAATGAATTTAAACCTCTTTAAAAATATTTTCATAAAACCATAGTTCATTTTTAGAGAGGTCACAAAACCTTAAAAACTGATTCCAAAATATTCTTTTAATTTGGTTGAATGTATGTGAGTAGGAATTTACTCTTTCATGTATCGTTTTGAAAATTCAGTTCTATCTTAAAATAGATTTAGAATTTGGAAAATTTTCCTTTAGTAGAAGTTATAGATCTTGTCAAAACCTACAACTTTCATGTTTCTTCTGAAGTTTAAATCTGTCTCTAACTTACCCATTTTGCCCCTTGAAAATTTCTTGCCGTGTACAGTTTTCTGGATCAACCAGTTGTGAAAAATGATAAAACCGGAGGCCTTTAGAGCCTTTTTTTTTTTTTTTTTTTTTTAATGTCCACATTGTCCTCTAAGATTTAATGAGTTCTACAATTTTACAATTATAACTTTGTTCAAATTCGACCTCTAAAAGTAAATCAAAATATTTATTAATAAATACTAAGTAAATCTAGTAATTTTCAGTGTTTACGTTGTATTAAAAATTATCAATTTATCAAGTAAATAAAAATTATTAGTAATCTTAGTATTTACTATTAAATATCATTATTTACTGGCATTTGCATTGTTTTGATAATTGTTAGTTTATCAAATGTTTTTTAGGAAATCTTAGTATTTACCTATAAATAATAGTATTTATGAGTAAATATATGACTTATTAATATTTTTTGTTTCTTTTTTAAAATGGATTTATTAGTATTATCAAGTGTAAATAAATTTATTTACCAAGTGAGATCTATTTTTAAGGAAAGAAAAGTATTTACTTTAAATAAATTAAAAAAAAAAAAGCCACCGCAAATTGAACCCAGATCATAGAACAGGTTTTTAATTACCCTAAAAAAAATCCGGTCATTATATAAATCCGGATATTTACTCCCAAAAAAATCCAGCTATTTACAAATAAATCAATAAATATTGTATTTATCAAATATTATCTATGTTTACCATATATTATCTCTATTTACAAAAATTACAAATCAACCGAAAATTCAGAAAACCTAATCCCCAAATCATTTTCAACACAAATGCCGCCGGAAAGAGGATGAGAGATATACGGGTGTGAACGCGACGCCGTCTCGTGAAGGAATTGTCTTCGCCGGAAGGACGAGACACCATTGCGTGTGAGATCGCGACACTCATGAATCCAGCCATCACGGAATCTCATCCTCGCGACTGTGGCCATCGCGAGTCTCGCCGTCACAAACGAAGCTGCTGTCGGAGAAGACGACTGCGACGGCCATTCGACGACGAGACGGCGGCCACGCGACGGCGACGGCGACGATGACGGCCACGGGTCTGTCATGATCTCGTCGGCATCAGGATCTCGTCGCGATCTGGGCGACTTCGTACCTCGCTTGTCGGAGTACACAGAGAAAGGGAGACAGACAGAGAGAGGAGGGAGCGAAGGAGGAGAGAGAAATGGGTAAAATGGAGAATACAAATATTGTTAGGGCAAAAAAGGAATTTTACCCACACAAAATGGTCAATATGCTATTTTTTTAAATATAAAAAGTCAAACCTGCTATATATTAACAATGGACATCCAAATTATGCTATATTGTGTATTTTCTGTTAATATTATTATACAACACAAATATTTACAATAAGTTACAAGAATATTTGTGTATTAGAGAGATTGTCCTGATCGGGCAAAGCTTTTCTCTTTCCTTTCAGAAAACTCAAATCTAAGAATAAGAAATTGCATAAAACAGCTTCCATTGTGGAATCAAAGGTCAAAAAAAAAAAAACAAAAGAAAAGAAAAGAAAAGACATGTCTAATGAATGTAATGAGACTCATAAATTTACAAATAAATATTGCAAAGATTTTAGAGAAATCTGAAAGGAACCAAGGAAGAGAGAAGTAACCATACAAAGAGATTTGTGCTCGGCTCAGGCTGCTCTCGTCTCTGAGCCGCCACGAGCATGGATTAATCAAAATTGTCGAGAAGAAATTAATAAATTTTTATTTAAAGAAAATTAGATTACGAGTCTTATTTTGAGTATCTCTTCATAATTTTGTCCACTCTCACATTAAAATTGATCAATTTAGTGTTAAGAAATTAAAAAATTATCAACTTATTGAAACGATAGTCGTAATATCAATCTATATCCTCATCGATCAACGATGGAGACGACGGGATAAAGACCAAAATAATAATAATAATAATAATAATAATAATAATTAATAGGTCGTCTGATTTGATTTACATGAAAAATAATATATACAAACAAACATTGTAAACGCAAGTGAGAGTACTCTTCTTACAGCTTTTTGATAAGTACCAATTTGTGTAGTTGATTCCTTATATAAAATTAATAAACAAAAGTAAAAATAGTCATTAGTTGATTTATATTTTCATTATGCATCCTCCAACAAAATATATTGTGATAATAAGTTTCATAAATGAGTCTATAATTATATCGTGTCTCTTTAAAATGTAATTCATCTTTTTTTTTTTTTTTCCTCTCTTTCCATTCACTCGTATCTTTTCGGTTTCATTGATTTTTTTTTTTTCCAAATTCTCATTTTCTCCCGAAAATAGGGAAGGAATGTGATCTTGTTTCTGAAGGGTTTTTTTTTTTTTTTTTTTTTCCCCATATGTTTTTTTTTTCTTAGTAAAAATGGATGGCAGTATTCTGTCCATTATATACACTGAGGGGGGGGGGGGGGGGGGGGGGGGAACAAATTGAAGAAGTTTATTTGCAAATTATGCACGCACAAGTTAGTATATTAAACGATTTGAAATTGATTACTGAAATTACAAATATTGAAATACTAATTCATTCACACTATTGGGCTATAATGCAAACTTTTTTTTTTTTTTGGCTAAACGGGAATGTATATATTTTATAAGAAAATTAAGTTATTATAAAATATAGTTAAGTGGCGTTTTTTTAGTCATCTAATCTCACAGATGGCTAAACTTTTTTTATTTTATTTAAGAAAATGTATGTTTGTCAATTTTTTCAGATTTAGTCATTTATTGATTGACTATGAAATTTGATGATTTACGTTATTATTAATCAGTGATTGACTGCAGTCAACCACTGATTGATCAAATTAACAATATTATGTGGTCAATTATTGATTAACAATTTAAGAAAATTGATTAACTATTTTTGAAAAAATGATATTCTAACTAATTTTTAACAATTTCAGCCATTTTAAAAAAAAGTTTATTAAGAAAGGCTATTTAATAATAAATACCTATATCTATTTTTTTATTTAGTCATTTATTTTTCTCTAGATGGAGTACATCGTTCCCTTATATAGAAAGAGAAATTTTTTTTTTCCGGGTAGAAGAGAAATAGAAAACCCTTCAAAAAAAAGAAAAAAGAAAAAAGAGAAATAGAAAAACGTTAGTTGTCGTTCATGCGATGTTTGGTAGGGTGAAAAAAAGAAAGGAAATAAATGGGATGAGGGAAAAGTGAAGAGAAGTTAGTGTAATTGGTTATTTGGTAAGAAGGAAAAGAAAAGGGGTTGAAAAATAGAATGAAAAAAAATTATGGTGATGTCCATTTTTTATATTCCCTCCAAGACTGGGAGAAAAAATAAATTCTATCCAATAATTATTAAATTGACTTTTTTGTCACTTCTTTTAAGGTAAAATAATAGCATATATATAGATAAATAAAATAATAATTTCATAACCTTTTTATATACCAAACACAACAATGGAAAAAAAAAAAAAAATCATTTCACTCTTATTTCTTTCATTTCCATTTTTTTTTCATTTTTGTTTTCTTTTCTTCTTACCAAACATAGGTTTAGAGTTGTAAAACTGTCATAACACATCAATTAAAAACAAAAGTAATAAGGAGTCCAATTTAAATATTAATTCGAACATAGTTACACAAAAATGTTCTCCATTATATTCATTTCTAAATCACATCCTAGTTAGAAAAAAATTTATAATCTCTCAAAAGAACAAGAAACTTTTTATCAAAAAAAAAAAAAAAAAAAAAAGAAAGAAAGAAACTTATTACCAAAGAAAAAAAAATGAAATTTGTAAATTACAAAATAAATAAAAATTGCAAGATTGCGTCAAAAACCAATGTATAATTTCTAAAATGATTGTTGAAGTCAATGACAAATTTTCAAAAAAAAAAATTTCCATGGATATAAATAAGCTTTTATAAATGTTATTTAAAGGAAGCGTTGATCAAGTTTTGTAAATCTGTGACAGTAGATGTTTCCATTTTGCTTAAGCACAATTAAAAAAAAAAAAAAAAAAACTAAAAACAATAAGAACAACAAGGAGAAATGATAATAATATCAAGAAAAGAGATGGGAGCCCTCGGATCATTTTAAAAATCGCCATAATTATTATTTTCATTGTTGTTGTTATTGTTATTTAGCTTGGATTGGGGATTAAGTAAAAATCACCAATAATGTCTAGCTTTGTTTTCTTTCGTTAAAAAAGAATAAATGTTTCTTCCCTATTTAACTTTGCTCTAAAATAATTCAAAAAATAATTTAGGGTCAAACTAACTTTTATCTTTTTTTGTTTTTTGTTTTTTGTTTTTTTGGTGATCTAGTTGTATTGTGCGCTTGAAGGAATAGATAAATAAAACAAAATAAAATAAAAGTAAAAGCAAAAAAAAAAACACATGGCGTTGATTGAGTCACCATGTAGGCAGTCATGTGGTGATGATGTGACTGCACGTAGCAACCACTGAAGGTAGAACGATTCATGCTTTTATCCTTGACTTTGAAACATCTCAAAACATTTCTATGTTTATAAGTATGTTGTAAAAATAGTTTCTCCATCTTTATTCTGATAAATTATAACAGCACTGACATATACGTGAGTACTAAATGAATGATAAATTATTTAACAGATCAAATAGATGTTCTTGCTTATCCCAAAAAAAAAAAAAAAAAAACAATTAGATGTCCACATTATCGTGCTATGAAGTAAATTTGTGTAAGAGACAGTTGATATTTAGATGCTTATAAAAAAAAAATGATATTTAGGTGACTTATAAATTGTCACTTCAAGTCTTTTTTTTGTTTTGTTTTTGTTTTTGTTTTTGTTTTTATTATAAATTGTCACTTCTATTCCAAATTCTTTTAATCACCATTATTTCCTTATAATTTTACTGTATTTCGGTGATTTCAATTTAGTTGACATCTACAAATTACCTAACTATCACTACTTAATTTTACATATCACACTTATAGTTACACAAATAATCTCTCCACTGATATTTTGTTTAAAAAAAAAATAAATTGAACATGTTTAAATCACATAAATTTTAATTAAAACTAAAATCATAATTAAATATTTTTGAAACGGATACTGTATCTCTAAAATATCTTAAATGACGTTAATTTTTAATGAAAGTATAGCTTAATTCATAAATATCTATGATGTAAGGAAAAATTTTCTTGAAAAAGGTTTTATCATGACTTTAGTTACAACCAAAGCTCATGTCATTAGAAGTGTTAAATTTTTTTTTTTAAATTTTTTGTAACAAAATATTGACAGAAGAATCATTGACATAATAATTTAAAAAATTTAAGAAAGTATGATGTGCAAAATAAAAAATTAGGGAACAACATGAGACAATGCATATAATTCATGGATCATTAATAAAAATAACGCTAATAAGTAGGATAAACAAAGAGAAAATTACAATTATTTATTTATTTTTTATAATGGTTGGTCCCTTTAGTTGGATAATTATAGTTATTTTAATTAGAGTTTGAGTTGTGTTTTTGAATTATGTGTTTGACTGATTGGAGTTAAAAATTGTAACTTGAAATGTTTTTGAAAAAAAAAATAAATAAAAAAAATCTTTCATTCGTCTCGAAATGCTATGTATTTTTTAAATCATCTTATTTAAACTTGGAATATCAAAGTTACATAATTTTAAATTTGAGTTTTTAAGTTACAGTGAAGTTATGAATAATAAAATTAAGTTGACTTTTCATAAAAGATAAAAAAAACAAATGGTTTTATAACAACTACAAAAATGTAACAACTAATGCTATTAATTAACAAGTTGTTATATATACATAACTCTAAAATAATGAATTCATATATTATATATAATAGTTGGTATTCAAAAACCTCATATTACAACTTGATTTTTAAAATTACACGTCACACTATCCAGAATTTTTTTATTGTTACGCAAACGACCTATATGTTTAGTATCCATAAAAAAACTTCATGGAAATTTAACACATGCAGATCACGATAGCTTTAATTAAAGTTAATATTATTATTTCTCCAAAATATCTTTAATAATATTATATATTTTTGATAAAAGTACAATTTACTTCACTACATCTCTAATAGAGGTAAAATTTCCCTTAAAAAAATGTTAAATTATAACCTTACCTAAAAATAGTACCCAGTTCATATCATTAGAATATTTTTTATTTTTATCTTTTTCTTTTTAAACATTTTGAACTATTGGTGGCTGAATAGTGGAAATGTTCAAAAAAGTGTTATGTATAAAATATCAAATTAGGAGGTCATTTATAAAAATAATCCTATAAAAATATGTCTCTAATTTTATTATAAGAGAATGCAGTAAATAACATTTATACAGTAAATATTAAAATAAATTAAAAATTCAGAATAAATGGTCATTAATAGCCAATCCAATATTACTATAGGAGAGTAAAGAAAAATACATTTTTATAATAATTAAAATAGATAATAAGTTTTAAAATTTAGAGAACAAATGATAATAATAAATCTAATAAATATCATTTATTTATATATATATTTTTTGAAGGAATCTCATGTATTTTATTTGATTGCAAAGCAGACTAATTACCTTATGAATTTATTTTTTTTACAGAGACTAACTTTCAATATTTTAAAATCATATTGTAAAATTTATTTATGTTTACAGATATGCCATGTAATATTATTTTCATATTATTATTAAAGAAAGAAAAGAAAGAGAAAAAAAGGAAATCCTTAATGGAAAAAATATATATATATATATATCTATATATATATATATATATATTGGAGGAAAAAAAAAAAAAAAAAAAACAAAAGAAAAGAGAAAAACGGTCCACAGGTCTGTGGAGTTGCGACGAGTAAATGGTTAAAGGAGACAAGCTCCTCCTCCTTAACTTAACTCCCCCATCTCTCTCTCTCTGAACAATCCCAGAGATCCCAAGCTTTCTCTCTCTCTCTCTAGGTAACTTCATCTCTCTCTCTCTCTCTCTCTCTCTCTCTATTCTTCAGCAACGCATTTGCTCATTGAATAAATAATCCCGATCACCGTCCGATCATTCACAGCTTGTTCGTTCCGATTGAATGCTTGCTTGTTCCTTTTATTGATTTCGTATCTTTTTTTTTTCTTGCTGATTTCTCTGTTTTTTTTTGTTACACAAATAACTTGATTAATTTCCTTAAATCCCGGGATCAGGCAAATAATCGGATTTATTTCCCTGATCAAATTCTCGTTTTTGTGTTTACACAGAAGAAAATGCAATATTTAGTCTCGAAATCGGAGGTTCTGGTGTGGAAATCTGATTGCTTTCTATGCGTTTTGTCCGTAGGTGATCGGGAATTTGTGAATTGAAATTGGGTTGGTATGAGCGGGTAAGAAGAGTGAAGGTTAAGAACAGGAAGAAGAAGAAGAGGAGGGAGAGGGAGGAGAGAGAGAGAGTGGGGGATTTCATAGGAGGGCAGTGATATTATGTCTTGCGGAGGCCGAGGCGGCGGAGGCAGTGGCAGAGTCGACGGCGATAGATGGAGTTGTGGGAAAACTGGTGGTGTTGCTGTGAATTTTCTGAGAGTGAGTTCGATAGTGCGTGACATTGGCGAGCCCTGCCTCTCTCAATCGCCTATCAAGGTTTCTGTAGTTGTAAGTGTCTCTTCATACCATAACCTGAATGTTTATTCATTCCTCTTGTTCGATTTTCGTTTTGCGATCACTGCTGAGTTTTCTGTTTTTTTGTATGTCAATTTGCAAGTATCCAAATTAAGTAGCTTATGATTTTTTTTTTCCCTTTGAAATTTAGTGGCTTTACATTAGCATACTGCATGATTGCGTACACATTAAAATTGAAAAAAGATGAAACTTTCAGTTTTAGTTTTCTGTTGAGAGCGAACGATGATTACAAGAACATGATCCAATTGTATTTCTTGTTTTCCCTAAGCATAATACTAAGATGTTGGTTAATGTCAAATAACGGCTAGGGTCATAAACTAACAATAACTTAAGATCACCGTGGCATCTGACCATTGGACCATACCTTGCATAGTATTTCTTTCATTGAGATTTTTGGAACTTGAAGTCTGATTCTCAAGTATTACTAACATCGATTTTCTTTGTCATTCCTCTTTAAAGAGGTTTACAGATTTTCCTTTTATCTATTACCTTGTTTGATTGGAGAGATTTTCTATAGCACTTTATGTTTCAGTAGACCTATTAGGACTAACGTTTGGAAAAGGCTAGTCCAGGTACCAAGGCATTTTGCTTTCATGAAAAAATAAGGCACAAGGCTAAACTAAGGCATACAAAAAAAAAAAAAAATGATATTAAGTATTCAAAACCAAAAGTCATAAACCATAGGCTTAAGCAAAGAACACTAAAGTGTGATTACTTATAATCTTTAAAAAACCTTCCTGTTATGTTAATAAGGAGAAACATTGATAATTTTAAAGCCAAACTTACATTTGATTCAAAATTTACGCCAATTAATGATGCTTAAACAAAAGCACTAATGTGTGAGCTCTGATAGCACCTCACATACAGAGGAGTATTATTTTTTTATGCCTCATAAAAAAATAAAAAAAAAAATACGCCTCAGATTGAGGCGACCTTTAAACAAGCCTTCCCCTCCCCCCGCCCCCCCCCCCCCCGAAGAATAAAAGTAGACCATAAACAGATAAAATCAAAGAAATAAAGTTATGGAATATGTTGTTGAATGTAGCAGGTTTTTTGTTGGGTTTCCCCGCCTATTGCAAATCTTTAATGTTGGAGAGTATAACTGGTTGTGGTTCTAGTAACATGGCTGCAGTATTATGGAGGTGTACGGTAATTTAGCTGCTTTGGATGATATGGATGGAAAGAAATACAAGGATGTTTGAAGAAAAGGAATTAGAGGTGACAGATATATTCGAGAAGCCAAAGTTCTCAGCTTCTTTGTGGGCGTTGATGCACAAAGCTTTTAAAAGAATTTCCTTTTTATTTGATTGTTCTTAATTGGAAGGATTTGATGGGCCATTAAATTTTATGTCCTTTCTTTTAGCCTTTAGTTTGTTCTTTTAACTGGTTTTCCTTTTCCTTTGTTTATTGAGAATACATTATCCTCTTTCCTTTGTATTTGATTAATCATGAATAAAAGGAAGTTTTCTTATCCGAAAAAGGAACATAAACGATAACCTCTTGATAAAAAGAAAAAAAATGTGCATTTAGCCCCCTATAACATCCTTCCATTTCAGGACAATCAAAGGAAAGGAAAAATCATTAAAAGCTTTATCTGTCGAAGTGCACAAGTAGTGTTTCGCAAACAAATTTAACATCTCCATGTCCATTATTAGGATGTATACAAGACAACTTGTTCTCAATTTTTGAGTCCACCCATGAGTAAATATTTCGTGGTATGTTTCTTAAAATAAGAATATTATTTCTTTTGTATTCTTTTCTGCATTTTGCGTAAATAAAGATTTGGGAGTTCCTTTCAGATGCTCAATGTTTTCGATATTTGACATGTTTCTATTGACTTTCAATCTTTTAAAAGGAAAAAGGAGAGAAAATTGGGTGGGGAGAGTTCTTACTTGAAATGGGTCAATTATTGTTTCTAATTTGATGCAGAAAGATATTTAAGATAAAATTAACCTATATACTTCTTCCTGTTGTATACTTTTGCTCTTCATCTGATATAGTACAAGAGACAGATTACCTTTTTCAACTTATTCCCAATTATGCAGGCAGACAAAATGCTAAAGCCGGAGAAGTGGCATGCAACATTTGACGGTGAGGGAAAGGTTTTTTGTTTTCAGAAGGCACTTAAACGAGTAGTTTTGGGGGTATGTTATCTACAAGTGCAAATATTTCTGAACCTCTTATGTTTGTATTTCGACTAATGTTACTGATTTCCTTGTTTCTCTATTTATCAACATTTTTGTTCTTAAACAAGAAAAGGTTTAAGTTATGATGTTATTGATGGAGGATGACTATGCATGGTGAGCTCATATAGCTGTAAGAGATACTGATCAAATTAAGCCTTTTCCTAGATATATACACAAGAAATTGTTTCCTTTCCAACTTGTTTAAAAACCAAGTACTGCATTTTTGTTTGATGATATCAAGAACGTTGAAGCTTTCTTTAGTTTAACTGTAGTTTGACTTCTTGGGGGTACTAAAAAAGAATTTTGTTTGAATAAGAAAAAAAGATGTTGTTAAGAAGAAGGGAAAATAGGGGAAGGAGTTAAGGTATTTAGAAGATTAAGACTAAGGTTGACTTGGACATAAATAGGAAATAAAGAATTTGTTTGAAAAAGTAAGTATTCAGCTTCTTTTGGCTTCGATTGACAAAGTATTTATAGAGTTTCCTTTTTCTTTGATTGATTTGAATTGGAAGGATGTGATGGAAGGATAACTTTTTTGCGTTTGATATTTTTCTCAGTTTTTAGTTTGCCTTTTTAGGATGATCAGTCTATTTCTTTGTCATTGATTTTATCATCAACAAAACAAAGTTCTCTTATTAAAAACAAAATAAGATTAAGGTTTGGATTGTTGATACTTGATGAATGTGTCTTGCCACGGCCTAAGACTATTTTGGAGGTTACCCCAGGTTTGCTCTTCATGTATTGAATATATTCAAGCACCAATGGGTATGCCGTGATTACCAAATTTAAGAGAATTGAATATTTTTTAGGACCTAACGATAGATGCACGGGATAACAGTTTGGTATATGTTAGAATATAAAACAAATATTGGCCCACCACCAAACAACCAAGGTTTTTGGAAGAAATGGTAAACTAGTGGTATCTACTTTGAAAAAAAAATACCAAAATAATTTCTTTCTATCCCTTAAACTAAGAAGGATATTTTGTTTAGACTTAGATTGTTGATACCTGGCGAATTTTTCTACCCCCGGCCTAAGACCATTGAGGAGGTGACGCTTGTTTTCTTTAATGTGTTGAATATATTGGAGCACCAATGGGTTGCCTTGATTACCAAATTTAGGAGAATTCACTATTTATTTGGACTGCTAACAATGGTAGTGCACCGGATAACGGTTTGGTACATATTGAAATATAAAACTACTATTGGCCATCCTCCTAACAACTTAAGCGTTTGGAAGAAATGGTAAACTAATATTGACTTTACAAAAAAAATCAAAATTGTTTGTGTTTATCCTCTGGAACATTTTTATTATTATTTTTAAATGCTCTGGAACAGTTACTGCTACCTGTTTGGTGTCAAATACAGGTGGTCTAATCAACGATTTCTGACTTCTGATTGAAGTGATCTCTATCTGTTGCATTCTAGGGTGTGGATCCATCTATTAGGCCAGAAGTTTGGGAATTTCTACTTGGTTGTTATGCACTTGGTAGCACTGCAAATTACCGAAGGCAACTAAGGACAGCCCGAAGGTTTAGTTCTTTCTTCTGAATTCTCACTCCTTTCTTTTCATTCTTTTATTACTTCTCGAGTCTATTGGTGGAGAATGAATGCTTGTCAACTGGTCAGGCATGGGTGACTGGGGGTCCTCTTCATCTGAAAATTATTTTTCCTTTATTTATTTTACTGAAATTTCACTGTTTCCCTTCCTTTTTGGAGATTGTGTTATATGTTTTTTCTTCAAAATTATGCATGTGAAGGATGTTAGCTGTCTGTACTAGTAAAAGTTTGTAGTTTCTGATTTTTCGAACTTAAGGAGTTCAAATCTGATGGCGGAATTGGCTCACATCTCGTGGATGGCTTTGAGGCTCCATTTGGCATCTTTTGTCTTAATAGTTTCTCCAAGTACTTTTACTTTTTTTTTTTTTAATTTATTTTTTTATTGTTTGCTAAAACTTGGTATGTCAGGATATGGCATAGTCAGGTAAGGTGATTTGGTAAGCAGCAGAGTTTTCTTGCAACTTTGGTCCTTGAAAATAAGTTAGATACCTCTTTTAATGTATTTAGAATGCCAAATATTATTGATTAACTCTTGGCATTCCCTGATATATCTCCTCCTTGAGATCACCTTGTTTGCTGAAAGTGCAATATAAATAAGAATCCATGGTTTGTTGTTATTTAAAGAGCTTATTACACTTCTAATGCAGGGAACATTATGAAAACCTGATTAAGCGGTGCCAAATGATGCACTCCAGCATTGGAACTGGTTCCCTTGCTTATGTTGTTGGATCTAAAGTTATGGATATGAGGGCTCCATCAAGGGATAAACCCTGTAGTGAAACAAGACAAACTTCTACTGACAATACTAACAAAGTAGAGGGGAATGGCTATAGAAATAACGGTACAGACGTGTCATTTGCATGCCATAGTGAAAGTTCTAGCGATTCAGGTGACCTTGTCAGTGTGAGGGGAAGCACAGGGAATGCAGCAAACGAATCTTCTCTGTTCACAGCGACCTCTGGTTCGGAGAACTACAATACCCTAAATCCAGAGAGAGAGGCAGATGGATCACAGGGTGTATATTTTGATTTTCCTCCTTTACCAGTCACTGATTTATTTCAAAAAAGTGAAGAAGATAATAAAGAAGGTGACATGCAGAATGGAAAAATTTCTCATCGTAAATTGAGATTCAAAGATGACCGAATGCACAGTTTTCAAATTAATAATAATGTAGATTTAGTTATTGAACCAAATATCTCACCATCTAACAATGTCTCACATCATATCGAGTCTGAAGTTGAAATGATTCGTGCCGATGTTTGCGAACCAATATCGAAGTCTAGTGATATTGATAAGAAGACGGAAGTAGTCAAAAGAATGAGAATATCAGATGTACCAGAAGCAGAATTTGTAGATGGAACTTTGCCTCAAGGAGAGGCTGTCAGTAAAGATAGAGTATCTGAATGGCTTTGGACTCTCCACCGAATAGGTAACTCGTCTTCCATTTCATACTTGCATCTTTAATTTTATTTTTTAATCTTTTTATTTCGCTTCAATTTTTTTTCAGGAAGGTGATGTGCTTTTGCAGCTTTTGTTTGAAATTTTTCTAAGAGATTCTATGAACTGACAATCTATTCTTTCCCAGTTGTTGATGTTGTGAGAACAGATAGTCATCTTGAATTCTATGAGGATACAAGAAATTTAGCTAGGATGTCTGATATTCTTGCTGTTTATGCATGGGTTGATCCTGCGACCGGTTACTGTCAAGGTTGTTCCTCTCCCTCCCTCCCTCTCTCTCTCTCTCTCTCTCTCTCTCTCTCTCTCTCTCTCTCTCTCTCTCTCTCTCTCTCTCTCTCTGGTGAGGATAATTATTAATGGTAAAAGAGAAATAAAAAGCACTGCCAAATATAGAAGGATCTTTATTTTTCATTTTGATATTCATATATTTTTAAATCTTAGATAAATGTTCTTGCTGTTTCTTATTACATGATTAGTATTACTCATGATGGAGATTCAAGATATTGAAACAAATTGATCTTATGCCGCAATCATATGTTTACCTTTAGCTTGGAAATGTGGTTTAGGTATGAGTGACTTGCTGTCTCCTTTCATTGTGCTGTTTGAGGATGATGCCGATGCATTTTGGTGTTTTGAGATGCTCTTAAGAAGAATGGTAAGCCAAAATATTGATGAAGTTTTTCAATTTCTATGTTCTATCTGTAATATTGTGCTTTCAATCCCCAGCGTGAAAATTTTCAAATGGAAGGACCAACTGGAGTGATGAAGCAGTTGCAAGCATTGTGGCATATCTTGGAACTCACTGACAGGGAAATGTTTGCTCATCTATCACATATAGGTGCTGAAAGTCTGCATTTTGCATTCCGGATGCTGTTGGTACTCTTCCGCCGGGAATTGCCCTTTAATGAGGCTCTTTGTATGTGGGAGGTTTGTATAGTTTTAGTTGTTTTTTACATACTGGATAGAGGAATGAAAAAAACAGTTTATTTGGAACTAGAAAACCAGAAAATAACTTGACAAAAAAGCAAATTGATATGTCCTATGATTTACAGACTTATTACATTGCTTTTAGGAGTATAGTTTGCCTGCATTTTCATTATGCCCATTCATATAACAAGAAGTAATGGAACGTCAGAGTTAAAGTTATTTTCATTTGAGGAAAATTTAAACTATTCTATAACAAGATACAAAAATTGACAGTTGGTCCCTCAGAAACAGTGGAAGGCAAGGAATAGTATTGTGGAAGAAAAAGGAAAAATATAGTGTAAGACTTAGAGTGGGGAAATGGGTTGTGAAATAGAGCAGAAACCGAATGCTGTGAGCTTTTAAGGGAATAGAGCTACTTTGGTGTTTCCTGCTTGTTGTTTCTGCTTTATCCTTTCTCATGATGGTGTTGACATTGAATTCTTTGTGTCCTAACGGGAAATTTAGGGAAAGTGCGGTTTGATGATTTGATTATTAAGACTAATTGGGTTGCGGTGTTGCAGAATATCAAGGGTAGTAAGACTATGTAACTATAATGTTGAAGATGGTCAAGCCTGTTATTCCTAAAGAGTCTGATGAGATAGTATCTTCCAATTTTATAGTACTTAGTGTTTATAAAATGCAGATGATGTGGGCTGCGGATTTCGATGAATCCTTGGCCCATGACTTGGAGGAGAATTGTCTAGAAGCATTGGTTGTACAGCTTCCAAGAGATTCTGAATCTGAAACGAGGGATGAAGTGAGAGAGCGGTAGCAGTACTATGAAAGCAACCTTAGAGATGAATCATGGAAATGTTGACTGTTCTGTGACTGCTGAGAATGGAATGAAATCAGCGACGACCGTCACTTTTGTGGCTTGACAAGGAATATTTGGTCAAGGAATGATCCCTTGCAGATCTGCACTGCAGTGTTGTCAACTAAAGAAAGGGGATGATGAGTTACCTGTTTTTTGTGTGGCAGCAATCCTTATCATGAACCATCAGAAAATCATTCGAGAAACCCATTCTATTGATGATAGGATAAAGGCAGGTGCACTTATACTAAGTATTTGGTTTCTTACTTTAACTAAGTAGTAACTAATTTAATTTTTCCCCCCTCTTTCCTAGTTGTCATTGATACTGTTAAGTTTTACATGGCCTAGTAAATAGTTCAGTCAGGAGATCCGCCGATTGTTTTAAAGAAAGACATTCCAGTTTTTAAAAGTTTTCTTTCTTTTGGTTGTTTAGTAAGAGTAGGTTCGTGTGATATTATTTGAGTGTTTTGCACTGTTATCCCCAAACTTCTAATTTTGGTACTCTACTACCCTCCCCCCAAACCTTTTAAATTTTGCAATTTGCCCATTTGCTAACATTCCAGTAAATTGGTGACAGAAAGCCAATGTGCGTCTCATATGAGGACAGAAGAATTCATGTCTAACCAGAAATTTACAATCCAATTCAACCTTAATGGAAATCTACAAATTTAAAGCCTAAATTTAACGGGAGTTAGCAATGGTGCAGATTACAAGTTAAAAACAATGTAGAAAGCTTGGATTCTTTAAGCATAAAAGCAATGTGTACTATTAATCCCCTTTATGGTTTATTCTTTTGATAATAAATAACCTTCATTGATAAGAAAATCAACTACAAGGCAGAGAGGACAAGGAAGTACTCAAAGAAAACAACATGCCAAGCTTTCCTTTAGCTCAGTGGGAGGGTAGGGGAGGGGTTTAGGTAGAATCTCTGAGGTTCGAAACCTGGAGTAATTTCACTTCTCTTTAATAAGTCT
The DNA here is from genome assembly GCA_009761775.1 of Ficus carica. Lineage (NCBI taxonomy): Eukaryota > Viridiplantae > Streptophyta > Magnoliopsida > Rosales > Moraceae > Ficus > Ficus carica. The sequence continues at coordinate 12,194,510 of CM019746.1, forward strand.
GACCTATAGGCTCCATACTCAAAAAAGAAGAAAATTAGTGTCTTGACTTGCAGTCCAATTTCAACTTTGATTTGTGTCTGAGCCACTTGCTATGATGTTTTGACTTTTTGTTTAAGATTGTTGTTGGGTTAAAATTTATTCTGAGAAGTGTGCTTGACCATGTAACATAATGTTTATTCATGTGGTAGACATGTCATAGCCTATGGAAAGCTAAAACTACTCACTTCTCCAAGAAAATCCCTTATTTTCTTTTCAACGTTGCATTTCAAGTTATTGATTATTTGTGTTTTCATATATAGGAAGTCCATACCAATTTGAAATATCTATCATTTTCAGATTTCAATGATAAGATGCTGAAGTTTAGTGTAAAAAGATGTGTGCACGCGGCAATCAGAGCTTCGGAAAAAATATTTCTACAAGGTTTGCTTCTTTGTCTCTTTAGTGTTTGCTTGCATTTCTGGGTTTTAACTGATGTAAGTTTTAGTACTTATGATGATTCTTATCATAACAAACAAGAAAAAGCACAGACATAGAAAAGTAATATAGGCTATGGACTTTCGATGCATTACAACAGCAATGTTACAGTACTTGATTGATTTTATTTGGGAGATAAACACCAAATTTTTTGTTTCTTTCAAAATGTTATTCTTATTGATGATAAGGAATATTTTTGCTAAGTTTTACTTGGGGAGATTGATTCATTTCGAATTATTAATTGCTTAAATATGTTCGTGACCATTGAACTCTCAATTGTTCCGAACATAACTGTATAATTAAGTGATAACCAGGCTTGGTGATTGAAAGAATGCTGAAAACCAATATCTACGGCACCACCACTTTTAAAATATGAATGCAATCGCCTATGCTTCTTGCTTTATTTTGCCTGTGTTTAACATAAATTCTTCTTTTAATCAGCTTATCAAGAGAAATAACCCTGCAGCAAGGAATGGAGACTAATGTTGTCACATGATAAATCCCTCACTGGATGGGCCTGTGATTGGTTTTGCAAATTGGTTTTAGTAGTTTCTCAGTATGGCAATGCGAGTAGAGTTGCTTAAGCTGAGTGCTGCTGATGATTTGCTTCCTTTTCCACATCTTTCTTTTATCTCCTTGCCATCTTTTGCAAGGTAATTGTTGTTGCTTTCTTTCCTTTTATAATCCATACGTTTATAGGTCCGCAAACGGAAAGCGTATTGCATGAATGACATGAGAGTATTGTAACTTAGAGAGGCTCTTTAGCAAAGTTAAGGAAAAAAAAAAATATGCGCACTCACACACACTTAGAGAGGCTATCTTGTCTTTTTTCTTCTCTGTATCTATATTTTATATTTTTATTTTTAAGGGGAGGGGTTGCTTGGTGTATATTACAGAGTTCAATAAATTGAGATAACATGATTTGTATGAATCTGTCGAAAACTAGTAATTTTATTGTACCTTCAAATGCCTATGGCGAGTAAATAAATGATTAGTAATAAGATCGTAGTAGTGTAGTTTATTTTTATTATTTTGTTTCATGTTTTACCTTTAGCTTTTGTTTTTGAGGATTCCTCATCTTCTTTCCTTTTAACAAAAAAAAATATGGTTTGAAGTTATCTATAGACTAGATTAGGGATCAAAAGCCGTGATGACTGCTGTGTAGGCATCTGGATGATATTAGCATTCCTGCTTTTTGTTCGTTAATTGGGTTCCTTGTCTAACACCATCTCATTATTGTCATTTATAACCTCAATCCGGGCTCAGCAGTATTCTCGTAAAGGGCGGGTGTGTTTTGTACTGTTGGCATTCTTTTATGTGACATCAAATGCATTAAATCGACTATGGGATGCGAGTATGTGAATGAAGTTAAAATATTTAATTAGGCAAAAAAAAAAAAAAAAGTTAAATAATTAGCCTTCACCAGTTAGGTTCAGAAATATTTCAATGGTGAAATCGTACTATTTTGAACAGTGCATACCTTGATCTATGAAAGTTGACAAAACATTTTAACATAACAACTTTATTAACCATTATTATTCTTCTTTAATAGAGATAGGTTATGCCCCAGACCACTTTATCTGCCACTCTGAATGCCTATAGTAAATCTAGAAGTCCTTGCAATTATGTCTTATTTTCATCCGAGGTATCTTTACCTAATTTATTCATTGATTAACAACGAGGAAGTTCATATTTTGCGAGGGATCATTATTGACTTTATATTATGAGGTCTTAATTATTGACTTTATATTTTACGAGGAAGTTCATACTTCTTTAATAGGTCATTATTGACTTTATATTATCAGTTCTTAATAGATTTGTGTTCTCCTTGTAGATTGATGCTTTTCATTTTATTTTAAATTATGCAGCTCTGCTTAGTGTTAAGATTGTATTTTTTGTCCTTTCCAGGGGAAGAAAAAAAAAAAAAAAGAAAGAAGAAGATATATTTTAGTTTGCTCGTCATTTTTTAAAGTTACTCTGAACTCATAAAGCACTGAACAGTGCACCTGGACAAGTACACGCACAAATATTTGTTCTTCTTTTCCATTTTTCATAGCGTCTTTGTTTTAGACCGTGCCAGTTTAACTGTTGGTTTTTTTTTTTTCACCTGAGATGATCTTAATCAAGTTTAGAGCATAGCACTAGTGGAATTTCGGTTAAGTTGATTTAAAATTTTCTTTCAGGATGCCAATGGCTTATGAAATGCGGATGGAAATCTCCTATCCAATTTTGGTGTCCTAAATGGAGTCTAATTAATTATATTTTGACACACTATTGAATGCAGTTAGATCTTAAAATATAAAAAATCAGTTTAAAAGCATTTCAACTTTGTATTATGACTTGATATAATATTATTAGTTAGACACCGTTTAGAACACTAAAAATTAGACAAAGATTTGAGTCCCTGAAGTCCTGTTTTCTAATTATTTTATTTTTTCTTCTGTGACTTTTGCTTTGTGGGTAGAGAATGAATCTTTTTTGTTTATAGGGTGTCCACGTTTGCTCGAAGTTGATTTTCTTGTAACCTATTTTAGTCAAATCTCAATGCAATGCATGTGAAAGCTAATGTTGGTTTCTCTCTCTCTTTCCTTCTCTCTCTCTCTCTTTTGAAGCCAGTGTGAAGAGAAGATAAAATGGTTATCGGCGCATCAAGGCTTGAGCAATTAGATGTCGTGGACATCGCACAGGCCTGACAATTATGATTTATTTTTGTGTAACTTATTTGGAGAGAAACCTTGTACTCAGAATTTTGGTAGTTTATACGTTTGCAAATGCAACATACACACACGAACACACAGAGTGAATCTCAAAAGTTATTGGAAAGTTGAACAGTAAAAAAGAACCAGTAGAAAGTCAAATACCAACTCATAATTTTGGATCTCTGTTGAATATTCTTATTCGTGAATGGAAAAATTGTAAAGATTTATTTTCCCCTCCTTTGTTATCATCAGATATTTCTCTACAAGCTGCAGAAGGCGATACCATCAACACAATAATATTGCCTTTTTTAGCTTTCCAATATGAAACCACCACAATAATTCTTCAAATTCCAACTACTTAAGATGAGGGTTATCCTTATTCGTACAGGTGCATTCACACGTATCTCTCCTTGATTTCCAGTCAAAACTTTAAGGTTTCCCATTCGGCTCATTGAAAGAGCAAATGACTTGCGGAAATCCTCAAAACCTTGGGCGAACTCTTGAGTAATTTCCTTCGTGTCATTGCCATAGAGTAGCTGCTGATCAATTCCAAGAACAGCTAAACTTTTTAGTACTCTTTTGTAGTAGGTTTCTTTTAAAACTGAAATGTTCGCCAGATTCTGGGTTTAGGTACACCAGTGGGTCACTTTGGCCGCCTTCACTCTCTCCGGGCATTTCTTTTTCATTTCCTCTCTGAAGGATGGATCCATGGTTGGGTCTGGTTTTCTTGTACCGTTGAAATTGTATAGCCGGTCTTCGATGTTCCGGCAATGTGTTCTGCCCAATGTGTGTGCCCCTGCAGAAAATATAGGCGGTTTTGGTGAAAATCGAAAATACGCATGGTTTATGTATGTTCTATGCGTTTTGTAGGAATCCTTGTGGACATGTTGATTATATTTATACAATGATGACAACGAATCTAAAACCAGTATTATTTTCTGATAAAAAAAATGTTAAGAAAATATTGACCAGATGAGAGGCCTTGTTATTCTAGAGAGGTAAGTTAATGTCAAATGATTTTGGTTGTTTACGCTTATTCAGACTCCTCCAGAGTAGTCAGTGTGTCAAATTTGACCAAATCTTCCTTCACAATTACAATATCAAACATTTTTCCCTCTTGTCCCATATGAAACACTATCTAAGTTGTTGGTTTATCTTTTTTTTTTTTTTTTTTTTTTTTTTTGGAAAACTAGAAAGGAAGTGCTAGAAAAAAGATGGTGGTGTTAGATATTGTTTTTATTTGCATTGGAAATGATTTCATTTTTAGTACGACTAAATGAGAATATCTTGAAATAGAAGTTGAGATTGTTTTTGAAATTATTTTTAAACAACGTTTTTAGAGATTGATTTGGGTATAAGAAAAAAGTAAATTGGATTTAGGTATGTTTCTAAAACATATTGTTAAGTTATTTAGCTTTAAAAATGAAAACGGAAATGAAAAAACAACAATTAATCTATTTTCATTTCCTTCAGAAAAAACATTCCCTCCATTTTCTATTTTCTTTTTTGTTTTCATAGCATGTGCTAATTTTAAGAAGAACTTTTTATTTTATTTTATAATATTTTCGCGTCCGAAAAGAGATGTAGAAACATTTCAAAAAACACTTAACAAAACAAAACAAAACACCGCCACAAGTTTCTAACCTACATTACATATATATATATATATATATATAAGGATAAAATTGGTAGTGGAAAGCATATTTACCAAGTAATGTAGTCATGTCCAGCACATCTAAACCCTTAGATTTAAAGTATGCACGTGCTTTTTCCAATGAAATGGAGGGAGAGGGTATATCCACTGATGAAGCAATTGATGTCATCCCATCCCTTCTTCCAGTGAAAACGGGATAAGAAGGTGCACCTGACTGTTTTTGTTCTTCTGAGTTAGAAAAAAATAATAAACCCCCAAGCATACTCTAAAACTTTAGCAGACCATTTTAACTCTTATTTGTTCTTTAGTTTATGTTCCACAACGTTTCCTTCACTGATGACGATCATATATCGTGCTTATACTATATATATATATATATATATATATATTAGAAACCCAATTTTCATTTTCACAAGATCATTGACAAACTCAAAAGACATGTTTTTTCTTTTTCATTGCCGGAACCTGATCAAATTTGAAAAGAAATTTGAACGTTTTATTTGAGGATGGATCTGAATGGCTAAAGCCAGCCTAAAGTATTAGTTATAAAATTAAGATAATATTGCAAATGCAATCAGCAGTAAAGAAAGATTAACTGAGAAAATAACATATAGTATATATATATATATAGGTACCAAATGAACCGCGTCTCTGGTGGCAAGTTGGAGAATATCAGCACAGGAGACAACTCGAGGGCATCGGGCTTCAAGGACAGTCTTAATCTTGTTTATCAATGCAAGACCTCCCAAACCCCTATTCTTTATTGAAGTTTTCTCGGAGTTTGGACCATCCAGCAGAATTGATGCGTCACAGCCCTATATTCACAGACAACGCACCCAAAAAGTTTCCATGTCAATCTCATATTCATATGACGTACGTGTTATGTAAAATAGGATCACATTTTCTGATCATTAAAGATTCGTACCCTTTTATATATATATATATATATAACTACGTCATTTCAAAAGTAACATTTTTTATTATTATTATATTTTTTTTTTCAAAAGTAAGTTCCATTTGTTCGTCGCCAAAAAAAAAAAAAAAAAAGTGTTAACAATATTTATTTTTAGTTTTCAGAAATGTAGTGTCATGAACAAAGTTTAGAGTCCTTAATCCTCCTTGTTACCCGATGCTCATCTCATATGCTCGTAATACACATGCATACATACATATATACATAACTTATATATATATATATATATTCAATTAAACTGGGAAATTGAGCCATTAGTGTTTTTGCTTCGTGTTCTTCTTCACTACAGCTAACCTTAAAACCCAAACTCAGTTCTCTCTCTCTCTCTCTCTCTTTCCCCCACCCTTTTTACAGCCTATTTTTCACTATATATAGCCATCTCTCTCCCACCCTTTATACTATTGATAGCATAGTTAGAACAAGAAATTCACATCATTCAAAGCAATAAAAACTGGAGAACAAATCTAATGAAAATTACAAAAAAAGGAAAAAAAAAAAAAAAAAAAAAAAAATGAGATCAGGTTGATCAAGATTACGCGAAAGTAGTACACTTACCGTAACAAGGCAATCAGTTGAAGCCAGCCGGAGGAGCTTAGCAACGATGCTCTTATCGTTTGCGTACGATTCATTCACTTGGTGGCGCACATAAATCTCTGCGTCTTACAAGTATTGTGAATTCTATAATAATGCCATTCCAACTTCACCGGCTTTGGCAGCGTTGTCGCGGCCTTGGCAAGACCTAGACACAAGCTCAGCACTACTGCAAGAGCCAAAAGTGGGATAAAAAATGTCAAACCCTTCCTTTGGCTTCCCATTTTTGTTTCTCCCACCTTTGGAACTCACTTGTTAACTATATAGCTCTAACCAAGTTTAAGTCTTCACACCAAGCTTGTGTCTGGCTAAAATGTGACCGGAGGCTAGCTATATATAAACTAAGACTTTTTGGGTTTGTACGCGTGGCGTAACCGACAAAGCCGAGAAAGATGAACTCGGGTCCTGATTCTTTAAATGGGTTTTGTAGATTCAAGTATAAGTAATATAAATATATAGTTTTATTAAGTTTAATCTTGTATGAAGGCACCGTGTGACTGAAGTGTGGAGAAATTGGGCTGTTCATTCACATGCACCACGGTGTATGTGATATCAACATTCTTGCTTAGACGCTATGCTATAGCTATGTGTGTGTGTGTGTACATATATATATATATATATATATATATTGTATTAAAGTAAACGGGTGTTATGGCGAGGAACGTGCATGCATGTGAACATGCCTTGACCTAAGGCTTTGAATTTAGTCTTACCATGCAGGGATTTTGTGATCCAATAATTTTGAGTTAACCAAAGTAGTAAGTAATTGTATACGTGAGGGGGGATGTGGTACTCGAAAACCACAATTAATTTTTGAATTGCAAACCAAATTATAAATATTTGATTACAATGCTTTTAGTTTGGTTTTTCAAAAACTTATTACTCTTGACAACATCTTCCTTTCTAAATCTTTAATTATTAACTAAAGTGTTCTATTATGACATCTTATTTAATTTATAATGTTTTTTTTTCCACGTATTAAAGAGGACAATAGGTCAAAAACCTCCACTAATAAAAATAAATAGCAGACAACTTTTTAAGTAAGTATAAATAACATATTAATGATAAATAATATATTTACGGAGCATCATTAATTAGTGACAAAATTGTCTCAAAAATATTATTGTAAATAAAATGTTTATGATAAGTATCATATTTATGACAAATAATTATTTTGCGGAGTATATTTACGATAAAATTATTGTAAAAAAATTTTAAATAAATAATTTACCTAAAATATACTATTTACCTCAAATATTTATAAAATATGCTATCTACTTTAAACATTTATAAAAAGTCCTATTTACTATAGTCTCTCTCTCTCTCTCTCTCTCCCTGACTTCAATCATTCAATCGTATCAACCTCAGAACTTCTTAGGGATATTTGGGGGAGATTTTTCAATTATATCTCCAAATCATTATTATCATTATTATTATTATATTTTTATTCAACTCAAAACTGCTTTTCTATATTTACATTTCTAAATATCTACAGTGAACTTAAACTTTAAAAGTTCATAACTTTGTTATTCTAAGTCCAAATGCGATGAATATTTTTTACTGCATAAAATTTCAAGAAAAACGAAACAAGATCCATATTGATATATATATTTTTTTCTGAACCCATTCTAAAACTTTATAATTTTTCAATCCAAACATTTCATTTTCACCAAACGCGTATTTTTAAAACTCAACTCATCTCTAACCTCCAAATACCGTTCCAAATTTCCCACAGACGGGTCCTTTATTAGGATTTCCATGCTACACACGACTTTTGTCTCTTATCAAAGCCAATCCTTAAGTTCCATATTCACATATTTAACTTTCATTTTAGGTCACTTGAAAAATCATTCTCTAGTTGTCTAACTAGGAAACCTAACACTGATTAAAAAAACAAACGAAACATGACATCTTTAAGATAATTGGTATCAAAAGGCTAGTTTTATGATATTTTTGGAGTGCCATGTTGCCAAAACAAGACATCTTAGTACAAATGTTTTGAGTTTTGACTATTTGAAACCTATAGCTAAAAAAAAAAAAAAACAAGGCACCTTTAACTAAGAAACTCATAATCAATGATCCACTTGATGCTAACTTGTCGGAGTTAAAAGTAGATAAGACTTTTTGACCTCAGTTAACTTATTACCATCAATTTGTTGATCAAAGTGGGTTGGAAAGCATTCTATTATTTGATTCTCACTTCAGGTAGGATAGACTCAAGTCCTCAATATGCGTACTGTGTAATGCTAGTTGCTTTATGAATCGGATATTCTGTTATCCATTATTCAAGGAAGGCCTATTTTTGAATTGAGGGTGGGAGATTCAAATTCTGTATTTTTAGGTAAAGTCAGATATGATATTATCGTTAGGTTATATTTGCAACCATCAAGAAAGGTCTATTGAGTCCTCTTAATTGGTAGTACTGACTTCCCCCCGTCTCTCTGGTGTCAATGATAGAATAACATCCAAATATTATCTGTTTACTGTAGTTTAACAAATGTTAAATCCAAACCTTTTGCGCATATTTTGTAATGACACAAACGCATGCAAAATTTGCAATTTACGTGCCTATATTGTTGAAGGACATTATAAGTGGTGTCTAACACCAAACATAGATAGAAAACGTATTGAAATATCTGTTTTTATCAATTTATTGAATTTAATTAAATCATCAAATCAAATAAATTATCGAAAGCGAAAATAAATAACATAGACAATTAATGAGGTTTGGTCACACCAACTTTTTGGAGTCATACCCAACTGTTGAACAATCCACTAATCAAAACTAATTAGAAGCTCAAATGGATTTAATCAACGTAAGACTCCATTTTCTTATTGCCGCCAGTCATCTTGTAACTATTAGATAAATTTGTTCAGCAAGTACCACACGTCTTCAATGTCTATTGTGTATGAAACATGATACAAATTCTTTCAGTTTTTACCGATAGTGAAAAATAATAAATCTTATGATGGAAACTCCCATCATAAGATTTATAAAAAGACACAGTTTGATTTTAAATTCTTCATATTGTTTAATCTCTTTTAGTTTCCGTTTGGCTCTCAGGTTCGATACTAAGTTTTTTATATCAGTTTCTCTCTCTCTCTCTCTCTCTTTCTTTCTAAAAGTCAATAACAATTATAACTAGCTTTTTAAAAATCAAGTAATTTTAACCTAGAAATTATATTTCAAACCGTTGTACCAAACACACTCTTAATTTAATCAATTTAACAATAAATTATAAGTACTTCATATATATATTTATATAATTATTTTTGAAGTTGCAGGCACGTTTTACAAACATAAAGAAAAGTAATGAAAGAAAAAAAAAAGTAAAATAAAGGGGGGAATAATATTTTTCTTTTGGGTTAAAAATGAACAAGAATAAGAATCACCATTCTCATTTTATGTTTATTTATCTATTAGTAAGTGAAAAGGGAATGTATTAAATTTAATAGTAAAAGTCTTATCCATGTAATAATCAAAATTTTTTTTTTGTATAATTAAATATGAACTTACATTTGTAATTTTATTTTTTACATGATCCTATATCTTTTAATATATGTTTCTCTTTAAAAATTATATATGTACTTGTCAAGAATACATAAACAAAGTTCGTACTGATTTATTAGGAATCAATATCGAAATCTATAAATATTAACATTTCTTCCACTTATCTATATCTATAATCTATTGTATAAATAGAAGTGCGAATATATTTTGAAATTGTTTACTTCAAACTTTTTGATGCAATAATTCAAAAAAGATTTAGTTCTTTTGACTTAGGACCAGTATGCAATAATGATTATAGTTGAAGTTTTGTAGGTTGGAATTGAAATTTGTATATGATTGAAGTGGGAGTTAAAAATAAACTGTGATAAAAGGAATGCTATAAAAATAATGTATTCGAAAATAATATAAAATATGGATATTAGTTTGTTACTCTTGTCGTTGTGAGAATTTAGGTATTAAAATCATCTCATTTTTACTTGAAATAATATTATGAACTTTTGAAATTTCATAAAAATTTAAGAAAGAGAAAGTAATATGTAAATTTAGGAATTTTGAAGTTGAATAGGCAGTATTTCCATTAAAACTTGTATTCCAAACGGGTCATTATTTCTAAATTCAATAATTTAATTCCAGATTTGATGATTTCTTATTGCTTTCACACCTCACACCTTACACATCATATAATCTATATAAAATATATATTTATATGTTTAATTTTAAAATTTTATCTTGTCATATATACATCTGTTTATCTATACTTTCAAATAATACTCTAAGATTTTTACTCCTTTTTTATAATGCCTTTCTTACTTTTACGTATAAATTAGTTATGATTTTCAAGAAAAAAATTATACAGTCCACGTGACTGAGGCTAGTTTTCTATATTTTGTGAATTTCATCTATATTTGCTATTGTTTTCATTTGTTTTAAAAGGGATTTATTTTTTATTTAAAAATAGATATGTTTGGATCACATATCCATTTTTGGAAAGGAAAATATTCTTGTTTGCGAGAAAGTCATTTCATTTTAAAATAAGACGGCGTTTGTACCTCCTACAGTGACAACGATGTCGTCTCCGGCAAAGGCATGTCTATAGTACCAGTTGATTTGGGTGGAATTGGGTTGATTGGGTTAGGGTTTTTTCAATTGGGGTAGATTTAGGATTTTTAATAAATTAGGGTATTTTACCTAAATTCTGTAATTAGGGAGAGAAATAGAGAGTAAGGGAGTTCGTGACGTTTGGATCTCGTGTCCATTTTCAGAAAGGAAAATTTTCTTATTTTAAATGAGAAAGTTGTTTATTTTGAGAATGAGATGGTGTTTGGATGTGTAAAAAATTTTCTTCTTGAAAACCAAAAATTGTTTGGAATGAGAAAAAATAGTGTTAGGAATTGTTCATTGTAAGAAGATTTAAAAAAAAATTACTTTTCTTTTTCCAAAAAGGTACTTTAGAAAATAAGTTTGAAAATAATATAGTTTTTATCTTGTTATTTTTATTTTATTTTTTTTCCAAAATGAGAGAATGATAGAAAAAGTTGGGAAAAACACAGTTTTTTTCCCCCCAAAATGAGAGAGTGATGGAAAAAGTTGGAAAAAAAAACTCTTTTGCAACAATTTTTCAATTTCCAAAATTGGATATTTCATCCAAACAAAGGGTGAGAGATTCAGTTGAGACTCGAAAGAAAGAAATCAGAAAGAGATTAGAGATACCTATGGTGGCGAAAGGGAGATCTACGAGATTCGTCGACATCCATGGAGATCCAACCGTCGAAGAACACGGAGAAATAGAGATCGTCATGCTCTTGGCCAGTGCTATAGTGGTTGTCTTTGCTCACCGACGCTACTGCAAGGAGATTCCCAGCAGAGATTGCGAAATGGCATCTCTACTCGCTGGCATTGCTGCAAGGAGAGAGAAGGAGATATGTGATGGAGAAAGAAAAGGAAAGAAAGAGAAAGTGAAGTAGGGCTATGCACCCAACACACTAAACCGTTCAAACCAACCGTACCCATACCGCATCGCCCGCTTAAGCGGGGCCACATCATCACCTGCTAACCCACCCACCTTTTTAGCGGGTGGGGACGAGTTTGAATTTTGGAGTTGTGAGTAGAACCTGCCCACCGGTCTATTTATTTTTTTTATTTTTTTTATATTTAAAAGGCCTAATTTTACATTTTTTTTTACACCCTAATAATTATAATGTGCAATACTTTTTGGAGTAAAATGAAAACTTAGAGTTAGGGTTTTTATTGTATTCACAATGTCTCTCGGAACTCCACCAATTCATGATAATATACATATTGATTTTCATTTTTTGTTCCATTGTTTTTAGTTCTCTTTCTTTCTATAATTAAGAATTAAATATATATATATATATAATTAGTTTCATTTATTTCCATTTTCGAACTATATAACTCTTTAGCATCTTCTAGTCCACTGATTGGGATAGGGATATTAAATTGTTCATAAGTCATCTTTTGCATATGTATCTCCTACTAAAAAACTGATTATAATTTATAAATATAAAAAGAGTTGGTGAATGATGAATATTGTATATGTTTTAATTCGATAAGATGTAATTGGATCATTTTTTATTTGTTTTGAGAAAAGTGGTCTTTGTAATTTGAAGTTTTGAAGTTGTTAGAAATAAATTTTCAAAAGTGTTTTTGAAAATCTCTACTCATCTGCTAAACTAGTGAAACCACCTGCCCTCACCCACCTTCAAGCCGCCCAACCCGCTTCGTTTTTGGGCAGTCTTAGGTTGGGATTAGAAGATTTTCTTATTTTCCAACCCACCCGCCAAACCTACCCATGCACACATGAGAGAGATTACAACAGGTCTAAGGAGGGGGGGAGGGGATATATATATATATATATATATATGTAAGCAGGGATTAAATGGAGAATTTACAATGCATCATAAATTGAAACATATTAAAATCCTTGATAATAGCAAAATTAACAACTTTAATGTTAGAGTGGACAAAATTATAAGGAGGTACCCAAAATATGACTATCCACTTGATTTTCTAAAATAAAATAAAATAAAAGTAAACAAATATTTTTTGGTAAATACTTTTATTTACCTAACCTAAAAATACATTTAAAAATATAGGAAAGCAAAAATCTATTTACAATTAAATACATTTTTTAACTAAGAGTATATAAGTTTATTAATTAGTAAATAATTTATTTACTTGAAAATATAGTATTTAATCAAAATATCTTTTATCACATTTTCTAGATTTTTTTGGTATTTAATGTAGTAAATATTTGTCTTTACTAACTATATTATTTTCCACAAATCATTAAACAAACTTAGTATTTATAAGAAAATATTGATATTTATCCGTATATACGGTAATACGGTATTCTTATTACTAGTATTAACTAATATTTACTAATAAATCTGAATATTTATCATGTATTCCAATATTTACAAGATCAAATATATTTATGAGAAAAAATATAAATTTCAAGATAAAAAAAAATTACTTATTAGCAATAATAGATTTACATATAATTACTAAGTAAATCCAAGTATTTACTAAATTATTTACATTATTATTTGGGTACATATTTTATTTTCAAATAAATTCGTTGTTAATCTTTTATTAATATCCAAGTAAATGGATTTATTTACAGTTTCTAAGTAATACCAAGTTATTTACAGGTAAGAATGTCAAAATTTATCTACATTTACTAATGTAAATAAATATAAATATATATGTCGAGTAGTATATATTTTTACTAAGTGTAGATATATTGATTTACCGATTATTTAATAAATTTTCTACATGAATCCAATATTTGTCAATAAATCCAATATTCACCGAATATTTAGCTTGCTTATCAGATTTTATAATTTCATCAAATTATTTTCAATTATTAACTTTTTTGTTCCAAAAAAAAAAATTCTATATCTACAAAATTCCAAACAATTAAAAATTATTGCAAAATAACCCCAAAAGTTCTAAAACCCCCATATCAGCTCCAAAATAACCAAACCTTAACTCAAAATACCCCAAATCCAGCGAGCACAATGTCGCTGCTACCGGAGCAACACTGACGGATGGAGCAGCCATCGACCTCGACGAAGTATCTGCCAAAAAAAAAAAAAAAACAATGTTCGCCATCTTCGTAGCTACGCCTGATCTCGAATAAAGTACATATAAATTAAGTGCCAAATATAATAGAGTACATAAAAATTTCAAGTGCTTTTATTTCCAAAGGTGTTTTTAGCATATTGAAAAGTATTTGATAAATTATGATCTTGAAACACTTACATATTATCTGTAATATGAATTAATTTATATAAGCAAAGAGTTGGTTAGACACTTAATATCACAAACGTAAATAAACATTTTTTTTATAATCATAAATATAAACATCATATACAAACTTTTTAACTTTCAAAACCATCATATATTGAACCCGGCGTTGTACCATCATAGCACGCTAGTCACAGAAGGAGTAGAGTAACAAATCCCAAACCAATGGTGACAAAAAGTCCACTCACCGGACAACATCATCATCTTCATTATCATCATCAAGGGTGTACAACGTCATTTTAAAACAAAAAATATACACATACATACATACATGTGTGTGTGTGTATATATATATATTTTCATCAAAACATCATCATAGGAGAAGTATTAATTAAGAATATCATAACATCATCATCATCATTAAAACATATACTTCTCAAATATTTGATTCATGTTGTAGGTGAGAGTGTACTTACCTAAATACCTTACTTAACATTTTTTAAATTTTTTTCTGATGGTGACATCAATTATGGTCTCGAGTATTTACCTTTAGAACTGTTCATGTCATAAATTATAAATATAATAAAAATTAATAAAATACCATTATAATCATCGACCACATCCATCACATTATAACAGCGCCTAATAAACCTATTTCATCATTTAATAATATAAAAAATACAAAAATTATATAAAATTACATAATTTACAAAAACTAGTAGCCAAACCTCTATTCCTTTAAAAATTCATAATAATTCGTACAGGACTCCAAATGACCTGAAACAATTTTAAAAGATAGTAGACATCTATAGCTTTCTAACGGTACCTAATTCGTTAAAAAAGAAGACTGTTGCGATCCTCAAAAATAGTTTCAAATTCTGATTATCAAAGTTATTAGAAACTGACAGCTGAACCTCTTCCTATTTGAAAAATTATAAAAATTTGCATAAGTCTCCAAACAACTGGAAATTGATTTCCAACAATATCAATTTTTTTAAAAAATAGAATCTATTTGCATCCTCAAAAACAGTTTTGAAATCTTATAATAGAATCTGGAAATTTCCAGTATATCTTAAATCCGAAAATCCCAGGAAAATCCATCCCAAAATAAAATAGACACCATTCACATGGATAAACCATAGACATAAAATAACCAACCTTAAGGCATGCTTAAAAATATAAAAATCGTGAATTCACCAATACAATCTCTTTCAATACACGTTTATGTTCTCACCCTCATCTCCATTCAACTAATACCAAGCAACCATCAAAAAATTACTCAATCGCTCATGAAATTCAAAACACTAATGAAAAAAAAAAAAAAAGAAAGAAAGAAGAAAGAAAGAAAGAAAGAAAGAAAGAAATCATATCTCGAAAATATTTTATTTTCGCTCCAAGAATTGAGAAATATCAATGGATTAAGAGTGGGGATATGATAGCTAGTCTGTGGAGGGCTTTTTTTTTATTATTATTATTTATTTATTTATTTATTTTTTATTTTAATCTTGTACATATAAGAGATTAGGTTAAGAGATAAAATATTCGACAAGAGAGGGAGGAAAAGAATGAGGGTTGAAAAATGATGATTAGATTTTTATGGACTGAAATTATAATTTGATTGCATATTAATTAATAGAAATAAAATGCTAAGGGATGTCCTGAAGGACTTATTTTAGGCAAATAAGATTGTTAGATTACCAGGAGATTGATTGAATGAAATTCAAGAATGAATTCCCTCCTTCCTCACACGTTCTTTCCTTCCCCTTTTTCTTCTGATTAACTTCTTTCCATCTTTTATTATTATTTTTTTCTTTCTTTACGTTTTCTGATTGATCTTCTGATTAACTTCTTTCCACTCATTCCCTTCAGATATCCTATTATACACACACACACACATACATATATATATATATATATATATATACATATAATATTGTATATACGTTCACTAACCAAATAACTTAATATATATATACTTTAATTATATAAAGATTTAACATATAAAATTGTATGTGTATATACGACACCGCATGACAATATATATATATATATATATATATCTAAATAAACGTATAACTCGTAGTGTATTACATATATACTTATATATAAATATATATAAGTTAGATATTTGTAAGGGTTAATTTCAAAAATAGTATATGTACAGATATTATTATTAAAAATAGCACCACTTTTTTTTTTCCCTTCATTACTAGTACTGTCACGTCATCAAAGCCTCTGATATGTGGGGCCCAATAATATTTAATGTATGCCAAATTCCAGGTTAACCCTCATCTCCCACCCGCCTAAATATCCCTTTCCCTCGCATGTCCTAAAATTTTTTTTCAAACCAGCATCTAAAGTGTTTTAGGGAGAGAAACTGAAATCTCTGATATGTGGGGCCCAACAACATTTGATGTATGAGGATATGATGGACTTACAACTAACTTTTTTTTTTTTCTTTTTATATGTCCATATTGTAAATAGCCCCATTATTTTATTCATTGTAGAACATATTTTAAGATGTATATGGTATATTATTACAACCTGTAATAGTTAACATAACAATTTGACCGTTGGCACTGAGGTCACAAGGGAATTGATCAGGTGGTCATAATTGAAATGATCATTCCTGAAAAAGGTCCAAATTTTTGTCTTGTGAGTTTTTCGGTTTTTTGTTTTTTAAACCCCTTTAAAAAGAATGCGTGTTAACTCCAATGTGTATTTTAGAATACCTATTGATCCACAAAATTTGTAAATTTTTTTGTTTGGCCGTAGGCACTGAGGTCACAAGGGAATTGGCCAGGTGGTCATAATTGAAATGATTGTTCCTGTAAAATGCCCAAATTGTTGTCTTATGAGCTTTTTGGTATTTTGTTTTTTTTAAACCCCTTTAAAAAGAACGTGTGTTAACTCCAATGCGTATTTTAGAATATCTGTTGATCCACAAAATTTGTAAATTTTTTGTTTGGCCGTAGGCACTGAGGTCACAAGGGAATTGATTAAGTGGTCATAATTGAAATGACCGTTCCTGTAAAAGACCCAAATTGTTGTCTTATGAGTTTTTTGGTTTATTATTTTTTTAACCCTTTAAAAAGAGCGTGTGTTAACTCTAGTGTGTATTTTAGAATACTTGTTGATCCACAAAATTTGTAAAATTTTTTGTTTGGCCGTAGGCACTGAGATCACAACGAAATTGACCAGGTGGTCATTATGAAAATGATTGTTTCTGTAAAAGTCCCAAATGTTAGGCAAATTCATTTTTATATTTATTTTTTGTTTTACCCTTTATACACAAAGTGTGTTAACTCCTATGTGTATTTTAGAACACCTGTTGTTCCATCACTTTGTAAATATTTTTGTCAACCCGTAGACACAGATGTCACAACGAAATTGAACATGTGGTCATTATGAAAATGACCGTTCCTGTAAAAGTAAAATGTTAGACAAATTCATATTTTATTTTTATTTTTTGTTTTACCCTTTACACACAAATTGTGTTAACTCCTATGTGTATTTTAGAACACCTGTTATTCCATCACTTTGTAAATATTTTTGTCAACTCGTAGGTACAGAGGTCACAATAAAATTAACCATGTGGTCATTATGAAAATGACCGTTCCTGTAAAAGTCCTAAATGTTAGGCAAATTCAAAATTTTTTTTTTAATTTTTTGTTTTACCCTTTACACACAAAGTGTGTTAACTCCTATGTGAAATTTAAAAATTACCCATAGGTGCTACTAGAGACCAAGATCTTACCCTCAAAAGTTTAACGTAGTCTTTTTTTAGATTATAATTCAAAACGCAAACCCATTTAAATAATATAGAAACAAATAAAACCAAATAACAATCAGTATTACCTCAGATTTGCAATTGATATAAGGAAGTGTTTCAAATGGACTAGGAGTTGAGCTAGCAACTTTGGTTCAACTATAGTGAGGATAGAGAGAGTAAGTTGAATAGAGTGAACAAAGATGATGAGAGATTTGTTAGACTTATAGTGAGCTCAGATCTTCAACAATAGTGTAGAGAAAGTGTGTGAGGCTAGGGTGAGAGGAAAAAGGAAAGAAAAAAAATTAGATTTAGAACTAAGACTTATATATTGTTTGGGGGGGTGGGGGAGTGGGGAAAACTTCAGTTTAGGGTTGGCTGATGGCATATTTGACTTTTACAATCACCTCAATTGATGTTGATGACGTGACAGTGCTAGTAATGAAGGAAAATAAAAATGATACTGTTTTTAATAATATTTTTTTTCCTACATGTGCTATTTTTGAAATTAACCCTATTTATAATTAAACCATCAAATAAATTTATCAAATTATTAAATAATATTCATAAATTTTGGCATGAATTTTGTTCTAGCATATCGAGTCCTCGTCACGTCATATGTGAAAATAACTTAATTAACATAAGAAATAACCAAACATATTATCGTCACATTTTCTTCGTTAATTTCTAACATCGGTTTAGTAATTTATGGTTAATTAAAAGTTGAGGCGTTACATTGCATGAATTCTTAACTATTTTGTCAATTATTTATAAAATGAGTAACCAACCAAATCGATATATTTGATTATATATCAACATTATGCATATGTATTTTCCATTTGCTTATTATTTCTTAGAAAACAAAAAACTAATTATAACATGCAACTACAAAAACTATTGAAAAATAAGAATAATAACAAACAAAATAAAAGAATCTTCTCTTAAAAAAAATTCTCGTGGAAATAAATTAAAAAAATAACAACAAAATAGAGAATTTAATAAAAAAGTAAGGGAAAAAATATATAGGGATTTAGACTTTAATGGGAGGAGAAAGAAAAAAGTAAATAATTTAGTTATAAGGGTTTTTTTTTGGAAAAATCTAGGGGTAGAACAAGTAATTTTTAATTCTAAAATTAATATGGTATGTGATTTTAAAAAGTAGATAGAAAAAGTAAAATAAGAGGTGTCAATAGACCCACCCTTTTAAGAAATGGGAACATACACAAACAACGTAGAGAAGGACAAAAAGAGTGACAAACTATCACTGAGATAAAAGAAAAATTGAGAAAACAAATTCTCGAATGGTGAATATATTGACACCACTAATTTTGCTTTTTCCACATATTTTCTAAAATCAACTACAATTAATTTTAAAATTAAAAAATTAATTGTTCCACAACTTAGTTTTTTTCAAAAAGCCCTTGTAATTAAACTATCTATCTTTCTTCTTTCTCCACATACTAAATCTAAACCTCTACACAATTTTTTTTTTTTAAATATACTTTGTTTTATTTTTATTTTAAATTTTTTCTCATGAAATTTCTTTTTTTCTTTTTAGATATCCAATAAAATTTCTTCATCAGTTTATATGTTGAGATAAAAATATATAAACTTATTATTTAATATACTTCTTCTTGAGACGATAAAAACAGAAGATAACATACTGATGAAGCTAAGTATTTCACAAGCATGCTTGAAAATATTATGTATTTGGTTAATATTTTTATTAGATAATAAGAAAAAACTCACAATTCAGAGTTTGCATGAATTCATAACAATTTTTTTTCAATTATTTATAAAATGAATAACCAATTAAATCAATATATTTGATTATATATCCACATCATGTATATGTATTTTCTATTTGTTTGTTGTTTCTTAAAAAAAAAAAAAAATTAGTTGTAACATGAAACTACAAAAACTATTGAAAAAAACGAATAATAACAGACAAAATTAAAGAATATTCTCTTAAAAAAAAATTCTCGTGGGAATGAATTAAAATATAACAACAAAATAGAACAAAAAAAGTAAGGAAAAAAGCGTACACTGTAATGGGAGTAGAAAGAAAAAAGTAAATAATTTATTTATATGGGTTTTCTGGAAAAATTAAGTTGTGAAACAAGTAGTTATTTAATTCTAAAATTTATATAGTAAGTGGTTTTAAAAAGTGGATAAGAAAAGTAAAATATGAAATATTAATAGATCCACCCATTCTCAAAACAATTGCTAAAAGTGCTACGAAAAAAAAAGGACAAATTACTCATTTAGTTACTGAACTTTGAACCTCGTAAAATTTTGGTTATTGAACTTTTTTTTCGTAGTTGGAATGTCTTTAAACTATTAAAATGTTATTGTAATAGTCTATTCGATTACTTTTTAGATGAACTCTGCTAGTAATTTGATCAAAAAGTGGTACTAATTATAGATTTATCAAAAAATTAATGGAAATGATTACTGTAACAACGTCTTTCATATTTTATGGTAATTTCAGTTACGAAAAAAAGAATAGGAAAGCTCCTAAACTATCAAAATATTGTTACAATAATCATTTCTGTTAATATTTAAACGGAATCTGGTGGTAATTTAATTAAAAAATAATGATAAATAACAAATTATATCAAAAAAAATTAAAATAAATGACTATTATATTAATATTTTAATAATTTAGGATTATATTAGTTATAAAAAAAAACATTTAAGGATTAAAATTGTAGAAAGTTAAAAATTTACACACCAATCTAACAATTTACCGGGAAAAAAAATAAAAGAAAAACAAAAGAAAAATTAAAAAGTTATTTTCCGCTTTCTGAAAGAATATTTTGCGCTTGGATTCTAACACCACCGCTCTCAACACCTCGCTTTCTTTTCTATCTCTGATGTTTCGTATGCTTCTTCCTCCCTCTGGAATTTTCAGTGTTTCCTCTCTCGCGTAGAGCTCCCTTCAGTCTCATAATTTGCACAAATTTGTACATAAAATTTCTCTCTCATATCTTTGGTTTCTCCCACACTTATCTATTTGGGGTTTCGAAATTGGCGGGAACCAGCGGCGAATTCAGTGACTCCAACAGGTGAATTTGGCTTACGATTCGGTGCTGAATATTTGAAATTGAGGGAATTTGTGATTGATTTTAATGGCGAATCCGTCTGGGAACCATCAAGAACCGAGCCATCCTTCCTCTTCATTCAACGCCGCCAACGGGAATTCGGCGGCACCGGCGTCGGCTCCCGAGAGCTCCGGCGCCGCTTCCATGGCCATGAAGCACAATCCTGGCATCTCAATGGATTGGACCGCCGATGAACAGGCGATTCTTGAAGACGGCCTTTCCAAGTGAGTCGTACCAAAATTTCGGTGGTCTTCCTTTCAATTGTTTGTTTTTACTTTTTTACTTTTTTTTTTCCTCTGTTGTTGAAATTCTGATATTGGTTTTGAGTGATTGGCTGAACTTAGGTTTTTCCTCCTTTTATTTTAATTTTTGTGCTAAGTTACAGCGACTAAAATTTCGCTTGAAACCTTAATTTGAGAATGAATCGACATGTAATTTATCGTGTACTATGAATTGAAACAACTGCTTCGTAAAAGTCTAAATAAAGTAAGTAAATTGGAAACAAATTAACCCGAATTTATTAAATAATTCACGGTATGAGCCCCTTTGGAACTCCAACTCCAGTTGGCGTTTTGTTTTGGAATTTATTTATTTATTTTATTTATTATTATTATTTTTTTGAATTTGGGGGTGAGGAGATTTGAACTCTTACCTTATAGTGAAGTCAGTGAAATTATCGCCAGGCAATGCCTGCAATTAGATGTTGTTCAATTAACACAGAAAGAGGGAAACTTTTCTTTTACCATCTAAACAATTTGTGTGCTTTAAATCTGAAGATCTATTACCTATATCATGCTTAACTTTGAAAAGTTTTAGATGTTTTGAGAAAAGGTGCCTTTGATGCTCATACTTTGGATACTATAAGTTTCCAGTATCCATACTACGTAGAATCCGAGGCACTTTGTCTCGTGTAGTATAAAGATCCCTCAACTTTGAAGTGCAAGGGATGCATAATTTTTGTTTGGATAGTACTATTTTTAACCTCATGGGCCCCTGCTTTTTCGAGGACCTTCGACTGAGTAAGAGACTTAAGGCAACACCCCCCCTCCTCTCTCTCTCTCTGTAAGAGTAAAGTTGTAGGAACCTCTTAACAATTGCATTCCCCCCCAACCCCACCCCCCCACCTTCTTATTCTTTTTGTTTGACTCATATTTTTTTGGGGGCAAAAGGGTAAAGTTTCTGCAGTTCATTTATTGCTTTAATGTCATATAGGTAATATTTAAAATTAGTATCCCTAATATTTTGATCTATTCAACTATTTGACTGCCTGCCAAAATATCATTTATTTTTTTCCTTTATCATAATGCAAGGATTGTGACTGTCAAAATCTTATGATGTAGCTTGAGATATGGATAGTCGAATTAATAAATGGTTATCTTAAATATCAACCTTCATGTTGTATTCTGCCACATTGTTATTATTTAATTTTATTTCTGCCTACTATTTCCATATGGTAATATGGTTTCAGTGCTCGCAGATTTTCGTCAGAATCAAGCATCATCCGGTATGCTAAGATTGCCATGCAGCTACAAAACAAGACAGTTCGAGATGTGGCATTGCGATGTAGATGGATGACTGTATGCTCTTTTCTCTTATCTCTCACTGCCTTAGGCCTTTTTTCTTGTCTTATGGTTATCGCCATTTATTTCATCTGCTGGGTAAAATATTGTTTTGTTTTTATTGTTTTCCTAGTTTTACCAGGCTCAAGTATGCATAAGTTTTATAAGTTATCAACTGGCTGATTAATATCCATTATTTGATGTCTACTTTCAGAAGATCCTGTGTTTTAACATACTTGTTTTACAGGATATCTAAGGATGAATTAAAAGCTTCGTCTATGGTTTAGCAAACCAGTGCCCTGCACTGCCCAGCTACTCCCTAGAAAGACCAAGATCACATTTAAATAAATTAAGAAAAGTTGAAAACAATTGATTTAGCTTGTGTAATCTTGGGATTCTCAATATCTTAGCCTCATTGTGTTCCATGGAATTATTTGGTTTGCCAAATATTTTTGTTAATAATCATGTGGTTGCGGATCATTTATATTCGTGCCTTGAGCGTGCATTATAAGTTTTTCTGTGCTTTAATAATTCTACTTGTGCCTTAAGTTAATTATTAATGGAACTACTGATTCTTGCATCTACCAATTAATAGACTCCTTGGAATTTTCATCCTGCAATGGTATGAAATTATCCAATTTCTCTGGGAAAACCTTCTAGCTGAAATGGAAGGGTGCTTCTTTTAAGTTTTGCTTAGACGGGAGCTATCTCAATTTGTATACAATTTGGTGAACATACCTCTAATTGAATTTGTTCGAATACAAAGTTGCTTTATGCAGCAAGGATGCAGATATACATGGTTTCTGAAACTACTAGTGTTTCGATATTTGCTACATGGATTAAAAACTGTGAACATGCTTTAATAGCTTTATTTTTATTTTTATTTTTCCAGAAAAAGGAAAACAGCAAGCGAAGGAAGGAAGAACACAACTTATCAAGGAAAAGCAAAGATAAAAAGGTATTTTCTAGATCTACTATTTTGTTATATCTTATATCTTCTACCATTTTTTAACTAAATTTTTAACTAAAAATGTTCAAGTTATTGTTCTTGCTTCATTAATTGGATAGTTCGTTGTATTTTTGTTAGTTCCTTCAACTTGTATGTACGTATGAGATAATAAGAGCTGAGATTAGTTATTTCACCCTAATATGTCTATATGTGTACATGTGTTTGTCTCTCTCTAGTCTCTAGAGGAGTGGTATTTGTTAGGTTTTGAAAAATTGAATAAGCGTAGTAGCACCAGTGGAATTAGCTCCCTAAGTTGAGCAAAACAATCAAAAAAAAAAAAAAAAAAAAAAAAAAAAAAAAAAAAAGAAAGAAAGTGCTCACCGACCTGGACTAAATTGCATGTACAGGTGAGAAGGAACATGCTGTTGATCCATTATTGTACAACGCGGAACCTGCTTATGGATAGTTTGCATTACAGATTGGGATCTTTTATAGTATTTGAGAGTCTAAAAAGTGAAACGTGAATAACATAAACCTGTAACTTGCTGGTTTGTTTGCATGCTTGCTTTAAAAAATAATGTTACATAATGTTTACGGTTTATTATTGTTTCATTTTTGTTTTCTTCATCTTGCAAGCATAAAGTTTATTCAGATATAACTTGAGAATACAATCAATAATTTTGAGTTTCTCGATGCAATAAGTTTCTTAATATTCAGATACATATTATATGTTCATGGAATTGCTGCATTACTCCTGTTTGATTTCTGTGTCTTTTGAAAGCATAGTGTTTATTTAGATAGACATGTTATTACTTGGCAATCTGTTATGTAGTTATAAACTCAAATAGACATGCATTGACAAGCACCAATTCAACAAATGAAATTTAATCATAAATTAAAGGAAAACGTCATACCAAAGAAGTTTGAGTTTCCGGGCAATTTTCCAGAGAACGCAATATCTCGGAGTATAATTAGTTGATAATGGAATATTACCTCCCATATCTTCAATTAGAGTTTTGTCTTTCTTCCCCTTCCCTGCCGTTTCTGTCAGAAAATTCTGGCCAACACCTATTGAATTCGCTCACAAAAATGTACCCACCTGTTGGTCATGGAGGTTTTTATTTATTTTTTATTTATTTATTTATTTATTTTATTTCCATAGCTCGTTTATCTAGTTTATGAACTTGTGTTTTTCTTTTTCTTCCTGCGTCTTAGTTTATTTTCCTTTCACCTAATAATGGAGTAAGTTTTGCATCATCTCTCAGGAAAGAGTCACTGATTCTTCAGCCAAGTCATCTCAGTATTCAGCCCGAGCCAATATGCCTCCGTATGCTCCACCAGGGATTCCTGTGGACGGTGATGATGGCATTCCATTCAAAGGTTGTGTCATTAGCTTTGTTTTATGTATGAGGATTATGTTTCATTAATGTTATTTGTCAATTAAAAGCTAAGCTGTAAATTTGAAAGGACAAATATGATTTATCTCCTGTGGATTAAAACTTATAGGAGGTAAATTGAAAAAAAAAGAAAAAAAAGAAAAAAGAAAAAAGAAAAAATGAATAAAGAGAATCATGGAAAGATACATAATAGAGAACCACTAAATACAGAATCAGAGGATTTAGAGAAGAACAAGAACTCAAGAGTGGCAAACCAGAAACTTTATATTCATTAATCAAGACAACTACAATCAGCCAGCTATTTAGAGATATTATGTCATTTCATTGCCAAGTTACTTGGAAAATCCACCACCCTCAGTATGGGATTTGTCCTTTGGGTCCACTTTCCTACCTTCCACCAAAAAAAAAAAAAAAAAAAAAAAAAGATTGAAAAACATGTTTCGCCTCTTGAATATTTTTGCTCATAAATTGAAGGTGTCATGATTAGGCAACTACCGAATGCAAATAAGCCTATCCCCAGGCTTGATGGGGATTCAAGTTATGATGCTTCTCTTTCTAGTTTTTTTTTGGGAGACAGTATCTGGTTTTTATCGGACTTAGTACATGAAAGTTGGTGTTTTAGAAACTTTTTTGAAGGATCGTACTGGCCTTTGATTTGTTTCTTTCAGAGTAAGGAAATAGTGATACTCAGAAGTCAGAAGATTCTAAAATACTTTGGTATTTTTACGAATGTCTAGGAAGGATATTTTCTTAATTGTAGAAGCATAGTAAATTATTATACCGACCTATTAGGTGCTCAAATATTAAAGCTTTGATTATCAAACAAAAAAAAAAAAAAAATCTTTTACTGTTTCCATGAGGGCTAGAAGTTTCATAACACATTTTACTTGCAATAGAAGAAGATTTTAAAATTCTGTATCTTAAAGTTGTTCTTGTAATTGTGTACTTAATATCTACTTTATCCATTTGCAGCCATTGGTGGTGCTACAGCAGATCTTCTGGAGCAAAACGTCCAGGTCTTGAATCAAATTTCTGCAAACATTGCTAGTTTCCAGGTAAACAACTTACGTGTTGTATTCATTTCACATTATTAATTTTTCTTTTCTCATCTATTTTAATGGATGTTACTGTTTATATCGAAACTGTAGCTTAGGAACTGAAAATTAAAGGTTTGGTTCCATATAATAAATTTGTGGTAGCCCATGTATCAGTAATATCAAGAATGATGCATCATGCATGTTACGGTTCCAAAATAGTTTTTGGGATATTAGTTTTCTTCATTTTTCTTACTTGTTTTTTTATAAATTAATCAATTGAGTTGAAATTTTCAAATTTGTTAGTTTTAGATTTTGAATGTGGTCTTGTTATGGGTGTATGGGACAGTGGGTGGTGGAGTTTGTGTTGGTGTTGGTGTTTTAGTGTGAGGGCGTCCCTGAAAATAAGGGATTAGTTTGTAATCATTTCCTATTTAAGAACCTAGAATGCGAAAGCCTGAGGTGTGGATGAATTATTTTGACATAGGTTTTGGTTCCCTCAAATGAACCATCAATGGAGGTCAAGGCTCACTGGAACGAGCCTACATCTCTTCTTTTTTTTATTTTTTTTATTTGAGGAAATGATTAAAAACTAATCCCTTATTTCAGGGACGCCATCACACTAACCACACAACACCACCCACTACCCATGCGCACCCGTAACAAAATCATTCCCTCATTCCCATTCCCTTGATGATATTTGCAATTGGAAATAACTACACAATCTAAAACTAACTAATTTGACTATATTTCAACTCAATAGATTAGTAATAAAAATAACTAATTTAGATATTCTAAATGAAATAAAATAAGATCCTAAACTATGTTGGAACTGCAACAATGCAGTGCTGTGAAACTTAATTGCTTAATAATTTTTATTATATTTTATCTTATTATTGTTCTGTTCTTGTTTTCAGTTTCAAGAAAATATCAATCTATTCTGCCAAACACGGGATAACATCCTCAAGATTATGAACGAGTATGTTATTTGTTCATCTTACACTTCGAATTTATTTTTTACTTTACCAGTGTGTAGTATGTCTTTATTCTATTTTTGTTTCACAAATCAATATTCATTAATATGTGCTCTTTTTATGTGCGGAAGTCAAGGACAGAGAAGTTGGTTTTTGTTCATACTGCTGTCGAGTCTTTTCAACTAGTTTTTACTTCGCCAATGTTATTGCAACTTTCTGTTTCCTTTTTGATTTAAGGTCTCATCAAAGTGTAGAGAAGACTGACTAGACCACTGCATTTTTACTGCTTTTACTTTAAATATTGCAATCATTTTATCATTTTTCGATTTATTTTCTTGTTTGTTCTTCTATTTCCATTCATTTCTCGACATCTCACCATATAACCGTATGGCCAAATGTAACTATAACAATCTGATAACATAGTCATCTATTGCAGCATAAGACTTTACGACCTTTTTGTTTTTTGATAAGATTTGCATCCTGTTTGTTTGATCAGCAATAAAATAACCGTAGATGATTTGCAGTTTATCATGTTTGATGTTAATCTGTTTAGTGGTTTCACTTTTTATGAGGCGAGGTGCTTCATGATTGTTTAGTAAAGGCTCCAGCTTTTCTGTTGTCCCAGGTATTTTTATATAAATAGAAATAAAATTGTGAAATTCTTGGATCTTATGTGGTGCTTTTTGGCGAAGGGTTTGAACCCATAATGTTCTAGTTCAAACCCGTTCTGTTATGGTGTTTATCTCACAAAAATTCAAAAAGGTTTTAAATCAAACCATAAAGTTTTTACCTAAACACAGTTTTTACACGTAGCGACTGGTCGACATCCCTACTAACTGTATTTTTTAGCTCATCTTTTTCACTGTTAGAATTACAAAATAAATATTTTTGGGCCTGTTTTTGTCATCGTGGTTTTTAAAGCTGTCTAGCTTTTGTGTTCAATGATTCATGCTGAAATATCACATCCATATATGTTTTGTTTTGTTTTGTTTTTTTATTTTTATTTTTATTTTTATTTTTATTTTTTTATTTTAAATTTGCTCCTTCTTAACAGACTGCTAGACAAACCGGATGTAATGAAGCAGATGCCCCCTCTTCCAGTGAAACTGAATGAAGACTTAGCTAACACCATCCTTCCCCGAGCGAGCCATCCGATGCAATCATGATCCTGCTCCTCCATCTTCATTTGGTTGGGGTTTCTAATTAGTTCTTAAAGCAGGACCAAAGTCTCTCAATGCAGTTGCAGTCGACATTGGGCGGTATCTCTCAGATTAATTGCAACCTCCGCATTAGGAAATAACTGTCAACAGAGTTGATCCTTTGGTTCCCCAAGTCACAAAATTGTTCGTGACCCAATTGACTCTAGCACACAAATGTCGTCCCTTGTTTTTTTTCCTTTCCTCTTTTGTTACTATGTTTATTGTTTGGTTTCTTTAGCTTGCATAGTGGGCATGACTTAGCTGGATTATGTAGAAAGTGGGAAAGGGGCTTCGTTTTTTTTTTTTTTTTTGGGTTGGTGGCGTGGGGGGCTATTCATGGGAATAATTATGGAATGGACAAGTAGAATAATCGAATAAGTATTCAAGTTAGTTTTGTTCTCTTGGTTCAGGATTGAGCTTTTATTCTAATGTGGATACTAAGCATTATGCAAACCAAATGAATAATTGATAAATAACTAGATAATTTGGGGTGAAATTTTGGTGGTTTCTCTTTTGGTTTATTCTCCATTTTCGTTTGTTCTGCAGGATTGCACGATTCCAAACATACAAATGCCTTACGGGGCGTGGGAAGAAAAAGGGGAATATTTGCTGTATGGGGATTTCATACGACCATTAATCACATTAGAACAATGCCGTCCCACTTAATCGATGTTGACAATTAATCATTGTATCCGGAACATACATGCTGATGCTCACGATTTTGATAGCCAAACCAGTGTTGTATGGGGAATTCATACGACCGTTAATCGTGTTGTTGTATGGGTGTGATTTTTGTGTTGCAGAAATGTGTGTTCTTTTTAGCGACGTTTAGGCACAACATTCAGCAAACGATAGCCGTGTGCTGAAACGTAACTTTTTTCGCGACGTTTTGGCCCCAAAATTTGGGCTCGATTTTTGCGCCATAGAAATGTGTATCCTTTTTTCGTGACATTTAGGCACAACAGGCCGTGCGTGATATTTGTACCGAAATGACAAATTTTTTGGTGATGTTTTGGCGCCAAAAGTCAGGCACGATTTTTACATCATAGAAATATGTACCCTTTTTTGTTTTTGTGACGTTAAGGAACAGCAGCCGTGCACAATATTCGTGTTCCAAAAGGACATTTTTTTCGTGATGTTTTGGTACCAAAAGTAGGGTGTAGTTTCCGCATCATAGAAACATATCTCGTCTATAATATGATGTGAACTGTTTTGAAAATGGAATTTTACATGTTTAAAAGCATGTTTCATGACAAGTTTTAATTTGTATGATAATGCAATACTCTATTATGTTGTTGATTTATAATTTTACGTTGAGATATGTCATGCTACATACTCATATAAATAGTAGGATTAAGATACGAAAAGAAAAGAGTGTCGTATCAACCTCTCAGTTTGAGAGGATTATGTTATTGTTATTGTTATTGTTATTATTATTATTATTGTTATTGATATGATCTCAGTGTGGTTGTGGCTTTGCAAACCAAGGACTCTATTGTCCGATGATCGCGCGCACCCGAAACAAACACTAGGGCCGTAAACAAACACTAGGGCCGTAAAGCAAGAAAAGATATGACATAATGAAAAAGTCAATAATAAGCATGGTTTATGCATAAATTATGAACCAATTACTGATTTAGTGAGAGTTACGTTGCACTTATCAGGCTTTAGCTCAAACCTTTTTATGATCATGTTATAGGTAAAAAAGCTAGGGATTTTACCTGATGGACTGTGCGGGTAGCGGGGTGAGTGGAGAATGGGGATGGATACTATCGCAAGTTAAATTCCGCATTTAAAAAAAGTTTTCAGTTTGTAATAATTAGTATGATATAAATTAAGTTCTGTGGTTACTAATGTTATATATTCGAATAGCTTAATTATACTAATAAAAATTATAAAGTTATTATGTTTTTCTATAAGTGTCTCAAATACACTTATTTGAGGCATTTTATACTATGTAGGTATGAAACTAAAGTTTAGCAAATGACCTCGCTAGGAGGGTCCTCACAGACGTGCCGAATCGCCCGCCATTCTCACAGCCAAACGCTGTCAAAAAGGGTCATGACCTCCCATCTTCGTCACGCCTCCTCTTCGCCCACTGTGTGTTTCTCATCACCACCGCGAGCAATCAACTCTCAAGCCGCAGATCTACAAAACACTAGAAGTCATGTCACTCCAAACCACAGGAACAGCCCGCACTGCCGCCCATCTCCCATCACAACGAGGCAAATCTCTTCCACTTGACCACGGTTGCTAGCGGTTGAACCGATCTCATATCGGATCTCCTCCGTGCGGTTACGGTCACTCGCAAAGGAGATAAACCACAGCTCACGCGCAGTCGCGGTCGGACAAGGGGCGGGGTTGTGATTGGTGGAGGGGGCACCACTGGCATACGTTTTCGGCGACCGACAGATAGAGAGAAAGAGAGAGAGAGAGGAGACAGAGGGTGGAAGACGCCGCGCAAGAAAGAGTAAGGGAGGAGAGAGAGAAAAAGAAGTGAGGCAAAAAGAGGGCAAATTATATTTTTTTCTCACGAACTTTAGGCGGTCACAAAATGCTTCTCGAATTTTGATTTGTAACATTCTTTCTTCTTAAACTTTAAAAAAGTTTACAATTTTTTCCCCTCAATTAATTTTTTGACTAAATTAATAAACAAAACATTCTTTTCAAGTATGAATTACGGATATTAAATATAAAACACTTATAATTAAGTTTAAAGAGTAAGCTTATCTTTTATTTTTTCTCATATCTCTCGTATAGATAACTTCGTAATTTCATATTTAATAAGGGTAACGGGTGTCAAGAGTGCTGTCAATGTGTGCCATTTCATAATTATAGACTTAAAATCCCCTCCTAGTACTTCCAGGGAGTGTTAGATGTATTTTTTTTTTATCAAAACTTTAATTAAGGGGGAAAATTCATTAACTTTTCTAAAATTCAGGGGGAAAGAATGTTATAAATTAAAATTCATAGGGCATTTTGTGATAAAGTCTAAAGTTCAAGGGAAGGAAAAGTGCAATTTATCTAAAAAATTATTATGGTATCTTGGTCCATCATTTTATTTTATTGCATCATCAATTATATTAGCATGGCATTCTTAGGTACTTTCTTGAGGGAAATAGTAACAAATAGCATATTTGAAAGTTACTTACGAAAATTATAACATATTTTTAAAATGAAGATCAATTATAGCATATTTTAATTTTAATTTTTCTTAATTCCAATTCTACGCTTGTCTCCCTTCACGTACTCCATTTCCATTTTCTCTCACTTTTCTCTCTTTTCCTCTTCTCTCTCTTCTGTCTCTGTCTCTGTCTCTTTCTCTCTTCCAATGACTGCAGGTGGACGTCACGCCGACAACGGAGTGATCGTTGCGATCCTCTTGCTCTCTCGTGTTGCTGTTCGATCGTGGGACACCGCACCTGTGAGAGACTGTTGCGCTCTTCGGCAGATCAAGTGACGATATCGGGATCATGAAGCCAACAATGAGAATGTGGAGAGATCGCCTCGATGGATCTCTTTTCTAGTTTTGTTGGTATTTTGTTGCATGTATGGTTGGATTTGTGACAGTTTCCAGCGACGGTGATGCATTCTTCCACACGACGGAGTTGCAATCTCCAGTGATGGGCGATTGCACTGGAGACGGCGAAGGTCGCAAGGTCGCTTTCTCTGTTGGCAGATCGATCGAGCTTTAACGTTTGGCAATGGCGACGGCGGCAGCTATTGCATGGAGAAGTTAAATCTAGGGTTTTGGGTTAGATTTTGGGTAGGGACTGTTATGAAAATTTTAAAATATAGGGGTAACTAGTTAATGTAATTACTTTATAAAATTAAGAAAAATGTCTAATTTTGAAAATATCAAATTTATTTGAAAATACCATATTTTATGTTGATATCCAAAAGATTTGTATTTGGAAATATTGGATTTCATTCGAAAATACATAATTTACCTGAAAATACTGTATTTTAATGAAACATAATTAATTGAAAATATTTTGGAAATACTAGATTTACTTCGAAATATCGTATTTTATCGAAATATTAAAAACAAATTATATGAAAATACCGGATTTTAATGAAATATAATAACTGAAAATATTTTAAAAATATCATATTTACTTGAAAATAACGTATTTTGATGAAATATCAAACAATTTAAAAATATCGGATCTACTTGAAAATACCATATTTTAACGAAATATAATAAATTAGAAATATTTGGAAATACCGTATGTTTTGTAAATATTCAAAAGATTTTGTATTTGAAAATACTAGATTTACTTGGAAATACTAGATTTACCTGAAAATACAATATTATAATTGGAAATATTTTAAAAATACTATATTTAATTATAAATACTATATTTTATTGATAAATTGAAAAGATTTTTATTTAAAAATACCAGATTTACTTGAAAATACCATATTTATTTGAAAATACCGTATTTTAATGAAATATAATAAATTAAAAATATTTTTAAATTACCGTATTTACTTCGAAATACCATATTTTAATGAGACATCTAAAAGATTTTTATTCGAAAATATCAGATTTACTTGAAAATATTGGATTTTATTTTTCATATTAAAATACTAGTAAATAACGGATGTCCTAAGAAATATTTAATTTACACAAAAAATAACAATAAAATTGTTTTCCTAATTTGGTAAACATTTTATTTAGCAAATATTATTTGTATTTACCAAATGTTATGTAGATTTATAAAATTACAAATTAGCCCCACAAATTAGAAAACCTAACCCCCAAATTAGGGGTGGGGGGGGGGGGAACCAAATCAATTTCACCTTAGATCTCACTGAAGACGACCAGAGATTAGCACCGAACTTGTTGTCGTTATGCCAGACTTGTCGTCGTCATCGGAAGAAGGTGACATCGTTGCGTTGGAGATCACATCTTTGTGTGTTCCGGAGAGAGACCAATGTCGGAACAAGTTCGCCATCAGCAGTGAGAGTGCCTCCCAAGCCTGGATTTTACTAGGATCTAGGAATTTCTCATGGAGATCCCAAAGATTCCTCTCCGAGACAACAAATCCTAGAGGTTTGCTAGGAGCTCACCATGATTCTGATGGCAACGTTGACTGGTCGACGTTGGCATCCAAGCTGATGATGCTGAGGCCCACGATCGTGATAGTCCTGCTTCTCGGAGGTTGCGACGACGATGCTAGCGACTCTTCTTGGCACAACTATGAATCCGGCGAGGCTCTGAGGTCTAGTGAGCATGGAGTTGATGACTGGGTGTGTGACGGAAGATGAGGGCAGTTTTGGCATTTTACTGTAACTAAATCCAAACATGCTGTAATTTGCACTACTTGAAAATTTATGCTATACTCTTTTATCTCATATGTAAATATACTATTTCCCTCTTTCTTTCAAAAAAATTATGACAAAATTCAGTCCACTTCTCATTCTTATATGGCATGTGGCATTCGAATAAATACAAACAGCCATTGGACTTGAGTCGAAATTGGGCAAAAATCAAAAGCCCATCCTACTGATCAGGAGCCGAATGTGAAGCAAACATGGCATAATTAACAGGGGAAAGCACTTGAGTGATACAAAATTAAAGACCATTGCACTAATATGATACAAATAAGTTAAATTAAAGTTAGTTAAAATTTGTATCATGTTGATCAAGAATGAGGAATTTGTATCATGTTAGTCAACGATGAAAAAAAAATGTGATTTTTTAAGTAATATTCTCTAATTTAATGCCTTAAAAAAAACGCGGCTGGATGGATTCACTGTGGGAGAAAATAAAGAAAAAGAGGGGAAATATAGGAAGAAGGACGAGGGGAAAAATAGGAAGAAGGATGAGGGGAAAAATGAAAACGAGTTCCTCTCTATGGCTATTTTTAAGTATTCTCTTGCTTTGAATTCCATCAAGTCTTTGAGAATTTAATGAAGTAGTTTTCTTTTTATTTGATTAATTCCCTTTATGTGTTCTTTAATGTTTATGGTTCTTAAACTTGATTTTGCTAACTTGATAAAATGCTGAGACAATGACAACGACAAGAAGGGACGGTGATGAAACGACAGTGAGGCTCGAGGGATTCTAGTCTCTGATGGCGAGGGTTGTGATATTAAAAAGGTAGTTTTTGTTTTTTGTTTTTTGTTTTTTTTGTTTTTAGATTGTGTGCTTTATATGTTTTTATATGTATGAAAACAATATATATATATATATATATATATATGAAATTATGGAAAGAAGAACAATATATCAAGAAGATAACAAGATATCAAACCAGAAAAGGAGGTACCGATTGCAGCAAAATACTTTTCTTGATTAATTTATTTCTGGTCATCACAAACAATAGTTTGCTTGTGACGGGGTCATTCTTTTCTTTTCTAAGTTTGCTTGTGAAGAAAATAATGACCTCCGTCACCATCAAAAGCAAAAGTTAATTTACTTGTGACGGTGATCATTCTTTTCTTTTCTAAATTTGTTTGTGACGAACATATATGAATTACTCAAGAAAAGTATTTTGCTACAGAAAGAACCTCTTTTCCCAGCTTGATATCTTTCTCTTCTTTCTAAATATATATATATATATATTATGTAGTTAAAAAAATATAAAGCAGACAATCTAAAAAAAACTACCGTTCGGATATCACAACCCTCGCCACCAGAGTACAGAAATCCTACCTCTCCCTCGACCCTCGCCCTTGTTTCGTCATCATCTCTCCTTATTGGTGAAATTATCTCGCCGTTTTATCAGGTTAGCAAAATCTTATAATATCTCCCGATATTCCTATATTATTTCTATGTGAGAAAGAGCTTTAGAAAGGCCAGTGTTTTGATGTTCGACTTTCTCATTGCTGTGCAAATTTAATTAAAATTTAATTACACTAATGAGCGCACACAATTAGAATATAGATTTAAGAATAACGAGGTCGAACCCATAAGGACTGCTAAAATTAGGAATAATTAATCTAATCTAAGAAAATTAAAGCAAGATAATAGTAAAGAGAAACTTGTTTTATTTTTTCTCCTTCTCTTTCTTCTTCTTTTCTCCCCCCGTTCCCTCCCTTTTTTTCTTCTTTTCTTTTCACCAGCCGTACGTGAGTCCAGCCAACAGCCATTTTTTGTTTTTAATGCTTTCATTTTTGCTGCAGTATGCATTAATATATTATGAAGATCACTGATTTTCAAGTTTTGATCTTTATAGATTATGCCATCCTTTTCAAACAGAAAAGAAATCGCGATAGGGCCTTTTTAATAATCAAAATTACTTAGAAGGACAAGTGAATTTTTTTGGAATTTTATTTACTTATTTATTTTTAGGGTTCAAGCTTTTATTGAAGAGAATTAACTTCTTATTATTGGATATAAACTCAAGCGCGTTTAGTGTATGCGAAAAGAATGTTCATAATTCAATTATTTCTTCTCTCTAGCTCTATATTGTAGGTTGAAAGTGATCTATATTTTAGCTCTATATCAGAGTTCTGTTGGCAAAATGACATTCAATGATGATGAGCAGATAGTTGAACCCCAAAATGTCTCAGGTACATACATACATACATACATATATATATATATATGCACACATATTTTTCAGAATTAATCATTTTTATGAGCACTAAAAAAGTGATTCTAAGGCTTCTTATTATCTAGTTAAAAATCATCCTTAAACTTCTATCTTCTTTTATATTTATACATATATATATATATATATATGTATATATATGTATATGTTATCAGGGGAGAAACCTAAAGCATACAAACCGGGAAAAACACTGTTGAAAGTCATCCACAAGTCGGAGGCACCACTTGAAGAAACAGAATTGAAGGTGTTGCTGGAGCTTACGGGGTCAGGAGACAACGAAGACAGATCCCCACTGGATCTTGTGGCGGTCTTAGATGTCAGCGGAAGCATGAATGAGCTAGAAAAGTTAGGAAAGTTGAAAATAGCGATGCAATTCCTCGTCCTGAAACTTGGCCCGGTTGATCGTTTGTCGGTTGTCATATTCTCTAATGGCTCCACAAGGTTGTTCCCATTGCGTCAGATAACTGACAAATCTCGGGAAGATATGATAAAGCAGGTCAATGATTTAGTTGCTGACGGTGCAACAAACATTGCCGCTGGCCTTCAAATGGGCGTAGAAGTGCTCAATGACCGCTGTCTTAAAGACAGTCGTGTGGGTGCCATCATGCTTATGTCTGACGGTGACCAAAACATCGGCGATGCTTGCCAGGTTCAGGTTGGCAACTTTGCAGTGCACACATTCGGTTTTGGCAAAGACATGAAATCAGATGTATGTGCGTTACATTGAAATAATCTTTGAATTATTTTTTACATATATTACAAAAGTTGTAGGACGGATCCAAGAATTGAACTTAACAAGGCATACACAAGAACAAAATTTATAAACTAAAATTATTGAAAAAAAAAAAATCCATAATAACATATTATCATTGTCCTCAACAGGTTATATGCTTTAAATGGTAATCTTATAATCCATATAGTATCACTCTTATCATATACAACTAAGTTGTTCATTTATCTACTGATTTCTTTCTTCTTTTTTTGTTTTTTGTTTTTACAAAATTACTAGCATAAAATAGTTTGTCCCTCGAACTTTGTTACGTATATTTCAAAACAATATCTTGAGTATAAAAAATAAAATATAAATCTTGATGTTAAAACTAATCTCCTAAAATTATAAAGTTCATAAATCTCTATGATATTATCTATAATCATAAAATTACACATACCTTAATATTTTAATTCTCGATCGAAGCTAGCTAATAAATCTTGGGAGCAACCAAACTTTTGACATAGAATACTTTTTTATAAAGAAAAACTAGAGAATGAAAGGACAAGGAATAAGATGAATATAGAAAGGAAAAACAAAATGGTACGTAGTAGAAACTGGAAACTGAAAACTAAAATTAAAAAAATTCAGACCCAAATTAGAAAAGTTGAAACAGTGGGAGCACAAGTGTGGCTTACCCTCAAAACTACATGTTCATTTTTTAGTTTTTTCATTTTTTCAGTTGGGGCACGTGCTCCAACTGGTCATGTCTGACGTTCGTCGTCGTTAATTTTAATTACTGATTAATTCTTGTATACTAATTTGTTAGTTCGATTTATATATATACAGGTAATGAACGACATTGCAAATAAGAGCAAAGGAGGAACGTTCTCAGTTATTGGAGAATCAACTGACTTGAGCAAAGCATTTGCCCAGTGTTTGGGTGGGCTTCTAACTGTATTAGTTCAAGACCTAAATCTGACCATCACACAAGTCGACAATCAATCGAAGATCAACAAAGTGTCTGCCGGAAACTATCCAAAAACTGAGACCGACCGCTCCGTAACTATTCTGTTTGATGAACTTTACAACAATGAGGTACGCAGGGTCCTGGTGGACCTTCTTCTCCCCAAAGTTGATAGCAAGAAAAGACAGCAGGTACTCCAAGTCCAATACACGTATAGGTGGGTGGTATTAAATTTTAATTACATTAATTACAATTATATATATATATATATAATTGCGCGTGCTTATAAATTAGTATATATATATATATATGCATATACGTAAACATTTTGGTCATTTTGATTTGACGAATTGATATATATATATATATATATATATACACTAATTTATAAGCACGCGCAATTATGTTTTTTTTTTTTAGTAAAAAGGATCTTTAAGTAAAGATGTATTTGAGGGGAAAAAAAATCATTTTGATGTAAATAAATTATTAATAAAAAAGTCCTTCGTTAAGATATAGTTAAAAAAATAAAATTAAAAGAAAATAAAGAAATTATAATGAGAAAGTAGAAGGAAAAAGTGACGATATATTAAAAAAATAATTATTTAAAGAGGGGTAAACAGAAAGGAGAAAATGTAAGGTTTTAGACAAAAGAACAAAAATGAAAAAAAAAAAAAAAAAAAAACCCATAAAATGATCAAAATAAATGGACAAAATGTCTGAATAACTAACAATATAGAAAGTTAACTAAAATATATGAGAAAGAAAATAGTGTTTAAATAAAGATACATTTGTCCAAAGAAATTTATTAGGACATTTAAAAAAATTTTGACCGGGGAGAATAAATGAAGAAAATTATTTTATAATAAAAATATTTTGTTATACAGATTTAAAATTAAAAATACATATATGAGATTTAAAAAAAAAAAAAAAAGTGCAGAAAACAATAAAACACAAACCCACAAAAAAAAAAAAAAAAATAAAAATAAAAAAAAAAAAATAAAAGAAAGAAAGAAAAAACAACCAAAACGAGCGTTTTGGTTGAAAGTTGGTGAACAGTAAGTTAGATTGACACTGCTTATATATTGTTAGATGTATGTATAAATAAAAAAAAAAAAAAAAAATATATATATATATATATATATTAAATCGTTTCCATGCAGTGCTGGTAAGGAGAAACGACCTATGAAATCCCCTCTCATAACCGTTGTCGTAACCCGCACTGGGAAAGTCATGGACAAAGAGAAGCCAAATTTGATTCTTGAGGAGAACCGTCTCAAAACTGTAGATAGTGTAAGAGAAGCAAGACTCGTGGCTGACAACGAGAAAGCTGGGAATAAGGTGGGTGAAGCCATGAACTCGCTTAAGGGTGTTAACGTAGATGATCCAAGCCAGTTAATTAAGACGTTGATATATGAGCTGCAACATATCTCGG
This sequence comes from Ficus carica, assembly GCA_009761775.1. Classification (NCBI taxonomy): domain Eukaryota; kingdom Viridiplantae; phylum Streptophyta; class Magnoliopsida; order Rosales; family Moraceae; genus Ficus; species Ficus carica. The sequence continues at coordinate 12,233,339 of CM019746.1, forward strand.
ACTACACAAGAACAGAAAACGACTACAAACAAAAAGGGATTCCTTATACAATGTCTTTCGAGACTTCTCATGAGCGCCAGCGTTATGCTACAAGAGGTGATGATATGGAGAAGGTGCGAACATTTGCCACTCCGCGTATGGACACATACCTTGAACAATTCAACAAATTTGAAAAGGATCCCACCAAGCCACCGCCATCAGTGGAGGACGATGTGAAGCAAGAACACTTTGACGATGTGGAACGAGAACGTGTTGACGATCCCCACACTCCTTGTTGTACTATGATAGTATGGTGCATTATAATGTAATACTTTATATGATTTGTTCGTGTTTCATTTCATGTTCCTTAATTAATGATTTTATGGGTAATCTTTTATGTATGCAAACTTGTTTCTTTGATTTCATTTATTAATCTTCAAGTTTAATTTTGTCAAATTCACTTTCTAACCACTAAAATTCGCTTTCTTAGAGAGGATCTTTTGGGCTACTTGCTGTCTTCATTCATGTCTTTTAGATCTTAAATTAGTTTCGGTCTCTATCATTCCAAAGCCAAGATTACATATAACTATTTAAACAAAGCTCATGAAATGACATTTTGAATGTCAAACTTTACTCCAAGTTAATAGATCAACCATCAAACTTCCTTTCTCAAACATTTTTAGAGACTACAATACATTAGACTCTCTAGAATCATACCATACCAAAGTCATTCCATGCCAAACCATAATTTCATGCGTTAAGTCCATAAAGTTTGTAATATTTTTTTAGAAACATAAACTTTTCTTTTTAACAAGTTTCATGTATCTTTCTATTACTACAAAACCCTAACATAACCATGCACAAGATCATCATCATTACTATAAAGGTACTAATTTTAAACTATTTTCCAAAATCTCAAAGAACCACACAATCAATAATCCATTGTCAAGCTTATCAACACCAAAAATTGAAAACCCCAAAATCAGCTTTGAACACTAGTAAAAATTGTGGATTTAACGACGGTTATTAACCTTCGTCTAAAGTTTACACGAAGGTTTTTAACCGTCGTCTGAAGTTTACACGACGGTTAGACAACCGTCGTGTAATCCACCGTCATTTAATGTTCTTGAGATATCAGGACGATTAATAAACCGTCATAGTATCTCAATATTCCACGACGGTTCACACCGTCATCGAATAAAGAACTAAAGGGAGCAAGCTTTGCTAAACTGAGAACTTTACACGACGGTTTTGGTGCAAAAACCGTCATGTAAAGTCCGACATGAATTAAAAAAAAAAATTGGCATTTTTTGGTGATTTCCCATGGGTGGTCTAACCTGTGTGTTATCCAATACACTGCCCAAGATAGGATTGACAAAATATTAGCTACATTGTATCAAAGTTAAAATACCATCCATTACATTACAAGTCTTAATTAATGAATTGCATTACATATTTAGCCCATTCTCCCATAATCAAATCCATATCATCAGAAATAAAAAATTCTTTTCTTTCAAGTATGTCAATTCCATTCAATATTATGTCCCTCATAAACCCGAAAACAAAATAACCACATTCAACACTTCCCTCTTGGTATGGACAAGGATTGTCCGAGATTTTCATTTTATAGTCTTGTCTCTTTCTAATCCCTTCTCCGGTTATAAGCTTCCAATCCATTAGGGGCTTAGCAAGTTTGCAAAATTCAAAATAATTAAGATGTGTATAATTAAGATTAAATTAAAATTTAACATATGAAAATTGACTTACATATTCATTAGATTTATAAAATCATCCTGTTTCTTCTCTCGAAGATGATCAAAATGTGGGACTTGGTCCTCCCATGGGTCAATAACTCCCAAAACCCAATGTCTCCCTCTGTTATGTGGCACAAGATAAAGTCATCCTTTTGGTGCGTCACGCAAAAAGGCGACAAGAGCATCAGCTCGCTCACTCAAGCTAGCATCTGGAGTATCTATTCTAACCGGTGGGATCAAGGTTGGAGACACAGACACAAACTTCTCAGCTCGTCCATTAATGGCACATAGTTCCTCCAAATATCTGCATAATAATATCAAAATCGTTACTCTAGACGATATATAGAAGATTTTCCAGATAAAAAAATAAAATTTAGAGATAGAATGACATACTTGAGGTATACTAATATACAATTCGCACTGATTTCTTGAAAATTAATGAACTCATAAATATCATCAAAGTTCAGAAATACAGGCACGCTAGTACCACTGATCGTGTATGGTATTGAGACCTCTATCTGATTACCTTCACGCATGGAACTATGTGCATAATAAGCCAAATGCCTCATCTCCATGTTCATTTTATTAAAGTCGAACAAAGGTCTTTGTTGTTTCGCATCTTGTTGTACCTCAGTTCAAGAGTTGATCGGTTTTTTTCCTAGCTTTTTTGGGTGTTTGTTTCCCTCAGCTGCTTGGTCAGGAACGTGACTAGGCCCTCGACTCGCCTTGTTCATACTCGTGTCGAGCTCAATTAATGTTTTAGGCCAAGCTACAAACTCATTAACAGCCTCCTCCACAGTTATTGTCTCATACGTCAGAACAGGTAGTCCTGCTTTTTTTAATTTTGGCACATTGATTGACACTCGCACGTTCCCTTCACCCAGTGGAAGCCCATGGACTGTATCGGTGGGAATACTTTCCATCCATGCTCTTCCAAACGCAACAAGCGACTGTCCACCATGAAGCTCATCGACAATATAGAGCTTACAATCCTGACTATCGACCGGCATGGTTGGCGGATCAAACACTCCAGGTTGTTTTTCTTGGAGAGAGAATCTAGCCTTAAAGCTATTGTGTTGGTCAACGGTTGGCACATTCTCTTGGTAAAACGACGGCTCCACATGTTTCTTCACACATAGACCACGCACCAACGCCTTTAATTTTTCTATTTCATGTCTCATTGACAGTACTTCAATATCTCTATTTAAACTTCGATTTAGGTTGAAGTACTGAGATTGCTTTACGAACTTTGATTGCCCATAGATACGTCCTGGGTGTTCGGGTTTGGATAATGCTTGGGTCAATACATCAGTAGTGCCAACTGATTCGAAAATTCCTAGGCTCTCCTATGTGTTGTATTGCATCTACAAGAGAATTAAAAGCACATTATAAATAAAAGTGTTATAAGTGGCTCTAGTGATGAAGAATTTATTATTAATTAATAAACTTACTATCAACTCGCCAACTTTTCGACATGATGGATCCTTCAACTCTCCATCTTTTCCTGTCCGTGATTCTAGCCACAACCCATCTCTTTTTTTCCCATTTCCCAGTCTCCTTAAATTGTAATTTATCATCGTTAGTATACATGAATAATTAAAAAAAAAAATTTACTATGATTTATTAGAAACAAAATTTAATGACTTACCAATTTTTAGTCAAGCTTTCTATATCCATCTCGGCCTCCTATTGATGTGTATTCGTTATTGGTCCTTATTTCGCTTCCACGATCCGAAAGTTGTTGGAATTATGAGGATGTTTTATACAAACGAATTTCAACCAATCATCTTCTTCTATATTGGGGTAGTTGTTAATAACTTTTTGAGGCCGTGTCCACACACTATCTTTTATTAAAAAGTCCTCGACAAAAGTCTTATAAAGATCATGTCAAAAATTCCTTGCAACTTCACTGCATGATTTTTAACAAGCACTCCAAAACCAGTCATCCACGGTGAAAGAAGTAATAGTTTATTTCCAAATTAATTCTTTCAATCCATCTAAATCACGGGATCTCCAATCTTGTATCCATATTGGAATGTGCTCTTGAGCGAGCACACCAATCCAGCTCATCAATTCATCACCGTAATTCCCTTCCAGTTATCCTTTCTCGTCAAAGGTGACTTCAATTGGTTCACCTCTTTTTCCTTGCCATATGAACTCATTTCATTAAAGTTTCCCTTCGTTTGCCATCGGCATTGGGATTAAATGGGTTTTTTATTCGTGCTTTTCCCTTTTTGTATTTTTCAACTTTATTTTGTGTCATTTTTTATTCCAACACTCACCTATATTTATTGTAACACAAATACAAAAAACAAGTATGGCGGACCAATTTAATCAAATCAAATTCACATTTACCACCAAGAACATTTAAAAAACCAAGCACACTACACTACAAACTTAAAATGCCAAAAAATTGCACAAAAATCATCTACAAATTTCACCAATAAAAAAACTGCGCACACTACGCTAGAAACTAATTCCATATGATTATCCAAATTCCATTTTGACATTTCATCAAGCATGTGGTGGGCGGGAAAAAAATTCGTAGCATATTGTATTCAAAGATCTTAAAATGCCAAAAATTTACACAAAAGATTCGTCTACAAATTTCACAAATAAAAAAACCGAGCACATTACACTAGAAACTAATTCCATATGATTATCCAAAACAAAATTCTATTTTGACATTTCATCAAGCATATGGTGGGTGGGAAAAAAAATTCGTAACATATTGTATTCAAAGATCTTAAAATGCCAAAAAATGGTACAAAAGAATTGTCTACAAATTTTACCAATAAAAAAACTGCGCACACTACACTAGAAACTAATTTCATAAGATTATCCAAAACAAAATTTCATTTTGACATTTCATCGAGCATGTGGTTTGCGGGAAAAAAAATTCGTAGCATATTGTATTCAAAGATCTTGAAATACCAAAAAATTGCACAAAAGATTCGTCTACAAATTTCACCAATTAAAAAACCGAGCACATTACACTAGAAATTAATTCAATATGATTATCCAAAACAAAATTCCATTTTGACATTTCATCGAGCAAGTGGTGGGCGGAAAAAAATGCGTAGAATATTATGTGTTCGTAGACCGTAAAATGCCAAAAAATTGCACAAAAGAATGTCTACAAAGAGAAACAATTAAAAAACTGAGCACATTAAATACACAAATTACGCTCCAAGCAAGTTATCAAAGAATTTTGTGTTCGTATTTTTGTTAGAAAACAAGAAATTGAGCAATATGAAAGTCACCTTGCCTTTCTTTGATGCAAAATAGTCATGGCCTTGATGGGAACACCGGGAGAAAGTTGAGGTGGTGACGACGGTGATGGAAAACGGAGAGAGAGGTGAGGGCAGCGTTGAGGGCGACGGGAGAATCAACGAGAGAAAGGAAGGCGGCGGTGGCGTCATAGGGAAAATAAGAGAGAAGGGAAGGCGGCGGCGTTGTCGGCGGGCGGGCGAAGGAGATAGTGGGTAGGATATATCTTTGAGTAGTCGAGAGGGTTGAAGATGAATATGATGAAAAAGGATGAGTGAAGTGGATTTAAGTTAAGGGTTTATGTGCAAATTTTAATACACAAAATTTCATTTCAATTTCGGAAGATTACACAATGGTTCCGGTCAAAATTGTCATGTAATCCTCGGATTACATGACGGTTTTGACCAGAAACCGTCGTGTAAACCTAAAGATTACATGACATTACACGGCGGTTTCGGCCAGAAACCATCATGTAATCTTAATACACTTTTTCCATCTCCTTTTTTTTTTTTGTCATCCCACGGCCTAATACCCCGTGTGTTATTTAAACAGTGACCCAAACGGCCATAGTATTGATCTATGTTCAACATTAATGTTCTTAATAGATCAAGCAACATAACAAAATAAATCTAATACATCTTGAATTAAAATAAAATACTAATGATGTACAAATGACAAAATGTTAAAGTTTTACTCTTTTTTTTCTTTGCTTCCTCAACATGTATCCATTCAATATCGAGTCGAAGCAAGTAAGAAACATCATCATCAAAATCATCAATCTCCTCAACCGTTAGTAATCCCTTTGTGAATGATGGAATTTTGGTGCAATCTTCATCATCTTTTTGACCATCACGAATCATTCTTTGCTTCATCGACACAATTAAGGACAGCTCTAAATTGTTAGAATCTATTGTATAAAATACTTGGATTGCTTGTGATGCCATAATAAACGGATCATTTTTGTATCCCAATCGTCTAAAGTCCACCACTGTGATGCCATCACTGTCAATCCTGACATAATTATTGTCGGCCCACTTGCACTTAAAGAGTGCTACTTGCAATCCATAGTAATCAGTTTCCAAATGTCTTCAATGAAACTGAAGTAGTTCATGGTTCTATATACTGGATTCTTGTCATTTGCGGATGAAATATGCATAGCCTCAACACGAATACTCACATTACTATTTTGAACGGGATGTTTCTCATCTCTTTCACGAGTGTAGAATGTATAATCATTGACAAAGTATGATGTATACCGTGTAACTATCGTCGACGGTCCTTTACACAAGTTCATTAAGTCTTGCGAAATGCCGGCCTTCTGAAGGACATGTCTTCGTATCTACAGACGAAATGTCCGATTGTGTTCATCTTGCAACCACTTTTCATATATTCCTCTTCTTGGATTTGCATCTCGTAATTCCTATAGGTGAACCTCAATAAAAAGCTCCACTTCAACCCTATGATGTAAAGTATAGAGACAAGCTTGCCCCCATTCACCTCGATTTACTGAAGAAGGAATGCCGACGGACAGTTCTTTCGAGTCAATGTTTGTAGTCTTTGACAACCCAATCGCTTCTGCGTTGGACAAATACTTGGAGTAAAATTCGACCGATTCTTCCACTATGTAGCTTTCTACTATACATCCTTTCTGTAATGACCCGCCTAGTAGAGGCCGTTATCATACATACATACTTATCGAACATTCTTACTTAGCGTAACAACATAAATTTTTTTTTATACGGCACGATTAACACACGAATACATACGTAGAAAAATAACATCTACTAAATAAAGTTGTTTGGGCGTAAAGAATAATCATAAGATAACATATAAAAGAACAAAACGCGTAGCGGCATAATTTCCCACATTTCACAGTTCACCAGGCCACGCTCCTCCATCTTGTATCAACAGTTGCTGACAGGATGTTTACCTACAGCATAGACGTAAGACAATGAGCTTTCACTCAACAAGTACAACTACTATATACCGCGACACCACATAAATATAACATACATATCACATCATACAGACTATACATAGCATAACTTAACCATAACATAACATAGCTTAATCATGCATGAGCCATTTATCCTTCATTATGCTTTCTTATTTCTTGATAACATCTTTCTTAACTTATCTTAACTTATCTTACTTATCTTACTTATGGGCCCCATAACATAAGTGTCCGTACCGGGCGCGCAACTATGGAGTGGTTGGGGCGGCCAGTCCATTTCCAACTCAAACCATAGTCCAACCCGACCTAACGCGGGTCGGTACGACACAGGCAAGCTTGCTTGCCATCATAACTTTTATTGTCTCATACTTGATCTTATTCTTATTAATTGGTGAACATGCTTCGTGATGTCTCACACAATTAAATCATAATCGTGTCGTAACCAGATCATCATCTTAACATGACTTATATCATAGCATACTTTATAGCATCTATCATAACATATCTTTATAGCATACATTCAGAACATTTCATAACACATAGCATATTTCATAACATTTCGTAACACATAACATATTTCATATAACATTTATCAAACATATTTAGGCAAGTATAAACAACAAAGCCTATGCTGTAGGCGGAGTTGTACTTACCTTATTTGCGTTTGCTGTGTCCGATATCGATCTTGATCCCGTCAGGACACTATCGCGTTCTATCTTCTGTTATCATATAAAAGTAAGGGTTAGAAATGTTGGTGATATAACCAACATCTTATATAACTTTAGTTATATGCTGCTTACTTAATCTCATATTATTTTACTTGGTTACATTAAGTAACCCTAGAGTTTAAGCTTAACCCTAATCGGATTATTTTAATTTTGGCTTAAAAACCCATTTTTAGAAAAAACTTATATTTTCTGTAAAAAAAATCATTTGTTCAACTTTGAAAATTTGAAATCATAGAGTAGGATTTGTAAAACTTATTGAATATTGGAAATTGCCTTTGGAACAGTTTCGCATTGTCAATTTATCAGTGTATGTGCATAATTGCCCTTTTTCTGCACTGTTTCCAGAAATCCTGTACAGGAATTCCCTATTTCCTGTACAGTTTTTGAAAACTAATTAAATTTAAAAATCAAAGTCGAATTTGAAAATATTTTCTTCACAAAAGTTTTAGACCTCGAAAAACCCTACAAATTTCGTGTTTTCCTGAAAATAAAATTCGGACTCTATCCTACTCATATCCCCTGTTGAACTTACCTGACCGTGCATGAATCCTGGGCACGGTCGGCTCGGATTTTCGTAAAAACCAAGGCCATTGGAGCCTTATTTTACAAAACTATCTACGCTGCATCCTAGGAAAAACTCTTTTCTACAACTTTCATGTTTTACAATTTTCCTAATTCGGCCTCTAAGGGTCTCAAAATCGGGTTTCCAGAAAACTAGTCAGTTTCCATCCGAATTGGCAGTTTCTTGGTTTAAATTGATTTTACGTCCTAATCGTACACCCTACCTCAATCGGCAGCAGCCGAGAGCTTAGAGTCAATCATGCAGCGTATTTCTAATGTCAAGTTTTGTCATCCAACAAAAATAAAGACAGAAATCATTAAGCATAGAAACCCTAAACATACCACCACATACATGCAAACATTATGAACCACTAACCATAAACCCTAATCAATCAAGCACAAGTCCTAAAATTCTAAACTAGGGCAAAAACTTAAATTGAGCTTATGCTCATTACAAACCCACTTGAAATACATTTAAATTTCTCAATTGAAATTTAAATTGAAGAGCTTAGGGTTAAGAAATTATACCTAGCTCCACCCAAGGTTTGGCTTGCTAGACCAAGGCTTTTTCTCCCTTTCCTTGACTTCTCCAACAACCGGCCACCACCTTGATTGATGGGTTCCAAAGCTTTTCGACCTCCTAGCTTTGCTCCACACCAAAACCGGCCTCTTGAACCTTGCTTCACTCACTTTTTCCTCACTTTTCTTCTTCCCTTTTTCCTTCCCCCATAACCGGCCCTTTGGCCACCAATGGGTACCAAAAATTTTTGAGCACTTAGTTGATATTCCAATCAAAGTCCGGCCACTCTAATCCCTAAATCCCTTGAGTTTTAATTTTTCTTTCTTGCTCTCTCTTGGGTTCGGATTTTTGAGGCAAAACTTGGGCATAGTTTAGCTAAGGTTTCTAATTTTTTTGAATAATGGCTCACCTATTTATAGGTGATGGGAAACTCTTCAAATTTGCCAAAAAGTCCTCAAAATTTTCATTATTTGCCCATGAGGGGTCTTAGGTGGCCGGCCATGCTTGGTCTAGAAGGCTCCAAAATTTCTTTCAATCCCTTGTTTAATTCATTAATGATGTCATAAATCAAAAGCTAGATGATGTAAGCCTCTTAGGGCTTGTTTGCTCCTTTTTCTTATTATACAGTCTATTTTTAAGCTAACACAGATATCTTTAATACTGGGCTCACTAATGCACAATATTATTATACTGAACTACAGTCCAAAATTCATCTGTGTAAAACTGAACTGTATAAAATTTTTTTTATAACTTGAAGCCATTTGGCCTTTGATATCCTAATTAATGTGCTTGATTTTTCAATGGTGGTTTTGGATCTTAATCATACTATTCTATCCGTAAAAACGGTTTTTCCACAGTATAATTTCTATACTGTTAGTTACATTACCATACCGTCATCTCTTTGACTTTTCCGGTCAACCATTGACTTTCTTGTCAAGATTTGACTTTCTTAGTCAATAGTTGACTTTTGGTCAACCGTCGACTTTCTTGGTCAAACTTTGACCTACATAAAATCATAACAATTTTTACTCCTTTTTACTTAAAAGGTCATATGCTTAACTAAGCAACCATTTTTGAGTCTCATAAGATCATAAGAGCTCACAATTGATAAAAACCCTTAACTGGGCCTTTTCATAAATACCTTCATGGTACAGTTTGAATTTCTGTATAAGAGATCGTAATGTTGAAAAACTAGGTATTACACTTTCGGCCTATTTCGGTTCTTGACATAACCCTTCAAAACCTTCATATACGTTTCAAAAGGATACATCCATCTCAAGTACACCGATCCACATAGCTTAACTTCTTGTACTAAGTGCACCATTAGATGAATCATTATGTCAAAGAAGGATGGTGGAAAATACTTCGCAAGTAAGCATAATGTCTTAACCAACTCTGATTGTAGCGAATCTAGTATAAATGGATTAATTACCTTGGAGCATATATCAAATTGAAAAATGAGCACAACTTGGTAATTGCGAATCTCACATCCTTCGTTAAAACTCCTCGCAAGGCAAGCGGTAATAATTGTTGCATCAAAATATGACAATCATGTGTTTTCATTCCTATCAGCCTCAAATTCTTCGTAGGCACCAACCTTTTGAAGTTAGAAGAATACTCGTTGGGCACTTTTATAGAAGCGAGCCACTTATAAAGCTTTTTTTTTTTTTTTTTTTTTTTTTGTCTTGATAATGTGTACTTTGCCGGAGGTAAGTAAGTGGCATTCCCTCTTTTCGTAGGGAGCAAGTTAAGTCTAATATTCAAATCCTTAAGATCCAAGCGTACCTTTTCACAATCTTTGGTCTTATTAGAAATGCCAAGCAACGTGCCCACTATTGATTCACAAACATTTTTCTCAATATGCATAACATCCAAGTAATGTCGAACGAAAAATGACCTCCAATATGGAAGTTCGTAGAAGATTGACCCATTTTTCCAAGGTCCAACCACCATATCCTTGTTACTCCGTTTTCTTTTCCCGAGCACTACTTTCAAATCTTTAACCATCTCAAAAATGTCTTTGCCTGTCAAAACCCGGGGAGGTATTCTGTAACGACCCGCCTAGCACAGGCCGTTACCATACATACATTCATACGTACTTAACATGCATCACAATATGTACTTACTTACTTAGCGAAAATAGCGGAATTTTTTTTTTAATACGGAGTAAACGTGTGTATAAATGATAATTAAATAAAGACGTTCGAACACCAAAATAATATACATAGAAGGACAAAACGCGTAGCGGCTATTATTCCCACATTTCACAGCTCGCCCTGCCATTGTAATAACCAACCTTTTTACAAATTTATGATTTCTTTTTTTTAGGAATCAAAAGTTTGTATTATGTATGTTAATATGAAATGCTTGATCTGATTTATCAAAATTATGATTTATGTACGATTTTATTCTGGTCAAAGTTTGATCAGAATAATTTAAGATACGTTTGAGTCAATATTGCAGTTTTTAAAACAGTATAAAATTATACTGTGAAAAATTATTATTACGGATAGCGAAGCCAAATAAGGTATGGGATTATTGTAGAAAAATCAAGCACAATATTTAGAGTAATAAGAACCAAGTAGTTTTTTGTTCTAAGAGAAATTTTTACGCAGTTCGGTTAAGTGTAAATAAATTCTGGACTGCAGTCCAGTAAAACAGTACTACTATTAGTGAAAACAGTATTTGTAAAATCCTTATTAGTATGATTATGGACTGCATTAGGGGAGGAAAGCCAAATGAAACCTTGTTAAGGGACACCTAACCTTGTAATGATTAATTAGAAAGTATTAGCATTGTTAACTTGGATCTAATTTGGCCAACAAGCCTTGCTATGTGGCCGGCCACCTCTTGGCTCTAGGGGGGGGGGGGGGGGGGCACATATGTTTGCTACTTGAGGTCTTAAATGCTTCTTAACCAATAAGGATAATTCTAGGAAAAAAAAAAATTTAAATTTTGGCCTTTTATTGTGTGGTAAATTTTGGTTTTGAGTCATTAGGACACATCACTCCTTAGTTCACCTTCTTGCTCTCTTCTCTTCCAAGAAAACCGACCATCAAGAGTGAGAAAAAAAGTGGAGTGGTCAGATTTTTTTTGAGTGAAAATCAAGGAGAAAAAAATTGAAAACCAAGCTTGAATCCACTTCTAAGTTTAAGGTAAACCTATTCAAACCCTTAGCTTTTAATTTGAGTTTTTGTTCAATGATTTAGATGTATTTTCAGTTGGGTATGTATGAGCTTAAGCTCAATTATTTTTCATTCAATGGCTTAGTTTAAATTAGTATGTGCTTGATTTGGTTTAGGGTGAGCTAGATCTAAGTTTTGGTATGCTAAATCTAGGTTTTTGGCTTATATTTTTGAAGCTATGCTTTAAATTATGTGCTTGTATGTGTATGTTTAGTAGTTGCTGATTATATGTCCCCACATGTCTAGGAAAGATTATGATATGCTTATGTTATGATTAATTTGGTTGTATGTTGAATTAGAATGAGAAAAATCAACTTAAAACCCTAAATTGGTAAAAATTGAACTATTTGGTAAAATGGTTGAACAAGTGTATGTTAATGGAAATTTTGCGTAAAACGCTGCATGTATGATGTAAGCTCACGGTTGCGACCGTTTGAGGTAGGGTGTGCGTTATTTCGTGTATCAAACGATTAAGAAACAAGCTGCCAATTTTCGGACCAATTTGGGCAGTAATTTTAAAACGAAATTTTGAAGCCCTTAGAGGCAGATTTTGGAAAAAGTTAAAACTAAAAAGATGTAGAAAATTAAAAATCCTAGGGGGTAATGCGGACAGAATTTGAAAAATAAGCTCCAAAGGCTTCCATTTTAGTGAAAAACCGAGCCTGGCCAGTCCCAGACCCTATGCACGGCCAGGATTTTTCAATGAGGAAAATGAACAGGTTAAGGGAAAAATTAAGTTTTGTGCAACGAAAGTTGCAGGAATTTAGTAGATCTACAACTTTCATGAAGAAAACTTTTTCAAATTCAAAGTAGATTTTAAAATAAAACTGAATCTCCAAACTGAGCAGGAAATAGGCAATCCTGCACAGGATTTTCAAAACGGTGCATGGGCAACAAATTCTTGTACATGCACTGCTAACTGAAATTTTTGAACTATTTTCTATGAACGATTTTCTAAACGTTACAGTTTTACTATCTTTACAAAATAATCAGTTTCAGTTTTATAAAAATGGTTTAAAAAGGTTTTAAAGTATGTTAAGTAAGTTAAGAAATTGGTTAACTATGGTAAGACATATAGTAATCAGTTATATTACTAAAAATTATTATTGAACTAAGTATATTGAAAGTATACTTTATATGCTAGGTTTTGAAACCAAGGTTACTTAGGATAACCAAATTGGATACTACTAATGGGTTTTGGTAACCCAATAGGATAGTAACCTAATTATGTTTGGGCTTATATCCAGAGTGACTAACAGTAACCTAAAAGGATATTATAACTAACCAAGATTTATTTTAAGTAATCAAACATAATACGGATTGATTGTTTTTTTAGGATAGGTGCCCTAAGGTTACATCTAGTAACCTAATATGATACCATGCTAGTAGGGGACATATAACTAGGGTAAATGTTGAATGTTGGTTAGGATACCAACATTTAATATAATAAAACTATGGTAAGATAGAATGATTCTTACGTCCTTTTTTGGAAACAGGCAAGTAACCTGTTGTTGCAATTCGTTGGAGCAACAAACCCTAGTGCTAGTATAACCTGTAAGTACAACTCCGCCTACAGCATAGGCTAATTATTTTTATTGATTGCATGTTTTTAAATTCATGCACTTATGTATGTGATGCATATGATTATGTTTTATTACTGTGACATCATGAAGCATGTTCACTAATAATAATGTACATGATAAGAGTAAGACTAAGTTCAAGTAAGAAAATGTGTTTAAGTAAGATATTAAACAATTTTAAAGCGTGTCGTATCAACCTGCACTAGGTCAGGATTGGTTCATGGTTTGAGTTGGACAGGGCTGGCCGCCCCAACCATTCCATGGCAGCGCGCCACGGTACGTACACTTAAGTTAAGGGCCCATAGTATGTTAAGTTAAGAAAGAATAAGAAAGCATAATTGATTCATGCATTGATTAAGTTAAATTATTTTTGCGGGTTAATAGTTGTACTTGCTGAGCGAAAGCTCACAACTTACGTTTATGCTGTAGGTAAGCTCCCTATGAGCAATACTTGATACAAGATGGTGGGGCATGACAGGGCTAACTGTGAAACTATGGGATGGAGACCGCTATGCGTTTTGTGTCAAATATATGTCCTTATTATTGAGTTTTATTAGTTGTATTTCAAATTAAGTTTAATACTTAAATACTCAAATAAATATGTATATATGGTTATAAGTAATTATATGGTCGAGTTACCTTTATAATTGCAACAAAAAAAAAATATATATATTCTGTATTTTTCGGCTAGTCAAGTAAGTGTTTGTTTTTATGTAAGATAAGTACGGTAGCGGCCTACGTAAGGCGTCGTTACAGCCACGCTCCACCATCTTGCATTAAAAGGTGCCCGTAGGTTGCTTACCTACAGCATAGACGTAAGACGTGAGCTTTCGCTCAGCAAGTACAACATAAACATCCACGACACCAAACAACACAAAACTTAACCTAATACAACATAACATAGCTTATCTTAACATAATCATGCATGAACTATTTATGCTTCATTATGCTTTCTTATTCTTTCATAACATACTTTCATAACTTATCTTAACTTAACTTACTTATGGGCCCCTTAACATAAGTGTTCGTACTGGGCGCGCAACTATGGAGTGGTTGGGGCGGCCAGTCCATTTTCAACTCAAACCATAGTCCAATCCGACCTAACGCGGGACGGTACGACACAGGCATGCTTGCTTGCCATCATGCTTACTTTTCATCATCTCATTCTTGATCTTATTCTTATCATAAGAATTGGTGAACATGCTTCATGATGTCACACCTACGTAAATCATAACTTAGTGATATCATATCCATAACATAACATACCTCATAACATAGCCATGAACTTGACATTTAATCATAACATAACCATATCGTAAACCAACATACACTAGCATCACGTAATTCCAACATTCATCATAGCATACATCAAGCATACTTAGGCAAGTATCACAACAAAAGCCTATGCTGTAGGTGGAGTTGTACTTACCTTGTTTGCTATGTCCGATAGTGTGCTGTTCCAAGTCGGGACATCACAGCAGGCAAACTCCTGCTATATTAAAGGACATAGGTAAGGATTAAAAATGTTGGTGAGCTAACCAACATTCATACTTAACTTTAGTTATATGCCCCCCATAAATACACATGATATCTTACTTGGTTACGATAAGTAACCATAAATCTTAGTCTATTATTAAACTTGGTATCTTGTTGGGTTACATTGAGTAACCCTTGATGTGAACCATCATGGTCAACTTAGATCAATCCCTATTGGGTTACTAAAGCCCAATTCATTTTTACTTTCCTTAAAAAAAAAAAAAAAACTTAACATTTAATGTTCAAAAATCATTTGTTCAACTCATGAAAAATTGTAACTCCTGAGTAGGATTTGTAAAAATCACTAAGTGTTGAAAACTGCCTTTGGAACAACTTTCTACAGTTAAATCATTTGTATATGTGCAGAAATATCCTTTTCCTGCACTGTTTTAGAAAATCCTGTGCAGAAATTTCATGTTTCCTGCACAGTTTTTGTTTTGTTTTTTTTTTTTTTGAAATCCATTTTTTATTTAAAAATCTGGGCTGAATTAGAAAATTTTGACTTCAAGAAAGTTTTAGATCTTGAAAAATTCTACAACTTTCATGTTTTGCACAAAACCCAGTTCGGACTCTAACCCCATCGTTTCCCCATTGAACTCACCTGGCCGTGCATGAAGTCTGGGCACAGTCAGGCTCGGATTTTTATAAAAACTGAGACTGTTGGAGCCTTATTTTAGAAAACGGTCCATGTTACCCCCTAGAAAACACCCTTCTCTACAACTTTCATGTTTTAAGTTTTCCCAAATTCGGCTTCTAAGGGCCTCAAAACCGGCTTTCCAAAAAACTGGCAAGTTTTTACCCGAACTGGCAGTTTTCTTGTTTTTGTTGGTTTTACGTCCTAATCGTGCAATCTAACTCAACCAGACATCGCGGGAGCCTAAGATCAAACATGCAGCGCATTTCTAACGTAAGG
This sequence comes from Ficus carica, assembly GCA_009761775.1. Taxonomy (NCBI): domain Eukaryota; kingdom Viridiplantae; phylum Streptophyta; class Magnoliopsida; order Rosales; family Moraceae; genus Ficus; species Ficus carica. Next base: position 12,249,319 of record CM019746.1, read on the forward strand.
TTTCATTAAACACATTTTAAATCATACCCATGCAAACCATTATTGATTTTGCACCAACAAAAGCTTGCATGAGTTCTAGGTTGCCTAAACCATTTCAATCCTTCTAGCAACCTAACATGCACATTCTTCATCATACTTGATCACATTTGGGGACATACAACATTATCAAGCATCTAGCATGCAAACCCTAGCTTCCAAGCAACCATTCACATAAGCAATGCAAACCTTAATAATCATGCAAGCATAATCACATAACATGCAAAGCTCATAAATCAAACCACCCATAAACCTAATCAAGCACAAAACTTAAAATCTAACCTAGGGCAATAAGTTAAATTGAGCTTAAGCTCTTACAAACCATTGCTTGGAAATACACTTAAATTTCCAAATTGAGCTCAATTTAAAAAGTTTAGGGTTAAGGGTGATTACCTTGATTCAACTCAAGAATTTGGTTGGGTTTGATCCAAACTTTCTCCTCCCCCTAGGTCTCATTCACCTCCGGCCTTCACCCTCCAATGGGGTATCAAAATTTTCGGCCACCTTGGCTTGAGTCCTTCCAAAATTCGGTCACCAATTGTACCAAGTTCTTCCTTCACTTTTCTTCTCTTTTCTTTCCTTCCCACAACCGGCCTCCTAGCCTATTATGGGTACCAAAATTTTTTTGAAACCTTTGCTTGGTTCTAGCTAAAATCCGACCACCCCCTAAGGCTTTCCCTTGGGTTTTTAATTTTTTTTTTCTCTCTTCTTCCTTCCTTCACAAGTTCGGATTTTTGAGGGGAAATTTGGGCATAGTTTGGCTAGCTTTCTCAATTTTGTGAACAAAAGTCCACCCCCCCTCCACCTATTTATAGGTGATGGGGAACTTCTCCAAATTGCCCAAAAGTCCCTAAACTAAGATCTAATTGCTCAAAAGGAGCCTTAGGTGGCCGGCCAACTCATGTCTAGAACCATCCATATTTCTTTCCATAATTTCCTTTATTCACAAATGATGTCATAATTTGGGGATTAGGTGATGTAAGCTTCCTTGAGGTTTGTTTGGCTATTTCTCTAAAAATGCAATCCATTTTTATGCTAACACAGATATTTTCAATACTGCTATTAACTATTAGCAGTATTTTTATACTGTACTGCAATCCAAAATTTATCTGTGTATAGTTGGACTGTATAAATTTTTTTCTTATTTCTTAAAGCCTTTTTGCCCTTAATTTCCTACTTGGTGTGCTTGATTTTTCTATGGTGGTTTTAAATCTTATTCTTACTATTTTGTTCGTAAAGACAGTTTTCGCAGTATATTTCCCATACTGCTTATCATTTTACTATACAGTCATATCTTTGACCATTCTTAGTCAACCTTTGACTTTTTTGGTCTGTAACGATCCCTCACGGACCGTTACAGTTGACTTCTTATTTAATCATTCATCTATTATAAAATTGCGGAAAATATTAAGCTTAAAATAAAAATCTTTATATAACGGAAAACTTTACTTAGATAATTTTAGAAAACTCAATTTTTTTTTTTAAAAAAACTATATCAAAATTATACTTCATAATTAATATCAGTATATATATATATTTTTAAAACCCAACTCATGAAATAAAATTTAAGTCCTTATGAAACATCCAATCAAATAATAATAAATTAAAATCTCAAAACTTCATTTGAAATAAAAAATGTCCATCTTATGATCGTTCCTCCCGTTTTCCTATCACATATCGTCCCGCTTCCGCTCCAAGCTCCTCCAACACTATATCTTACCCTTTTCTTTATCTGCAACATGAATTAACTTATATAAGCAAGGGCTTAGTAAGACACTTAAATCTCACAAATGTAAATAAATATTTTTCTTTTATCATCATAAATATAAACATCATTTAAAAACTTTTTACTTTTAAAACCGTCATATATTGGGCCCGGCGTTGTACCATCATAGCGCGCTAGTCACGGAAGGGTTGGGGTAGCAAATCCCAAACCAACGGTGACAAAAGTCCGCTCACCTGACAACATCATCATCATCATCATCATCAAGGGTGTACAACGCCATTTTAAAACATAAAATACGTATACATACCATATATATACTTTTTATCAAAACGTCATCATAGGATAAGTATTATTTAAGAACATCATAACATCATCATCAACATCAAAATATATACTTCTCAAATCTTTAATTCATGTTGCAGGTGAGAGTGTACTTACCTAAACGCCTTACTTAACCTTTTCGAATTTTCGATGGTGACGCGCGATTGAGGTCTCGGGTGCTCGTCTTTAGAACCGTTCATGCCATGAATGATAAATATAACAAAATCAACAAAAGCTCATAATAATTCATCAAACGCATCCATCATATCATAGCAGCACCTACAAGGCCTATTTCATCATTTAATTACATCAAAACACAAAAATTGAACAATTTCATGAAATTTCAAATTTTGATATAATCTGCCAGTCAGACCTTTATCCCTTCAAAAATTCATAAAAATTCATACAGAGCTCCAAATGATCTGAAACTAATTTTAAATAAAAGTAGACATCTAGATCTTTCTAATGGTACCTAATTTGTAAAAAATGAAGACCGTTTGGACCCTCAAAAATAGTTTTGAAATTGATTTCTAAACTTTTATCGAAACTGGCAGTCGGACCTTTGCCTGGTTTGAAAAATCACAAAAATTATAGATATCTCCAAATGATATAAAACTAATTCCAAATGAAAATAGACATCTACAGATTTTTAACAATATCAAATTTATTAAAAACGGAGACCGTTTGGATTTTCAAAAACAGTTTTGAAATCTAATTATTAAAATTTTACAGAACTTAGCAGTCTGACCTCTGCCTATTTGAAAAATCATAAAAATTCACACATAACTCCAAAGGATATGAAACTTATTTCAAACGAAAATAGACATCTAGGGCTTTCCAACAATATCAAATTTGTTAAAAACGGAGACCATTTGCACCCTTTAAAACCGTTTGGAATTCTTATCTTAAAATCTGGAAATTCCGGAAGCAGTGATCAAATCCGAAAATCATTAAAAGTATAAAAAAAATATCATCACAATGTATATGATTCATACACACACACACCCCCACAAAACAGCCCTAAGACATGTTTCTAACACATAAAATTATTCAATCATCATATCAATGAAATCATACATCAAGAAATCAAAAACCCTAATTTCGCCTTATTCACAAAATCAACCTTATCGCCATCCTTCGATCATCATTCGATAAATATTTCTCATCCTCTTTTCAAACTCACATAAAGACACTCATCAAGAAAATCATCCAATCCCTCAAAGAATCCCAAACTAAAATAAATAACAAAATCATTCTCATCATTAAACAATACCGAAACTTACCTTGAAATCCTTTGATTTTCGGTTTGGAAGAATTTAGAGGTTTGGCGGATTCTCTTCTTGTTTTTTTTTTTTTCCTCTGTGTTTGTGCGTGGGAGAGGGCTGAGAGAGCAGACAACAAGAATGGGAAAGAATGGAAAATGAGGCTAGGGAAAGGAGAGAGAGAGAGAGCATGTAAAAAGAGAAACATTCAAAATTATAACCAAATTTGTGAGTAATTTAATTCCAAATAAATTTTGGAATTAATTGAGATTAAATTCTTTGGTTTAATTGTCTTTGAATTGCTGTGGAATAGCTGTCATTAAGGTCTGAAAACTGTGTGGGAGGAAAAGGAAACAACTAGGTTAACTTTTAGAATTTTCGCACTTAAAATTGCACATGGTAAACTGGTTGGTTACTAGTACATATCCGGATAGTATACTAGTCATAACTTCTTCCTCTGATATCGGATTTGCACAAATGAGTAGGCGTTGGAAAGCTTATGAAAAGATCTATAAGTTTATTTAAATTACAATATAATTTTCGACATTCAAAGATTCATAATTGAGTTGGAAATTAACATCATATAAAATATGCCTCTTTTTTTTTTTTTTTTTAAACATTAACATCATCACAAATACTACATACCATATATATATATATATATATATAAAAACCATCACACAAAATTATCAAGTCATCATAAAAAAAATTCATCAATTTGGCATGAACTTGTTCTAGCACATCGAGTCCTCGTCGCGTCACCTGTGAAAAATAACTCAACATAACATTAGAATTAAGAAATTGCTATCTCACCACATATCTATGTTAATTCTAATGTTAATTTTCTAACGTTAAAGTTAGATAGCATTTGGGGCGTTACAATCCCTCTTACCTTATAAAAGTTTCATCCTCGAAACTTAGAATAATTCCGGATAATTCGTTCTCATAACGTCTTCTCGCTCCCATGTAGCTTCCTCTATCTTGTGATTACGCCAAAGAACTTTTACTAAGGGAATCTCTTTGTTTCTCAAGCTCTTCGTCTTTCGATCAAGAATCTCAACTGGTTTCTCTTCGTAACTCATATCCTCTTGAATCTGAATCGATTGCGGTTGGATGACGTGAGATGGATCCGGTACATACTTCTTCAACATCGAGACATGAAATACATTGTGGATGGATGTCATCTCCTGCGGTAAATCTAACTTGTAAGCCACATTGCCGATACGCTCAATCACCATATATGGTCCCACATACCTGGGACTAAGCTTGCCTTTCTTCCCAAATCGCATCACACCCTTCATCGGGGCGACCTTGATAAACACCAAGTCTCCAACCTCAAACTCTAAAGGCCTTCGACGCACATCTGCATAGCTTTTCTGCCTACTTTGAGCTGTGGCAATCCGCTGCTGAATCACCTTCAATGCTTCGGTCGTCTTATTGAAGAAGTCAGTTTTCTCCTTAAGTTCCGACTCCGCTAGCTTCTTCTCCCCAGCCTCATGCCAATAAATTGGGGACCTACAACGTCTTCCGTAAAGTGCCTCATAGGGAGCCATCCCAATCGTCGCTTGATAACTATTGTTATAAGCGAACTCAGCCAACGGTAAAAACTTACACCAACTCCCTTTGAAGTCCAAGGCACAAGCTCGAAGCATATCCTCAAGTGTTTGATTAGTCCTCTCCGTCTGACCGTCTGTTTGCGGATGAAAAGCCGTGCTAAATTTTAACTTCGTACCCATAGCCGCTTGAACGCTCTTCCAGAAATGGGAGGTGAACCTGCTATCTCGATCCGAAATAATAGATCTGGGAACACCATGAAGCCTCACGACCTCCTTCACATATAATTCTGCCAACTGTTCCATAGAGGACGTCAATCGTATAGGAAGAAAATGTGCTGACTTGGTCAATCTGTCGATGACTACCCATATAGCATCATATCTATTCGTAGTCCTTGGCAGTCCAGTAATAAAGTCCATCGCAATGTCTTCCCATTTCCATTCCGGTATCTGAATTGACTGGAGCACCCCTCCTGGCTTTTGGTGCTCAGCCTTAACTTGTTGGCACGTCAAACAATGCTTCACATAGTGTGCTACATCCTTCTTCATTCCGAACCACCAGAAACTATTCTTAAGATCCATGTACATTTTGGTTGCACCAGGATGAAGCGTATATGGGGTGTTGTGCACCTCTCCAAGAATCTTCTTCCTCAGCTCCTCATCCTTAAGAATACATAACCGTCCCTTAAGCTTCAGCACTCCATCATCAGACACACTAAATCCTTCACACTTCCCTTGAAGCATTTCCTTTTTAATCCTCACAAGGCTTGGATCAAGGTCTTGTTTGCTCCGAATGTCATCAAAAATAGTTGAAGACATGGTCATTGTAGAGAGTTGTCAAACTATTAATTCCAACCCAAAATCAAAAATCTCCTTTTGAAGGGGCTTGGACAACGCATTCAAGGACATTAACGTGGCTGGGGTCTTCCGACTCAATGCATCAGCTACCCTATTTGCCTTCCCCGGGTGGTATAGGATTTCACAGTCGTAATCCTTTACTAGCTCAAGCCACCTCCTTTGCCTCATATTCAAATCCTTCTGCGTGAAGAAGTACTTCAAAATTTGGTGATCAGTGAATATTTGATATCGGACTCCATACAAATAATGCCTCCATATTTTCAATGCAAAAACAACGGCAGCCAACTCTAGGTCATGGGTGGGATAGTTCTTCTCATAGTCCTTCAATTGCCTTGAAGCATAGGCAATTACCTTCCCATTCTGCATCAAGACTGCACCAAGTCCCATTTTAGAAGCATCACTGTAAATTACGAACCCTTCATCCCCATCCGGAATCGTCAAGATTGGTGCACTTGTGAGTCGTCTCTTCAGCTCTTGAAAGCTCTTTTCGCAGTCCTCTGTCCATTCGAACTTCTTTCCTTTTCGGGTAAGTGTCGTAAGCGGCATAGCAAGTTTTGAGAAATTAGCTACAAATTTCCTGTAATATCCCGCTAAACCAAGGAAACTTCTGATCTCACTTGCGTTGGTTGGTCTCTTCCAATTACTAACAGCCTCAACCTTCGCGGGATCCACCATTACGCCATCTTTAGAAATCACATGACCAAGGAATGCCACACGATCCAACCAAAACTCGCACTTAGAGAATTTGACATACAACTGATGTTGTTTTAATGTCTGCAAAACTGTCCTTATATGCTTCTCATGTTGGTCTCGAGTCTTTGAATAAATGAGAATATCGTCGATAAACACTATCACAAACTTATCCAGAAACTCCTTAAACACTCTATTCATCAGGTCCATGAAAGCAGCAGGGGCATTGGTCAACCCAAATGGCATGACCACAAACTCATAATGACCGTATCGAGTTCTGAAGGCTGACTTGGGAATATCTCCTTCCTTGATCTTCAGTTGGTGGTATCCAGATCGTAAATCAATCTTCGAAAACACAGTCGCACCTTGCAATTGGTCGAATAAATCATCAATTCTCGGCAATGGGTACTTGTTCCTTATGGTCACCTTGTTTAGTTCTCTATAGTCGATGCAGAGTCTCATTGTCCCATCCTTCTTCTTCACAAATAAAACCGGAGCTCCCACGGTGAATGACTAGGGCGAATGAAACCCTTGTTCAACAGCTCTTGAAGTTGCTCATGTAATTCCTTCAATTCAGCAGGTGCCATACGATAAGGTGCCTTGGAGATTGGCCCAGTGCCCGGTGCTGACTCAATCTCGAACTCGATTTCTCTATTTGGCGGCAAACCTAGCAAGTCTTCTGGAAACACATCAATAAAATCTCGTACGACAGGTACATCTTCAAGTTTCAATTTATCTTCTTTCTTCTTGTCCACGATGCTGGCTAAGAAACCATTACAGCCATTAGCTAGCATCTTTCGAGCCTTCATTGCTGACAGGAACAACTTCACCCTTTTCTTCGCATCACCAATGAATTCAAACCAATCATCTCCTTCGGGATTAAACACGACTTTACGTCTTCGGCATTCAATAGACGCGTTATACTTTCCCAAGAAATCCATACCTAAAATTAGGTCATAGTCAAACATCTCGAGCACTATCAGATTACTGTAGAGCTCTCTATCAACAATTCTCATCGGCACTGCTCGTAGCCAATGAGTAGACATCATCACTTCCCCAGAGGGTAGTGTCGTAGTGAATCCCTGACTTAAGATATCCTTATCTATGCCTAGTCTTTTAGCAAAAATAGAAGACACAAAGGAGTGTGAGGCTCCTGTGTCGAAAAGAACATTAGCATACTGATTATTGACAAGTATCTGACCTGTGACAACAGTAGAAGTCTTAGCAGCTGCTTCTTCTTTGGTCATGGTGAAAATTCTGGCATTGGTGGTAAGTGGAGGAGCCTCAAGTCGTCCCTGGGAAATATGAGGTCCATCAAGAGCGGCCTGCATACTGTGGAGCTGAGCTGGTGGGTTTCTCTGTTGTCTTTGCTGGAAGGGCTGGTAAGTCTTGTTCGGACAATCCTTGGAAAGATGACCCTCGCGTCCATAAACATAACAAAGATTTGTGCCCATACGGCACTCCCCCAAATGTAGCTTTCCACACTTAGAACAAGGTGGAATGTTCCTAGCTTGCTTAGCTGGTTGGCCCCCTCCTTGACGGTTGTTGTGGTTCATTTGATTGGAAAAGTTCCCCTTCCTCTTGTTATTGTTCCACTGACCTCCTTGTGACTTGCCTTGATTTCCGAAGTTTCCACGGTTCTGATTGTTGTTGTTGTTCTTAGGGACTTCGTTCTGACGAGGCTGGCTTTCCTTTTGCTTATTCAGATGATATTCCGCACGAAGGGCACACTTGACACATTCAGCTGTGGTGGTTGGTGGAGCAGTCCCGCTATCAACAATCACTGCAATCTCGGGTTTCAGCATCCCGATCATTCTCCTCAACCGTTCTTGTTCATTTGGCACCATGTGGGGACAAAGGCGTGCTAGTTGGTTGAACCGCTTAACAGCTTCTGTCACCGATAGATTTCCTTAACGAAAGTTATTAAACTCGTCATAGTGTTCCCTGGTCACAGACATGTTGAAATATTGCTCGTTAAATTCTTGGACAAAGTCTTCCCATGTCATCTGACTTATGTCCCTGCTCAGCTCTATTCCTTCCCACCAGATTCTAGCATCATCCATCAAACAGTAGGAAGCACACTTCACTTTCTCATTATCGGTTAAATCCATGAAATTAAGCACTAACTCGATCGACTTCAACCATCCTTGAGCTACCAAAGGGTCAGTTGAACCATTGAATTCCTTAGGCTTCATCCTCTTGAATCGCAGATACAGGGGCTCATGATTTGTTGCTGCTTGAACTCCTCTATTTTGCACTGGCTGTGCAGCCGGTGGATCAATGGGGACTTCCACTCTGTTGGCATTAGCTTGCAAGTTGTTAATAAGAGCTTGTTGCTGCTGAACTTGCCTCTGAAGTTGAGCCACAATTTCTACTAAATTAGGCTCTGCCACCGCTTCATTTTCAACTTGTCCACGACCTCTTCGTTGGTCTTGACGCAATTGCTCCATAACTTCTGCCAAGTTAGGTTCCGCAGCAACCTCATCTTCGACATGCACTCGACCATTACCACGTCCTCGAACTGCACGTCCTCGAGCTGCATGTCCTCGTCCGCGTACCATCTTATGTTAGTCGTCTGTTAGTAGTAAAATTATCAGTAAGAGACTTTTTTTTTTGGATATCGAGTCAGGATTCAAACTTTCCGTAAATAGAACATCACCTCACAACTCTTACATTTCTATTTAAGTAAACTAGTTAATTACTTACTTGAAGAAGTTTGAAGTGGATACGTGGCGATGCACGATAGGAAACAGGAAACCTCTCTGATACCATATCTGTAACGACCCCTCACGGATCGTTACAGTTGACTTCTTATTTAATCATTCATCTCTTATAAAATTTCGGAAAAGATTAAGCTTAAAATAAAAATCTTTATATAACGAAAAACTTTACTTAGATAATTTTAGAAAACTCTAGAAATTTTTTTTTTAAACTATATCAAAATTATACTTCATAATTAATATAAGTATATTTATATATTTTTAAAACCCAACTCATGAAATAAAATTTAAGTCCTTATAAAACATCCAATCAAATAATAATAAATTAAAATCTCAAAACTTCATTTGAAATCAAAAATGTCTATCTTATGATCGTTCCTCCCGTTTTCCTATCACATATCGTCCCGCTTCCGCTCTAAGCTCCTCCAATACTATATCTTACCCTTTCCTTTATCTGCAATATGAATTAACTTATATAAGCAAGGGCTTAGTAAGACACTTAAATCTCACAAATGTAAATAAATATTTTTCTTTTATCATCATAAATATAAACATCATTTAAAAACTTTTTACTTTTAAAACCGTCTTATATTGGGCCCGGCGTTGTACCATAATAGCGCGCTAGTCACGGATAGGTTGGGGTAGCAAATCCCAAACCAACGGTGACAAAAGTCCGCTCACCGGACAACATCATCATCATCATCATCAAGGGTGTACAACGCCATTTTAAAACATAAAATACATATACATACCATATATATACTTTTCATCAAAACGTCATCATAGGAGAAGTATTATTTAAGAACATCATAACATCATCATCAACATCAAAATATATACTTCTCAAATCTTTAATTCATGTTGCAGGTGAGAGTGTACTTACCTAAACGCCTTACTTAACCTTTTCGAATTTTCCGATGGTGACGCGCGATTGAGGTCTCGGGTGCTCGTCTTTAGAACCGTTCATGCCATGAATGATAAATATAACAAAATCAACAAAAGCTCATAATAATTCATCAAACGCATCCATCATATCATAGCAGCACCTACAAGGCCTATTTCATCATTTAATTACATCAAAACACAAAAATTGAACAATTTCATGAAATTTCAAATTTTGATATAATCTGCCAGTCAGACCTTTATCCTTTAAAAAATTCATAAAAATTCATACAGAGCTCAAATGATCTGAAACTAATTTTAAATGAAAGTAGACATCCAGATCTTTCTAATGGTACCTAATTTGTAAAAAATGAAGACCGTTTGGACCCTCAAAAATAGTTTTGAAATTAATTTCTAAACTTTTATCGAAACTGGCAGCCGAACCTTTGCCGGTTTGAAAAATCACAAAAATTTATAGATATCTCCAAATGATATAAAACTGATTCCAAATGAAAATAGACATCTACAGATTTTTAACAATATCAAATTTATTAAAAACGGAGACCGTTTGGATTTTCAAAAATAGTTTTGAAATCTGATTATTAAAATTTTACCGAACTTGGCAGTCTGACCTCTGCCTATTTGAAAAATCATAAAAATTCACACATAACTCCAAAGGATATGAAACTTATTTCAAACGAAAATAGACATCTAGGGCTTTCCAACAATATCAAATTTGTTAAAACTGGAGACCATTTGCACCCTTTAAAACCGTTTGGAATTCTTATCTTAAAATCTGGAAATTCCGGAAGCAGTGATCAAATCCGAAAATCATTAAAAGTATAAAAAAAATATCATCACAATGTATATGATTCATACACACACACACCCCCACAAAACAGCCCTAAGACATGTTTCTAACACATAAAATTATTCAATCATCATATCAATGAAATCATACATCAAGAAATCAAAAACCCTAATTTCGCCTTATTCACAAAATCAACCTTATCGCCATCCTTCGATCATCATTCGATAAATATTTCTCATCCTCTTTTCAAACTCACATAAAGACACTTATCAAGAAAATCATCCAATCCCTCAAAGAATCCCAAACTAAAATAAATAACAAAATCATTCTCATCATTAAACAATACCGAAACTTACCTTGAAATCCTTTGATTTTCGGTTTGGAAGAATTTAGAGGTTTGGCGGATTCTCTTCTTGTTTTTTTTTTTTTGTTTTTTCCTCTGTGTTTGTGCGTGGGAGAGGGCTGAGAGAGCAGACAACAAGAATGGGAAAGAAGGGAAAATGAGGCTAGGGAAAGGAGAGAGAGAGAGAGCATGTAAAAAGAGAAACATTCAAAATTATAACCAAATTTGTGAGTAATTTAATTCCAAATAAATTTTGGAATTAATTGAGATTAAATTCTTTGGTTTAATTGTCTTTGAATTGCTGTGGAATAGCTGTCATTAAGGTCTGAAAACGTGTGGGAGGAAAAGGAAACAACTAGGTTAACTTTTAGAATTTTCGCACTTAAAATTGCACATGGTAAACTGGTTGGTTACTAGTACATATCCGGATAGTATACTAGTCATAACTTCTTCCTCTGATATCGGATTTGTACAAATGAGTAGGCGTTGGAAAGCTTATGAAAAGCTCTATAAGTTTATTTAAATTACAATATAATTTTTGACATTCAAAGATTCATAATTGAGTTGGAAATTAACATCATATAAAATATGCCTTTTCGGATAACATACTTTCCTTTTTTTTTTTTTTTTTTTAACATTAACATCATCACAAATACTACATACCATATATATATATATATATATATATATAAACCATCACACAAAATTATCAAGTCATCATAAAAAAAATTCATCAATTTGGCATGAACTTGTTCTAGCACATCGAGTCCTCGTCGCGTCACCTGTGAAAAATAACTCAACATAACATTAGAATTAAGAAATTGCTATCTCATCACATATCTATGTTAATTCTAATGTTAATTTTCTAACGTTAAAGTTAGATAGCATTTGGGCGTTACATGGTCAAACTTTGACCAACATGAAATCATAGAGTTTTTCTTCCCTTTTTACTTAAAAAGGTCACATGCTTGGCTAAGCAATCATCTTTGAGTCTTATAAAATCATAAGAACTCACAAAACTTAATAAAAACCCTTAATCGGGCTCTTTCATAAATACCTTCATGGTACAACTTAAATTCTTTACAAGAAATCGTAATGTTGAAAAATTTAGTTATTACATATTCTTTCTTCGATATTACCATCGAAAACCTTTTTTTTGTTTGCGGCATCGATATTTTTTTGGTAAGAGTCTCCTATGATCAAGGTAAACGGTTTTCTTACTATTCTTCAATCGGATGGAATATGTTTCTTTCATACAAACGGGACAGCCAATATAACTCTTTACTAAATAACCATATAGGTTTTCATAGGCGAGAAAGTCATTAATTGTCCACATCAACATTGTACGAAGTGTGAATGTCTCTTGACTGTAAGTATCTCTAACTTCAATCCCCTTTTCCCATAAGCTCTTTAGATCATCGATTAGCGGTGTCAAGTACACATCAATGTCATTCCCTGATTGTTGAGGACCATAGATCAATAAAGTCAATATTAAGAACTTCCGCTTCATGCTCAACTTCGGAGGGAGATTGTAGTTGACAAGTATGACGGGCCGAGTACTATGCCTACTACTCATATTACCATGTGGGTTCATTCCGTCCGTTGACAAACCAAGACGTAGATTCCGTGGTTCCACACTAAATTCAGGATGATCGTCATCAAAGGTCTTCCATTGTGGTGCATCGGCTGGATGTCTAAGCATGCCATCTTCAACAAGTTGATCATGGTGCCAAGTCAAATTCTTGGCATGATCGGCATTATGGAATAAACGCCGCAAACGTGGCGCCAGAGGAATGTACCATAACACTTTTGCCGGCAGTCCTTTGCTACCATTCATTGGCTTCTTGCCCTTCTTCCATATTGACTCCTTACAAACGGGCATTCATCTAAATCCTCATACTCATTTTGGTAAAGGACGCAATCATTTGGAGATGCATGCATTTTTTCATATTCTATTCTCAAAGTGCTCAACGTCTTCTTAGCTTCGTACATTCTAGCTAGTATTTTATTATCAACCGGTAGAACCTCTCTTAGAAATTCTAAAATAGTCATGAAACTAGAATTTGTCCACCTCCTAATACCTTCATATTCCATAATTTGATCGATGCGGAAAATTTCATACATTTAGTGCACCCGTCATACAAGGGCATCTCGACATCATTTATCATTGCATCAAATAACTCTTGATGATGCATAAAGTGTTCTTCCAAATCATTAACTATATCAAATAAATTATCTCTTACATCTTCCCCAACAATAGGTTCTTCTCCTTTGTTCTTCGAGGTTGGATTCAAACAAATTTCACCGTGTAAATACCATGTTTGGTACGAACAAATAATCCCACGGACAAGCAAATATGTCTTCTAACTTCATCAACTGAATGAGATCTATTATTTACACAATCCACACAAGGACATCGAATCTTGTCATTTTCACATGAGTTTTGGCAAATGACAAAATTCTTCGATACTATCTTGATATTTTCTAGTCAATCTATTAGTCCACATCCATTTTCGATCCATTTGCATGAACCTGGCCTAAATCCAAATTAAAGATCATACAATTCATTCAATAATCAAGTTTTTGCAATTAAAATAATACATTTTAAGGTTTGGACATAATTTAAAAAATCGTACTTTCGAAAAAAAAAAAACAAGAATATATAGTTTTAGATATCTAAAATATCTACAATGAATTAACACAAATTAAATAACTCAAAAGAGTAAGTAATAATCACTACTTACAAATAATGACTATACAAGAGTGTTGGTTTGGTGGACAGTGGCAACAGAGGATCTGGTTTCGCAGGTCTCTGAAATGTTTTTCGCGGCTGCGGAACTATTCTATAAGCTAAAATAAGGGCTGGTAGGGATTGTAAAAACTGAGAGACTACACGACGGTTTTGAAAAAACCGTCATGCAAACCCGCGATTACACGATGGTTTCGATTACACGACAGTTTTGAAAAACCATCGTGTAATTGAGTTTTAGACGACGGTTTTTGTAAAACCGTCGTGTATTTTCCGTCATCTAAGCCAACTTTTGTAGTAGTGGAATTCTTAAAACTTCCTAAAATTTTCAAATTTCCTATACGGTAGATACGCATATCCATATCTAGATAATCGTCAATAAAAGTGATGAAGTATTCTTACCCACCTCCTTCTTGTACACTCAAAGGTCGATACATCCTAATATACCATGATATCGACGGAAATATAGGTAGTGCAATTTTATAAAAATTTTGGAGATATTGTCGATATCGGTGGAAAAACAAAAAAAAATTACAGAAGTTACATAAAATTGGTCCAAAATATATTTCTAACATTTCATGACACAAACATTAAAATGATGTATAAATGCACAAGTTTTACATCAATATATATATATATATATATATATATATTATATCTTACATATCTTAATACAAAAAGGAAATCCTATGAGAATCAAATAAAGGAAATCCTATGAGAATCAAACATGGTTGGGATGTCATCCTGATTTTAGCAATACTGGTGTCATGACATATTATTTGAATAGAGTTAAATATAGTTATAGGAAATGTGTGGAGACGGTTTAGAAACGTCTGGAGATGGTTTTTAGAGGTTGGGCTAGAAATGTGTGTTTTTAGTGGAAGACTTTTGGAAAAGTTTTGTGATATAGAAAATAGTGCAAACATTTCAAATGTATTAAAAAAATAGCAAAATAAATATTATCTTGTTCATTTCGTCATTTTGAGCATTTTGACATAAGAATCATCTTATTTCGATTTGAAATGAGAAAATCAAAATGAGAAAGTTATGTACTTTTAAAGTTTGAAGTTTTTTTTTTAATGGAAGATAGATGAAGTTTGATGTAGACTTGGGATTTTTGAACCCATATGACATTTTACCGTCTAGAAGCGTTGCCCCAAACAGGGCCTTAATGTATTTCCATAAATTGGAAATTGAGCAAAGTTTGTAGAAATATAGGAGAATATACTCTCTCAGCTTCTATGTGTTGGCTTTTATTTTATTTGTTTATTTCTTTTTCATAAGATAATTTTGAAGATTGCATCTTAAAAGCACACCTCTAAAAGACTATCTTATCTATACTGGCTTCAAAATTTTTGACCTCCTATCAGATAAGTCAAGGGTTAACATAATACGTCTTTACAAAATTACCTGATAGGTATTTTTCGTAAGTGCACAAGCCGGTTAAAGTAATAAAGTGATAAAAAGATATCATTCCCAATGAGGACTATTTACTACTAAGTACCGATTTACTTTAATCTCAATTCTATTTGAATAATAAATTTACGAGATGCAATAAAATAAAAGCAAATTAAAATAAACACAACGCTCGAGTTTAGCAAGGAGAAATTCCATATATTAGGATATCTAAGGTTTCCGATTTCACCGAATTAATCCTGCTCAAAGCACCAAATTTAATCATCCAACGCTTATTCCTATGCTGATGACAAACTTCCGTAATGTAATCACTAATCTTTCTCAAGCATTAGCAAACTATCACAACAAGCCAGTTTTCACCTCTTGGTCTCAAACTCCAAACCTATCATGATTTATTAAGAAATTCATAGTATCACACAACCCTCATAGATATCTCTATCCTACGACAATCTCATGGTATTTAATCAAAGTCTAATCCAACTATCACTTCTCAGTCTCAAATTGGATCACAAATCAATGGAAAAAGGCGCGCACACTTTCACAAGCATTAAGAATAGATTAAACACTTAGCATAGATATGAATAAACATCAAAATTGAATTAAACCATGATGAATTTGAACATTCATCATCCGGCTACATCGTAGCCCTAGAAAAAGAAATTTAATTCATAATGAAGCTAAACAAAATCCTAAATAAAGTTCTAAACATGATTAGAAAAGGAAAAGAACTGGTTTTTGAATCGGAATTGCCGCGCTCTGTCTTCGGAATTGCTACTATTCTTCTCCAATTCACCAATTGCTCTCCTCTCCTTCACTCCACTATTTTCTGCCGAAAAAACCTCCTTTGGAACCTAAAAGGATTCTATTTATAGCCATGGACCGAAAGATTTGATTTTTGAATTACAAATTCGGAGAATCAAAAAGAATCCCGTATAATCCTGCATCTGGTGCCTAAGCACAAAATTGTTATATGCATGCTTGCCTGAGGAACCACGATTTGTGCCTAAGCACACATTTATCAGTGCCTAGGCCCTAAGTTATGTAGACGAAAATCTCTTTTGGCACCTAGGCGCTACTGAAATAATGCCTAGGCCCTAAGCTCTCAGGTTTTTGTACTGAAAAACTCAATTCAAGCACCCAGGCGCCCATAAAATTTATGCGTAGGTGCCCATGATCTTAAAAAACACAAACTTCACACAAAAGTATGCCAAATGCTCCATTTTAGCTTCAATCGCACCAAAAAACAACGAACCCACCTTTTACACTAAATCCTACAAAAGAGAATAAAACGAAGTGAAAGAACCTATAAACAAATTGAGAACTAACAAAATAATAAGCTAAAAGTACCCAATTAATTATTATAAAACTAACTTATCATTACCCCCGCTAGTTAAAAAGTTATTATGGTAGAATACATCTGGTAATCCACCAGACTTCTTTTGGTAATCGACATGGACTCCAGTCATTCTGGTATAATACTTTGGGTAATCTACCCTACCACTTTTGGTGATCAACATGATCATCTATTGCCAAGAGTATTTTGATAAAAGTTTTAAATTTTGAGGACTTCTACAATGGGGCAATTTTATCCCATTGATAGAGTAAAAATTATACACCATTTGATTTAAATTCAATTAAGGATCACCAAATTAAAATAGAACCTCATTATTCAAGCACAATTAAAAAAAAAAAAAAAAGGGACAATCTGCCGGGGGGGAGGGGGTGTCGGTGGCCCTTGTTGCGGTGGGGGATTGACAGCTTAGATGGCGGTGAGAGCTCGACGACACGAGTGGCAGTAGAGGCTCGATTGCTCATGATAAGAGGGACTCGACTTCTCGCAACGGAAGGGGACTCGCAAAACACAATTTGTTGGGTAGGGGAGCGGTGAAAGGGTGACAGACGCTGGTTTGCAATATAGGGCAATTTGATTTTAGTTGTAGAAATTCCCTAAATTTTTTATTTTATATAAATATAAATGGAAAACACCTTAAAAAATGGGAGGGGGTTGGTTTGCAAAAAGAATTAGAATTTGGAATTTATTATTATTATTTTTTTAAATTTCAGTTTTATTTTTAGTTAAACTAGTGATTATGTTGCTAAATTTTATTTTTATTTTTTTAAATAAAATTAATTTGCATTGATTTTTTTTTTTAATAATTCTTAATAGATAAATAGGTACAATATGAGTATATAATTTTCCTAGAAATCCCCACCCCACCTTAAATTAGTATTGTCATAGGTACCTCATATATGATATTACTAGTTTCTTAGTGTTGTGTTGGTTTATACTTCCTTGTGTTTTTTTTATTTTTATTTTTAATGAATGTGTATACTTTCTTTGTTAGTATCTCAATAATAGTTATTTACGACTTTTCCTATAAAATTCAACTCTCTCTCTTTTTCCCCTCTTTACCACTTTTTGTCATTAAAATTTTGTTTCCCTTTATCTCCCTCTTTAATTACATTTTCGCGTTCTCGTCTCTTAGCGATAATGTAATACTGAAAGAACAATTAATTCTTTTGCGATTGATCTATCTATTCCTATCTTGACTTGCCTATCCTAAACAACACAGGAACCATTAGCTTATTTATTTATTATTATTAATTTTTTTTTTTTTCAGTCTAGCTTGTTTCCTCATGTATTAACGTATTTTTTCCCTGCTTTTTTTTTTTTTGGTAAATATTTTTTTTCCCCTGCTTAGAGCTTATGACAGTAGAGCTTCTTAATGTCTCGTTTCTTTCTTTCTTTCGTTCTTCTTCTTTTGTTTTTTTTTATTTTTTATTTTTTTAATAATTCGTCATCTTGTATCTTACTAACAAAATGATTTAAATAAAAACTGTAATATTAGGTGTGACATTCTTATTTATCTATTAGTACCAGTCTTATAAGATACATATGATAATAGAGGCAGGTATATGGGTTAAAATAAACTCTGAGATGAGGATGTGGGCACTCTTATAATAATATGTATATGGAAGAAATTAGCCAACTCGGAAATATGTGAGTAGATTGAATGAGAAACCAAGAAAAAAAAAAATTCTATAACTCATCAAATTCTTTAATATTGTCTTCTAATATTTTAGGACATCTATTTTAGTTTCAAAGCTTTGGCATTGAACCATAAAACTTGCTCTATGTAGCTTTCATAGTTTGGCGGGCCCTAAACTGCAAAAAAAATAATGCTAGGAACACCAATTTTAATATCAATTTTTTGAGTATCAATTCACATGTCATATTTTCATTGATCGTTGCAATCAATTGATATGACAATGTTTTAAAGACCTACTAATGAAAAAACGATAACTCATATATCATGTAAATTGGTATTCAACAGTTGATATTTGAATTGGTATCCTTAACAGTTATATATATATATATATATAAACTATAGATCCGTTCAAATTTTTATTTTATGCCCTCTTATTAACACAAAAAATAAAGGTTTTTTTTACATCGATGCACCCTGAATTTATCGTATAGTTATATTTGCATCTCGACCTTTTAATTTTGACAATTTACACATTAAACTTATAAATCTATAGCAATTTACCCCTAATTGATAAAAATATTAATTTTTTTTAAATGAAAATTGACACACAACTTACATATATGTTGTTAATTAAGAGTATAAAAAGTTATTTTTAATCAATATTAACCGAAATTTATATTTAAAACAAAGTTAATTCAAAGTTTCTACTTTGGTAATATTTAGTAAAGATCTTAATCTAAACAAGTTTTGGTTAAAATAGATAAAAATAACCATTCATATCATTAATAAACGACTTATGTATGTATCACATGTCAATTTTCTTCAAAAGACTTACATTATTATCAATTAGGGGTAAATTGCTATAAATTTGTAAGTTCAAAGTACAAATAATCAAAATAAAAAGTTTAGGGTGCAAATTATAACTCTGCGATAAGTACATGTGCAATGGTGGAAAAAAAGCCAAAAAAAAATTTTTTTTAAAAAAATTGTATATCCGTATTTAGTCCTATGTAAAAGTTGAGTAAATCAAGTGTAAATTTATGAATTGTGTAACTGAGAAAAACATAATTCTCTCGAATCTTGATAACAATTAAGAGCAGAATAGTTATAAGTGTCAACTAATTTAATCCAATCATTATCTAGTCTATTTAAAGAGAAAAAAAAAAATGTTATAAAGCCATTAAAAAAGGAATATAAAAGTTTTAAGACTCAAAACCCAAGGATAAGAAAGGGGGGGAGTATTTAAATATCAGTCAAATTATGGTTGGATGGATATTTGGTATCATATCTGTCACTTGGTAAAATAGAAACTGTCAGTTCTTTGCTTGGAAGGGAGATAACTTCCCAGTGACTTTTCCCTTTCTACACCAGCACCAGAAAATGCTACAAAAACCATAAATTTGTCTATCAGAATTCACAACAAACCTCGAACTTGTTATTTCTTTCGTCAGGATTCTAAACAATAATCAGCCATTATATTTAGATATATCCAACAAAAATGAAACCATTTCAGGTGCATCTACACTTGATCATAACATTTTTCATGTCTTTGGGAATCAAGTATGACCGTCCAGTGTTACACATACAAGACGTATTACACACACAAGACGTAGTCACACCGCCATTTGGTTTTTCTCCAGCATTTGAAAGTGTACAAATGCCTATTATTGTTCACAGCAACTCAACATGGCACTAAACTCAAATCCTGGATGGGAATCTAATGGTGTTTTTCAACGTCTGTCAACACTAAAATCATTCAAAAACAAACCCTTCTTTTACAGAAAAGCATAAGAAAATCACAGAGAACGCAAGAGCTTACAACATTATCAACCTGCTCAAGGAAGCTTGCTCTTGCGCCACCTCCAATAGTTAGCTCTAATCGGGTCCTCGCATTCCAACATAGTACAAATTGTTTTAGCCAAGTCCGAATCATCTGTTTCTGCCAAGTCATAGTCTGAGTCCTGAATACTTAAAGCATTTATAACATCTATGAACTCTCGACTTGGTTGGAACCCATGGGAGATAAAATCCAAAAGTGTGCTCAAAGCAAAGATATGGCTGCTATTGGTGCTCAAAACCTTCAAGCATGCCAAAGAAACTTGGGAATCATGCACCCAAGATACGTTGTCATCTTTGTAAAGCCCTCGAAGGTATCTCCATGAGCTCTCATTCTCGGGACGGGCAATGATGGCTCTAACAGTATAATTCACTTCAGACTCTCTCATATTTTTCAGGCCTCCCAAAACCGGAGATCTTGTAATGACAAAATATCTCTGTCACAAACAAAGACACCAACTATGAAGATAACACTTAATTTTGCTAAACTGACAACTAATATAAATGGCAGTTAAATTGTTCTCACCTAAAGGGAGATTGGCATATGCTATTTGTTGGTGACGTGTGTGAGACTACGAGTGGATGGATAATATATATTGCTTTTTTGGAACAGATAATTCTCACACATCATTTGCGGAAAACTTTGTAACAAAGAATACATATTTGAGTAAAGTAGAAGACAGATGATAATTTGGTGAGAAGTGTACCTGATTCCAAGCAGAATTATTAAAAACGTCATCTTGAAGGAGATCATCGCAGCAGTTAAGTTCGTCTTCCCACCCACCTAGTGACTGAAGAACCCACTGCAATTATCATTAGAAACCAACAACAATATGAATAATAATATTCTTCCAAAAAAAAAAAAAAAAAAAAAAGAAATGCTAGTAGAAATACTTAAATGGCAGTAATAGCAGAGACAAATGAAATCTGTCGATGGGACCAAGCGTGATAATGTTTAGCATCAAGAGACAATATCTTCTTGGTGAACTCAAGCTCCTTGCTCGTAGCACTTGCTCCCAATTTCTCAGCGACCCATCGTCTATGATGCCTACCCAAAAAATGTTTATCATCAGGATTTTATTATTATTTTTTCAAAACATAATTTATAACTTCCGTAGACCCGGACCTACATAAAATAAAAAGCAAGACCACTAGATTAAATTGTAAAGCCAAAGTAGTCTCATAAGAACCGGAAAGATTATTATATCGTTGGAATTAGAGATATGAAATTATGTGATCAGGTTTTTTGAAGATGTTAACCTGACAAATCGAGAGAGAAACAAATTAAGAAAATTAACCATCAGGAAGGGCAGAAAACAATAAAACAAAAAACAAAAACTTGGATCTGAAAGGGAAAAGGTAATAAAAGAAAGATAGAGAAATGAGTAGTATGAATGAATGAATGAAGGACAGGCAGACAGACCATAGCTGATAATTCTTGGAATTTCCGTTGGAAATAGATTGAGTAAAATCCAGTTCGCCAAGCAAATCAACATTAAGAGCCTCAAGAATCACACGCCTGAATTGCCACACCTACAAAAGAACAGATTATTTAGTTTTAAAAAAAAATTACATATATATATATATATATTTTCTGGGAAGGAACAGGAAACGACAGAGAGCAGAGCAAAGAAAAAAGCAAAAGAAACAAAACTGACTAACAGTGTAATTGCCGGGGTTGAGAGAGATGGCGTGAGAAGTTAGAGAGAGAGCACGAGGAGATCACTCTTGGGCATGGAAAACTGCTCGGAACAAGTCCATGGTTTCAGTGAAGTCGTCCTTGTAGGCAATCGGAACGACAGGGTTTGGGCCGTCGTTTTGGGGGAGAGGAGTCACGTCCGACCACTCCGCGCGCCGCTGCGCCTGCCCGGCTGCCTCTTCTCCATCCGAATCGTCCATAATAATTATAATAATTAATAATTAATTTATACACTAATGTTTACCGATCTTACCTTAATCCCCAGATCCAATCAATTACTCCCTGGAAAACATTAACAGGGAGTGGTTTCTAATGGAGTTTGTGGGTCTTTCATTAGAAACTGGAAAAA
This sequence comes from Ficus carica, assembly GCA_009761775.1. Lineage (NCBI taxonomy): Eukaryota > Viridiplantae > Streptophyta > Magnoliopsida > Rosales > Moraceae > Ficus > Ficus carica. Next base: position 12,271,560 of record CM019746.1, read on the forward strand.
CCAGTGATAGAACCCACCAAAAACAGATTTTCTTTGATTTTGTTACCGGGGTCACCAGGTACTAGATGAGTCTACAGCAGGTGTCGCCGGGCTTTTTTTATTTATTTTTTGGTTGATAAAATGTTCTGTTGGTCCCTAAAATCTTTAGTGGATGAGAGTCTATTCTTCTAAAACATTTTTGTTTTTTACCGGAGAGGTTGTGGTAGAGTCTCTCTTAGTGTAACTATGGATAAAGTTTTTTTTAAACTGTTAAAATTTAATCGAACGGTTAAAATATTATTAGTGTACCAAACTTATCATATACCTTATCTCATATTACCCTCCACACCTCAAGTCTTCTCCGTCACCAGCGACCTTTCCCCCGCCGCTGGCGACCACCCCCGGCCCCCCCCCACCCGGCCCCGGCACCCCCAGGCGCCCCCCCTGTTGGTCTCCAGCCCTCCCAGCGCGCCCCCCCCCCCCCCAAGGTCCCCCCTCCCCAGGCCCCCCTCCCCCGACCTCCCTCCAACCCCCCCCCCTGCCCCCCACCCTGCCCCCCCCCCCCCCCCCCGACGGGGAACTCCCCACCCCCTCTCTCTCTCTTCCCCTCTATGTCTCTCTTCCAAGCCCGCGCCTCCCCCCCTCCCCCCCCCCCCCCCCCCCCCGAACCCTCCTCCACACCCCCGACGTGACCGACTCCCCCCGGCGAGAGGAGAGAGAGAGAGAAAGGTGGGGTCCCCACTGGGGGTGCGGTGAGGGGGTCACTGGGGGGCCGGGGGTGGGGGGTCGGGGGGTGCCGGGGGCAGGGAGAGAGGAGAAGAGAGAGAGGGGGGCAACGTAGGGCCAGGAAGGCCTGGGTTGGGGGGACCTGGGGTGGGAATGGGGTCGAGGGGGGTGGGGGGCCGGCCGGGCCTGGGGTGGGGGGGGGATGGGGTGTGGTCGCCGGCGTTGGGGGTCGCCAGTGACGGGGCGCAGGTCGCTGGCGACGGAGAAGATTGGGGTGGGAAAGGGTAAGGTAAGGTGTATGATAATTATAATACACCAACAATATATCAGCCGTTCGATTAAATCTTAACGGTTTAAAAAAAAATTCTACCGATAGTTACTCTATAAGAGACTCTACCGCAGTTTTACCCTTTTTTTACTATATAAAATACCCGCTGAATTCTTAAATAGATGAGAATTTGGTCTCTAATATACAGTTTTTTCTTTCTTGCTTTTGCATTTTTTTTTTTTTAATTTTTAAACAAACAACAACACAAACATTATTTTAAAAAAATAATATATAAAAAAAAAAAAACCAGCACATACATTGATATTTGATATCTTAATTTAATAGTGCTAAAAAAAAATGGTAAATTGCTATGATGATCCTTGAATTCGTTATAAAGGTACCGTTTAGTCCGCAAACTTATTTTTTTGATTAATTGGCCCCTAATTCACATCATGAAAGAAAAATTTCATGATACATCCGGCGTATGATTCTGTTATGGAAATTAAATCTAAATAATTGAACTATAAATCATGTCTAGGGTTTTGAATTCATCCTTAACTAAAAACAAACCTAACCTAACATAATTGAAAAGAACAATAAAATAAAAACTAATGACATGGAAGAGAAAAGAATAAAGGAAGAAGAACGATTATGGTCTTGAAAATCTCTATACAGACAATTTTTTTGAGTCACCAACAAATCTCTTATTTTTCTTCTTCATGAACGACTGCTAAAAAATAGTCAAAACCTATTTATAGGCTCACAAAGTTTGGATCAAAAGGGAAAAGTTTGGAGCTCTTTTAAAAATAAAAATAAAAATAAAAAAAGCCTTGTTTGAGTGATGAAAGTCAACATTTGACTGAAAGTATTAACTTATATATGAATTGAAATTGATGTGTACAGTTTTAAGAACATACAAAAATTCAATACATACTCTTTTTAGTAAGTTTAAAACATAGAGTTTCAAATTGAAAACCTTCTTTTTTATTTTATTTATTTTTTCTTCTTTTGAAATACATCATTAAGGTACTATGTATTTCATAACCTAGTTCAAGGGGTATACTAATGCTTTTAAAATTCGAAGAAAATTTTTTGAAAACGAATTAACTCCGCATATTACAACATATCAAATTATGTCTACAATTTGGATGAAATGAGATTAGGTGGCGATTTCTTCTAGGTTTATTAGGGTTTATCTGTGTTGTTCTAACATTAGTCCAATAAACAAAGACCATTTCAACTATTTTTTTTGGCTGCTATATCTGTTTGAAAATTTGATAATTATCTATACATTGTATACAAAGGAGAAAGTGTTCCGTCATTCGTTTTGGATTTTTTTTTTTTTGGTCCCTCAATTTTCTTTTTTTTTTTTTCGTTCAGCCTTTTTTTTTTTTTTTTTTTTTTTTGCATTAGTCAATTTTTTCTTTTACAATTTAGTCCTTTTATTTTATTTTTTTGATATTTTTTTATACCTCTCTTTTTTTCTCTTCAGGTACTTTGTTTTTTTTTTTTTTCTATTTTTATTTATTAATTTTATTTTTCCCTATTTAGATAAATTTTCTCAAATATGTCCAGCATGTTTGTAGTACATGCTTAAACTACTATATGTTTAATTGTTAAACACTTTTGATCTAGGGGTGTTTGTTGTCAGTTTTTAAATAAAAATACTAACCAAATCAAAATAATTTGTTGGGGCATTTTGATATTTTAGGGAAAATCAAATTATACCAAATCATTTATCGGTTTGGACGGTTTAATCCTTACACAATCTAGTTTTGAAATAGAAAATATCCTAAGTTTAATCATCCAAAAATTTTAAAACACACTAATAATCAAATTAAAAATATTCTAAAAACTCCAAACATCAAAATCACTAAGAGTCGAGATATATGTTGTCCCGAATTTTATATTTTATTAGTTGTCCTTCTAATAATGTTATGCTAATGTCATATTATCTGAATTTAAGAATTTAACTGTAGAAAAAACAATAATGCTTCTTAGCCCAAATAGGTTATGCTTACAACTTAAATGTACAATTTTTTTTCGCGATGCTTTTGCACCAAAAGTCGGATGCGATTTTCACGTTATAAAAACGTATCTCGTCTATAATATGATGTCAATTGTTTTGAAAATAGAATTTTACATGTTTAAAAGCATGTGTCACGACAAGTTTTAAATTGTATGATAATGCAATTCTCGATTATGTTGTTGATTTATAATTTTATGTTGAGATATGTCATGCTACGTACTCATAAATAACATGATTAAGATATGAAAAGATAAGAGTATCATATCAACCTCTCAGTTTGAGAGGATTATGTTATTGTTATTGTTATTGATATGATCCTAGTGTGGTTGCGACTTTGCAAACCAAGGACTCTATTGTCCGATGATCACGCGCACCCGAAACAAATACAAGGGCCGTAAAGCAAGAAAAGATATGACATAATGAAAAAGTCATAAATAAAAGCATAATGGGCTTATACATAAATTATGAACCAATTACTGATTTAGTGAGAGTTACGTTGCACTTATCAGGCTTTAGGTCAAACCTTTTTATGATCATGCTATAGGTAAGAAACCTAGGGATTTTACCTGATGGAAAGTGTAGGTAGTGGGGTGAGTGGAGAATGAGGATGGATACTGTCACAAGTTAAATTCCACATTTAAAAAAAAATTCAGTTTGTAATAATTAGAATGATATAAATTAAGTTCTGTGGTTTATAAAATAGAGTTATTTTACCGCTTTTGTGCATGTAAATTGGTTATGCTCTTGAGCATTTTAATAAATTTTAGGTATAGTTTAATTTTACATAATTTTAATTTAGATTAGTTTATTTTGATTTTGTGTAGTTTGATTTAATTTTGTTTAATTATTTCAATATCAACTTCAATATATTGTTATTAATATACCCCTCTAAATAATTTATTTTCTCATTTGTATATGACAATTAGGTGAGAATGGGTAAAATGGGAATTTTGAATTCAAACTGGGGGCAGAACGGTCATTAAAATGCCTATAAATGAGACAAAATTTAAAATTAAGCCAAGCTCATCCATAGGCTGACACGTGTCCCACTACTGAAAGGAAGAGAATCTCTTGCAATGTGTTCCACCAAGTTAGTGTACACCTGCGGGCTTGATCCAACATCGATCTGCCACATGTCGCATGAAAGGAAAAAAAAAAAAAAAGAAGAAGAAGAAAAAATGTGCGTCACAGCTAGAACCATCACGAAGAGAAAGAAAAGCAAAAAGAAAGGAAGAAAGGTCTTGGGGGAGGCCGAGAGTGAAAAACAGGGGCCAAACCCAGCAGCCAAGAGGAGAGATAATGAAGAAGAAGAAGAAAAACAAATAGAAAAATAGAAAAATGCCAAAAAAAAATAGTAGTTTAGGATTTTTAGGTTTAGGAATTAGTTTTTATTTTAGTTTTAGACTTTATTTTCAACAAATTTCAAGGGAGATGGTATTTTGAAGAACCAAACGAGGAGATGAGAAGTTGGTGAAAAACTTGAAGACTGTGGAAACAATCATTGGGGTTTTTATTAGTTTCCTAGAATTAGTGATATTGTTTCCTAATTTAGTTATTGGTTTCCTAGAATTAGTAATATTGTTTCCAAATTTAGTTAGGTTGTATTTGTACAAAAGATTACTCAATGAATGAAATAATTATTCCCCCAACGTTCTTTTTTCAAGTTGGTATCAAAGCTAGCATTTTGGCTGCTGGTCACAAGTCGTTCGGATATATATCAAAGGACGTTAAATGATGGGATACCTAAGAGGTGAAACAAAGGCTCCACTAGAGACAGATCCAGTCTATGCTACATGGGATGCTGGAAATTCCATGGTTATGACGTGACTCGTGAATTCTATGGAAGAGGATATTAGCTCTAACTATATGTGCTATTCAACGGCAAAAGAGCTATGGGAGAACGTGAACCAGATGTACTTTGATTTGGGGAATCAATCATGGATATTTGAATTGACTCTCAAAATTGGCGAGATGTGGTTAGGAGAGAACAATATTACCAAGTATTTAAATTCGTTGAAGCGTATCTGGCAAGATCTGGACCTCTTCAACACTTATGAGTGGAAATCACTAGAAGATGCACGCCACCACAAGAAAATTGTGGAAGATAGTCGTATCTTCAAGTTTTTGGCAAGACTCAATATTGAGTTTGATGAAGTCAAGGGGAGAATCATTGGGAGACAGCCTCTCCCTTCGATTGGTGAGGTGTTTTCAAAAGTAAGGAGGGAAGAAGGCCAGAGGAATGTTATGTTGGGCAAGAAAGGACCTGGGATTGCTGTGGAAGGCTCGGCTATGGTGACCACTGAAGCAACATCGTCCAAGACTCCTATGCATCAATGCAAATCTGGTGAAAAGCCACACGTATGGTGTGACTACTGCGACAAACTACGCCACACTCATGAAACTTACTCGAGGCTACATGGGAAACCTACGAACTGAAGAGCAAGGCAGGAGAAAAAACAGGATGACAAACCACGCCCACTGCTAATGAGGCCGAAGCTAGTCCTTTCACCAAAGAACAAATATAGCATCTTCTTATGCTGCTGAAATCTGGTTCGTCGTCATCTGATTCTCCTAGTGCTTCTATGGTACACACAGGTAATGAATCAAAAGCTCTATCTTGTTGCATTAATTCTTCTGCTCCATGAATAATAGATTCAATAGTATCTGATCATCCTTTAAATTGTTTCGATCCCATACACCATGTCCTAGAAACAAAAAGGTTAAGATTGCAGATGATAGTTTACCCCTATCGTAGGAAAAGGTTTAATACAATTTCAGAAAGAATAAATTGAAATATGTCCTCCATGTCCCTAAACTTGCTTGAAACCTTTTGTCTATTAGCAAACTTTCCAAACACTCTAATTGTTCTGTTACCTTTTTTGAATCTCATTATGTACTTCAGGACAGGAACTTGGGGACGACGATTGGCAGTGCTAGAATGATCAATGGTCTTTATTATTTTGAGGATAATTTACCTATTTCTAAAATGTCTCAAGTGTTTAGTAGTGTCAGTTCTATGTCTGCTTATGAACAAATGATGGTTTGGCATTACAGATTGGGCCATCCTAGTTTTATTTATCTAAAACGTTTGTTTCCATCATTATTTAAGAGTATCAACCCCTTAGTATTAGAATGTGAAAGTTGTTTACTTGCAAAAAGCCAACGGAAAAGTTATATTTCAAAGCCATATCAACCTTCAAAACCGTTTTATCTTTTTAACAGTGATGTTTGGGGACTTTCAAGGGTAACCACGGTTTCATGTAAAAAATGGTTTGTAACCTTTATAGACGGCCATACTCGTCTATGTTAGGTTTATTTGATGCATGAAAAATCTGAAGTTGAAAAAATATTTAAAGATTTTTACATTATGATAGAAACTCAATTCCAGGCAAAAATAAGCATTTTAAGATCAGATAATGGAACAAAGTATAATAAAGTTTTGGAAACTTTTTTACAAGGAAAAGGAATTTTACATCAATCTTCATGCCTAGATACTCCTAAACAAAATGGAATAATTGAGCAAAAGAATAAACATATTTTAGAAGTAGCTCGAGCTATGATGTTTTACATGAACTTGCTAAAATATTTGTGGGGGGATGTTGTTTTAACTGCATCATATTTGATTAACAAGATGCCTACTAGAGTGTTGCAGTATACTACTCCATTGGATTGCTTAAAAAAAAAAAAAATTCTAGAATCTCGAATAAAAATTGGGTTTGCCATTAAAAATCTTTGGATGCACCGTATATGTGCACATTCCAAAGAGATCTCGGTCTAAATTAGACCTAAGGGCAGAGAAATGTGTTTTTTTTTTTTTTTGGGTATGTTCCAAATAAAAAGGGTTACAAATTTTTTAACCCATTAACCAATAAATTTCATATTACCAGGATTGCGAACTTTTTGGAAAACTTGCCTTTTTTCTGCAAAAAATTATTAAGGGGGAGAAGTTAGAATAATCAAATTTTTGGGAAACAGAACATTTACCACAAATAGTTTTTTACCTATTAAAACAAAAATAGCTGCATCAGGTAATTCATATACTATTAATCCTCCACCTTCTTTGAGGAAGAATGGTACTTGGGAGGTGGTTGAGTTACCTAGAGAGAAGAAGGTTGTGGGGTGCAAATGGGTGCTCACAGTCAAAAGCAAAGCTGATGGTAGTATAGAGAGGTATAAAGCCAGACTTGTAGCAAAAGGCTTTACTTATACCTATGGGATAGATTACCAAGAAACTTTTGCCCCTGTTGTGAAGATAAATAAAATTCGGGTCTTGTTATCTCTTGCTGTGAATTCTAACTAGCCTTTATTTCAACTGGATGTAAAAAATGCCTTTCTCAATGGAGACCTGGAAGAAGAGGTGTTTATGAGCCTACCACCGGGCTTTGAGGCAGAACTTGGGGTTGGAAAAGTCTACAGATTAAAAAAATCCTTGTATGGACTCAAGCAGTCACCTAGAGCATGGTTTGAACGTTTTGCCAAGGTAGTGAGGAGGTATGGAATCATACAGAGTCAAGCAGATCACACCATGTTTTACAAGCATTCAAGATAAGGTAAGGTTGCCATCTTAATTGTGTATGTTGATGATATTATCTTAACTAGAGATGATTGTGGTGAAATGGATAGACTAAAAAGAAGACTAACCGAGGAATTTGAAATTAAAGACCTGGGAGTGTTGCAAAACTTCCTTGGAATGGAGTTCACGAAGTCTAAGGAGGGAATTATTGTATATCAATGAAAGTATGTACTTGATTTACTTGATGAAACATGCATTGGGTTGTAAACCGGCAGAAACTCCCATGGAACCAAATGTAAAGCTGCAACCAACCAGAGCTAAAGATGTAAAGGATAAGGAGCGGTATCAAAGACTTGTTGGCAGGCTTATCCATTCGTCACACACACGGCCTGACATAGCCTTTTTTATAAGTGCAGTTAGCCAGTTTATGAACTCACCTGGTCCTGAGCATTTTGAGGCTGTTTATAGGATATTAAGGTATTTAAAAAGAACATCAGGCATAGGGCTTCTCTTCAAATCTTGAGGACACCTTCAGATTTAGACCTATACTGATGCAGATTGGGCTGGGAGTATAACTGATAGGAGATCAACCTCTGGATACTGTACTTATGTTGGTGGTAACTTAGTAACTTGGCATAGTAAAAAGCAGTAGGTAGTTGCAAGAAGTAGTGCAGAAGCTAAGTTCAGGGCGGTTGCTCTTGGTATTTTTGAAGTAATGTGGATCAGGAGAATACTGCAAGAGTTGAGAGCTTCAGAAGTTCTACCTATGAAGTTGTATTGTGACAATAAGGCTGCTTTTTCTATTACTCATAATCTAGTTCTTCATGATCGTAATTTTATTAAAGAGAAGATAGAAGGTGGTTTGGTATGCATGATCTATGTTCCTACTGAATATCAAGTAGCTGACTTGCTCAAGAAGGGATTACCTAAAAAACAGTTTGATTGTCCAGTAAGCAAGCTGGCTATGAAAGATATTTTAAAACCAGCTTGAGGGGGAGTGTAGGAAAATCTGAAACTGTGTTTGGGAAAGAATCCATGTAGAGCTGTAATTGCATCTTTAGCTAGGTGTCAAATCTATATATTTAGGAAAGTATTGTTAGCAGTTATTGGTTTCCTAGAATTAGTGATATTGTTTCCTAATTTAGGTAGGTTGTATTTGTATTAAAGATTACTCGATGAATGAAATCATTATTCCCCTAACGTTCTCTTTTCAAGTAATACAATCTTAGTTGTTGTTAAGTTTGGGAGGCCAATGACACTTTGATAATCATAAAAGAATGTGCTTAATGAATGTGTAGGTAAACAAATTAGATAGGTATATCAATTTGGACACTTATGCATATAATCTCATTTGACACTTGGGAGAGGTGGGGAGGTTAAATTCAAGCCCTTGATTAATGAATTGATTGAGACTAGTTAGCAATTTCTTAATAGGAAGAATATATGAAGGATAAAGTGAAGTCAAGAACCTAGAACCTTGTTTGTTTGTGTCTTTTTATTCCTTCGGTTTTGTTTAGTCATTTTAGTTTACTTTATTTATTTTAATTTACATTTTAGTTTACAAAACCAAAGGAATAAAAAAACACAAACAATCAAGGTTCTAGAATTTTGACTTCACTTACTCTTTCTCTCTCTCTCACGTTGCTATTCGATCGTGGGACGCTGCGTCGGTGAGAGACCATTGCACTTTCTGGCAAATCAAGTGACGATATCAGGATCGTGAAGCTAACAATGAGAATGCAGAGAGATCGCCTTGATGGACCTCTTCTCTGGCTTTGTTGGTATTTTGTTGCAGGCATGGTTGCATTTGTGACAGTTTCCGTCGACAGTGACACATTCTTCCATGCAACGGAGTTACAATCTCCAGCGATGGGCAATTGCGCTAGCGGTGGCGAAGGTCGCAAGGTTGCTTTCTTTGTTGGCAGATGAATTGAGCTTTGACGTTTGGCAACGGCGGTGACAGCGACGGTTATTACTTGGAAAAGTTAGATCTAAGGTTTTGGGTTAGATTTTGGGTAGGTGCTGTTATGAAAATTTTAAAATATAGGGGTAACTAGTTAATGTATAAAATTAAGAAAAATGTATAATTTTGGAAATATTAGATTTACTTGAAAATATAGTATTTTACGTAGATATTCAAAAGATTTGTATTTGAATATACCGAATTTATTTGGAAATACAGTATCTTAATAAATTTATTTAATTGAACATATTTTTGAAATACCAGATTTACTTGGAAATACTGTATGTTATGTAAATATCCAAAAGATTTGTATTTGAAAATATCGGATCTACTTAGAAATATCGAACTTACCAGAAAGCACCATATTTTAATTGGAAATATTTTGAAAATACCGGATTTACTTAGAAATACTGTATTTTATTGAAATATTGAAAATATTTTTATTTGAAAATACCATATTTACTTGAAAATACCATATTTATTTGAAAATGCCGCTTTTTTATAAAATGTAATAAATTAAATATATTTTGAAAATACCATATTTTATGTACATATCCAAAAGATTTGTATTTAAAAATACTGGATTTACTTACAAATATCGAATTTACCTGAAATACCGTAGTTTAATAAAACATAATTAATTGAAAATACTTTGAAAACACCATATTTACTTGGAAATACCATATTTTTTGAAATATAAAAAACATTATTTGAAAATACCGGATTTACTTGAAAATACCAGATTTATTTGAAAATACCGTATTTTAATGAAATATAATAACTGAAAATATTTTTGAAATGTTATATTTACTTGAAAATAACGTATTTTAATGAAATATCAAAAAAATTTAAAATATTGAATCTACTTGAAAATATCATACTCTAACGAAATATAATTAATTAGAAATATTTGGAACTATTGGATTTACTTGGAAATACCCTATGTTATGTAAATATCCAAAAGATTTGTATTTGAAAATACCAGATTTACTTGGAAATATTGGATTTATCTAAAAATACCCTATTTTGATTAGAAATATTTTGAAAATACCGGATTTACTTGGAAGAACTATTTTTTATCAAAATATAGAAAAGATTTTTATTTGAAAATACCAGATTTCTTGAAAATACCATATATTTATTTGAAAATAATGTATTTTAATGAAATATAATAAATTAAAAATGTTTTGAAAATACCGGATTTACTTGGAAATACCATATTTTAATGAAACGTCTAAAAGATTTTTTTTTTGAAAATATCGGATTTTGTTTTTTAGATTAAAATACCAGTAAATAACGGATTCCTAACAAATATTTAATTTACACAAACAAATAACAATAAAATTGCTTTCCCATTTTGGTAAACATTGTATTTACCAAATATTATTTGTACTTACCAAATGTTATGTAGATTTATAAAATTACAAATTAGCCCCAAAAATTAGAAAACCTAACCCCCAAATTAAATTTAAAAAAAAAAACCCAAATCAATTTCACCCTAGATCTCGTCGGAGAAAACCAGAGATCGGCGCTGGACTTGTCGTCGTCGTGCTGGACCTGTCGTCATCGTCGGAATGAGGCGACACCATTGCGTGGGAGCTCATGCCATTGTGCATTCCGGAGAGAGACCAACGTCAGAACGAGTTCGCCGTCGGCAGTGTGGGTGCCTACCAAGGCCGAAGATCCTGGAGATTCCTCTCGAAGACAACAAATCCTAGAGGTTCACTAGGAGCTCACTGCGATTTCGAGGGTGATGTTAATTGGTTGACGTTGGCGTCCTAGTTGATGACGCTTAGGTCCATGTTCGCGATAGTCCCACTTCCCGGAAGTTGCGCAGATGATGACAGCGACTCTTCTCAGTGCAACTGTGAATCCGGCTAGGCTCTGAGGTATGGCGAGCATGAAGGTGATGACTAGGTGCATCAGAAGAGGAGGGCAGTTTTGGTATTTTACTGTAACTAAATCCAAAATATGCTATAATTTTAACGACTTGAAAAATTATGCTATAATTTTCTATCTCATATATAAAAAATGCTATTTACCTATTTTTTCCAAAAAATTATGACAAAATTCAATCTACTTTTCATTCTTATGACATTTGGCATTTGAATAAATACAAACAACCATTGGATTCTTGTTGAAATTGGGCAAAAATCAAAGCCTAGCCCACTGATCAGGAGCTGAATGTGAAGCAAACGGGACATAATTAACAAGGGAAAGCACCTGAGTGATACAAAATTAAAAATCATTGTACTAATATGACACAAAGTTAAACTAAAGTTAGCTAAAATTTGTGTTATGTTGGTCAAGAATTAGGAATTTGTATCATGTTAGTCAACAGATAAAAAAAATATGATTTTTAAATAATATTCTCTAATTTAATGCCTTATAAAATAAAAAAAATTTAAAAAAAAATGCGGCTGGATGGATTCACGGCTGGAGAAAAGAAAGAAAAAGAGAGGAAAAATAGGAGGAAGGATAAGGTGAAAAAAGAAAACAAGTTCCTCTCTATGGCAATTTTTTAGTATTCTCTTGCTTTGAATTCCATCAAGTCTTTGAGGATTTAATGAAGTAGTTTTCTTTTTATTCGATTAATTCCCTTCACGTGTTCTTTATTGTTTATCGTTCTTACTTCAGAAGATTATCAACCTGATTTTGCTAACTTGATAAAATGCTGAGACAATGACACCAACAAGAAGGGACGGTGATGAAACGACAGTGAGGGTCGAGGGATTCTAGTCTCTAATGGCGAGGGTTGTGATATTAAAAAGATATATAGTTTTTTTTTTTTTTTAGATTGTCTGCTTTATATGTTTTTATATATATGAAAAAAAAAATATATATATATATATATATATGAAATTATGGAAAGAAGAACAAGATATTAAGAAGCTAACAAGATATCAAACCGGAAAGAAGGTGCCGATTGCAACAAAATGCTTTTCTTGATTAATTTATTTCTGGTCATCACAAACAATAGTTTGCTTGGGACGGGGTCATTCTTTTCTTTCTAAGTTTGCTTGTGAAGAAAATAATGACCTCCGTCACCGTCAAAAGCAAAAGTTTACTTGTGACGGTGATCATTCTTTTTTTTTTTTTTTTTCTTTCTAAATTTGCTTGTGACGAACATATATATATATTACTCAAGAAAAGTATTTTGCTACAGTAAGCACCTCTTTTCCCAGCTTGATATCTTGTTAGCTACTTGATGTCTTTCTCTTCTTTCTATATATATATATATATGTATATATATATATATATGTATATATATATATATATTATGTAGTTAAAAAAATATAAAGCAGACAATTTTTCTCCCTCGACCCTCGCCCTTGTTTCGTCATCATCTCTCCCTGTTGGTGAAATTGTCTCGGCGTTTATCAGGTTAGCAAAATCTTATATTATCTCTCGATATTCCTATATTATTTCTATGTGAGAAAGAGCTTTAGAAAGGCCAGTGTTTTGATGTTCGACTTTCTCATTGTTGTGCAAATATATTAAAAATTTAATTACACTAATGAGCGCACACAATTAGAATATAGAATTAAGAATAACGAGGTCGAACCCATAAGGACTGCTAAAATTAGGAATAATTAATCTAATCTAAGAAAATTAAAGCAAGAGAATGGTATCTTTTTTCTCCTTCTTTCTTCTTCTTTTCATTAAGCCAGCCGTGAGTCCAGCCAACAGCCTTTTTTATTTTTTATTTTTTTCATTTTTGCTGCTGTATGCATTAATATATTATAAAGATCACTGATTTTCAAGTTTTGATCTGTATATATTATGCCATCCTTTTCAAACGGAAAAGAAATCGCGATGGGAACTTTTAATAATCCAAATTACTTAGAACAACAAGTGAATTTTTTTTGATATTTTATTTATTTATTTATTTATTTTTAGGGTTCAAGCTTTTGTTGAGGAGAATTAACTTATTATTGGATATAAATTCAAGCGTCTTCGGTGTATGCGAAAAGAATGTTCATAATTCAATTATTTCTTCCCTCTATCTCTATATTGTAGGTTGAAAGTGCTCTATATTGTAGCTCTATATCAGAGTTCTGTTGGCAAAATGACATTCAATGATGATGAGCAGATGGTTGAACCCCAAAATGTCTCAGGTACATACATACATGCATATATATATACACACACATTTTTCAGAATTAATCATTTTTATGAGCACTAAAAAAGTGATTCCAAGGCTTCTTAATTATTATCTAGTTAAAAATCATCCTTAAACTTCTATCTTCTTTTCTATTTATACATATATATACATATATATATATATATATGTTATCAGGGGAGAAACCTAAAGCATACAAACCGGGGAAAACACTGTTGAAAGTCCTCCACAAGTCGAAGGTACCACTTAAAGAAACAAAATTGAAGGTGTTGCTGGAGCTTACGGGGTCAGGAGACAACGAAGACAGATCCCCACTGGATCTTGTGGCGGTCTTAGATGTCAGCGGAAGCATGAATGAGTTAGAAAAGATAGTAAAGTTGAAAATAGCGATGCAATTCCTCGTCCGGAAACTTAGCCCGGTTGATCGTTTATCGGTTGTCATATTCTCCGATGATTCCACGAGGTTGTTCCCATTGCGTCAGATAACTGACAAATCTCAGGAAGATATTATAAAGCAGGTCAATGCTTTAGTTGCCGTAGGTGGAACAAACATTGCCGCTGGCCTTAAAATGGGCGTAGAAGTGCTAAATGACCGCCGTCTTAAAGACAGTCGTGTGGGTGCCATCATGCTTATGTCTGACGGTTACCAAAACATCGGTGATGCTTGCCAGGTTCAGGTTCGCAACTTTGCAGTGCACACATTCGGTTTGGGCAACGACTTTAAACCAGATGTATGTGCGTTAGGTTGAAATAATCTTTGATTTCTTTCTTCTTTTTTTGTTTTTTTTTTTTAACAAAATTACTAGCGTAAAATAGTTTGTCCCTCAAACTTTATGACATATATTTCAAAACAATATTTTGAGTATAAAAACAAAATATAAATCTTGATGTTAAAACTAATCTCCTAAAATTATAAAGTTCATAAATCTCTATGATATTATCCATAATCATAAAATTACATACCTTAATATTTTAATTCTCAATTGAAGCTAATAAATCTTGGGAGCAACCAAACTTTTGACATAGAATACTTTTTATAAAGAAAAACTAGAAAATGAAAGGACAAGGAATAAGATGAATATAGAAAGGAAAAACAAAATGGTAAGTAGTAGAAACTGGGAACTGAAAATTTTAATTAAAAAAATTCAGACCCAAATTAGAAAAGTTGATACAGTGGGAGCACTAGTGTGGCTTACCCTTAAAACTACATATTCATTTTTACTTTTTCAGTTTTTCAGTTAGGGCACATGCCTCTACTGGTCATGTCTGACGTTCGTCGTCGCTGATTTTAATTACTTATTAATTTATGTATACTAATTTATTAGTTCGATTTATATATATACAGGTAATGAACGACATTGCAAATAAGAGCAAAGGAGGAACGTTCTCAGTTGTTGGAGAACCAAATGACTTGAGCAAAGCATTTGCCCAGTGTTTGGGTGGGCTTCTAACTGTATTAGTTCAAGACCTAAATCTGACCGTCACACAAGTCGACAATCAATCGAAGATCAACAATGTGTCTGCTGGAAAATATCCAAAAACTGAAACCAACCGCTCCGTAACTATTTTGTTTGGTGAACTTTACAACAATGAGGTACGCAGGGTCCTGGTGGATCTTCGTCTCCCCAAAGTTGGTAGAAGGAAAAGCAAGCAGGTACTCCAAGTCACATACACGTATAGGTGGGTGGTACCAGATTTTATTTACATTAATCACAATTATATATATATATATATATATATATATATGAGATTTAAAAGAAAAAGTAAAAGAAAAAAAAAGGAAAAGATACAAAAAAGAAAAAGTGCAGAAAACAATAAAAGACAAAACCCACAAAATCAAAAAAAAAAAAAAAAAAAAAAACAACAACCAAAACGCTCGTTTGCTCGTTTCCACCAAAACGAGCGTTTTGGTAGAAAGTTGGTGAACAGTAAGTTAGATTGACACTTCTTATATATTGTCACATGTATATGTAAAAATAAAAATAATAAAAAAAAAAAATATATATATATATATATATTAAATCGTGTCCATGCAGTGCTGGTAAGGAGAAACGATCAATGAAAGCCCCTCTCACAACCGTTATCGTAACCCGCACTGGGAAAGTCATGGACAAAGAGATACCAAAGGTGATTCTTGAGGAGAACCGTCTCAAGACACTAAATAGTGTAAAAGAAGCAAGACTCGTGGCTGACAACGAGCTGAAGAAAGTTGAGAATAAGGTGGTTGAAGCCATTTACTCGCTTAAGTTTGTAAACGTAGATGATCCAAGCCAGTTAATTAAGACGTTGATATATGAGCTGCAACAAATCTTGGACTTTACAAGAACAGAAAACGACTACAAAGAAAAAGGGATTCCTTATGCAATGTCTTTCGAGACTTCTCATGAGCGCCAGCGTTATGCTACAAGAGGTGATGATATGGAGAAGGTGCGAACATTTGCCACTCCGCGTATGGACACATACCTTGAACAAGTCAACAACTTTGAAAAGGATCCCACCAAGCCACCGCCATCATTGCAGGACGATGTGAAACATGAACACATTGACGATGTGGAACGAGAACGTGTTGACGATCCCGACAATCCTTGTTTTACTATGATGGTATGGTGCATTATAATGTAATACTTTATATGATTTGTTCGTGTTTCATTTCATGTTCCTTAATTAATGATTTTATGGGTAATCTTTATGTATGCAAACTTGTTTCTTTGATTTCATTTATTAATCTTCAAGTTTTTATTTTGTCAAATTCACTTTCTAACCACTAAAATTCGCTTTCTTAGAGAGGATCTTTTGGGCTACTTGCTGTCTTCATTCATGTCTTTTAGATCTTAAATTAGTTTCGGTCTCTATCATTCCAAAGCCAAGATTACATAAAACTATTTAAACAAAGCTTATGAAATGAAATTTTGAATATCAAACTTTTATCCAACTTGTTAGATCAACCATCAAACTTCCTTCTCAAACATTTTTAGACTACAATACATTATACATTAGACTCTCTAGAATCATACCATAACAAAATCATTTCATGCCAAACGTAATTTCATGCCACAAGTTCATAAAGTTTGTAATATTTTTTCAGAAACATAAAACTTTTCTTTTAAAAAGTTTCATGTATCTTTCTATTACTACAAAACCCTAACATAACCATACACAAGATCATCATCATTACTTAAAGGTACTAATTTTAAACTATTTTCCAAAATCACTAATTTTAAACTATTTTCCAAAATCTCAAAGAACCACACAATCAATAATCCATCGTCAAGCTTATCAACACCAAAAATCGTTTCCTTTTTTCTTTAGAAAAACCCCAAAATCAGCTTGGAATTGTTTAGACTTTCCAAAATTTTCAAATTTCCTATGCCTTATATACACATATCCTTATCTAGATAATCATCGATACTTCCGAATATACCACGATGTCGACAGAAATATAGGTAGTGCAATTTTATTAAAAAAAAATTTGGAGTTATTGTCGATATCAGTGGAAATACCGAAAAAAAAAATTACAGAAGTTACAAAAATTTGGTCCAAAATATATTTCTAACATTTCATGACACAAACATTAAAATGATGTATAAATGCACAAGTTTCACATGAAAAAAAATATATTATATCTTACATATCTTAATACAAAGAGGAAATCCTTTGAAAAGCAGACATAGTTGGGATGTCATTCTGATTTTAGCAATATTGGTGTCGTTATATATTATTTGAATAAAGTTCAATATAGTTATGAACATGTTGTATTTAGGTTTATTGATCTCTTCTTAGAGCACATACTTTAGGGAACGTCTGGAGACGGTTTTTGGAGGTTGGGTTGGAAATGTGTGTTTTTGGTGGAAGACTTTTAGAAAAGTTATGTGATATAAAAAATAGTGCAAACATTTTAAATGTATTAAAAAATAGCAAAATAAATCTTGTCTTGTTCATTTCGTCGTTTTAAGCATGTTGACATAAGAATCATCTTATTTCGATTTGAAATAAGAAAGTTTTGTACTTTTAAAACTTGAGGTTTTTTTTTTTTTTTAATGGAAAAAGATAAAGTTTGATGCAGACTTGAGAGTTTTGAACCCAAATGGCATTTTATCGTCTAGAAGCATTGCCCCAAACAGGGCCATAATGTATTTTCATAAATTGGAAATGGAGCAAAGTTTGTAGAAATATAGGAAAATATACTCTCTTAGCTTCTATGTGTTGGCTTTTATTTTATTTGTTTATCTCTTTTTTAGAAGATAATTATTCATCACCATTATTTTAAAAAAATGTAAATAATTATAGCATGCTCAAAAAAATAATAAATGGTAGAAATCCGAAATTTCTAAAATTTTCGAACCGAATTTTTCGATATTTCCTCAATATTGCTTGGTATTTTGTAAATTTACACTACATTTTATCCATATCGATATCGATATTTTTACCGATATTTCCAGATATTTTCCCGATATTTTGATGGAAAAGATATTGCATCTAAAATATATTTTGGTACTGTCAAACACAAAAATTTCAATGGAAATTTCAAAAACATCGTGAATATTTACAACCATGATTATGTGTTGATCTCTTTCTCTTCCCCTTCCACTCGCCAAATCCTCTATATGTCGTCTTTTCCATTGGCCCCCTATCTATTATACATTTACCATCCCCACCACCAAACATGTAAGAACCTGAATTTACGATGAACTTATGATTTCCTTAAAAATAAGGAAAATCTAAGTCTGAACCATATATGTCGATATAAAGCTCATGATCTGAGTAAATATCATAATATGTTTGAGTTCGCGTTTAATTAGCTACGAAACTCAATAATAAGAGTTGTACTTACCATAATAGGCTGCTTTGTCAAGCACGGGACCTTTTGAGGAAAAAGGACAAAATATGAATTTATGTTTTTCTTCGGGTCAACTTTGACCAAGGTTGACCGAGTTGACTTTAGGTTTGACTGAGACGGTACTGCAGTGTAATCAACAGTATGGAAATTATACTGCGGAAAACCCTCATTTCAGTCAAAATAAGCTATAAGACCGCCCTAGAAAAATCAAGCACATTAGTTAGAACAGTATGGATTAAATAGTTTCAAGTTCTAAGAAAAATCCATACGCAGTCCAATTTTACGCAGATGAACTCCGGACTGCAATTTAGTGAAACAATACTGTTTTAAGTGAAAGCAGTATTTGTAAAATCCTTATTAGTGTGATTATGGACTGCATTGGTAAAGAAAAACCAAATGGAGCCTTAATTTTGAGGACACCTCATATGGAAATGACCAATTAGATTAATTGGATTTTTGGAAATTATGGAAAGTAAGTTTTAAGCATGAATTGAGGTTGAAAAATTGACCAACAAACCACATTGTATGGCCGGCCACTCTAAGGTTTTAGGGGGGCAATTATGTTTTCTTTTGAGGAATTAAATGCAAGATAAGATAGAAAAGTTGTGGTAGGTGTTGTCTATGGTTCACCCTTGGACACATCACCTAGCTTGGCTTCCACACACTTGTTCTAGCACTAGAATGGCCGGTGGAAGGTGGATAGGAAGCCTTGGTGAATAAGCTTTTGCCTTGGTGATGTAAGCAAGGGTGATGCAAGCAAGGTGACATAAGCATGGTGAGGTAAGCAAGAAGCTTGGTGAACAAGCCATTCTTGGCTCACACAATGGCTGGTTGTTAGGAGATTTAGAGTGCCTTGGTGAACAAGCCATTTTTGGCTCACACCCATTGAATGGCCGGTTGATTAGAGAGCCTTGTAGAGCAAGCATTTTGCTTGATGATGTAGGCCATGTGATGCAAGCATGGTGAGGTAAGCTTGGGTGGTAGGTGTTGCATTTGGTCCACCTTTTGACACATCACTCTCATTGCTTCCACACACTTGTTTAGAAGCCTTGTTGAGCAAGCAAATTTCTTGGCTCATTTTCATCATGAATGGCCGGCCACCTAGGGAGGATTGATGGGCAAATATTTTGCTCATTAAACCCTTATGTGCAATTATAGAAACCTTAAGTTTCACCTATAAATAGGGGTAGTTGGTTCACAATTTTTGAGCATGAAATTAAACCCGAAACTCTGCCAAAATTCCCACTCATTCTCTCCCCCTCACCCTAAGGCCGAAAATGAAAACCATAAGAGAGAAAAAAGAGAGGTATGGCCGGATTTTAGAGAGAAATAGGTAGAGAAAATTCGGATCCAAGTTTGAGATTTCACCTCTAAGATCTAGGGGTAATCCTCTCGAATCCCTAAGCCTTTTTATTAAGTTTGATTCAAGAGTTTTATGTGTATTTTCAGTGGGTTTTGTAAGAGCTTAAGCTCATTTATTTTCATGCAAAAGTTTAGTATGTGCTTAATTGATTAGAGTTATGGTAAGCTAGATCTATGTTGTGGTAAGCAAGATCTAGGTTTTTATTTATGTGTTATGATTTTATGTATGGATGTATGATGATATGATTTTCCATTAGATACGCTGCATGTTTGTCGTAGGCTCACGGTTGAGACCATTTGAGGTAGCGTGTGTGTAGACTTTACGTAAAAACGGATTTTCAAGCAAAACTGCCAGTTTCGGGTAAAACCAGGCAGCTTACAGGAAAACGAAATTTTGAAGCCCTTAGAGGCAGATTTTGGAAAAAAGTAAAACATGAAAGTTGTTGGGAAGGGTTATTCCTAGGGGGCAGCGTGAACAGATTTTCAAAATACGGCTCCAAAGACCTCTGTTTTTATGAAAATCCGAGACCTGGTCAATATTGGTCTGCCCAGACCTTATGCACGGCCAGCCGGCTTCAACCAAGAAAACAAACAAGTTAAAGATAGAATTAGGTTTTGGGTAAAACATGAAAGATTTAGGATCTTTCAAGATCTACAACTTTCATGAAGAAAGATTTTTCTAATTCCTAACAGATTTTAAAATAAAAATTAGATTCCCAAAACTGTGCAGGAATCAAGAAATTCCTACACTGGATTTTAAGAAAACAGTGCAAAAGCAAGAAATCCCTACTCATGCACTGACACTTGAATTAAGAAACTGTTTTCAAGAAATGAACAAGTTTTCTGAAGAAAAAAAATAACTGAATTATGTTAAGTTGTATGGTAACCAAGTGGGATACCACTATTGGGTCTTAGTAACCCAATAGGGCATTAACCGATTTATGTTTGGGCTCATACCCAGGGTTACTAGAAGTAACCTAAAAGGATATTAACGTTTAAGGATTATGATTTATGGTAAGATAGAATATGACTGATTCTTATCTTACACCCTGTTAGGACAACGGGAGTATGTGCTATGTTTGGCGATAAACTAAGAGCGTAGGACGACAGGTAAGTACAACTCCACCTACAGCATGGACAAAACGTTTTTGTTGCATGATATGTTTTTAAGAAATCATGTATTGATTTACATGATTTACCTATGTTATGTTATGATAAGTTTAAGTTATGTTATGATATGTTTATGTTATGATAAGTTTGTGCTATGATGTTATGCTATGAAGTTTATGTTATGATAAGTTTATGATATGTTATGATAAGTTTAAGTTATGTTATGATAAGTTTAAGATATGTTATGATAAGTTTATGTTATGATATGTTTATGTTATGATAAGTTTATGCTATGAAGTTTATGTCATGATAAGTTTATGTTATGATATGATGCTATGATATGTTATGTTATGGTATGTTATGGTATGGTAAATTATGTTATGATGTATTATGATTGTGATTATTTTATGTTATATGTTTGGCTACGTGACATCATGAAGCATGTTCACGATTATTAAATCACATGGTAAGAATAAGTTAAGTCAGGAGATAAGATAAGACCTGTTAATGTTATTGTGTCGTACCGACTTGCCACGAGGGCTGGTTTAAACGGTTTAGTCTATGGTTTGAATTGGATTGGACTGGCTGCCCCAATCACTCTATGTAAACGATTAGTTTCATGGTTTGACTTGGTTTGGATTGGCCGCCGCCAACCACTCCATGGTTATATACCACGGTACGTGCACATATGACATAACATGTTAGGGAATAGAACCAAGTTAATGAAAGCATAATTGAATTATAAGAAAACATAATCGGTTCACGCATTTTTTGCACGTCAAAATGTTTTTGTGGATTGAATATTGTACTTACTGGGCAATTAGCTCATTACTTACGTTCATGCTGTAGGTAAGCAACCTAACGGCAGTACTTGATACAATACTGTGGAGAGTTGGTGCTGCGGACTGTGAAATGTGGAATGAACACCGCCACGGGTTTTGGAAAATATGTTTTTGTAAAATACGTTTGTAAAATGTGTTTTGTTATGTTATTAAGAAGAAATGGTATGTTTTAAGAAAAGTTTAAGTATGTATGGCAAGCAAGTTGCCTCGTGTTGTTCCGATCCGCACTAGGTCGGGTCTGGTCCACGATTTTGGTACTCGAGTGAGTACATATGAATATGTATGAAGATAAGTTAAGTTTTATGTATGAGACTAAGTCAAGTTTAAGTGAGAGTAAAAAAGTTTTAAAATAAAGTTTTAAAGAAAGAAAAAAAAATTTACTCTGGAATTTTCAGTAAGCTTAAGGCTTTTTAATAAGTAAGTAAGTAAGAGAGGTGACGGGCCGCGTCTACGTAGTCGTCCCCCTACGTAGATGGGTGTAGGTCGGGGCGTCACAAAACAAGAATGAATAATTATATTTCCACCCATATAATTTATAAATGTCCCCATTAGATCTTTAATTTATCTTTATTATACTTACACTACAATAAATTTACTTTGAGACCCATTAAAAATGGTTAGATTACCCATCCATCTCAAAACTTTAAGCTCACATGCAAGCTAAACATGAGTAAATGTATAGACGAATATTAAGGTAATTTTGAAGATTGCATCTTAAAAGCACACCTCTGAAAGACTATCTTATCTATACTAGCTTCAAAAATTTTGATCTCCTATAAGATAAGTTAATAGTTAACATAATATGTCTTTACAAAATTATCCCCGCTAGCTAAAAAGTTATTATAGTAGAATACAACTTGTAATCCACCAGACTTCTTTTGGTAATTGACATGGACTCCAGTCATTCTGGTAGAATACTTTTGATAATCTACCATACCACTATTGGTGATCAACATGATCTTCGATTGCTAGAGAGTATTTTGATAAAAGTTTTGAATTTTTAAGGACCTCTGCAATGGGGCAACTTTATCCCATTGATAGAGTACAAATTCTACACCCTTTTATTGAAATCCAATTAAGGATCACCAAATTAAAATAGAACCTCATTATTCAAGCACAAATTAAAATATAAAAAAATAAAAAAAATAAAAAGGGACAATCAGCCTGGGGGGGTGTCGATGGCCTTGTTGCGGTGGGGGATTGACGGCTCGGATGGTGGTGAGAGCTTGACAACTCGAGTGGCAATAGAGGCTCGATTGCTCATAATAGAGGGGCACTTGACTGCTCACGGTAGAGGGGGCTCGCAAAACACTGAGTTGAGTAGGGGAGCAGTGAAAGGCTGACGGATGTTGATTTGCAATATAGGGCAATTTGATTTCAGTTGTAGAAATTCCCTTAAAATTTTTTATATATAAATATATAAAATGGAAAACACCTTCAAAAATGGGAGGGGTGATTTGCAAAAAGAATTAGAATTTGGAATTTTTTTTTTTTTTTTAAGATTTCAGTTTTATTTTTAGTTAAACTAGTGATTATGTTGTTAAATTTTATTTTTTTAAAAAACTTAATGGAATTTGCTCTGATTAATAATTCTTAATAGATAAATAGGTATACTATGAGTATACAATGTCCGGTAGAAATCCCC
Source organism: Ficus carica (assembly GCA_009761775.1). NCBI lineage: Eukaryota > Viridiplantae > Streptophyta > Magnoliopsida > Rosales > Moraceae > Ficus > Ficus carica. The sequence goes on from CM019746.1 coordinate 12,294,957, forward strand.
ATCCCACCTTAAATTAATATTGTCATGAATAGATACAATATGAGTATATGATATTATTAGTTTCTTAGTGTTATGTTGATTTATACTTTGTTTGTTTGTTTGTTTGTTTTTTTTTTTTTTTAATGAATGTGTATACTTTATTTGTTAGCATCTCAATAATAGTTATTTACGACTTTTCCTATAAAATTCAACTCTTCCCCCCTCCTCTCTCTTCCTCTTTTTGTCATTATTATTATTTTCCCTTTATCTCCCTCTTTAATTACAATTTCGCGTTCTGGTCTCTTAGCGATAATGGAATAATAGTGAAAGATCAATTAATTCTTTTGCGATTGATCTATCTATTCCTGTCTTGACTTGCCTATCCTAAACAACACAGGAACCATTAGCTTATTTATTTATTTATTTATTTATTTATTATTATTATTATTATTATTATTATTATTATTCAGGCTAGCTTGTTTCCTCATGTATTAACTTTTTTTTTCCCTGCTTTTTTTTTTTGGTAAATATTTTTTTCCCCTACTTAGAGCTTATGACAGTACAGCTTCTTAATGTCTCGTTTCTTTTTTTTTTTTTCTTTTTTTTTTTTTTTTTTTTTTAATAATTCGTCGTCTTGTATCTTACTAACAAAATGATTTTTTTATTAAAAAGACAATAAAATACATACCGGTTTTTTTTTTTTTTTTTAGAATATTAGGGTGACATTCTTATTTATCTATTGGTATCAATCCTATAAGATATATATGACAATAGAGGCAGGTATGTGGGTTAAAATAAATTCTAAGATGAGAGTGGGGGCACTCTTATATTAATATGTATATGAAAGAAATTATGCAACTAGGAAATTTGGGAGTAGATTGGATGAGAAACCAAGAAAAAAAAAAATTCTATAACTCATCAAATTCTTTAATATTGTCTTATAAAATTTTGGGACTTCTATTTTTGTTTCAAAGCTTTGGCATTGAACCATAAAACTTGCACTATTTAGCTTTCAAAGCTTGGCGGGCTCCTGAATTGCAAAAAGAATAGTGCTAGAAACACTAACTTCAATATCAATTTTTTGTGTACCAATTCACATATCTTATTTTCAATGATTGTTGCAATCAATTGATGTGATAATGCTTTAAACAACTACTAATAAAAAAACGACAACTCATATGACACTTAGGTTGGAATTCAAAAGTTGATATTTGAATTAGTATCTCTAAGATTTTTTTTTTTTTTTTAATTATATTGGAACTATAAATCCGTTCAAATTTTTATTTTATGCCCTCTTATTAACAAAAAAATAAAGGCTTTGTTTACATCGATGCACCATGAATTTATCGTATAATTATATTTGCATCTTGATCTTTTAATTTTGACAATTTAAACCTTAAACTTATAAATCTATAGCATTTTACCCCTAATTGATTAAAATATTATTTTTTTTAATGAAAATTGACACATAACTTACATATAGGTTGTTAATTAAGAGTATAAAAAGCCCTTTTTAATCAATATTAACCGAAATTTATATTTAAAACAAAGTTAATATAAAGTTTTCTACTTTGGTAATACTTAAATAAAGATCTTAATCTAAATAAGTTTTGGTTGAAATAGATAAAACTGACCATTCATATCATTAATAAACGACTTATGTACATATCACATATCAATTTCTTTCAAAAGACTTACATTATTATCAATCAGGGGTAAATTGCTACAAATTTGTAAGTTCAAAGTGCAAATTATCAAAATAAAAAGTTTATTTTGCAAATTGTAACTCTGTGATAAGTACAGGTGCAATGGTGGAAAAAAAGCCAAAAAAAAAATTAAAAAAAATTTGTTTATCCGTATTTAGTCCTATGTAAAAGTTGAGTAAATCAAGTATAAATTTATGAATTGTGTAACTGAGAAAAACATAATTCTCTTAAATCTTCATAACAATTAAGAGCAGAATGGTTATAAGTGTCAACTAATTTAATCCAATCTTTATCTAGTCTATTTAAAGAGAAAAAAATGTTATAAAGCCATTAAAGAAAGAATATAAAAGTTTTAAGACTCAAAAACAAGGATAAGAAAGGGGGGGAGCATTTAATTATCAGTCAAATTATGGTTGGATGGATATTTGGTATCATGTTTGGCACTTGGTAAAATAGAAACTTTCAGTTCTTTGCTTGGAAGGGAGATAACGTCCAGTGATTTTTCCCTTTCTACACCAGCACCAGAAAATGCTACAAAAACCATAAATTTGTCTATCAGAATTCACAACAAACCTCGAACTTGTCATTTCTTTCGGCAGGATTCTAAACAATAATCAGCCATTATGTTTAGATATATCCAACAAAAATGAAACCATTTCAGGTGCACCTACACTTGATCATAACATTTTTCATGTCTTTGGGAATCAAGTATGACCGTCCAGTATTACACATACAAGACGTAGTCACACCGCCATTTGGTTTTTCTCCAGCATTTGAAAGTGTACAAATGCCTATTATTGTTCACACAACGTCTGTCAACACTAAAATCATTCAAAAACAAACCCTTCTTTTACAAAAAAGCATAAGAAAATCACAGAGAACACAAGAGCTTACAACATTATCAACCTGCTCAAGGAAGCTTGCTCTTGCGCCACCTCCAATAGTTAGCTCTAATCGGGTCCTCGCATTCCAACATAGTACAAATTGTTTTAGCCAAGTCCGAATCATTTGTTTCTGCTAAGTCATAGTCTGAGTCCTGAACACTTAAAGCATTTAGAACATCTATGAACTCTCGACTTGGTTGGAACCCATGGGAGATAAGATCCAAAAGTGTGCTCAAAGCAAAGATATGGCTGCTTTTGGTGCTCAAAACCTTCAAGCATGCCAAAGAAACTTGCGAATCATGCACCCAAGATACGTTGTCATCTTTGTAAAGCCCTCGAAGGTATCTCCATGAGCTCTCATTCTCGGGACGGGCAATGATGGCTCTAACAGTATAATTCACTTCAGACTCTCTCATATTTTTCAGGCCTCCCAAAACCGGAGATCTTGTAATGACAAAATATCTCTGTCACAAACAAAGACACCAACTATGAAGATAACACTTAATTTTGCTAAACTGACAACTAATATGAATGGCAGTCAAATTGTACTCACCTAAAGGGAAATTGGCATATGCTATTAGTTGGTGACGTGTGTGAGACTACGAGTGGATGGATAATATATATTGCTTTTTTGGAACAGATAATTCTCCACATCATTTGCGGAAAACTTTGTAACAAAGAATACATATTTGAGTAAAGTAGAAGACAGATGATAATCTGGTGCGAAGTGTACCTGATTCCAAGCAGAATTATTAAAAACGTCATCTTGAAGGAGATCATCACAGTAGTTAAGTTCGTCTTCCCACCCACCTAGTGACTGAAGAACCCACTGCAATTATCATTAGAAACCAACAACAATATGAATAATAATATTCTTCCAAAAAAAAAAAGAAATGCTAGTAGAAATACTTAAATGGCAGTAATAGCAGAGACAAATGAAACCTGTCGATGGGACCAAGCGTGATAATGTTTAGCATCAAGAGACAATATCTTCTTGGTGAACTCAAGCTCCTTGCTCGTAGAACTTGCTCCCAATTTCTCAGCGACCCATCGTCTATGATGCCTACCCAAAAAATGTTTATCATCAGGATTAATGCATTTGTGTTATTATTTTTTTTTTTCAAAACATTATTTATAACTTCCGCAGACCAGGACCTACATAAAATAAAAAGCAAGACCTCCAGATTAAATGGTAAAGTCTACAATTTTCTGGTTATGTATAGGCATCACCACAACTAAAACAAATGCCAAAGTAGTCTCATAAGAACCGGAAAGATTATTATATCGTTGGAATTAGAGATATGAAATTTTGTGAAGATGTTAACCTGACAAATCGAGAGAGAAACAAATTAAGAAAATTAACTATCACGTAGGGAAGAAAACAATAATACGTTGCACAACTTGCGAGCAAAAGAGATAACAAAAAACAAAAAACAAAAAATTGGATCTGAAAGGGAAAAGGTAATAAAAGAAAGATAGAGAAATGAGTTGTACGAATGAATGAAGGACAGATAGACAGACAGACAGACCATAGCTGATAATTCTTGGAATTTCCGTTGGAAACAGATTGAGTAAAATCCAGTTCGCCAAGCAAATCAACATTAAGTGCCTCAAGAATCACACGCCTGAATTGCCACACCTACAAAAAACAGATTATATTTTCGGGAAGGAACAGGAAACGACAGAGAGCAGAGCAAAGAAGAAAGGAAAAGAAACAAAACTGACTGACAGTGTAATTGCCGGGGTTGAGAGAGATGGCGTGAGAAGTGAGAGAGAGAGCACGAGGAGATCGCTCTTGGGCATGGAAAACGGCTCGGAACAAGTCCATGGTTTCAGTGAAGTCGTCCTTGTAGGCAATCGGAACGACAGGGCTTGGGCCGTCGTTTTGGGGGAGAGGAGTCACGTCCGACCACTCCGCCCGCCGATGCGCCTGCCCGGCTACCTCTTCTCCATCCGAATCGTCCATAATAATTATTATAATTAATTTATACACTAATGTTTACCTTTCTGCTTCCTCTATGTTACCTTAATCCCCAGATCCAATCAATTACTCCCTGGAAAACATTAACAGGGTGTGGTTTCAAATGGAGTTTGTGGGTCTTTTATTATAAACTGGAAAAACCAGTAATAGAACCCACCAAAAACAGATTTGCTTTGGTTTTGCTACTGGGCTCACCAGGTGGGGCTTTGCAGATATGGGATTAAAATGGAGAGAGTGTTGCATCACTAGACCTTAAAGAGAAAAGTTTGCAAGACTAACCTCATGCATTAATGAATATTTGGTTTTCTCCAAAATACCCTTTTACAAGTAAAAAAATAAAAATAAAGGAAAAATAAAATAAGAAAGAAGACTGCTGTTAAAAAAAACAAAAAACAAAAACCCACTTTGTTCTCTCTCATCAGTTACGTCTCCTTCACCCTCTCAACTACCATCATTTTTCATCTCCATCATCCCCCTCCAAAACGACCATCCTTATATTCGGTTTAGCATCTTGCATCTTTTTCACATTCCGAGCATCGATTTCCAGCCACAAGGAGAGGAGAGGGAGTACAAAAAGTTCGTAAAATCTCTAAAATTTTGGTAAGTTCATCTCAAACCCTCAAATTTTTTTATTGAAATCGTTTTCGAAGTTGTTCAAGGGTTGGGCATTCATAGTTTGGGAGCTTAATATAGAAAAACAACAATGATTCAACCTATTACTCACTAATTTTCGGCTTGTAAAATCTGTAAATTTGCAAACTAGTAACTAGCGATTTTCCGGACCGGCCTGACCGGGACCAGTCCGGCCGGTCCGGAAAAATCACGAGCACACTAGTCACTAGTGATTTTCTAGACCGGCCTGACTGGGACCGGTCCGGCCGGTCCGGAAAAATCGCAAGCACACTAGTCACTCGCGGGTTTTCCGGACCGGCCTGACCTGTCCCGGTCCGGTCGGTCCGGAAAAACCGCGAGCACACTAGTCACTAACGATTTTCCAGACCGGCCTGACCGGGACCGGTCCGGCCGGTCCGGAAAAACCGTAAACACTAGTCACTCGTGGGTTTTCCGGACCGGCCTGACCGGGACCGGTCCGACCGGTCCGGAAAAACCGCAAGCACACTAGTCACTCTCGGGTTTTCAGGCCGGGGACCGGCCTGACCGGGACCGGTCCGGAAAAACCGCAAGCACACTAGTCACTCTCGGGTTTTCCGGACCGGCCTGACCGGTCCCGGTCCGGCCGGTCCGAAAAAACCGCGAGCACACTAGTCACTAACGATTTTCCAGACCGGCCTGACCGGGACCGGTCCGGCCGGTCCGGAAAAACCGTAAACACTAGTCACTCGCGGGTTTTCCGGACCGGCCTGACCGGGACCGGTCCGGCCGGTCCGGAAAAACCGCAAGCACACTAGTCACTCTCGGGTTTTCCGGACCGGCCTGACCGGTCCCGGTCCGGCCGGTCCGGAAAAACCGCGAGTGAACTAGTCATATTTTTATTAATTTTTTCATTAATTGGAGATTTTTCATTAATTTTTTTAAATTCTTTCATAACAATTTTTTATGTTTTTCTTATTTTTATTTGAAGGAAAATGAGCGAGATTGTCATATATTTTCAATATGATGGAGAATGGAAGGAGAAAAATGACGGGTCATATGAATGGTGCAGAAGGAATAAGGAAATCAAGAGCATAGTATTATTAGATGATCCGGATAAGGTGAAATATTCTGAAGTTATTGACTGCATATCTAAAAGGCTTCCTGTGGACCAAAAAAGTACGGAATTAAAGATAAGTTACATTCCTTTGTGTACAATATCGTCAGGCCCTAAAAGCATTTTGGATGATTTTGATGCTAAGTGTTATCTTTTAGACTTTTGTAAAACGACACACCGTAGAAGTATGCTGCACGTTGAGCTCATGAAAAATGTTGAAAGTAGTGATAACAATGAAAAAGACTGTCTTGAAGTTGAAGGAGATGGAGGATGCAATGTGGAAAATGATGGAAATATTAGAGATGAGTACTTCGACGTTAACATGGAGCCACCAAGGGTCTATGATGCTGCTTCTGCACCAGGCCACGAAGGTGATGTTTTAGACGTGCCTACTTTGGAGGAACGCCCTAATCAGGAGACAACGGCATCTGCCCCAACTCCAAAACGACAACGTTCATGCGTAGAAGTAGACCCGGTCATGGATCATTGTGAACCATTAGCAATAGATGACAGTTCTGTGTCTTTTAGTTTCGATGATGGTATGGGTATTGCAGTTGGTCAGGAATTTGAAAGCAAGAACGAGGTGAAGAATTTGATTATCGATGCTTCGTTGAAAGCTTGTTTTGATTATAAAATAGTCAAGTCAACCACAAAGTTGTTTGCGGTGAAATGTACAGTCCTAGATTGCAAGTGGGCATTACGAGCTGTGAGGATCACGAACTCAGATCGTTTCTCCCTCCGAACATATTACAACACTCATACCTGCTCTGCTAGTTCGGTGGATAAAAGAAACAGACAAGCAACTGCAGATTTAGTTTCGGACATGTTAAAAAAGGAGTTTCCAGGCCAGCTTGAGACACCTACCCCGAAGAGAGTGATAGACATGATGAAAAATCGTGGCGTGTCAATATCTTACTTCAAAGCTTGGAGGGGCAAACGAAAAGCAGCAAGTGATGTTAGGGGTGCACCAGAGGTCAGTTTCGAGATTTTTCCTAGCTATTTGCACATGATAAAGTTAATGAATCCCGGTACGGTCACACACTTGGAAGTAGACAAAGATCAAAGGTTCAAGTACCTTTTCATTGCGTTGGGAGCGTGCATCGAGGGATTTAAAGCTATGAGAAAGGTAATTGCGGTTGATGGAACGTTTTTGAAGACGAAATACAAGGGAACAATGATCATCGCCACGGCCCAAGATGGCAACTACCATCAATATCCTCTTGCTTGGGGAGTGGTTGACTCGGAGAATGACAACTCATGGAACTGGTTCATGACGAAACTTGAGGAGCTCATACCCGATGACGAAGAGCTGGTCATAATTTCCGATAGGCATCAAAGCATCCGCAATGCCGTTGAAAAGGTATATAAAAAGTCTCACTATGGGTTTTGTGCATGGCACCTCTCTCAGAATATCAAATCACGCGTTCACCGAGGATCTCGTGTTAGAGCCGGAAAGGGTACAGGTCAGGTCAAGATTAAAGATACCGTCGCAAGTATTTTCATGAAAGTCGCTGCGGCATACTCTGAGCACGAGTTCAACCGACTCTATGATGACCTAAAGAATAGATATCCTGCCGCCGCAGAATATCTTGATGATCATGTAGATGTCAGAAAATGGGCTAGGTGTCACTTCACAGGATCACGTTACAATATCCTAACTACCAACGGTGCCGAGAGTATTAACAGTGTGTTAAAGAAGGCAAGAACATATCCTTTATTGCCCTTGATTGATTCAATTATAGAGAAAATCTCTGAATGGTTCAATAATCACCGTAAGGAGTCGACTCTTGGATCTTCATCACAATACTTAACTCTAATGGTGGAGAAAACATTACATACAAGATACAAAGAGTCCACAATCTTGACTACGAAAGAACTAAACAGTACTACACTGGAGTATTATGTCACAGGATCGGATGGCAGTTTCTTGGTTGATCTTGGAAGGGGAACCTGCACATGTAAAGTGTTTGATATCGACAAAATTCCTTGTGTCCATGCCCTTGCAGCATTCCCAGGGGGTAAGGATAAAATGCATGATTTATGCTCAAAATACTATCTAAAGGAGATATGGGCATTGGCTTATGTCCAAACCATTTATCCAGTCCCGAGCTCATCAGAGTGGGTTATCCCGGATGACATAAGGAGTGAGAAGATATTGCCTCCTGATTTCACAAAAAAACGTGGGAGGCTTCAACAAACCAGATTTCCTTCTATTGGAGAACATCGGAAAGGCAAAAATAAGCGATCATGTCAAGAATCTTCTCATGAGAACTCAGAATTTACAACCCCCATTTGAATATATTTGATCGGAGTAGATTTTCATGTTGTATGATCGTGGTTTTATTTTTAACTTTTACTAAAGATTTTGGACTACATCTCTTATATTAGTAGTTGAATTATGTTTGTAGTGATGAACTGAATTTTGGATATTATAATAGCTGAAATCATTTTAATTGTTTTTTACAGGATCCTTAGTGTTGGTGTTTGATTAAAATAAGTCAACATGTTTTTGCCGGTCATGCCAGTCCGGAAAATGTTTCTCCGGACCAGAGTTATCTTTTTTGTTTTTTCGTTCACCACACCAAAGAAATACTTTTCTAGTTTTCCGGATCAGTATGTAATATTTATTATCACGAAAATTGATAAATACAAACAAAAAAACCAACAAAAAAAAAATTTCAAAATTGCTCGATGGACCAAACCGGCCGGTCCGGTATTGGTCAGGCCGGTCCGGAAAAAAATGTTAGCAAACTTGCTCGATGGACCAAACCGGGTTTTCCGGACCGGCCGGACCGATACCGGTCAGGCCGGTCCGGAAAAAAATGATAGCAAAATTGCTCGATGGACCAAACCGGGTTTTCCGGACCGGCCGGACCGATACCGGTCAGGCCGGTCCGGAAAAAAATGTTAGCAAAATTGCTCGCTGGTCAGGCCGGTCCAATCCGGACCGAGTTTTTTTGGTCCCGATCAGGCCGGTCCCATCCGGACCGTGTTTTCTGGACCGACTTGACCGAATCCGGTCATGCCGGTCCGATCCGGACCGTGTTTTCTGGCCTGGCCTGACCCGTCCCGGTCAGGACGGTCCGATCCGGACCGTGTTTTCTGGACCGGCCTGACCGGATCCGGTCAGGCCGGTCCGATCTGGACCGTGTTTTCTGGCCCGGCCTGACCGGGACCGGTCAGGCCGGTCCGATCCGGACTTTTTTTTTCTGGACTGGCTTGACCGGTTCCGGTCAGGACGGTCTGGAAACACAAAAAGTGTGTCGATTAAAAAAAAAAAAAACAAAGTTGAACACGATGGTCCGGATAAAATTTTTCCAGCCCGGCATGAGCGGTTAGGTCGGTCATGCCGGTCCTAAATACTCAAAAGGTGTGTTTATTAAAAAAAAAAAAAAAACAAAGTTAAACACGCCGGTCAGGATAAAACAAAGTTAGTGTCCGGATAAAATTTTTCCGGACCGGCGTGTTTAACTTTGTTTTTTTTTTTTTTTTTTTTTTTTTTTTTTTTTTTTTTTTTAAATCAACACAACTTTTGAGTATTCCGAACCGGCGTTTTTAACCTTGTTTTTTTTTTTTTTTTTTTAATAAACACACCTTTTGAGTATTCCGGACCGACATGACCGGCCTAATCACTCATGCCGGGTCATGAAAATTTTATCCGGACCATCGTGTTTAACTTTGTTTTTTTTTTTTTTAATCAACACACTTTTTTGGGTAGTCCGGACCGGCTTACCTAGTATGACGTAGTATAAATTAAAAAAATTACTTATGACTTTATGACTTTTTGATATCAATTCACAAAAATTAGTTAAAATGTCACTTCTTTTCTAAAATGATTAATCATTTATCTGAATGGTAATTAAGCACAATTGAGACGACGTTTAAATCACTGATTAATTTAACGCAACGACGAACGATCTTACTGGTCGTAACGTAACAACTTTATTTTTTTGATCACAACACCTTATTCTAATATTACATCTTATGTATTTAGAAGTTTAAAGAGAATCTACTAATTAAATTATTATAACTTACTAAGTAAAGTACAATCTTATTCTAGTATTCGATATATATAGAATATATAATTAATTCATATTAATTACATTATTAAGATTTTACATTATAATAATATTCGAGATAATTTAATTCTAAATTTAATTATTAAAAAAAAGGAATTAATTATTAGTTATAGCCATTAGATTCGTTATGTTTATTAATATTATATTCACTTATTAGTTATTTTTAGTTAGCAAAGATAAGAGTTAAGACGAAAACAAAAATATTGACCGTTCAAGTATTCAAAAAGTCGACGGTCATGCCGATCCGAAAAATTATATTTTTAGTTATTTTTCTTATCTTTCATTTTAATTAAATTTTTTATTTTCTATTTATCATTTAGTTTAGTTAGCAAAAAAGATAAGGAGTCGCCAGTCATGCCGGTCTGGAAAATTTTCACCGGACCGGCGTGTTTAATTTTGTTTTTGTTTTTTTTTTTTCCACACAACTTTAGGGTTCTCCGGACTCGCGTGTTTTGTTTTTTTATCAACAAAACTTTGTGTTTCCGGACCGTCCTGACCGGGACCGGTCAAGCCGGTCTAAAAAAAACGGTCCGGATTGGACCGGCCTGATCGGCCCCGGTCAAGCCGGGCCAGATTAAATGGCCCGGATCGGACCGGGTTGACCGGTCCCGGTCAGGCCGGTCCGATGGGCCAGCGAGAAAAATAGCTCCCTGGTTTTCCGGACCGGCCTGCCCGATCACGGTCCGGCCGGTCCGGAGAAACCGGTCCGGCCAGACCAGGGCCGGGCAGGCCGGTCCGGCGGGCCAGCGAGCAATTTTTTGCTCGCGGGTTTTCCGGACCGGCCTGACCGACCTCGGTCATGCGGGTCCGAAGAAACCGGTCCGGCCTGACCGAGGCTGGTCAGGCTGGACCGAGCGCTAGGCGCTGGTCCCAGCGGGCGCGCAGCGCCCAGCGCGCGCGCAACGCCCAGCGTTGGGCCCGCGCGGTCCAGCCTGACCAGCCTCGGTCAGGCCGGACCCGGCGCTGGGCGCTGGTCCCAGCGCGCGCAACGCCCAGCGCTGGGCGCGCGCGGTCCAGCCTGACCAGCCTCGGTCAGGTCGGACCCGGCGTTGGGCGCTGGTCCCAGCGCGCGCGCAGCGCCCAGCGCGCGCGCAACGCCTAGCGCTGGGCGCGCGCGGTCCAGCCTCGGTCAGGCTGGACCGGGCGCTGTCCAGCCTGACGAGCCTCGGTCAAGCCGGACCGGGCGCTAGGCGCTGGTCCCAGCGCGCGCGCAGCGCCTAGCGCTGGGCGCGCGCGGTCCAGCCTGACCAGCCTCGGTCAGACCGGACCGGGCGCGCGCGCAGCGCCACGCGCGCGCCCAGCGCTGGGCGTTGCTCGCGCGCTGGGCGCTGCGCGCGCGCTGGGACCAGCGACCGGACCGGTCAGGCCGGTCTGGAAAACCAGCGAGCAGTTTTGCTCGCTGGCTCGCCGGACCGGCCTGACCGGACCCGGTCAGGCCGGACCGGTTTCTCCGGACCGGCATGACCGAAGCCGGTCAGGCCGGTCCGGAAAACCCGTGAACAAAAAATTACTCGCTTCGGTCAAGCCGGACCGGGCGCTAGGCGCTGGTCCCAGCGCGCGCAACGCCTAGCGCTGGGCGCACGCGGTCCAGCCTGACCAGCCTCGGTCAGGCCGGACCGGGCGCGCGCGCAGCGCCCCGCCCGCGCCAAGCGCTGAGCGTTGCTCGCGCGCTGGGCGCTGCGCGCGCGCTGGGACCAGCCACCGGTCCGGCCTGACCGGGACCGGTCAAGCTGGTCTGGAAAACCAGCGAGCAACTTTGCTCGCTGGTCCGGACCGGTCCCGGTCCGGACCGGTCCGGAAAAACAGCGAGCAAAATTGCTCGCTGGTCCGGACCGGATTTTCCGGACCGGCCTGACCGGGTCCGGTCCGGACCGGTCCGGAAAAACAGCGAGCAAAATTGCTCGCTGGTTCGGACCGGATTTTCCGGACCGGCCTGACCGGGACCGGTCCGGACCGGTCCGGAAAAACAGCGAGCAACTTTGCTCGCTGGTCCGGACCGGATTTTCCGGACCGGCCGGACCGGTCCCGGTCCGGACCGGTCCGGAAAACCAGCGAGCAAAATTGCTCGATGGACCAAACCGGGTTTTCAGGACCGGCCAGACCGGGACCGGTCCGGAAAAACAGCGAGCAACTTTGCTCGCTGGTCCGAACCGGATTTTCCGGACCGGCCGGACCGGTCCCGGTCCGGACCGGTCCGGAAAAACAGCGAGCAAAATTGCTCGCTGGTTCGGACCGGATTTTCCGGACCGGCCTGACCGGGACCGGTCCGGACCGGTCCGGAAAAACAGCGAGCAACTTTGCTCGCTGGTCCGGACCGGATTTTCCGGACCGGCCGGACCGGTCCGGAAAACCAGCGAGCAAAATTGCTCGCTGGTCCGGACCGGATTTTCCGGACCGGTCCGGAAAAACAGCGAGCAACTTTGCTCGCTGGTCCGGACCGGATTTTCCGTATTTCGTATTTCTTTTGTGTAACCACTGAAATTGCCTACTTATAAAATTTTTCAAAAAAAAAAAAGTGAATGAAATTGGGAGATAATACTGATGGATATATATATAGTATATAATTTTTGCTCGCTTGTTTTGCTGTTTTTGGTTTTTTGATTGTTTGTTTGTTCGTTCGTTTTTTTATTTGGTGTTTATCAATTTTCATATGCCGTATGAATGAAATCATTAATGACTAAAGAAATGCTTTGTTAAATACCTGGAATATCATGAACGAATGGTGTATCAGAAAAATTTGACAAAATAGAAAATGTTTGTTTATACACAAAAGTCTTCCTAGTATTTAAGGAACCCAATCGTTATGATAAATATTAATTGCCATCTTCTCTCTAAAAAATTTGATCGTCGCATCATTTATTAACTCAAAATTCTGCCCCTGCATATCGAACTCGATATATTTGATGGCATATACGGCACAATCTCCCCTGTGTTAAACAAAATATTTGTTAGTGTTTTGTAGTTATAAATGACAAAAGAGCCAAAAAATTAAAACATTTGAATTACACTTACGATTTTTCGTTCTGCGGATGGTTGATCGGACGCCTATAGGGCCATGGTGAAGGATTTAGGTGGCTGAAATATCCAGATTTTTGAAGCAGTAACGGAATCATCTTCTGCACGGGCTCCATAAATCTATCGAGCTTTACTTTTTCGGTGAATTTCCAACTGCAATCAAAAACCACCAGTTCTGCAATTATCAAATCAACCTTCACCGAAACCCAATGTTTTCCTCGTTCTTTTTCGGCGACGTTGGTGTCCGATATGTCGTACAGATTATACGGGAAGTAAAGTGCCTTCGCACCATTCCAACATTTCCCCATCTTCAGGTTGTCCCCTTTCACGTATGTCATCAAAGCGTCATATATGACACCATCTTCATTGGCATTCATCACCAATAATTGGCTGAAGATATCATCCAAAATGACGACGTCTTGATTGATGACATCTCGATACTTGGATTGTTTTTTCCTGATTCCGTACATTGCTTCTTCAATGTGCTACAAAAAAAAAAGTTGTAGTATGAGTCAAAAATGTTAGACATAAAAGAAATCCAAATAAAATAATAAAAAAAAAAAAACAAGCTTAGATATAGCGTTATTTAGTAGAGAATCACTTACATCGCTTAAAAGCCAAAAGTGCTCGGTTAATATCTGATCAAAGAAGTCCCACGCTCTTGTTATCCCAAGACCTGAAGTAAATGGGGGCTTCGGAACTGAATTCTTGTAGTCCTCGAATGATTTTCGCATATCGTCCGGTAGGTGCAATGGATCGAATTCTTTTATCGATCCTTTTCGAATCATCATCTTCCTTGGACCAGGGTCGGTGTATGGAGTTCTCTTATATTTTGACTTCTTTAGATGTCGTTTTGGTCGTTTCTTTTGTTGCCCAACATCTAAAATATCTTCCTCGCAATCCTTATCACTCGAACAAGTCGGAGTCTGATAAAAGATTTCATTGAGGGGAGAATCTTCCATGTCTCTTTCTGCACTGATTTCAGTTCCAAAACCAACATCTGTCGGTGCATATATATCATCATGAGCCTCAATATCACCACCGGCATTAAGCCTAACATCAGCACCACTACTATTCTCACCTATACCTCCACTGCTCTCACCTCGATCTCCACCTTTCCAAGTCTCTGATTGTTGCTGAACAAGTCTTGACACAATATTAGTCAGCATATCAACGCGATTATTATTCTCGGTTATCAATCTCTCGAATTGTAAAAGCCGAGATTCATGGTCGGTGGACATCTTCTCTATTGTTTGCGACATCTTCTCCATTGTTTGCTTTAGAGCTTGAAGCTCACGTAGCACCATTGAATTGTCAGCTTGTGGAGGTATAGACTCGTTGACAGTAGGGGTTGACGGCAGATACCTGGTTTGCTCTGCTGCAGTGGCGCCCTCTTGACTTGTATGCTGCTCATGTATGATATCTTCAGGATTCTCTCTATCTCTTCCTTGAACTCTCTCAGTTCCACCATTAAGGAAGTTGCGTCGGCCTTCTAGATCAGCAGATAATAACTCCTCCCATAATATGCTTCTACCCGACCTTAGAATGTTTGCCCAATTGTCCACAATGGCGTCAGAATCATCATCATAAGGAACAAACCCAATCATGTGGTTGGCTTTCTCCTCCGCCAAGGTTGGGACAAGTATACTATTTATGTTCTGTAATTTAGGAACTTCATATTAGTAACCGAGGAATAAAGACGTATGTACATAATATAAAATAAAACAAAACAAAAGACTAACCGTGCTTTCCCCAACTGCATGAAGAATTTGATCCAAAGACGGAGCTTGTCGTCGATGAAACTTTGTTTTCCATCGACAAATTCTTGGCACCGGTCCTTGCACATCTTCTCTAATCTCAGCATACGTTGGGATCAGGGCAGGAATACACTCGAATGGTAGAAGCTATAATAATGAGCAATAACAAATATTAGATTGCAAACATTTTAAAACGAATGAAGCATAAGAATCAACAATAAAACAAAATTTACATACCATCAATGGTAGTATGAACGCATGATTATGCCATCTTGCCAACTTCTCACGAGCGTCTTTACATTTTGCTCCGATGTCTAACTTCTGGACCTGGGTCATCAAAAATTGGTATGTCTTTCTTCCCCACGGGTAATTGGCACACCAATCCAGGTCTTCAATCATTTTAATGAGGTTGTCATCAATTTGGTGATTGGCTTTTTCTGGACCACGGAGGACCGCACACAAAAAGTAGAGGACAGCCAACTTCAACTTATCATTTATAAGGATCGATCTCTCTTTTTCTCTATCTCTGATTTCTTTAGTGCGCCTCCTTTTATCGCTCTCAATCTCCTCGGGAGGGATGACCATACCTTCCAAGGATTTCTTAACATCATTCTGCGATATTTTTTTCATTCCACGAAAGACCCTTCTTCTAAATTCATCTCTTGTACGACTAGGATATTCGGGATAAGCAGAACAATTAAGTCCACTTATAAGAGCATGCTCCATGAGTGAGTACCTAATGGGGATGCCATTCAAAACGAACCACATTTCGTATTTCTTTTGTGTAACCACTGCTCGGGACAGTAACATCCATAATGGGGTTAACGTTATTTCGATGTGGTCTGTGATATCAAATAGGTGGCCAAATTGGGACTTCTTAAACCACTCTATGCCATTAGGGTGATCCTGTAAGGCTTCGGTCACAGTATCGACGGCATCCTTCAATAAGTTCTTGATCGTAATTTTACATTTGAAATTGGCTTCATCCACATTCAATTTCAAATTGGGTAATGGGAGATCCAAAACCTACATTTACATAAAGCAAAAGTGCATGGTTGTGATTGCTTTATCTTGTTAACTAATGTAATTGTTTTGAACGTGCAAAAAAAAAAAAATAGAAAAAAATAAAAACTTTGACTGCTTTATCTTCCAATGATAACTTACCCTTGGAATTGAGACTGACGTCGATTGAGGTGACGTGTTGCCATCCGGTTGGGAAATGGTCCTACTGACTCCTTCAGAGTCATTTTCTGAGTCCATCTCTGATGACATCCGGCTTCGTGCCATAGCTAGAAACGAAAATGATAAAACAAATTTAAGTACACATATTTGTATATAAACATTTGATTCCAGAAAAGACTACTAAGGAGCATATTTGTATGTGTGAGTTCATTTCAGTTAGTGTGTAGAATCATAGTTTCGAGCTTAAGTTTTCTAATAAGTAATAAAAAATTTTTGGTTCAAAAACAATGGTCAGGTTGATGGACAAGGCAGGACAGAAACCCCAATGACCAATTTGGTTCATTTTGCATCTTGGCCCACTCAATTTAGTGATATTCAATTTGAAACGTTATTCTTTTCAATCAATAAGGAAAAAAAAATGCAAAACAATCTGTCCTACCGTAAAAGTTTCCTCGCTAGTGCATAAATTCATATGCGTGTGTTTTTTCGTGGACGTGTACGTGTATAAGACTATAAAGACCAAATGGAAAACACACTTTCCCACCGGCTTTAATTAACCAAACAAAATCAAAGGTAACAGACAAACACGGAAAAAATAAAAATAAATATTCTAAGTACGGACGAGACCTCAAATTTTATTATTATAATATGTCTGATCTGATTCCAAATTCCACCACTTAAAGGTGAAAGAATTTCTTATTGTTTAAACCAAATCTTATCCTCCATCCTTTTCAAAAGCCCCATGAGATTCCACCACAACTTAGGCAGGCCATTACATATTTTTTGTCCCCCCTTATTTCTAATCCCAATAACTATGCGTGTTTTTTTTTTTTTTAAGAGGAAAAAAAAAAAAAAAAAGGTTTTGTTTCTCATCATCATCTATTTGACAAAAAGTCCTATGATACAAGTTAGATCAGAAAATCTTATTTTAAAAAAAAAGTTAGATCAGAAAAATAAAAATAAAATAAAAGGTGCACCTTTTTCTTTCTGTCATACCTTCACAATGTTGTGCTTGGTTAGATTCTGTTCTGGTAAAGATTATGGTAAATAAGTAAAAATATAATATGTGAACTTTTTTACCTAAAAATTACATTTGTACTTTTTGTTTTTTTTTTTTCAAATATATTTGGATGAGCAAGCGTAAGCTTGTGAAAGTTTTAATTGTTTAAAGATAAAAAAGGTGATATTATTGGTGTAGAACACAGTTAAAGAAAAAGCTAAGTAGCCCACTGGAAGGAGAAAAAAAAAAAAAAAAACATGAAAACTAGAAATCAACAAATGTGGGAAGAAATTTTGTGTCAAAGTCATCATAGAACATAAAATTCAATTTCAAACAATGCAGAAAGAGAAAAGTGATATAACACAAGCTAGGACCATAAATATGATAGCAGTCTTGATTGACATGACTTTGTTCTAATCTTGATCAACACCATCAACTAGAAACTATAAATCGAGTGACACCAAACAGCTGTGGAGAAAAAAATTATCTCTCCACTTATATCATTGAAAAAAAATTATCTCTCCACTTATATCATTGAAATCTTCCAACACAAACTAGAGAAGAAACGGAAAAAAAAAAAAAAAAAAAAAAGAAAGACTTTACGTGGTTCTCAGTAAATGCATAAAGAATGAACAAAACAAAAGCTGATGGGTCCAAAAAAAAAAAATGAAGAAAAAAAAAGAGCAATCTTCCAATCAAAACGTGAGTTGGTTCATTTGTCACATGCAAGAAGGGCAAATTCGATATTGAAACAGGTGGCAGAGGGAGAGAATCAACCACAAAGAGAAACAAGTAGATAAAATCAAGTAAAAGATGAGTAAAGTTAAACCAGTTTCATCCCCAAACCAAATAATATCTGTATAATATATATATATATTATAAGATGTGTAATATATATATATATATATATATATAATATATGTATAATAAAATAAAGTAAAGATCCAATGAAAGAAGAACTAGTCAAACAATGAAGGTACCACTTTTCTAGAGAAAAATATAAACTGTCAAACATTCCAAAATTAGAATGCCTAGTACAAACTTACTAAATGAAGCCCAGGGTTCCTAAATTCTAGACACTAGTAGATGCAAGAACCCCACATGGCCTTCTTTTTTACTTTTCACTAAAAAGCTGTATCTATATATATAGAGGTACTCATTCTATGTTACTCTAATCAAATGTATAAATTGTAGCATAACAACAACTTTTTTTTCTCTATCTAAATTGATGCAGGGAATGTAAAAACTTATAGCATTATGGGTAACGAGGCATTTGATGGACAATCATTAGCTGACAAGTTATCAAAGCTTAACAATTCACAACAATTCAGATTCAGATGTTTAAATGAAAACGGTTCTTCATTTTTTAAGTTCTTCAAAGCTTAACTTCATTTTGCTGTGTCTACTTGGTTGAGCATAGTAAATGTAGCAAAACAGAACACAAAAAAAAAAAAAAAAAAAAAACAACAAAGCTTACATGGGTGGTGTTGGGTCCCCTTTGTCGGTTGGGTGAGAGGGAGAGTCCGTGAGTTACGGGGGCTTTTGGCTAGGGAGAGAGCCCGAGTTAGCCGTTAGTTAGAAGGCAGGGGGGGCTTTTCTTTTGTTTGGGCGAGGGAGGGAGGGAGAAGGCAAGGCAATGGGGGACAAAAATATTTTGAATGCTTTAGCAGTTAGCCGGCAGGGGGGGGACCATCTACTTGTTTTTGTTTGGGCGAGGGAGGGAGGGAGGGAGAAGGCAAGACAATGAGGGACAAAAATATTTTGAATGCTTTGGCTGTTAGTTGCCTGCGGGGACCATCTTATTGTTTTTTTTTTTTGTTTGGGCGAGTGTTTGGGCGAGGGAGGGAGAAAGCAAATTGGGGGATTAGGGATTTTGACTGTTTGACTCTTTGCTTGCATCCTTTTATGTTTTTTTTTTTTTTTTTTAATTGAAGATAGCTGTCGGACCTTTTGGTCTTTTTGTTTAAAAATTGATTTAAAAAAAATAAAAACAAAAAAGCAATAACAACGAAGGTTATATGTGCAATGGCTGTTGATTTGTGGTTTATATATGCAAAAGATCCTCACCAGGTACCATACGAGTCTACAACAGGTGTCGCCGGGCATTTTTTTTTTTTTTTTTTTTTGATAAATTGGTCTGTTGGTCCCTAGAATCTTTTTCTTTAGTAGATTAGAGTTATTCTTCTAAACATTCTATATATAACTAAGGCGTTGTTTGGAAGACCAGTTGAAACGGTGTTTTTGGAGTTTGGTTTCAACTTTTTGTGTTTGGCAAAACCGTTCATCTCAAATCTTCATTCTGAACGTTATACAGTAACCCCAGCGGGGTTTACTGTTCATCGAGCATCTTCAGCTTTTTTTACATCCTCCGTGCCTGTCGCCTGCCCGCATCTCACGCCTCAACTCCGGCGCCCATGTGCTAGTGTCAGTGGGTCTGTCGGCCTTGCTTCCATCCCATCGAGCATCTGCTTTGCTGCAGGAGCTCTGGTTTGTGTTTGTCCTTCCTCTCTCCGCACTGCGTTTAAACTGCGAGGTCTTGCCGGCGCCTACTCCCGTCAAGCAAATGCGT
Organism: Ficus carica; assembly: GCA_009761775.1. NCBI lineage: Eukaryota > Viridiplantae > Streptophyta > Magnoliopsida > Rosales > Moraceae > Ficus > Ficus carica. The sequence continues at coordinate 12,314,817 of CM019746.1, forward strand.
CACCGAGTGAGGTGTGGGAAGCGAAGGCGAGCCTTGGGCCGAATAACCAACTATTTCAAAGTTCGGAAAAATTCTTCCCGTTCCGTCAATTCCTGCCCGACTCCGACCCCCTCTCCTGTGTACTCGTCTTCGGCTTCCAATTCCGAAACCCTAGTAAAATTTCTTTCTCTAAATTCTCAAACATTATTCGAGTTTGTTAAAAAAATTTTGGGTTTTATGTAATACCCAATACTTCTTCGAATCTGGACAGCCTAAATCGATGGTTTTGTGGTCGTAATACCTGTTTTGGTTTTTCGATTTCAAGTATAATCATGGGCGTGGATCTGAGTTTGCCTTGTTCGTGTGTGTCTGTGTTAGCCTCCCTTGAACGTTTTTGTTCATGTGATGCCTACGAACGACGTTTTGGCCCCCTTGAATGGTTTTGTGGTCCTAATACCTGTTTTGGTTTTCGATTTCAAGTATAAAATTAGGCATTTATCTGGGTTTGCCTTGTTCGTCCGTGTCTGTGTTTGCCTCCCTTAAGTATTGCAGGTTAATGTGACGCCTACAATCTGTTTTGGCCCCCTTGAATGGTTTTGTGGTCCTAATACCTGTTTTGGTTTTTCGATTTCAAGTATAAAATTAGGCATTTATCTGGGTTTGCCTTGTTCGTCCGTGTCTGTGTTTGCCTCCCTTAAGTATTGCAGGTTAATGTGACGCCTACAATCTGTTTTGGCCCCCTTGAATGGTTTTGTGGTCCTAATACCTGTTATGGTTTTTCGATTTCAAGTATAAAATTATGAATTTATCTGGGTTTGCCTTGTTCGTCCGTGTCTGTGTTTGTCTCCCTTAAGTATTGCAGGTTAATGTGACGCCTACAATCTGTTTTGGCCCCTTTGAATGGTTTTGTGGTCCTAATACCTGTTATGGTTTTTCGATTTCAAGTATAGTCATGGGCATAGCAAATGGGTTTAACTTGTTCGTGTGTGTCTGTGTTAGCCTCCCTTGAAAGTTTAACTTCATGTGATGCCTACAATCTGATTTGGCCACCTGTTTTGGTTTTTGTACACCCCCTCTGATGGTTTGATGTAAGTATGGGACGCCTGTAGCCTAAAATCAAAATTTGGTTATGGTTTTGTGCATCCCTTTGACTCCCTAGGCTCGTTGGCTGTGCATTTTAGATATTGTGATGCCTAAAATCAGATTTTGTCATCCTTGAGCAGTTTTGTAACTTGTGGTTTCTTGCTTCATCTGTGAGCCCACTCCCGTTTGTTTATGTGATGCCTAAATTCATGTAGTTATTTCTTTTTGCATCCGTTTTACTCCCTGTAAAGATGGCTATTCATTTTGTTTGTATGTGATGCCTAAACGTTCAGTTTTCGTCCACCTTGAATGGTTTTGTAACTTGTGGTAGCTTGCTTCATTTGTGAACTTCCCCCAATTGTTTATGTGATGCTTGAAATCAGATTTTGGCCCCCCATTAACGTTTTTGTAAATTGCAAACCATTGGCGATGATGTATACATAAAAATAACGTTTGTTGTATTTTAGTCTGACGGGTGAGTCGTTTACCCGATACACGTTGTCAGTTACCGGTGTAGATTTTTTGAATTAATGGCCATTACTTTGTCTTGTCTTGGCCATTAAACTACCTACAATTGAAATTCCTTTTTCCTATGCCCGGGTAGCCGATACTGTATCGGGATTTTGACATGCCTCAGATTATATGACGCACTCAATTTATACTGAGCCAATTCATTACCCATCTTAACAGACTCTTTTAAATTTTTTCTATTTGTTTTGGTTATCGATTTCCTAAGGAGATGCCGCGCAAAACGTCGGGGGATCATTACTTTTGGGACGCCGCAAAAGAAACAAAATTCCTAATTCAACTATCGGAGTACGTGGAATGCAGTGGCGGTAAACATCCACCCAAAGCAACTCTAGAACTTTGGGCCGCCCAGTTTAATGCTGTGTTCAGCGGGGTACCAGCACACGCAATGACATTGTATCAAAAGAAAGAGAGAATGAAGAAAATATATAATGGCTGGAAGGCTTTGCAAACTCGAACTGGACTAGGATACGATCCGACGACGGATCGTGTAGTTTGCTCTGACGAAGCATGGAATAGCTTTATAGGGGTAACTGCGTAGTCCAATATTAGGCCCTATGTTCTAAAATCTTTTAAGCATCGTTTGTACTTATAATATTTTTAAAATCTCATTTGCAGCGTTTTAAGGAGTGCAACCATCTACGCTACGAGGGCTTGCGTAACAAGGAGCTGTACGTTAAAATCTTCGAGAAAAAGCACGCTGCCGGTGCCTCGGGGTATGGATCAGTAAGCATGCCAGGTGATAGTACTCCATACGGCGACGTTGAAGCTTCAATGGAAGAATATGGAACCCAGGTGGGATTAGAAGACGATGTAACGCCAACGCCGGGTGCCCGTCATTTTAACAACGTTAGAGGTGGAGCCGATACAGGTCTGTCGCGGTCAAGGGCAAGTTCTGGTAAGAGGAAGCAACGAGAAGAAACAAATGAGATGACCTTCTTGGCGATGCAGGAAATATTAACGCATTTCCATAACGAGTCGTAATCGGCCCAAACAAACGAGACCGCAAACCAACCGGATTACATGTTCATGTGTATGAGCATTATGACAGAGATGGGCGTTCCACCTAATCACCGGTGTCGTATGTGGCACTACCTCGACGCTCATCCACGACTCCAACGTACGTTCCATCGGCTGCCCAAGGTCGATAGGCGGGAAATTATTGCATCCGTTATTCAATCCCCGGGGCCCCCCACCGAATGATTTTAGTGTTTGACTTACGTTTTTTTTTTTTCCTGTTTTTTCAGATTGTGGATATTTTTTATTTATTAATTTGTGACTGTATTACAATTTATGTAGTTATTTATTTCGTGTTTGTAAATGTAAATGACAATCTGTGATATTGGATATTTTATGATTTTCACTATATGATATTTGCAATTGCACTGATAACATTATGTAACGGTGCCGTAAAAAAATGTAAATACCCTTCACTTCGGATCGGACAGGTGCGATGACATGATGCATACATGGAAGTGATCTTTTTGGGGTTCGCTAACAATTCTCGTTTACCATGGAACAGACGAATTTTTTTTAGCAGGGATATCGGATTCAGCCCAAAATGGACGACGCTAATTTCGCACCCGATGACGAACAAAATGATCCGTACTCTGATAACGTGGCTAGCAATCGTATGAATTATAACCGTAACCGTAACCGTGCTCTGGCTAGGGCAGTGGTCGCAGCGGCTGGCCACCGATTAAACAGCCGCAGACAGCGACAACCAATGCATAACTCAACACTAACTGGGAGCATGCGAGTTGAAGAGTTGTTAAATGGGCATGAAGAAATAATACAAGGAATGATAAGTATGAAGACTGAAACGTTCAGATCGTTAAGTAACCTGTTAGCTTGTCGGGAGTTATTGAAGCCAACTCGCAACATGAATGTGAACGAGCAGTTGTTCATATTTTTGTCGATTTGTGCACGAGGCGAAACTAACAGGCACATTTCGTATTTGTTCCAACACTCTGTCGAGACAACTTCACGCTGGTTCTATAAAGTGTTGCAGGTTATTTGCTCGCTAAAGGATGAATTCATAAGACCCGCCGACTACACATCGATCCAAAATTTGATTATGGAGAATTCGGAAAAATATCGGCCATGGTTTGATGTAAGTGTTCTATGTTATATTATTATATAGCGTACCAAAATTAAGTAAGAAAAAACATAAAGTTTTATTGTTAATGCCGGTACGCGTATTAAAAATGTTACAACGTTTCGATGCAGGCTTGTGTAGGCGCTATAGATGGTACGCACATCCCATGTGCCCCTCGTAATGAGAATGCTGACGCTTGGATAAATCGCAAGGGATATCACTCGCAGAATGTATTAGCAGCATGTTCATTTGATATGTTGTTCACATACATATTAGCGGGATATGAAGGATCTTGCCATGATGCGAGAATGTTGGAAGAGGCGATAGCATTCCATGGATTCCCGTTACCTCCACCCGGTAACTCAACTATTAAACTAATTTAATATTTTGTAGTTGTCATATAATAAGTACGTTAAATAAATGATAATTGTGTATGAATATTATGAGATTACTTTTGCAGGTAAATTTTACTTGGTAGATTCAGGATACGCAAATAAGGATTGTTTCCTAAGCCCATATCGACGCGAGACGTATCATATACCGGAATTTCGAAGACGTCGTGACAGGCTAGGCAACCGCCGTGAAGTGTTTAACTATACACATTCATCGCTACGGAACTGTATCGAGCGCACATTCGGTGTCTGGAAGGCACGGTTTAAAATACTGAAAGGCGTAAACAACTATCCGATGGACAAGCAGAAAATGATCCCTGTGGCGTGTGCGGTTGTCCATAATTTCATAAGGATGGTGCAGGTGGGGGATCCCATTCTTGAGCAGTATGTAGCATATTCTGAGCCTGTACGAGGTAATGTCGATGTTAACGCGGACTACGTGTTTAACGACGAGATCGATGGAACTGGGCCTAGTACAGGATCACACCAACATGACCCAAGTAGGGTAGCAATGAATGGGATGAGAGACCACATAGCAAATGAGATGTGGGAAAGATATCAAGTAGCACCATGGTATAAGCAAACGTAAAACGAATAATCGTTTATATCTAATTGGGACAGATAATGATTGTAATTATTGATTTGTAGGAGCTTTTATGTTAATGAACACGTACGCATTGTTTGTTGGTTTTGTTTATGTGTGTATTAATTTTGTACTTAATGACAATTGCAAAATTTTATTTCAATTTGTATGCTTAGTATTAAATGTTGAATTGCTTTTCTGTGCGTTTTTTTAAGGCGTTTGTGTCATGAGTTTGAGTCCACAATTTTTAAGTTCAAGCCGGCGATTTTTTGGACCTTTGAGAAAAAACGAAATTATTTTTTGGGAATAACTTTTACAAACAGTTTGGAAATTATGATGTAAGTTTGTGAATCTAACAATCACTAAAAACTATAACAGAAAGTTAAAAATGGACGAAAAATTAGTTAATCGCATTTTTTGACCATCCAAACAGGGCCCTTGTTTTTTTAAAACTTTTATCTCCAACTTTTTTCATCCAAACACTCAACTCAAACTCAACTTTTTAACTCATACTTTCTCCCAAACACAAATATTTTATTCTCAACTACACTTAACTCAAACTCAACTTCAAAATATCAACTCAAACTTGCGAACCAAACGGAGCCTAAAGGGACGTAGTTGACCCGCGTTGACTGAAGGATTTTTTTTTTCTTTTTTTTCTTTTGTGGCCGCTACTGCTTTTTTTTTTTTTTTTTTTTTTTTTTTTTTTGTGCTGTTGTTGCCGCTATTTTTTTTTTCTTTTTTGCTGTTGCTTTATTTTTATTTTTATTTTTTTACTTTTGCAGTTGTTGCCGCTGTTTTTTTTTTTTTTTTTTTTTTTTCTGTTGTTGTTGTTGTTTTTTATTAAAGGAATGTAAGTCGGTGAATAGGTTTTTTTTTTTTTTTTTTTTTTTTACTTTGCTGCGTTCTTTTTTTTCTTTTCTTTTTTTTACTTTTGATGTTTTACTTTACTGTTCAGTTAATAGTATTTTTTAAAACTTTTATTGCTTTGCTACAATTGTTTTTTTTTTTAACTTTTGCTGTTTTGCTACAGTAAAATGATGCAATATTTCACTGTTTAGTAAACAATGATTTTTTTTTTAATTTTTGTTACTTTTGTTGTACAGTTTTTTTTCTATAGTAATACACAGTAGTTATTTTTTCTACATTAAACTACCGATTTTGCCCCTATCCTATGTGCTGATTTTGGCTTATCTACATTGAAATGACAGTTTTGTCCTAACATATTTTATTGTTTTATCTACATTGCCGAGACTTTTTTGCTCCTCTGATTTAGTTGGTTTTCCTTCATCTACAGTGAGTTGACATTTTTACTCCTATTATACAGAAATTGCCGGCTGTCCACACAGTATAATTACCGTTTTACGCTTTTTTTTAGTTCATTTTCTTTTTCCTATAGCATGTTGTCGGTTTTACCTCTATCTAGTGTTTGTTTTTTTTTTTTTTTTTTTCTTAAGATTATTTTTACCTTTTTTTTACTCTAAATTTTAGATATTAGATTCTGATCTATTGTTATATTGTGTTTTTGCTTACTTTGTCACTAAAGGGATGTAGTTGACCCATGTTGACTGAAGGGGTTTTTTTTTTTCTTTTGTGGCCGCTGCTGCTTTTTGTTTTTTTTTTTTTTGTTGTTGTTGTCGCTGTTTTTTTTTTTTTCCTTTTTTGTTGCTGCTTTTTTTTTTATTTTTTTTATTTTTACTTTTGCTGTTGTTACCGTTTTTTTTTTTTTAACTTTTGCTGCTGCTGCTGCTTTTATTTCTGTTGTTGTTGTTGTTTTTTACTAAAGTAATGTAAGTCGGTGAATTTTTTTTTTTTTTTTTTTGCTGTTTTGCTTTACTGTTTAATGAATAGTATTTTTTAAAACTTTTATTGCTTTGCTACAGTTTTTTTTTTTTTTTTTTAACTTTTGCTGCTTTGCTATAGTAAAATGATGCAATATTTCACTGTTTAATAAACAGTGATTTTTTGTTTTAAATTTTTGTTGCTTTTGCTGTACAGTTTTTTTTTAGAGTAATACACACTAGTTACTTTTTCTAGATTAAACTACCGATTTTGCCCCTATCCTATGTGCTGATTTTGGCTATTATCTACAGTAAAAGGATAGTTTTGTCCTAACATATTTTACTGTTTTATCTATATTGCAGAGACTTTTTTGCCCCTCTGATTTAGTTGGTTTTCCTTCATCTACAGTGAGTTGACATTTTTACTCATATTATACAGAAATTGCCGGCTGTCCACACAGTATAATTACCGTTTTACGCCTCTTTTTTAGTTCATTTTCTTTTTCCTACAGTGTGTTGTCGGTTTTACCTCTATCTAGAGTTTGTTTTTTTTTCTTAAGATTATTTTTACTTTTTTTTTACGCTAAATTTTAGACATTAGATTCTGATATATTGTTATATTGTGTTTTTGCTTATTTTGTCTTTTTTTTTATTTTTAAATGATTTTTTACTTTAAATTTTTATCTTTATTTCGATTTTTTTTTTGTGTGTCTTTTTTGTTTATTTTGTTCTATTTTTAAAGACCCCCTTTTTTTAAGGATTCTGCATGCAATTTTTTCCTTTTTTGTTTGTTTTGTTTTATATTTTAACAATCATTTTTTTTCATTTTTTGTATGTATATAACCTGATTTAAAAAAAATTATTTGTTTTTAAAAACAGTAAAAAAAAGGAGAAAATGAAATATATATTTTATTTTGTTATAATGTTTTTGTTAGGGTTAGTTTTTTCCGATTATTTTGAGTTTAAAGATTTTTTTTTGTTTTCTGCTTTATTTTTGTTTTAATTTTTTTTTCTTTAAATGAGTATAACTACAGAAATTTTTTTCTTTTTTACTTTTATTTTCATTTTTATTATTATTAGTACTATTATCATTTTAATTTTACATCTTCACTGTTGGAAGAAATTTTGAGAAGAATTATACTTATTATAATTATAACATTTATCTTAATCAACTGTTATTATCATATAATACTCAATTTATTTATTTATTTTTCCTTCCCCGTGCAATGCACGAATATTAAACTCGTTTTTTACTATAAAAATACCCTTGAATTCTTAAATAGATTAGAATTTGATCTCTAATCTACAGTTTTTTCTTTCTTGTTTTTGCATTATTTTAAAAAAATTTAAACAAACAACAACACAAATATTATTTCAAAAAGGAAAAAAATAAAAATAAAAAACCAACACAAACATTGATATTTGATTTCTTAATTTAATAGTGCTAAAACAAAGAAAAAGATTTAGAAACTCAATGCTTAAATTAAACATTGATATTGCTTCTTCTCAACGTTTATTAAATAAAAAAAGATAAAATGCTATAATGATCCCTAAATTCATTATGAAGGTACTGTTTAGTCCTCCAACTTTTTTTATTTATAATTAATCGGCTCCTGATTCACATCATGAAAGAAAAGTTTCATGATACATCTGTGTGATTTTGTTTTGGAAAGTTTCATGATACATCTGTGTGATTTTGTTTTGGAAAAAAAATCTAAATCATTGAATTATGAACCATGTCTAGGGTTTTGAATTCATCCTTAACCGAAAACAAACTAAACCTAACATAATTGAAAAGAATAATAAAATAAAAACTAACGACATGGAAGAGAGAAAAATAAAGGAAGAAGAACAATTATGGCCATGAAAATCTTTACAAAGACAATCTTTTTGAGTCACCATAAAATCTCTTATTTTTCTTCTTCATGAATGACTATTTAAAAATGATCAAAAGATATCCAAATCAACACGAAAATGACCTATTTATAGAGTTTGGAACTCTTTCGAAACTCAAAAATTGAAAAAGTTGGTTTGGAGTGCCGCGACCTTTAGTGGCGGACACGAGTGCTCTGGCCAGCTTTGAGGTCCAACGCCTAGGTGCTCTAAACTTGGCCTGTTGTACTGGATATGTGCACTTTCCTTCATTTTTGCTTCATTTTCATCCTCTTTTCATTTCTTAACATTCAAAACACTTACAAAAACATAAAATACTAATAAATACTACAAGATTTCAAGAAACTAACAAAGAAACATAAGAGAATTGATTAAAAAAAAAATGAAGAATCATGCACTTATCAACTTTACTAGTGGGGAAGTTTAAAATGACTAAATCGATAATAATTTTGAAACGAAAATGAAAACAAAAAAACGAAAAAAACCAAAGCCTTCGTTTCAGTGATCAAAATCAACATTTGACTAAAATAAAGTAAAATAATATTCGAAGAAATTTTTTTGAAAACGAATTAACTCCGCATATTACAACATGTCAAATTATGTCTAGAATTTGGATGAAATGAGATTAGGAGGCGATTTCTTATAAGTTTAATAGGGCTTATCTGTATTGTTCTAAAATTAGTCCAATAAATAAAGACCATTTCAACTATTTGTTTTTGGCTGCTATATTGTTTCAAAAATTGATAATTATCTATACATTGTATATAAAGGACCATTGATTTTGGTCCCTCGATTTCTTTTTCTTTTTTTTTTTTCTTTTGGCCCATTTTTTTAAAATTATTTTTCATTTGAGTTTTTTTTTTTTTTTTTTTTTTTGTATAATTACTATTAACTTAAATTTTCAACTCAAACTACTCCACCAACAGGCCCTTAGTCTTTTATTTATTTATTGATATTTTTTCTTTGTTTTTTCTCTTTAGTTACCTTTTTTTTGTTTATTTTTATTTATTAATTTTATTTTTTCTTATTTAGATAAAATTTCTTAAATATGTCCAGCATGTGTGTAGTATATGCTTAAACTACTACATATTTAATTGTTAAACACTTTTGATCAAGGGGTGTTTGTGGTCAGTTTTTTAAATAAAAATGTTGACCAAATCAAAATAATTTGTTACAACATTTTGATATTTTAAGGAAAATCAAATTAAACCAAATCATTTATCGGTTTGGACGGTTTAATCCTAACACAATCTAGTTTTGAAATAGAAAATGTTTTAAGTAAAATCATCCAAAAATTTTAAAACACACTAATATTCAAATTAAAAATATTCTAAAAACTCCAAACATCAAAATCACTAAAAGTCGAGATATAAGAGTCAAGATATATGTTATCCTGAATTTTATGTCTTGTAAGTTGTCCTTCTAATAAAATTATAATAATGTCATATTATCTGAAGTTAAAAATTTAATTGTACAAAAAACACTAATGCTTCTTAACCGAATAGATCATTCTTACAACTTACATGTACAGTTAGTAATAAATTCCACATAAAAACTTTAGCAATTGATGGGCTGCTATATACATTTCAAAATAGTACTGTTTTACAAAAAATGTGAAATATGGGATTGTTAATTTGAACTCAAATCATTATTTATTTATTATTATTATTATTTTTTTTTTTTGCTAGAACTCAAATCATTAACTAGATGATCACTAAAATAACTATAAAAAAACCGACCAAATAAAATTAATTAAAAAAAAAACTCTGGGTTTGATTCCCTGGGATTATTTTCCACATTTGATAGGTTTTTTTTTTTTTTTTTTAAATATGTCCAGCGTGGACAGGATTCTATAGAAGCAGGTTTAGTAATGGAGTGAGGGCAGTTGATTTCAAGAGAGAGAGAGAGAGAGAGGATGACGGTAGCAGCGGGAATAGGGTACGCGTTGATAGCACTGGGTCCTTCTCTCTCCCTCTTCATCTCCCTCATCTCCGTTAAGCCCTTTCTCATCCTCACCCTCCTCTCCAGGTATTCCCTACCCTCTACTTTCTCCCTCTCTCTCATTTTCCCGAGAAAATTTCGAAACTTTTTTTCGGGGGTGGGTATCATCGGACATAAATCTCTTCCAAATTGAATTGAAAACATCATCGGACTTTCTTTTTTCTTTCTCCTCAACTGATAAGATTTTTTTTTTTTTTTCTTTTGGTTCTCTTTATAAATTACTACATTTTGTGTTAAAGAAAAAACAAACAAGATTAGGTATATTATACAATATTTTCTTGTTTTGATACTCTTTAGTTGTTAATTGTCTCTGATGTTTTTAGGTAGCAATAACAATACAGTTAGGCAGCAATAGCATTGTTATTGTTATTTGATCTGTTTCAAAATCATTTTCAGAAATTTCATTCATAATGAATTTTGAAAGAGATGGGGTTTTCATTGAAACAAGAACTTATTGTGAGTTTCTTATAAAAAAAAAAAAAAGAACTTATTGTGAGTTGAGGATAAAGTTTTGGTAATTTTAGTGGCAAACCATGTAATTTGGGAACACTACACTACTTATTGTTAAATCTGATTGCTACCTCTAGTACACTGTTATGGCTCATAAGCCTTATCGCGTTGTCGGGACTATGGAGGGCGTTTCTTCCTCTCAACCCAAATTCGTGGTGGCTTTACGCAATCCTTTTATTCACCGCCGTTGCTTTTCAAGAAGGCTTGCGCCCTCTCTTCTGGAAGGTCTACAAGTAAGATTTTTTTTTTTCCCCTAGTATTTTCATCCGATTGTTGTCAATTAAAAATGTTGATATCTTTCAGGTATGATTTACTAGTCTCTTTTCTTAAATTTTATAAAGTAATATGTCAGTTACTGATTAATCAAATTTGAAGACAGATGTATTATAACTTATGAAGTAGCTAAAGCACGGATACGTGTGTGTGAAAAAGCAAATTTTTATGCTTAGCACTTGTTTTGAATTGCTCGTCCAATTGCATTGTTTCCCTTGTGAGAAACTCGTCGCCAGATTTTCAAGACTGATGGAAATGGATCGACTTGATAATAGTCACCGTGCTTTTGACTACGTACACCTGATTCCCTTCAAAGTTGTCTTTCTTTTGGTAAAAGTAAACTGGAAATCTGACTTTTTGGCAGCCACTTAAGAACATTCTTTCATTTCTGATTTGACTTTCAAAAATAACTTAATGCGACAACTATAACCAATCGTCAGTTGTGTTTTATCGTTTGAATCGTGACAGGTTACCCACACTGTGATATGATAATTGTCCATCTGTTACAGTTGTGGTTTCGAATTAGATAGCATGTTCTTCTTTAGTGGCACCTTCTTTTTTTTTTATTTCCTTGCTATTTTTCTGGATAATAGTTTTGTTGGTTATACAATATGTTCAGTAACTGATGTTATAGGAAAGTACGTGAAAGAGCCCACTAATAGGAAATAGAAATAATAGAGACTGAGGTTACTCCTAACTCTATTTGAGCACAAATTTGTTAAGGACATATTTGGGAAAATGCGTTAAAAGTGTAGCAAAGATATATTGACCAAATTATGTAATAGCTTTATAAATATTAAACCAGTTATCATATAAAGTTCCAAGACTATAAAAACTAATCAGAGAGAGGTTGTTGTCAGATGATATTCATGATTTGTCTCTTTTATTTATTCATGAAGGAGGTTGGAAGATGTATTGGATGCTTTTGCTGATAGAGTATCAAAACCACGCCTATATGTGACGGATAAGATGCAAATTGCTCTGGGTAAGTTTAGGGAGGTTTTTGAATTCTTCTTAATAACCAAAATTACTTTGTTTCCCGAGGATCAATAGGATACATATCATCAGACTCTTGCCTCTCCTCAAAGAATGGCTTTTTCCCAAGTTATAATATTTTGTAACTGCATCATCATAACATGTTTGTTAATAAGTTGGTGAGGTACTGATATTTTAGAATGCTTGTGCTGTGGTGTGATTTTTGCAACTTAGGATCCTACGGTGAGTGGTTATGAGGGAAATGTAGAAAGCCTAGTGTATATGTTCAGTGTAGAAAATTAGAAACAGGTCTGTATTAGAACATGATACTTTTATGTGGAATGCAAAAACTTTACGATTTTAAGATGGAAGTTCACCACCTTCCTGTTTCTTTGTGATATACAGTTTTTTAAGTCTTCAATTTTCATGTTTGTACCTCATACATTCCTAAATTGTTTGCAGCTGGTGGTTTGGGGCATGGCTTGGCCCATGCCGTGTTTTTCTGTCTCAGCCTCTTAACACCTGCATTTGGTCCAGCAACATTTTTCATGGATAGGTGCTCACAGATACCTTTTTTCCTTGTTTCTGGTGAGTCAAGTTCACAAATTTCTCATTTGCAAAATATATTATCTCATATTTGTGTATATTGCAAATGCGATCGAGGTTGTTAGATTGTATATCTTTATGTGTGTCATTTTCATTATACTATGAAGTGAATCTTTTAACTTTCCTTGTTTATAACTATAGATTTCGATTTTTGAAAGATTATCTTTTTTGATGCATGCATATTATACATACGTAGATTTACTTGTTATAAAGGAAAATGATGCAGCATCAATTTGACATGCCAGGTAGCTAATGCATTGCTCTCAAGTTCAATTAAATGTAGTGAAAGTATAAATATGTAATCTTTTTCTATATTTATGAATCAAAATTCCAAAAGAGGCTCCATAGATGAAAACATATTCTGGAAGAGCTAAATGGTGCTTTTTGAAGATTAGGCTTGAAAGTTTCTTTTGTGATAGTTTTTTGGTAGATGCTTTAAGATATTATCCCTAGTGCTGTTCCCCCCCCCCCCCCCCCCCCCCCCCTTCTTGAATGTCGAGTGCTGTTGACTTTATCTTCTGTTTTCTGTTTTTGCAGCAATTATTGCTCTGGCATTTGTTACGATTCACACTTTCTCAATGGTTATAGCATTTAATGGATATGCGGAAAAGAATAAAGTAGACCAGTTGTTTGTGCCTATAGTTCATCTCACTGCTGCTATGGCGGTAAAATCCTTATTCTGACTTCACACACCATCATACAATCTGCAGGCATACACGGACCATTTGTTGATATACATACCTATTCTATGATCATGATTGTTCTGTGTGGAAATTTGAAATTTGAAACTAGTTGGAGAAGACATATTTTGAGCACTCTGTATGCATTATCGGGTGCTATGACCATTCAATTTTTGGACCTTGAATGTGTATTATTAAGGATTTAATAAATCTCTGTCCCTCAATCGATATGGTTTAATTAAGAGGGAAAATTATGTAGTGTGATTGTTAATGTTTCATCATTGCATTTGTGCTTTGTCACACTAATATTCCATGTTCGAATACAAGTATTAGTTCTGTAACCAGCATTGCTCTATATATCTATGTGCTTGCACATGTGCATTTGATTACTAACAGTCAAGATGATTTGGCTTGAACGGGTTTTGTTGTTCATGACATGTAACTACTTTGTTAATTTCTTACTCAATAAAGCAAATTTCAGTAGTATATTGCATTTAAAATGGAGAATTTCTTGTTGAATGCTGGATAGACAATCAAGTAATTACTTGAGGACTAAATTGGACACGATTGTTCTGCTCTATGTTTTGTAGACACTGATTAATTTTGCATCTGGGGGTTGCATTGTCGGAATTCCTCTAGTCTATGTCGTAGCAATCTTGACCCTTGTCCATTGCGGGAAGATGGTCTGGAGAAAGTTGACGGAAGACCGAAGCCGACAGGCGACAGGATAATTCATCTCTTGACTTTTTTAATTCCAGCTGTGCAGGTTCCCCTTGTTGTGTCTGTTAAGGTAAAGACAAGCTCAAAAGTTAGATTCATGAACAAATTCCAGAAAATGAAGAAGGTCTTGTTTTTTTTTTTTTTTTTTTTTGTATAAATTAATGCATGAGTTCAACTGTATTAGACGCAACAAAAGGTGAAAGATATTCTCGTATGGTACTATACTTTGCTCAATCACTAATATTATGTTGTGAGTTCAACTTCAATATATCTATGCCCAATAAAAAACAATAAACATTAATATGTCTAAATATATATATATATATATATGTATATATAAATATATATGTATATGTCTGTCTATGTGGTGGCATATTTTGAACGAGTCCCTAAATAAATGCTTGGAAATTGGGATGGCTCGCGTCGTTTTTATATGTGTGAATGTGAAAACGTGGGAGAAAAAAGTAGTGCTGTATATATATGTGTGTGTGTGTGTATGTGTGTGTGTGTGTGTACTCTAGAGTCTGGTTGCAGAATAGACAAGTGAGGTTGAAAGATAGTAGTGTAACAAAAGGCACATAAATATGTTTGAGAAAAATATTATTGTAGGTCAGACTCTTTAGACTAGTCATGGGTTCCTTTCTATCATTTGCCTTTAGCATTGCATTTACCATCATCAAAGATTTCTATTGGAGCCACCCACTTTTAAGTAAATGGTTAAATTTAACCATTTTTTTTACACAAATAACTTGTAAATAGAAGATTCTTATTCACCCTATGAATCAATTATTTATTCAATTTCATATGGCTAATACATTAATGTAATTTGTGTGAATTCAATCATCTTTCTGTGATTATTAGATAATTTTGGCCATTGATTGAACACTAAAAATCTCTATCTCATGTGTAAATCACCCTTTTCCTATATTTATCTTCCTTACTTTTTATTATAACTAGTTTAAACACGTACTCTGCACGTACGAGGCCCATCGTAACAGTATAATGTAATGCTGCTAAGATTTTTTTTCTAAATGTTTTTATGTGAACAAATCGAAAGAGAAAAATGTTTAATTAAAGACACGTTAAAGAAATTTTTTAGTTGGATAATAAAAAAATTTTAAATATCAACACATTAATGAAATTATTTTGGAGGATTAAAAAGTGTTCATGAATGTTGTATGATAAAAAATAAACTGATTATACATAAAAAAAATTTTTAAAAAATTATATGAAAGATTATACAAAAAATTGTGAAAACTAAAGAAAGGAAAGACTGAAAGGTAATGATTATAAGGGAAAAAAAGAAAAAGAAGGAATTGTCATAAGAGTAGTTGTCCATCAAGCAAGGAAAATGGAAAAATCATAGGGGAAAAAAAAGCCAAAAAAAAAAAAAAAAAAAGAGAAAAATGAGGAAGCTAACACATGGCTCAAGGTGGAGAGATGAAAATGAGAATAAACTATTTTATATATATTAAAATTAAGATGCCGTTTGGAGTGGTATTTGGAAAGTGGTTTCTAAACATTTTTTTGTCATTTTCTTCCAATTTTACTATTTATTTTTCAAATATTTTCAAAAAATTCAAATTTTAAAAGTCCATAATTTTTTCATTTTAAGTTGAAATCAGATTTTTTTTTCTTCAAATTACATAGAATTTCGGGATAAATGAAATAAGATCTATATTGCTAATTTTTTTCCGAACGCGTTTCAAGTTTAACACTTTTTCATTCCAAA
The DNA here is from genome assembly GCA_009761775.1 of Ficus carica. Lineage (NCBI taxonomy): Eukaryota > Viridiplantae > Streptophyta > Magnoliopsida > Rosales > Moraceae > Ficus > Ficus carica. The sequence continues at coordinate 12,330,651 of CM019746.1, forward strand.
CAGTTCATTTTCACGAAACACACATTTCCAAAACTCAAAACAACTCCAACATCCAAAACACCGTCTTCAAACGTGACCCCAAATAGACCCTAAGATTATTGTTGTTGTTGTTATTATTATTATTATTATTTGGAATGGTAGAAAATGGGGGGGGGGGGGGGGGGGGGGGGGGGGTTTTTAGAGGAATTTTTGCCTCAGTGGCTTGCTTTGATGCACTATTGATTGTGTTTAGTTCAAACCATTAAAAATTTAATCGAACCAGAAAGATCGCATCATAATACAAAAGCCTGTAGACATGACCTTAGACTAGCAAATAGGATTTATGTTAATTTTATCTGTTAAAAAAAATAACGAAAAGAACAAAAAAATAAAGATTCCCTTAAAAGAATAAAATAAAATAAATAAAGAAGAAGAAAGAAGAAGAAGAAAGAAGAAAGAAGCCTTTTGCGATCAATCTTCTACTCCTTGATATTTCATATTTTGGTGATTGAAGTGTGCCTTGCAGCAGAGCTCAGGCGACCTTGAACAACAAAAATGTTTAAAAAATTATTTACAAAAACAAATCGTTGATTAATGTCAATAACTCCAAGATTAATTATCTGTAAAATCAAGGTTAAGTGTTGTGCCACATTTTTAAATCTTGCCATTAGCATTATTAAATTTGCGTATAAAATGCTACAAATTTACATAAAATGAAAAAGAATAACAACATTACGACACTAATTCCACTTCCGAAATTATGGAATATTTTGGTTCACAATGTTATATACACACACACACACATATATAAATATATATATATATATATTTATATCAAGGAATTAAAAATAATGAACAAAAAAAAAATGGAAAAGGAGAAAAAAATTACATCAAGGAACGTCAACAAAATTAGACGCTTACCAACTAACCTTTACGACCATCATAACTCCCTTATCACTAAGAACAACAACGAGAGAAAAATAAAAAATAAAATAAAAATGGGTTTATGATCTATAATACACAGATAGAAATACAAACAATATTGAATGCAGTTCTCCTGAATGAATTCTGAAAAAAAGTTTTTTGGGTGACTTTCACTTTCACTTGAGAAAAAATTTCCAAATATCTCTATCAGGCATCTCCTTGATTAAATGAGCTCCAAAAATGCCTTCTTCATCAACCACACTTTTCAAGTGTCTTGCTCCATTGTTGAACCCTACATAATTCTTCTTTGTCCCCATGTATGCCACTCCATATGGCGGCCTCAAACACTGCGCTTTTCCAAACACACAAACAAAAATCACAAAACGGAATTAAAGAAAACGGCATGTAAATTGAAACTTCCTCCAACCGTCCTCTCTTGTGCTTGTAAATTCAAAAAAACGAATCGAATCAAATCAACTTGAATCGATCAGCTTCTACTTTCAATTGGTTCGGTTTAGTTGGTTTGTGAGTCTCAATTTTTTTTTTTAATTTCGTTTTGCTAGCAGTTTTTAAGTTCCAAACAGTCAAACTGACCAAACCAGTCAGAATCCTTTTATTATGTTACTCAAGTAGAGCAGGTTGTAATTATTGACTAGCTCTAAGTCAATGTCAACATATTCTTAGAAATCTTCGCAGCTATTAAGTTCCTATCATTTCCCAACAATTAAAACCGCAAGTCATAACAAGGACCTTGGGAAGAGAAGAAGGGTCCAAAGGCTTACTTTTTTCATGAGCACACAAAGTTTCTTCAATGAGTTTAAGGAGTAAGGAATATCCGTCATCAGAATAATGTCGTATCCACCTTCTCCTTGATCCGTCTCACTAGCCCTCTCCCATGCACGGCTTCCTGAAAGCTTCCTCGATCTCCTTGAGGAAGATTCTTGTCCCATGATGCTTCCATCTTGGCTACTACATCCATCCATAAAATCCTCCTCAGAAAAGCTCAAGCTCATCCCCGTTGTTGGTTCAAACCCTTCACTCCTCACCACTGACAAGACTGTGGGAAGCTCTTCCCAGTCACCGGCATAGAAGTGCACTGAAGGCGCTAATGTTTGTCTTGATGGAGTAAGGGGGCTCTCCGGCTGCCGGCTTTGCTTGTCACGAGCTTGTTCGAGGTTGGCAAGTACATTTGGTATCGTAGTGCATCTTATGGTTTCTGCATTGAGGTCTTGAAAATGAACCGTGCAAGCTCCCTGTAAAGTGATTAGTCAGAAAGTGGATGAGTGCATTCTTAAATTAATCCCTTTCTCTCAGCGTCCACCAGACTAGTGAAGTTCATTCCAATGTCTTTAGTGGTCCTTAACAAACTTTGAAGCTTTAAATACTCGTACTTACTCGGTTACACAACAACTACTTGTTAACTGAAAATCTACAAACTACTAGAATGAAGCATTAAAAGATATACGCGTGATGTGCAGGTATAATGATGAGCGTATATTTATTGAAGCAGCCTACTTTTTGCTGAAGAATTTTTGAGATATTATATTCTATATGTTCCCGATGCAACTAATGCTCCCGTATTGGAAGGACCTCTCACTCTTCCATCTTCCTTTCTGGGTTTCTCTTTCTAAAGAATTTAGAGTTTCTTTTTTCCGTCATTAACGTAGTTTCTAGTTGCAGATGAAAATATGACCATGATAAGAAGATGAAACAAAGAAACCCACCCAATGAGTTGTATCTATAATACACACCTTCAAGCAAGCAAAAATCCCTGGCAGACCATAGTTGCAACCTAGCTGCAAAAATTTAACATGTTGATTATAAAACAAATTAACAGATAGAACAAGTAACAAGTAATTGCATTCAAGTAGTAATGGGAAAATCTATGGGAATAATAATAACCATTCCCCAGCCATTTATAACCTTAAAACAAAGGCTTATTTGAAAACTTAACGGAAAATTTTGTCATCTATAACTCTGGATCAAGAGAAAAAAGCCAACAGTCAACATCTCCTATAACCCAGCCTCAGAGATAGAATCAAAAACTTTTTTTTTTTAATTTTTTTATATGCGTTCTTCTGCAGAACAAACAATATATTTTGACAAAAGGATTTTATTCGACAGGTTTTCTCACCTCAATTAAATAAGGGTGACAATGTACAGAGCTGCTTGGGAGTATCTAGCTTGACTATGTCTAGGGTTCAACAAAAAGCTCAATTTCTTTTCCTAAAAAAAAACTCAATTATTTCGTACTAAAACTTATAATTTATTGTCTTGATTTTGAGCTTGAACATCAAGTTAAGGGAGCCAAATCAAATTTTAACTCAAGGAAAACTTGGCCAATCTTAAACTCTACTGCATGCATATCAAATTGACAATTTCTTGAGCTCAAACAAGCAAAAGGTTATTGCACAAGCGGCTTTGTTCCTACACGTTTAATAAATGCTTCCATGATTTATATTTTGGTCAATGCAATTATCAGTAATATATAAGAAAAAGGGCAGTAATTTTTCTTTCTACAAAATTGCAGGCCAAATGCTACTAAGTTATCAAGCTACACTCCCTAGGATTTGATGGATTATATCAAATGTTCGGGAGGATCTTTTTTGTACTTTTACGTCAATGAAATCACACAATAAACTTTCTATGAGTTCGAATCAAATACTATATCATCAGTATACTATTGTAGCATTTGATGCACTAAATATTACACGGGGAAGGAAGAAGACACACATGAAAGTAGTTAATTGAAATGCAAAATATGTGCGATAGAAGCATTTGCGTATGGAAGTACCTCAAGGACCCTTTTTCCCCTAAAGCTCAGTTGTCCATCACGAATTTCATGCTTAAGGACATTAACAAGATCAATAGAGCTATCCCAGGATTTTAGATACCCTGCAAAACCAGATCAATTTTTCTGCCTCAAATCAGTAAAATTCTTTACGAGCCTAAAATGAGTACACTGGTAAAATACTTTTTCATATTGATAAACACTGTAGAATTCAATTAACAAACTACTTGATTACTGAAAACCTGTACACCTACCCTCAGGTTTTGAAGATATTGATTCTGAACCATTGAACCCAATGATATCAGCAACGCTAACTCTTCCCTAAAAGATATCGAGAAAGAAACTTATCAACAAAGGCTACAACACAAGACGAAGAAGCTGTTGGTGAGCTGTCAGTTGCGATGGTCTTATGAAATTAAAAAATAATAACAATAATAACAACAGTTGCATACAGTTTTAAAACTCCAAAACAATGCATAGAAAAGGGGAAACAGTTGATTAATTAAATTGAATGGATTAGACTCAGTTTCTGTATTACATCATCCAGGCTATTCTTTTTCAACTAAAGCATACTACTCATGTAATGGTTTTGTTGTATATGCAAATCTAATATGTTAGAATATACAGCTATCAGAAGTGATTTATGATTGATTTTAATTTTTAGACTTGTACTGGATGCAGGGTTTCCTCTCGCAATCTTTCACAATCAATTTCAGACACATTGACTCAATAATTGGAGATTTTAATTATTATTATTTTTCTTTTTCTTTGGTGTCTGTGTACAACCGTACAAGACTATATAAAGCCCTCCAACCAGCAGCAATAGTTGAATAACTTTATTTAATTACCTTGAAAAAATTAAGTCCATGCAAGTCTACATTCTCCCCAGCATACTTGTAAGGGTGTGCTGTCTGCACATCACAAGAGAGAAAGCGTTATAAATGACTCGGAACATAGAAACTCCAGCCTAGAAATCTCTGGAAAAGAGTTTAATTTTATTGGGAAATTCATAAGGTTGAATGTATGGAGAAAATTAAGACCTTGGAAGGGAGAATCTCAACGGCAGGTGAAGGTAGATGCAAATCTCTATCGGAAATGGATGTCACGCTGTGACTACCTTTGTCGTTGGGCACCAACCCAGGCAAGCATTGTGCAAGCAAAGACGGCGCACGCATCGTATCTTAACCTCCACAAGACAAGACAACTTTAAGAGAATCAAAATCCTCACCCTGTATTTTCAAATATATCGGACATCAATTAGAAACATGATACAATGATGTAAGATTCTAACTTCTAGCCAAGTTTCCTAACTTTTTCATGAGTTTTTAGTTTCCTTTTTATTTCTTTTTGTCAGTTATCAAAATCATCCTAACTTTCTAGTTGCCGAATTCGTTTATATAAAAGACTCAACCTACTGCATTGTATTCTATTTTCGTGATTCAGCAACGCTAGTAGTAGTATTATCCAGTAATATTTATCTCAGCAATTAAGGAGTTATGAAAGATGAGAAAAGAGCAAAGACAACTCCTTCAAAATAACAAAGGAAATGGTAAAACAGTAAACATCCTTCCAGTTCCAACCACACAAAAAAATAAAAATAAAAATAAAAATAAACATTGAGGGGAAAAAGACAAGCTTTAGTGATATGGAATACAAAACATTCAAGACATCATTATCATATGAATGTCAGCTTCACATAACACAAAATGAAAATGAAAATATAAACATCTTTAATTATATTAGTTTATTCATATCTGATTTCCATCATCATCTTATTTTATATGAAATTATAATATAGAAAAACAGCAGAAAAATAAAAATTTTCAGCTTCCCTCAAAGGAGTTACAATTACCTCTTGGGAAAAAAAAAAAAAAAAACAAAGGGCCCACAATCAGAATGTAAATTACGTTAATTAAATAAATAAATAAATAAAAGCGTATTCAATGCAGAAAACAAAATGCAGGAAAAAAATAAAGAAAAAGAAAAAGGAACAGACATAAGCAAATAAATCGAAGAAGAAAACCCAGAAAGGAAAAATCAATCAATAAATTGAGAGAGAGAGAGTAATACCCGTCCTGAAGAGGAGAAGAGAAGAGAACAGAATCTAAGTCAATGGCAATGGCAAAGGAAATGCCCGGTAAGGAAAAAAAGAGGAAGAAGAAAGGAATTTGCCACGAGAATCTTAATCTAAGGAAGAAAGATCCACATATATATATATATATAAGGAAAAGAAAAAGAAAAGAAAAGAAAAGAAGCTCTTTTATTCTGAATTCTGAATACTGAAATTTCTGATCAAATCAAATTGTCAAAGTCAAAAATGGGCATAATGATTTATAATTTTCCACACGATTACATTACACAATCCCAAAAGAAAAAAAAATGCTCAGAGAGGATCAAAGAAGCTTCCGTTGCTCAACTGTGTGTCACCACACCAATTCCCTATATTGCCCCTCCTTTGTCCCCCTAATTATCAGGATTCCACATTACTTTTATTTAGAAAAATTTTCATTATCAGTTAAAATCAAAATACTTTCCATAAAAAAGAATTAAAAACATTGACAAGAAGAAGACCATCGAGTTACAATCTATCAATTTTTTGCAGATATGACAATTTTGTACAACATTCTAATCCTCACTCTTCTCTCATCGCAAATATTTACCTTTACTGAAGATTTGATTCGTATATGAGACAATAAGATTTAACCATTCTGGGTATCAATATAAAAGTAACAGAATGTGACGAAAACAATATTTTTGTCAATGTTTTAAAGTTCAAGAAGTATAAATATCAGTTTTTATTACTCAAGGGGTAATGTTAATATGTGATCAGAATTCGTGGGGGAATGAAATTTGTTTAAAAATCAAATCAAAATAAGTGAAAATAAGTTGATAGAAAATTTATCAAAAATTATAATATATATTATATTAGAATATTCAAAATTGAATTTTCAAATGTAGGATTTCTTATTAGAATTAAAAAAAAACTTTTAAAGCTCATTTACAATGAATTGTTATAGTTTATTTAATTGTTAACATATTTCTAATTATTAGTTTTGAATTATTTGTTTATTTTACTTTGTCATGCAAATCTTTTAGAAAAATCTTTAAAAAATAAAGAATTCTACAGAGTTTTATTTTAAAACCGTTAAATTTGTTTTTTAATTATTATTTTAAGTTTGATACTAATGTTAAAAGTGGCAATCTGGTAAATGTTGAGAAAAGGGAAGGGTATTTAATGAATTGAAGGTGGTAAAGTCCTCGTGTGGGTGAGACGGGTGATAAAAAAATTTCGGCACCGAATAAGACGGAGTTTTCCCTGCACCAGCCCCGAGAGTCTGACACGTGTCTTCATTTCTTTTTTTTTTTTGGGGGGGGGGGTTTCTAATGGTAGGTGTTTTTCCTTGGTCTGTCTTTGTGGGTAGCGTTTGGCGGCTAAAATAATGGACGATTATTTTATTATTATTTTTTTTTTTTTTTTGGGGGTAGTGTTGAGAATAAGGGTATTGACTTTGAACCGTGTCAAGTGAAATTTGCAGTTGTCCACGTTCCTAATTTTTTATTTCTCTGTCTTCTAAAAAAAAAAAAAAGTAATTTTCGTGCGTCACATTTTCCATTTTCGGAGAAGAAAACAAAAGATTTCGTGTATTTTGCTTATTGAATTTTTCATGATTTGTTACCTCTATTCTATCCTAGATTTTTTTTTCCACTTATTTAGTCCATGAATATTCAGAAGAGTAGCAATTAATGGAGTTCAATTATAATTTAAAAGATTAAGCTTGCAAACCAAAAACTTAAGTCCAAACATTTGTTCCAAACAAGTGCTAAGAATACAAAATGGGAGAAGAAGTGAGAGAGAGAGAGAAAGACAGTAATACACGTCATCATGGACAGAACAGAGTCTATAGGCCAGTTTGGGAATTTTTGGAGATGAAGTTGGTTTGAAAATGTGTGTTTAATTAAAATATGAATTGAAATAAACTGTTATATAAAAAAATAATACAAAACTTTAAAACGTGATTGGAAAAAATATACAAAATGGATCTTATTTCGTTCATCTCGTCGTTATGAGCATTATGACATAAGAATTATATTATTCGATTTGAAATAAGAAATTTATGGACTTTTAAAATTTGAGTTTTTGAAATGAAAGAGAGAGAAGGTGTAACAACTCATGCCTCCCTTTAGTATGTTATTGTCTACTTTGAGCCTCGTGTCTGTATGATTTTATTATTGGGCTCACCCCAAAAGGCCTCGTACCATTAAGAGGTGATATCTTTACTTATGAACCATCATTTATATTCATTTTTAAGTGATGTGGGACTGTACAGCTTACCATTTTCCTTGTAGGGACTCATGATTGTCACAATCACCCATTCTTTTGGGGTCCAACGTTCTCGTTAGCCACACTTCCAGTTGAGTATGGGCTCTGATATTATTTGCAACGACTTATGTCTTATTTTGGTATAGTATTGTCCGCTTTGGACTTCGTGCCTACACAATTTTGCTCTTAGGCTCACCCCAAAAGGCCTTAAACCATTAAGAGGTGGTCTCTTTACTTATGAATCATCATCTATATCCATTCTTAAGCGATGTGAGACTGCATAGCTTACTCTTTTTCTTATAGGAATTGATGACTGTCACAGAAAGTGAATTGTAGATTTGGGAGTTTTGGAGTTAAGATGTCAAAGTTCCGTCTGGAGATGGAACCCTAAACGCCCCCTAAGCCAATGGCAATGAATGACAATGGTAATGCACATTGACTAAAGTTGCACAAAGTTGAAAGTTTAGAGACACATCAAAATAAACACGACTTATTCAATTATTAAACATGCTAGAAAGTTTGAATCCAAACACGTTTGCTAATCATATTAATTGTGCTAACTCGCAGATTCTATTGAAACTAGTAATTTATATCATGTGACTTACTAAACACGATTGTGAGACTTTTAATATGTTTATAGGTTAACTTTTCTTTTAAGAAGAAAAATAGTTAAGTTTACTTATAAATTTTATAATTCATATTATTTGAACTTAGTTAATTATGTAAAGCTTTATGATATATAATGTATAATTAGGTTATAAATGATATGAATAGTTAATCATCTTAATTGGACAATCCAAACACGATCCATTTATTAATCATGTCAATTCGTTTCAGATCCAAACCCTCTAACTTTTGTCGTGTCATTATCCAAATTGGCTGGAGGGAGGGAGGGAGGGAGGGAGGGAGGAAGAGAGGTGGAAGGAGAATCTCATTCCATCGTTTGGTTGGAAGGAAGAGCGGAGGTAGAGGACAGGTGGAGGGAGAGAGTCTCCCTTCGGGCCCACTATTCTTCCATACCCTCCCCCTTAAGCTTGAAAGACTGCTATACCTTTGTTTTAAATATGTTAAATATTTTATAGAAGAACATTATAATAATTAGCTTTATAACTATCATCCATCATGTTTAACTTTCTCCCTCTTACCAAACAACACAAAGAATTTCCACAACCCTCTCCATCCTTTATATTCTCTATCCTTGTAACTATTTCCATTCTTCCTCCTCTCCATCCCTCCTACAAAACATGCCTAAAAGAAATCAATTAAAACCTTATAATGTCCATAACAAATTAAATAGAATATATAGATGGGAATTTGTTGTACTTTTCATTAAGAACACATTGAGAAAATAATCATCTTTTGGTTGGAGATAAAATAAAAATATCATAACATTTTTAAACTTAAATAAAATAGAGAGAAACTTTTGAATATGGAAAATTAAAAATGTATCTTACAATACAAGTCCATAAAAGTGTGGAACAAGGGGGGATGAATAATGAAGATGGGGCTAAATTTTTCATTCCCATATTAGAATGAAATGAGAATGGACAACTAATTTGTGCAGATAAAAAAGTTTTTGAATATGAGAATAGAATTGAAATGAATGGACCTATGAAACAAACATACATTTGACTTTTTCAAAAAATCCAGCAACAATGAAGATATTTAGCAAAAAAATCTAGAGACAATTTAGTTTTTTCTCTTAAATTTAAAAAACAGTGGTAATTAACTCTAAGGGCATGTTTGGGGCATCAACTCTAGACAGATTTTTTTCAATTTTTTTCCTTCTGAAAATAAACTAATTTCATTATTCACATCTTCAAATCTTTTTTTTTTTTTTAATTTTCAAAAGCTTAAACTTTAAAGTCTATAACTTTCTTATTTTAAGTGAAATGAGTTGAATTAAAAAAAATAGCATAGAATGACAAGAGAAACAAAATAAGACCCATATTATTATTTTTTTAAACACATTTCAAGTTTTTTATACATTTAACTCCAAATAGTTTATTTTCAACCAAAATATATTTTCAAAATTCAACTAATTTTCAAAATTCTAACTCCAATTGGTGTTCCAACGGACCTTAAGTCTGCAATAGTTGACAAGATTGAATGGAATGTTATAGTTTGTACTTTATAGCATTCGTGTTTCTTGAAACCTCTCTTATATTTGGTGTTTAGTCCTTGAAAATCATATATATACATATAGGGGTGGCAATACGGGTCGCGACACGACGACACGACTCGAAAATGACACGAATTTCGCGGGTTCGAGTTGGGAAAAATAGGTGGCGGGTCGTGTTCGGGTTGGGAAAATTTGACACGAAAAAAAAAAAACGGGTCGTGTTCGGGTTGGACCCGTTTTTTCGTGTCAATTTCGTGTCAATTTCGGGTCAGTTTCGGGTCAAATTCCGTGTCCATTTCGGGTCACCATTTCGGGTCACTATTTCGTGTCAATTCGGGTCAATTTTCGTGTCGCATGTCCATTTCGGGTCAATTTCGTGTCAACTTCATGTCAATTTTCGTGTCGCGTGTCCATTTCGGGTCAATTTCGTGTCGCGGGTCTAGTTCGTGTCGCGAGTCAATTTCGTGTCGCGAGTCAAGTTCGTGTCGTGTCGTGTCAAGCCGTTACGGGTTCGTGTCGTGTTCGTGTCGCGGTTTCGTGTCGTTTTCGTGTCACGGGTCGTGTTCGGGTTGGAGAAGAAAAAATTCGACACGGCTGAAATACGACACGAATCCGACACGTGACACGAATTGCCACCCCTATATACATATATATGGTTTTATAATTATTAAATTTAACGTCATTGTCAAAAATCATGTATAAATGTATATATAGGAATAGTCTTGTGTACGGCAGCCAGACGTTCGGCATAGAGAGGGAGAGAGAGAGAGCGGGCTTGGCCAAAAAGCCGGGTTGAGAGGGTAGCATCAAAAAAGCTAGTTCGGAGGCTCTTGAGGATTTCGCCAGAAATCATGGCGATCATTGCTGAAACTCATGGCGAAGATGAATCAGAGGACACGGCGATGACTCTTTAACAGTGCGGGATGCGATAAAAGGCGAGGATGGGACAGCCGTAATCGGCTCTGATTCGCCATGGACAATCTGATTCCATGGAGACCTTGCCGAGACACTACGCGATTGACAATTTCTGACTCCGTTGACTCCGCCGCCACTAAAGAAGAGAACGAGGATTTGCTGCTCCCAGTATTGATCACAACCATCATCAATCAAACACCTTCTCTCTCCAGCGATACTCTCTCTTTCTTGGGTTGTATCCCAGCAGATAGTGGCTCTCTCTCTCCCTCTCATCGTTGCCCTACAATTTGCATCCAACGGTCACCGATGAGTTGTTACATGTACGTCACTACCCGACGTGTGAGCCATCGCGTGTGTGTGTGTATATATATATATATATACATATATTATTTACAATTATTTAAAATTTAACGTCCGTCCATGGTGAGATAGTAGTTATTTTTTTTTTAGAAAAAGAAATTGATCTATATTGGTCAGTCATTGTTTTTTTTTTTTTTTTTTTTTGTCAATATAACCTCAACTTTTATTTTTTGGTCATTTCAATTATTTTTGTAAAAAAAAAAAACCTAACAGATCGGTCGGAAACATATTTTATGTTTTTTAAAGGTCAAAAAGGTAATTTTCTTCTTGGGGGTGGGGAGGGGGGAACCAAATCAGAACTCGGTCACCGAGGTAGGGTTTTTGGGGGGGGGGGGGGATTTGAACTCGGGCGGCGGGGATAGGGGGCCAAAAACCCAGAAACTTGGGGGGCCTAACCTGATCAAAACTCAGCGGTGGTGGAGTGGGTTTGAACTAGATTAGAATTGGGCGAAAACCAAGAAACCCGGTGATGAAGGGTGTGAAAACCCGAAAACTCACCGGGGGGGGAGGGACACCAAGAAACTCTGGGGGGAACCATATCTGAACTTAGGCGGCGGGGTGGGGGGGCCGAAAACCTAGAAACTCGGGGGGCTCAACTAGATCGGAACTCGATCAACGGTGGGTGGGGGGGCTGAAACCCGAAAACTCCAGGGGGGATTTGAACAGAATTGAAACTGTGGCATGGGGAAAGGGACGAACCCAGCTTGGAAACTCCCGGGCCGAGCGGGGGGGACCCAAATCGACACTTGGGGCTGGCGTGAATGATGGCCGGAGATGGAGGTTGTCGCCAACCTGTTTGCAAAGGTTGGGGAACGGGGGGGAAACGAGCGAGCAAGGGAGGGAGGGGGGGGGGGAAAAAGGGAGGGGAGAGAGGGATTTTTTGAGAGATTGAAGGGCATTTTAATCTTTAACTATAAAATAATCATTTGGGTAATATTCTATTAAAAATTTAACAGAATTTGATAGAAATAATTAAAATTATTAAAAAATAAGAATTTAGAATTATCTTCATAAAAAAAAATAGAAACTAAATCATCTTCAAAAAAAATTTATGAACTATTTAGATTAATTACCTTTTAGAAAAAGATTAAACTGCCAGGAGAGAGAGAGAAAGAGAGAAAACTGTTTAAACTAGGAAAAGTAGACAGAGAGGAACAAGAGGTGATATATTATTAAAAGAAAGCCTTTATTCCCTAATTTACTCTCTTTCTTTAACACACACACACTCTCTCTCTCTCTCTCCTCTCTCTCTCTCTCTCTTCCGTCTTCCGTCTTCCGTCTTCCCTGTGCTGCCATTGACGCCTCTCTCCCACCGCCGTCTTCTCTCTCACTTTCTTTGTCTTGTCACTTGTGTCTTGCCGTCTCTCATATACAAAGAAGGTATAAACACTATAGAAGACGCTAACTTTAAATTTTGTAACTTTTATTGTTTCAAAAAAAAAAAAAAAAAAAAAAAAAAAACCATTTCTCTTCATTCTACTCCAACAACACACCAGAAGTACTCATCTTTTTTTTTTTTTTTTTTTAAATTAAATTTACTCTTTAGAAATTCGTTAGTGATGTTCAAAACAAAAACAAAACAAAAAAGAGAGAGAAAACTATAATGGTAATATCTAAAACCATATCTGGTGAAAAAGACCAAACGTAAAATTTCTTTATTACATACCTTTTGTTTTTTTTTTTTTTGACTGAATTGTTCCCTACAATTACAGGTGAAGGTTGACAGATATATTATTTTTGGAAATTTTCACTCAAAATGGATCCTCAGCCGAACCAGTCAGCTACATTTGTGGAGGGTACTCTTTGCTTCCTGTATTATGTTTTTATTTTCTTTTTTAGTCTTTCTTTTTATACCCCACGAAAATCAGAGGGAAATGATAACAAAGAAAAGTTAATTTCGATGATGATGAGGTCGTTGATGTTGATGTTGTTGTAGATTGCGGAATGGAGAACACACTGAAGCCAGGTGATGTGATACAGTGCCGCGAATGCGGTTACCGTATCTTGTACAAGAAGCGCACCCGTCGCAGTATGTTATGTTCCCTTCTTTTCTTTTTTGCTATATAAATATATATATATATATATATATATATTAAATTTCCTTTGGATTCATATATGGTTCTTCAATGTTGCCTTGGTGATGTACTAAGGTTCAAAGGACTTAGGAGAGGCATTATTATGAATGATATTGGACCAACAGCTTTTCTTTCTGTGTAGATCAGACAGTAGACAGTAGACACTCGCTAAATTCGGCATATTATGGATTAGATGCTACACCTCATGAAAAACAATTTAGGATCACCATGAACTACAAAAGCACATTTGGGCTGGCTATGTAAATAATTTTGCAAAAAACTAATAAGGAACAAGTGTTACATGAATTCTCTCTCTTTCACTGCAAAAAGAGGTCTTTATCTAGAGTTGTGCCTCTCCTCTACTATCTTTGTGAAACATATGCTGTTAATTACTCGCAACTATTTTGCTCTTTTAACCCTTTTGCATTTTTGCCCATTTTCCCTTTTTTTTTTTTTTTTTGGGTTGTATTGCTCTTGTGCATTGCTATGTTGGACATGAAAAACTGTCTGAATTTGACTCCACTGTATGAAGTATGCTCTGGCATCACCTGTTTAGATATAGAGTCTTACTTCTGTGTTCGTGTTTCTTAGGAACTAGAAAAGGCATTGTTTTTATATCTGTAGCCGCCAACTGTACTAATGAGTCTTGCGAGCATTGTTCTTTAAGTGCTTAAGGCCTATCTAATGTTAGGCTGATAAGCACTGGTCAAGTATAACAGATTAGGCTACTGGTTGTTTGGATTTAATTGCTAGTTACAAGTGCCATGTCACTAAACGGTTGATTTGTTAGTTTTGGTAGTTAGTTTGTTAGAGCTATTTGGTGGGGAAATGTGACAGAATTGGTATTGGTTAAGTGGTTAGAGGAGTATAAGAGAATGGTGAGGATGAGGGTGGAGGTTAGGCAAGAATTGAGTGTGAGAATTGAGTGGAAAAGTCTTGAAGAACTCGAAGCAGAGGAGATTGGTGGAATCTCGAATATTCACTGGTTGTACTAGCCTAAGGGCTTGATTCTTATCAGCAATAAGATTTGATTGTCCTTTTCCTATTGTTCTTTTGGTGCAATTTTCCTGTTATTTTCTGAGAACTGGTTTAGTTCTTATCATAGGCCTATTCATAATAAAGCTTCGTGGCCTAAACTTTGAGTCACAAATCAATTTGATGCTTTTGCTGCCCCCCTTCAGAATAGTTTTAAGTATTTTAAGGCCTTCTATGTTTATTGTTTTTGCTATGCTGCACAGCAAAGTCAAAAGGAAAAACCTCGGTGCTTCCCATTCTTTGAAACATTGCTTGTGATATGTCTGTCTATACAAATGCTTGACCAAACAACGTTGTGTGTACCTTAAGCTTAAGGCCAAGTTATAAATATGACAGTCAAAGCCTTAACAATAAAAGTGAAAGAAATTGAAAAGATAAAAAGAGATGAAAAAGATTCGAGAAAGAAGCTAGCAGCTAGAATGGTATGTATTCCATCATATTGTAGCTACCATGATCTAAATTAAAAGCTCTTTGAAATTCAACCAGTATCAGTGTTGGATACTTTCTTTTTAGGGAGGACCAGAATTTGCTTATACATGTACTTTAAAGGATTTACTTCTTCTTTTTGATTACTTAATTGAAACCAGAATGTGCCATTTTGCATGACTCTGCTGGTAAGATAATACCAGTGATCCAACATATATCAACATGAGCATCAGTGATGAGCTAATTTTGACACCCCCTTTTTTTTTTTTTTTTTTTTTTTTTTTCTAGGGTATGTATACGCATCTGTATATCTCTTATCCTAATTAACACTCTATTTGTCTCAATGGTGGGATTGCTCTTTACTTTGTGCTGTCTTCTTTGTTTGGTAACGAATATATTATCATTGTATCCTGTTGTTGTTTTCTTTTGGCTGGAAAAATTTGTTGTTACTATTTGTAACTACTAAATCAACTTCTACCATACCTCATCAATCATTTTTACAAACCCACTTTTGTCAAGGACTTGGGAATGCTTTTTTACCTCTGTGCTATTTTTCAAATAAATCACCACATGAAAAGAACTGCCACCATATCTCATCGGTCTATCACCATATGGTTATCATGATCTAAAGGTGCATGGGATGTTACTTTTGCATATTCATCTTGTTGTGGTTGTAAATATCACAAACATATAAGCTTTTTCCAATCGTTATTTCCCTGAGATAGAATTGTAAATTGTTTGCTGATTATTTCTTCTATTTACCGCCTTTTTTTTTTTTTTTAATTTTTAATTTCTGCCTCGGAATTTTATGCGGGCAGCAGGGCCGTTTTCCAATTTACGATCCTTATTATTATTATTATTATTATTATTATTATTTTGTTTTTGGCAAGTGCTAGTTATTCTAGTTAACTTGTTCATTACATGTTTGAAGTGTTGATCTAATACGACAGAATCTACTTTGGGTTGTTGCAGTTGTTCAATATGAGGCACGTTGAAGAAGAGATCTAGGAAAGTCAGCCTTGGTTGGTGCCCTGCCTACATTCTCTTATGTGGTGGTTTCTTCAAAAGTTTTTGTTTTCAAGTCAAAAAACAAAAATTTGGTCAATTGCTTTTTGCTTGCCACATTTTTGTGTGAATGATCAGATTCAAGTATGGAAACTTTCTAGTTTGGTGTGTAAGTTATGCTTTAAAAAACTATCTCAGAATTTCAATGATAATATCAATATAAATCACATATTTATTAATTTGGGGCATGCTATATGGACGGCAAGATAAGATTGAATCCAGTGGCTGAGCAAGAACTGACCTCCGGTCAAAACTCCCAAGACCATAAACTACCAAAGTCTCAAATGGATAATTATGCTAATATTGGGGAAATGATAAATATACTAATTATAAGGAATTGGAAAATGTCGTCCATGAGATTTTAATATTTGCTGCTTGCTAATCACGTTATTCGATCAAAAGTAGCTCAATTTATTTAAGCAAGAAAAATCATAATCTGAAACTACATCTGTGTATATCAAAATTTTCACCCCTTCCTTAAAAGGAGAGTGTTGAAGGAAAACAAAAAAACAAAAAAACAAAAAAAAAACAAAAAACAAAAAGGATTTGTCAACTTGTTAGGCCTGCCTTGGGGCTTTAAGAAGATGAACACTCCTTACAAACCCTTTTCCAGCTTCACCAACAGCTTCCAACTCATTCGTTGCAGTGGGATTTTAACTTCCTTGCTTGCTTCTTCTCGCCCCCGTTTCTATAAGAGAGAGATTTCAAAAAATATAAAATCTTGAAGCTAATTAGGATTTTTTTGTTAATAAAAGAATCACACTAATGACAAGTAAAACTAAAATATGGTCCAACAGCAAAAGTGACGAATACTGAACCTTTGAAGAATGCGTCCCCCATGTTAAGCCAACAGCATCACCTCCCAGTGAATCATACCATATCTTGAATGAGTTGGACAGCTCCTATACACAACACAACACAACAAAATACGTAAAATATAATAATAATAATAATAATAATATGTAAGGAAGAAAACAACCAAACGATGTTCAAAGTTATATGTTGAGGTCCTTTAATAAGATGGAACTTGCCTTTAGATCCCCAACAAAGCACTTCAATGGATCAAAATCCACCAAGAGCTTCTTTCTTAGTTCCTTTGCGTTCCCTTTCAACTCTCCTGGTAATAGAAAGGGATGGAAGAGCTTGCTAGGGCTTCCCCGAGCCACATGCATTCCTGCCAAAAAACAGTAATCTCATATGCTTAAAACAGCGAAAATTGAGCATTATTTGGTTACAGGAATTTCAAGGGCATTGATGTTGGAAAAATATGCTAATACATGTATATAAACGTATAAATCACCTTGTCTTAATTCAGATGGGAAGAGAAGACGATGTGGGTAAGGTAATTTTCTCTATGGAGAAGAACCACTGCATCAAAGTTGTTCAAAGGAGTTCGGAAAAGACCCTGCAAGTGAATAGTCGTGTTGGAAGAATGATGCATATAGCCATATACAAATACACATTATAAGAAAATCCAAAAGAGGATTACACTGGACACAACGTGATTGTAGTTGGTACCAAGTCACTAACCTCCCATCTATAAGAATCAGTAAGATCCTCCAAAATGAGTTTGGTCAATAAGCTTGCACTGCTTCGAGCATAAGCCGCCAGCCTTTTAAGCTCCTATTTATTCCACAGATCAATATGTGAATATATTTATAAAAAAAATAAAAAAAATTATATATATATATAGCAAGAAATGAAAGCCATAAATCCTCAAATTAGGCCTGTTTTTAAACAAGGATCAGACACTTGTCTGGGCGTAGAGATTTCCATAGGATCAAACAACAAAATGAATTTCCATGAAACTGATAGGATTCGGGTTAGGAATTCTTAGTGTTTGTGGCAGTCAAATTCATCAAATATAATTCTTCTTTTTAATTGAACTGTTAAAGTGTTCTATCAGAAACTTCTAGAAAATCCATGCTTGGTATTCAATCTAATTTTCAGCACACATTCTCCAGATATTATTATAAGTTTCGGGTTTCATTTTATACCAAGTATTGGCTATGCATGGCTGTGAGTGACCTTGGGAAACCGATTATCAAGAGAGTGATAAATAGAGCAAAATAAAAAGTCAATTCAAGGAAAGAGAACGGTGAGCAGAAAGGTGAAAGTTTTAATCAGGTATGAACATCTTTGACGAAGGGGAAAAAAAAGCAACACAATTGAGTTTGCTAAGGAGGACTAACCGATGAGCTAGGCGAGGATCCGGTCCAAGCTTCAGATGACTTGTCATAAGCTGTAGCTAGAAACATTGCAGGTTCAACATCTTGTACATTTGCCTCGTAAGCTTTTCTACTCGACATAAAATTCTCCTGAAATTGGTCGTAACTTAGTAAGCAGTTGAGAATCAAGCATAAGATTGCAAGAGTGGCGGCTCATAGTATTCGGTTGATATCTCAACGATTGCAAGACAATAGAACTTACAGATATCTCTTTCTCTCCATTTGGAGACAAATCATTATTATGTCAACAATCAGTGGAGAGAAGGTCCAGTCCATAGTCTGATAGTAGTCGTGAAGGAACCTGTTCACGAGATTGCGGCGCAGAAAAAAGGACATTGTTAGCTCGAGGAGACAAAATGAAATGATAGCTTTAAGTCTTTCTCTTATTTATTAAACTACCATCTACTGGAAAGTAATTAGCTTCTATATCCATCTTAAATGTGAACAAACACGACACAATTTGACCAGAGTAGCACTAATTTCAAAATGCCAAAAAAATTGAAAATAAAACTTCACCTCAAAAACCCAGTGATTCGTGAGCATGGAACATCATACGGTAAAGGCTTCAAGAAAAGATGCGCAACCAAAAGTTCAATTGCCTCCTCCACCAAGCAGGATGAGAATAGATGTGAAGCAACCCATCGTTTTGCAAGCCTTCGCATAAAACAGAACAAGTTATATGCAGCTTGAGTACAATAGAAGATAGAAACTCAAATATGAATTCAAATTCTGACCTAGAAACTGGCCCATATACAGGATACCGACTTTGCAGCCCATTAATCATGCTAGAATGCTGGCTGCGAAAGAAAAGTCCCTTGTCTATGGAGGAAACCCTCTTTACTTGATCAATTCCAGCTACATGTGGGAGCAAGTTTTAAAAGTCAGCATCCAAGGAGAGTCGATTAAGAAAGCCACGATTATTATTGAGTCAAAGTTCTTACTTTCTCTGCCCAACAAACTCAGCCCTCTTTCATGCCAAATTTTAAGACGAAATGCATATCCAGACATTAAGACATCCACGTTATCCTCCGTGGCAGTATACATCATCCCCCAATTATTTTCAAGACTGCAATAACATAATTATTCAATACAGCTTTCAAAAAAAGAAGAAGAGGAAAAAAAAAAAAAGCAGCCAATGCCAATAATTGGAAACCGCCTGACTGGCTTACCTCTGTCCAATTTAAGAAGGAAGGCACATTTAGTTTTCTCAATTGCCGTCTCATCCATAGGCCAGTTCCCAGAACCTTCCAACTAAAACCGAGCAAGCAAAGGAGTTTTCAGATATTAACTAAAAGTTTACTTTCAAATGGTAAATGACAGTTCCACAAAGAATAGTACCTGGATCATAACTTCCAGCGGCTGAATGCAGGACGGAGTGAACCTAGATAGTCTTAGCCGACCACCCTTTTCATTAGCCAATGGATGAGGTTCAGGTGGGAAAACAGATGTAAACCTGAAAGCTGTGACACGAACACGAGCAAACCTTGATTAGTCAGGGGAGAGCTAAGAAAGTTCTATGTAAAGTTTAACTACATAAACAGGCAGTCAACAGCAATTTGGAAACAAATTTTATAGAAGGGGCCTAGATGATAGGATTCAGAAGAGTTGAGACGGCCCTCCTCGATTACTGTCTCTGCTAGGGCTTCCTAGTATCTCTCCTGATCAATTTCATCAATAAAGTTGATTTTCATCTTTCTGTGAGTGTTTTATCACTAGATTAGTCAGAATCTGAAACATAACATTATCAAACAAATATTGATGTTGCTCTACACCTATATGAGGATGGGTATTGAGAATAGAAACGTTCATAAAAAAATCACTATGTACTTATCACATCCTAAGAGCTTAATGTTTACCAAAACTAATAAAAGCAAATCTTCACCTAAAAATTAACTTAACAATGTAAAATCACAAAGAAAAAGAGCAAGGTTATATTATAGAAGATCACAGATAAAAAACCACTGTCAAGCCAAGTGTTAATTCAAGGAATTGGGTTCATTTGCCAATCTTCGGGTATTCACATTCAAAGCTTTAGGACAAGGAGAGACAAGAATGCAAAAGGGGCAATACATGATTGGACAGCTTTCTGTTTGGGAATAATAAAATCATAACAACTGAGATTAGCCTTCATCCCAAAAAAAAAAAAAAAAAAAAAAAAAAAAAAAGAAAAAAAGAAAACAGGAAGAAGCACAACTGCAGTAGAACTTAAACAAGACCTTTAAAAGAGCAAAATTAAAAGCATAAGGAGATGGAAGAAATTATTACTGAAAACGCAAGGAAAGATTGCTGCTCTGATAAAGAACAAATACCTGAGTCTAAAGGCTGCACAGTAGAGACCTTCAAGGGAATATCTTCGATGGCACGCAAACGCTTTGATAATCTTCAAAAGCCTCGAGCAAACTTGAAGAATATGATATAGGATCTAAGCAAAGCAGATTTGCTTCAGTAAATCTATATACAAAGTAAGAGAGATAAAAACTGAAAATAAATTAGAAGAAGTAAAAAATAAGGGTTATTACCTGTGGTACCATGTACCAAAGAGAAATCAAGTTGGTCCACGATATGTGTGATATTCTCTTTTGGTAGAGAAAGATGCCGGATAAGCACATATTCAGCGATTGTTTTTATAATCAAATGTCTTTCCATTGCTTACTTTTCCAAACTAAGATTAGCAATAAAAAAAACATGATGGTGTCAATCTGATATTTGGACTTAGCAAAACGATCACGCCATTTCAAATATCCAAGTGGAATCAATAGTGGCAAAAGAAAATTCCTTACCAACGCTCTCTGCAATTCTACCATCTTTAAACCTCCTCAGCTCTGCTTTTTCCCCCAAAACTTTCTAAACTTGAGAGCCTATTGTTTAAAAAAAAAAAAAAAAAAAAAAAAAAAAAAAAAAAAACAGTTATTTATCATCAAGAACCATGGTTGACTAATAATCTCAAATACACGACCATCTACCTCATCTTTGTTCTCAGGATTTGGACCAATGTCAACCACCCTAAAAGCTTTGTCTAAAGAGTTCATTGAAATCCCAACAAGCAATGGCTCTGAACTAAATGTTGACAAACCCTGTTGCCAGAGGCCAGTTAAGTACCAAATCAATACAGCAGTTAACAAAGAGATTATATTGAGTGATCAAGATTGATGCTCAATCCCATACATTCTCTATATTGAACTCTGATGGTGTGTTTCTCCAAATAACACGAACAAGCTTCACCCGATCACCCAATGCTTCAGTTAGAACATTATGAACCTTCTGCTCCTTAAGTCTCCAACACTCATCATCCAAGCAAAATCCCGACGCACAAACCTCACTGTTTCCCGTGAAGTTCAATCTAAAAGCACATAAATTGAAAGACAATCACAATGGAAACCAAAAAGTAAAAAGACAATACATATAAATCCAATGATATGAAAAATATACTAATATACACTGTGAAACATAAAACGTGTAGATATGGATACAGAAAATTGTATTCTTCTTCCTAATTACTAGTGAAAGAAAAATGCAAATGCATGTATTGGATCCAAGCATTGCTGAATTGTTTTTTTTTTTTTCACTATCTATAATTATTCCTAGTACTCAACTCTTGATTACCCTTGTCACTATGATTTCCCATTTGTCAAATACTAGAGTTAATTTCCATGATTAATGTAATTATAATTGTTGAAAAATCCGGATTTTCAGTTATTCCCTAGCTGTATTTTAGCTTTTTTTTCTTTAGCTGATTGAGGAAATCAGGCAGCCTGTTTCCTGATTTTCTCTGTTTTAATTAGCCTAGGTATTAGCTGTTAATTGTTGGAAATAAGGGCAGAGATCATTCAGCCCTCTTGTATATATTTATCCTCTTGTATCTTCCAAATTATGAATGAAAGAATTTCATTCTTCACTCAAAAAAACCACATGGTATCAGAGCTAGCCTTCTGAACCCGCCCGTTGCTCATCAGCTTCTCTTAATAATATTTTTTTTTCTTCCTTCTCCGTTTCATTCAACTCTTCTCTTGTTCATTCCCTATGACGAAATACGGCATGGCAACAGAACGAGAGAGCTCTACCTCCGAAGTCACCTCCAATCAGGAAAGTCCAACGGCAGGAAATAATGGAGGAACAGACAGCAGCGGGGTTCTTCCAATCACGAGTCACAAGTTGAATGGACACAACTACTTGCAGTGGTCCCAATCTGTCCTCATGTTCGTTCGGGGGAAAGGCAAGGACAATCATCTCACAGGCCTCTCGGCCTCACCAGAAAAAAAAGATCCGAAGTACCGATCCTGGAGAGCCAAAGACAGCATGGTAATGTCTTGGTTGATCAACTCCATGATCAATGACATTGGTGAAAATTTTCTCCTCTACAACACTGCCAAAGAGATTTCGGATGCTGCAAAAGAAACGTACTCCAGCAACAAAAATACCTCCGAATTGTTTGATGTGGAGACCATTCTCCATGACCTCCGACAAGGTGAATTTTATGTTACCCAATACTATAATACACTCACCCGTTATTGGCAGCAGTTAGACAAGTTCGAAGAGCACATTTGGGAAAGTCCAAATGATGGAATTCGGTATAGGTAAATTATTAAAAAGAAACGGGTATTCAAGTTCCTAATGACTCAATAAAGATCTAGATGAGGTTCGTGGAAGAATTCTGGGCACAAAGCCTCTGCCAAGTCTAATAGAAGCCTTCTAGGTTGTAAGATGGGAGGAAAGTCGAAAGAAAGTAATGCAGGGAACGCAAACAACCAGCCCACAATTGAAGGATTTGCTCTTACGTGCATGGCCCTCAACCGAACAACACAGATAACAGGACGAAAAAAGGCAGGCCCTGGTGTGGTCATTGTCAAAAACTAGGCCATACCAGAGAAACATGCTGGAAGATTCATGGGAAACCTGCTGACTGGAAGCCCTCATGCTCATCTCATGAAAGCCGTGGAAACACCGCATCCACAACTGATGAAAGTGGCACTTCTGAACTCCTTCAAAAGATGATCAGCCAATCCACTAGCTCCTCAATTGTTGCTATGGGGTCCCTGGCTCAGAAAGGTGATTTCTCAAAAGCCTTAATTGTTAATAGGAAAAGAAACAATATTTCGATTGTTGACTCGAGTGCCTTAGATCACATGACGGGTGATAAGTCTCTACTTACTGATTTTATGCCTTGCAATGAAAACCATTCAATTAAGATTGCAGACATGTCCATCTCAAGAGTTGCAGGCTATGGATTGGTCACAATTTCTGAGACTTTGTCTCTCCATTCTGTCTTATTTGTACCTCTTAATTGTAATTTACTGTCAATCAATAAACTAACCCGTGACAAGAATTGTGTTGCTAAATTCTTTCAAAAACTTTGTGAATTTCAGGACTCAGATTCGGGGAAGATGATTGGCAGTTCTGAGGAATGCTCAGGACTCTATCTCCTCAACAGCAACCATCTCCTAGAAAAACAAGCTCACAAAGTAGTCCTTCCGGGTTAGTTTCACAAAAGTTGTTTATCTATTTCTTCAAATAAGGATAGTGAAATTATGTTATTATGTTATTGCACTATCGATTAGGACATCCTAGTTTCTTTTAGCTTGAAAAAATGTTTCCTTCGTTTTTCAGAAATAAAAGATCAAAGGATTTTCGATGTGAAGTGTGCCAGTTTTCAAAACAAGTTCGTAATTCTTATCCTAGTCGTCCATATTAAATGACACATCCTTTTTCAATGATTCATAGTGATGTTTGGGGACCATCTAACATCAAAAATATCACCGGGCCACGTTGGTTTGTATCCTTTATTGATGATCACACAAGAATCACCTGGGTATTTATCATGAAAGAAAAATCTGAAGTAGGGCAAATCTTCAAAATTTTCAATGTCATGATCCAAACACAATTCAAAACAAAAATCCAAGATTTCAAAACAAATAACCCAAAAGAATATTTTAAATCTGTTTTGGGTGATTATTTGAATAGCCAGGGTATAATCCACCAGAGTTCTTGCGTTGACATTCATGAACAAAATGGGATTGCTGAAAGAAAGAATAGGCATCTCCTTGAAGTTGCTAGGTCCTTGATGTTCACTTCTCATGTCCCAAAACACTTCTGGGGAGAAGCTGTCCTTACGGCAGCCTATCTTATCAATAGAATGCCATCCCGTGTTATGAATTTCCAAACTCCAGGCTCCAGAAAGTCGTATAATCTCCACCATTCCTCCAAAATTGTTTGGATGCTCAACCTTTGTTCATGTTCACTCTCATAACAGGAGCAAACTCGATCCCAAAGCAATCAAATGCAATTTTTCTTGGGTACTCACCAAATCAAAAAGGGTATAACTGTTACTCACCCATCACATAGAGATTTATAACTCAATGGATGTCACCTTCCTTGAAGAACAACCCTACTACGCCAAAACCAATGTTCAAGGGGAGAGTACGTTAAAAGAACATTAGTTTTGGAATTTCATTGAAACTCAACCTTCTTACGACCTTCATGCTCCTTCTGTCCTCAATGAGTATCCAAGCAATTCTAATCCTATCATCAAGTCTCTCGAGTCTCCTATTGAAACTCTTCCTCAAAATCCTTCTCAAGAGCTACTAAACAAAACACCATCATCCTCAAATCCTCCCGAACCTCCTGCTAAAAATAATGAGCTCCTTGTTTATTCCATGGGAGAATGGCATTGAAAGGAGACGACACAACGAGCAATTCCATGAGTCTGAACCAACTCCAAGTCCTCCTGAACTATCACAAGGTAACTCCCAACCTAACTCTTCTACTAATGAGTCACCTGATATTCAATCAATTGCCGTAAGAAAAGGAGTGAGATCTTGCACAAATCATCCTATTTATACCTTCCAGTCTTACAAATGATTATCCCCAGAATATCGTGCTTTTATCTCCAATCTTGACAAGATACAGGTTCCCAAAAACATTCATGAAGCCATGGAGATACCACACTGGAAGACAGCTATTATGGAAGAAGTCCGGGCCTTAGAAAAGAACAATACTTGGGAGATAGTTGACTTGCCACAAGCAAAACAACCCGTGGGCTACAAATGGATATTCAATGTAAAACATAAAGCCGATGGAGGGTAGAAAGATTCAAAGCACAACTAGTAGCAAAGGGATTCACACAATCATATGGTATTGATTATCAGGAGATGTCTCTCGAGGTTGCCAAACTCAACACTATTAGAGTTCTCCTATCCCTTGCAGCTAACTTGGACTGGCCATTGTTCCAGTTTGATGTCAAGAACGCCTTTCTCAATGGGGACCTTGAATAAGAAGTGTACATGGAGATTCCTTCTGGGCTTAGAACTCAAGCAACAAGTAATAAAGTCTGCAAACTCAAAAAGTCGTTTTACAGGTTAAAACAGTCTCCTCGAGCCTAGTTTGACTAGTTCTCTAGGGCCATGAAGAGATTTGGGTATATGCAGTGTCAAGCAGTTCATACCCTTGTCATCAAATGATCCACTTGGAGGGGAATCATCCATTCTCATTGTCTATGTTGATGATATTGTTCTCACGGGGGACTTCTTAGAAGAAATGGAAAGATTAAAGAACTTTCTTGCAAAAGAATTTGAGATCAAAGACCTAGGAACACTCAAATACTACCTAGGGATGGAAGTATCTCGAACAAAAGATGGCATATCAGTCTCTCAACGGAAATACATTTTGGATCTCCTAAAAGAAACCGGAATGCTTGGATGCAAGCCCGTAGATATGCCCATGGATCCAAACATCAAATTAGGAAATGGGGAGAACAAGACACCAGTTGACAAAGGGAGATATCGGAGACTTATAGGGAAACTCATCTACCTCTCACACACTAGACCTAACATTGGTTTCTCAGTAAGTGTTATGAGCCAGTTCATGAACAATCCAATGGAAGACCATATGGTAGTAGTCTACAGAATCCTCAGGTATCTCAAAATGACTCCAGGCAAAGGCTTGTACTTCAAGAAGAACCCTTCACTGATGCGGATTGGGCAGGCTCAATCACTGATCGTAGATCCACATTAGGATACTACACCTTTATATGGGGAAATTTGGTCACTTGGAGGAGTAAGAAACAAACAGTGGTTTCAAGAAGTAGTGCAGAAGCTGAGTTCAGAGCCATGGCACATGGAATTTGCGCAGGAATGTGGCTTAAGAGACTCTTGAAGGAACTCAGAATACAAGATGAAGAGTCTTTATACATGTATTGTGACAATCAAGCTACAATAAGCATTGCCAAGAACCAGTCCATCATGACAGAACCAAACATGTGGAGATTGATCGCCATTTCATTAAAGAAAAGATAGAAGATGGGACAATTCTGCTACAGTACACGCTAACAAGATGCCAGATAGCCGACATTTTGACCAAGGCTCTACCAAGGTCCAACTTTGAGGATTTAAACACCAAGCTGGGTATGATTAATATTCACCACCCATCTTGCGGAAGAGTGATGAAAATCCGGATTTTCAGTTATTACCTAGCTGCATTTTAGCTGTATTTTAGCTGCTTTTTCTTTTAGCTGATTGGGGAAATCAGGCAACCCGTTTCCTGATTTTCTCTGTTTTAATTAGCCTAGGTATTAGCTGTTAATTGCTGGAAATAAGGGCGGAGATCATTCAGCCCTCTTGTATATATTTGTCCTCTTGTATCTTCCGAATTATGAATGAAAGAATTTTATTCTTCACTCAAAAAACCACAATAAGCAAAATAGTGAAAACCCATACCTTATGCAATGGTCATGTTTTGTAGAAAAGTCAACTCTCGTCATAAAAATTTCCTCAAATCCACCATCTCTACATTTCTCAATGCATTGAAGTGTTGAAGCAGCCTCTTCTTGGAGCTGAAATTTTGAATAGATGACTTCATAACAGTAGAATCAAGTCTTGCAGCACAAATCTATTGCGTAGAAAAATCTTATTATTTGCTATTATTACCTGGATGCAACCAACCCTTGTCATCCTGAAAGCTAGATTAAAGGCTGCATGTTGCTTAGACTGCATCTTTTCATGCAATTACAAGCTCATCAGCAACACGTCTTTTACACACACATATATATATATATGTATATGTATATGTATATGTATAAAGATATATTGAGAAAAGAAAAGAAAGAAAAAAAAATAAAAAACCAACGGAGGGCTTTACTAATAAGAAAAATTGCTTGTACTTGTTCAGCCAATTTAAAGAAAGACATCTTTTTCTTCTAAATGATATACATAATATGGGATCATTTCACAAACATTTACTCAGTAAAACAATTTGTTAACGCCATGAACGAAAAATCATAACAGCAAACCTCCTTTAAAGCAGCATTCTTGTCTTTGGTTTTAAGGCAAAGTCCACGTGTCCAAAAACCTGGATTAGCTGCAAATGCAACAGCACTAACAATTATATGTTTTTATGGCAACATGCTATCGCATGAAAATTGGCAATTTAATTTATTAGCTTTGGCATACTGCATCTATTTGCACGTACTCGATAAGAAGTCAGAATTCTGAGTTTCCAATGGATTGAAAGGGGTACTTTCATGCTCAACTAACTTACTTCATTTTCGTAAAGAATCATTCTTACAAACCTTACAAAGTGCAAAGAGAGAAACATGAAAATATAATCAGGAAGAATTGAAATGCATACCAATGGAGTTCAATGTAACACGAAAAATCTGCATTGCCTTCATAGAATTGATAACTTTATTCTCATATGCGAGGTTGGATAATATGACAGAAAGCAAGAATCCATTTAAACAATCATGTGCATATATCGAAGTTCTTTGTCGGGCCCAAACCTACATCAATAACAAATACCTGTTACAGATCTAATCCTCATATGTAGGAGTAACACTCTATTTGGATATTTTACCTTTAGCAATATCAAAGCTTCTCCTAATTCCTTCCATCCAAGAAAAACTTTCTTGATAGAGTCCATGGTATCCTCCAAAAAAGTATCTTCCAGAATGCTGCTATTATATTTAGGTGTTGGGTGTGAAATGCCCCCTTCAAGAATGTTTTGAAATTTGATCAGCATAATTTTTAAACGTGACCATACACCCAGAAAAAAATATACTTGAAGAAGAAAACACAATACCATGATTTAGAGCACGAACATTATTCCGCTCAAGGTTTAGCTTCTGAATGCTAAACAAAGAAGTTGCAGTAGGAATTAATCTTACAAAAAACCCAGGAGCTTCAACGAGCTTCGTAGCTGTAAGTTGGTTACACATTCGTCTTGTTAGCTTTCTAATATGAAATAAAGCATGTAATTGGCCTCACATGGGTAATTCAACCAATGCATTAAAACAAATATTAAATGAAAATCAGAAAAGGAGAACCTGGATAGACCAATAAAACAGGTTTCCGTGCCTCGTTTTGAAGAGTGGACCATTCAACTTTATGAATAAGTGGAGAGGAGGACAGATATTTCTTTATTATACAGAGGTAAAGGCATCTTTTGGCGTGATATCGATGATTAAGATAATCTTTTTCATGGAAGCACTCCTACAAAAGAGAAATGTTAGTCAACAAAATATCTAGACTATAGACAAACAAACACAAACAGATGAATAAGCAAAGTTTGTAACTTTAACTAGTAATTATGAAAAAGTTATGTACTCCTGTGATAAACGATTCCTTTGATGCTACTTTCCGGGAGCTTTAACATTGTCCTTTTTGTTATGGATCAGACTGAATAATCCCAGTGACATTGTACAACTTGACATCTACCTAAAAGAGTAGCGTATTAAATACCTTGGGCAAACGCACGAAAAGATCAACATTTATGTCCGGCTTTGCGATGCAGTGAATGGAATAACTGCCACCAATTTCAATAGAAACTGGCCTCTCGAATTTAAAGTCAACTTTGTCAGCACCTATGTCTTTGACAAAGCTTGGAGCTACATCTGCTGTAACCTGTGCAGTTCAATACACATACATACTCACTCAAAGAGAAGAAGGAGAAGAAGAAGAAGAAAATGCCATGAAAAGCTGCATCACAAAACTAGCTAGAAACTGTTGAAAAAAGCAACCCCAAGTGCCTGAAAATTAAACCCAAAAAGTGAAAGGACGGGAAAATGCAAAAACGTGTATGAGAACGCAAGGTATGAGAATAGAAGGAGAAAGGGATAATAGTAATTTTATATTTATGGTACCAGAAGGTTTAGAGGGATGGAATGGAGGGAATGATTGATGGCGGAAATGGTGTCGTGGAGGAGGTTAGAGAAGGTCGTCGAAGTCGAAGTCGAAGTCGAATAATTGGGAATGGAAACCTCATTCAAGAGCTCCCTCGTCTTCAGTTCCTCCGTCGACTCCATTACAATTTTACGATGGCCACCTTCTCCTCCTCTTTTCTTTTTGCTTTGCTTTTCCCCTCTCTCCTCTTTTCTATTCTAGGGTTTTAAAGTCTTTTATTTTTCTTTTAAGAGAGATAATTTATAGAGCAAAAGAAAGAGGGAGAATTAGAGAGAGAGAGAGAGAGAGAAAGAAGTAGCGGAGCCTGACGCAGGGAAACGGCGGCGCAGAGGGGTTTTGGTTTGGGCTTTAGCAGGGTTTTAGTTTTAGATTGTTGCGCGCCAACAGGGGAAGAACCTAATTTAACGTCAACATATCCCCCCCCCCAAAAAAAACCAAAAATAAAAATAAATAAATAAATATAAATAAAATAAAATCTCAAACGTTGATTGAAATAATTTGAAAACAACAGTGTTATGATGATCAATGAAAAAGTCAAAACATGAAGTACCACTGGCAATCAAATGTTAAAATTGGTGATAAATTTGAGAGAGGAAGTATAGCATTTGTCAAATTTTGTGTTGAAAATAGTCTTCTGATTTTTATTTTAGTATTATTATTATTATTTTTTGCTAAAATAAAAGAGTCAAAGATAATACCGTCACGTCCTAATAATCCTCCTAAAGGACGGAGTAGGGGTTCGTACCTCAAAAAAAAAATTTCTATTTTTTTTTTTTTTGTCTTCTATTAATAAGTGACTAGTCTAATGACTGTGCGCTGCACGATGGAGAAAAAATGTTAAAGACAAATAATAAATATAAATAATATACATTAAAAAAATTAAAATATATAATATAATTACAATAAGTTTGAAGATTTAATTTCTTTTTATACTATTAAAATATTAGAATATATATATTCAAGCTTATATTAACATGTCAAAGTTATATATACAGACACATATATCTTTGGTAGATGAAACTTTTCGAAATCGATCAAAATATCATCACGTATGTTTAAATTTTCTTCATTTTTTCTTCTGATCTGTCATAATAATAATAAATATATATATATTAGTAAGTTGATTTTTGTGACTACAATTGAAATAAATATGGTTATATAATATATAATTATATGTAAAAGATAATATTACTTAGTCTCCTTTCATTTTTTTAGGAGTCACTCGGAGATGTAGTTTGAACTTCTGGTGAAGGACGTTGATGTAGAGGGCTGAAATAATAATAAATATAATTAAATGGTAGTTAGTGATTTATAAATATATATGTTGAATAAGGAAATTAAAAAAATTGAAAACAAAATATGAATAGTAATGTACTTTGATTCCACTTCTTCGATGATAGGTTCATTGAAACTGAGCTGTTTTTATGTTGTCTTTTTGCTTCCTAGTTGTGGTGTCTTTGGATCAAAGAGATTAATGGTGGTGGAATTTCTTTCGAACATTTAGTGGTGGTGCGGATAATAACATTGGTGGTTCATTATCGTCAAAGGTTTTTACAATGATTGCATCAATAAAAGCACCTCTGGGACAAAATTGGATAAGACATATTTTTGATATGCCTTTGAGTTGGTCAAGGATAGAAGAAATAATATTTGGATCGGTGTATCCTTTTTGGATTGTTAATATAGAGCAATGTTTTATTTATTAATGTTTGTACGGTTTTTCCAAACGTGACGATGTTCATTCCTCCAGTGCTGTCTTCGATTCGTGCATTGATTTTGTACCTATTGCAAAAATTGAAATTTAATTTAATTTTTAATTATTCTGAAATATAATTTTATTTTTTTATGATAAAAGTGAATAATATTACTAGGCGATGCCATCGCAGTTACGTATTCATGAGTGTCACATTACAATGAGGTTTCTGATTGTTTTACTTGTTTGTAGCATCTTGGACGAGCATTATAGAACCAACCTTGATGGACATCAAGTTCAGTAATGTAACGACTCGTCTTACGTAGGCCGTTACCTTACTTATCTTACATACTAATTTAACATAATTACTTACTTACTTATTTATGCGGAAATAAAGTACATATATATATATATATATATATATTTTTAACAACTTGAATCCATACTTTACTACTTACATATCAAATAATATACGTACGTACTAAATTAATATTTACTTTTAAAAATCGTTGTAAAGTAAAATAACTCGTAATAATTAAACAATACATATATTTATTTCAAAACGCGTAGCAATCTCCATCCCACGTTTCACAGATAGCCATGCCAAGCCTCACCGCCTTGCATCAAGTATTGCCAGTAGGAAGCTTACCTACAGCATAAACGTAAGTTGTGAGCTTTTGCCCAGCAAGTACAACTATTAACCCGCAAAAACATTTCATAAGAAAATCATGCATGAACCAATTATGCTTTATTATGCTTTCATATGTTAACATAGTTTGGGGCCCCTATTTAACATAAGTGTACGTACCGTGGCGCGCAGTCATGGAGTGGTTGGGGCGGCCAGCCCAGTCCAACTCAAACCATGAACCAAACCTGACCTAGAGCAGGTCGGTACGACACAAGAAAACTTACTTAACATCATACTTGAAAACATTTTCTTAGAACAGTTCTTACTTAAAACGTAGTCTTCTTCTTACCATATGAATTATTATTAGTGAACATGCTTCATGATGTCACAACAATAAACATACATCATACATACCACATAAATGCATGAACTTTAAAAACAATCATGCAAAGTCATAAAACAATTTGCTTATGCTGTAGGCGGAGTTGTATTTACAGTTTACTCTAGGTCTTGGGTTTTGTTATTCCGACAAGTTACCTCAAATATGTTACCTTCATGTTTCCAAAAATGAAGTAAGATAAGAATCATCCTATCTTACTATAAATTATTTTATTAAATGTTGGTACCTTAACCAACATTTATTAGTGACCTTAGTTATATGTCCCCCTATATGCCTTAATGATATCCTTATTGGTTACTAAGTGTAACCCTAGAGCACATGTCTCAATAATAATTAAACAGTATCATGTTTAATTACTTAAAGAACTTTGGACTCAAAGTCCAATAGTACTTGGTATCCTATTAGGTTACTATTAGTAACCTTAGGTTTAGGCCCAAGTTAGATTTGAATTTAAAAAGCCTGTTGGGCTACCAAGGCCCAATAATTAAAGTGGTATTCCTTATGATTACCTTAAATAATCTTGGACCCAAGGCCCAACAAACAACATTTGTTCTAATCAACTTGGCCCAATTAAAATTTGGTAACCTACTTGACTATGTTAGGTTATCAATTGGCTTACTTAGCTTAATTATTTCTTTTCTTACAAAACTGAGTTTGATTAACCATTTAAAACTATTTTTAAATTAAACTGTCTATGTTTTGAGGAAATTGCTGAAAACAGTCAACTTATCAGTGCATGTACAGGAATTTCCTGTGCATGTACTGTTTTGAAATTTTTGAATCAAAGCTTACTATTATTATTCAGTTTCCCTTTGAAATCGGTTTGGATTCTGAAAAAGTTTTCTTCATGAAAGTTTTAGATATTGAAAAACCCTATAACTTTTATGTTTTGCTCAAAATCCAGTTCTGCCTCTAACTTATACTTTTTCCTTGTTGAATCTGCCTGGCCGTGTACATAGGTCTGGTGGTCTAGGCTCGGGTTTTTGTAAATATGAAGGCCTTTAGAGCCTTATTTTCAAAAAATGACCTCGTTTCCCCCTATAATTTTTAATTTCCTACAACTTTTCAGTTTTGAGTTTTCTCAAATTCGGCCTCTAAAGGCCTCAAAATACCGTTACCAGATCACTGCCCAGTTTTCACCCGAACTGCCAGTTTTGGTTTCGGTTCGTTCTTAGGTACAATTACGCACACCCTACCTCAAACGGTCGTAACCGTGAGCCTATATCAAGCATGCAGTGCATAATCTAACATTTTCATGATCATTTCATTCATTCACCATCATTGAATCATAATCAAACCCGTTTGGTGATTTTCACCAAACATGGGTTTTCTAGGGTTTTCTTGAACCCTAATTCATCATACAAACATTCAATTTCATAAATATTCATTCAACATCAGTCCTAAGCATATGGGGACATATAACAAACACCTAATGGTCACACACATAAAATACATAATTTCTAGAGCATACAATCCAAAACATACACCAAACCGTAACAAAAGCATACCAAAACCTAAATCAAGCACATTCTAAGCAAACTAACTAAAATAAGGACATAATTGGTGAGCTTAAGCTCTTACAACCAAATTGAAAATACATGATAACTTGGCTCAAAACTTGAATAGAAAGGCTTAGGAGTTGAGAGAATTACCTGTAAACCGTGGAGATAATCTCTAGCTTGGATTCCGAATTTTTTTTTTCTAGCTTTCACTCATTAAAATCCGACCACACTCTCTTGGGTTTGGCTGCCTATGGGGTTCGGCTGAGAGAGAGAAAAGGAGAAGAAAAATGGCCAAAGTTTGAGGGAATTTGCCAATAAAATGGGTCAAAAAGTCACCCCCCTCCACCTATTTATAGGTGAATTTTAATTTATTTTCTTGATTTATTTTTATTCTCTAAATTGCACTCCAAGCCTTACAAAATAAATATTTGCTAAAAAGTCCCCATAGGTGGCCGGCCACTAGATGGTTCCATGAGCCAAAATTATCTCTTTGTAATACTTTCCAAATTTTCAAAAAATCAAAAAATTATATAATTATCATGTGATGAGGTGTCCTCCACCTAGGGCTTTGTTTGGTTTTCTTTCTTAAAAACAGTCTATTTTCATACTAATGTAATTATAACAAATACTGTTTTTAACTAAAACAATATTGTCATACTAAACTGCAGTCCAGAATTCATCTGCGTTTAACTGGACTGCGTATAGGTTTTTCTTAGGACTTAAAGCTAATTAGTCCTTATTGTCCTAAATATTGTGCTTGATCTTTCTAACATGATTCAGTACCTTATTCTTACTTATCTATCCGTAATGACGGTTTTTCACAGTATAATTTCCATACTGTTTATTATA
This sequence comes from Ficus carica, assembly GCA_009761775.1. Taxonomy (NCBI): domain Eukaryota; kingdom Viridiplantae; phylum Streptophyta; class Magnoliopsida; order Rosales; family Moraceae; genus Ficus; species Ficus carica. Next base: position 12,365,132 of record CM019746.1, read on the forward strand.
CTGCAGTACCGCTTCAATCATACCTTAGATCATTCTGGTCAAACTTTGACCGGAATATAATCATACATAAATCCTAATTCTAATAACTCAGATCAGGCAATTTATATACTTATACATAATACAAACTTTGATTCCTTGAGAAACAAGAAATCATAATTTGTAACAAAGTCGGTTATTACAAGTAATGCTTGCTTTAACAGTAAATTTTGTATCATGTTGAATGGATAAACAATGTTTATTAAATTATATTTTCTAATAGGTTTGTAATAAATGAATATTTACCTAATTTTGATATGAATCTAAAGCTTGAAGTTCTACGATTGTAATTCTATTCATAATCTTTTGTTATGACAATGGCTTCTTTTTTTTTTATCCAGCGAAAAAATCGATTATTTGGATGGAATGGTTGAACCTATAAAAAGGTAATGTACTAAGTAAAGTAGGTTTTTTTAAAAATTGAAGAATATAAATAAATGTAATAATTTATTAGTAAAGATTTGTAATACCTTTTTCTGATTTTTTTTTTCGGCAATGTTTGGATCAAAATAATATGAAGTACCAATTGTATTCGCAACATAAAGTCTATCTACATATGTATAATTATAATAATCAATGGTACATGACTGAATTCGTGTATTACTTTATCATGTAAAAAAATATATATGTTAATATCTTGTTATTTATATACTGAATAATAACTTAAAATGTGTTCTGTTAATAAATGTAATATTTATCAGAAATAAATTAAATTATATGTTCGTCAACTAATAAGCAGTCAACGGTTATTAAACGACTAGTGTTATAATCAATGTTCCTCCATAGTCGACATATTCGAACACAAATAGTCTGATGTGTTTCTCCTGGCTTCAGCACTCGTAATAAACTAAACATTTTATATAGATAGTAGAGATTTATTAATAGGTATATTTGATAGTTTATAAATAGAAATTGAATTTTGAAGATAATAAGAATTATTTTGTAGTATAATGATTAAGAAAAAAAGATTCATTTTTTTATTTATAAATAAGTTCTTTTTTTTTTTTCAAAAGATTGTTATTTTTGATAAATATTATGTAATATTTCTTTGTAGACGATATTTTTCATATGATTTGGGTAATTATTAATTGAATCATGTATTAAAATATGTAAGTCTTTCAGTGATATTACTCTAGATAAAGCAACATATAATTGCTCATGCCTGAAAATTTCATCTTCTAAGTAGAATCCAACTTTATTTAGTGATTGACCTTGAATTTTATTTATTGTCATTGCATAACAGATTTTTAAAGGAATATGTCGTCTTTTTAAAACAAAAGATCATTTAAATTCATTTATTGTCTTTTATATTATAGGTATATAAACTTTTTCATTTATGTCACCATAATTAATAAATGTGTCCTTCAATAATTCTATTTGTTACTTGTGTAATAATTAGTCTAGTACCATTGCATAAACCCATTGATTGTTTAAGATTTCGTATTAACATAACAGAAGTTCCAACTTTCAATTCAAATTCATATAGAGGCAGGCCATTAAAATTAAGTGTGTATAAAATTCAGGAGGATATAAAAGATTTAATTGTATAAAAATTCATGAGGATATAAAAGATTTAATTGTATAAAAATTCAGGAGGATATAAAAGATTTAATTTATCGAGATTTTCAGATGACGAAAGAATAGTATCATAACTGTAATAAATTTTTGTTTATGTTGGTACTAAAGATAATAAATATTTATTTATTTCATTAGTTGTTTTAGATATAAGTGTAATAATTACGCATTATTTTAAATAATCAATATTTTCAAAATTATCACAAAAATTATCATATATTGTGGTAGAAATGTATTAAATAATTTGTATTATATTGTATTAAATATTTTTTAGGTATTTTGATCAAAGTAGCATCTTCGTTTTCAGGATCTTTTATTTCATTCGTTGTTCCATTATCGACATTTAAAATCCATTCAGATTAGTTAGCAATTTCTACTTGTTTATCAATACAGTAATTAGATATTTTTAATTACATGTTTTTTTTTTTTTTTTGTTAAAGTTAGTATGTAGAAATATGGTCAAAGATAAGAAATGTTTATAGTCACATCGATGATATTTTCTTTTGTACCGTGTGTAATAATATGTAATATTTGTCTAAAGTCGCCACCAAAAATGACTGTCATTCTTCCAAAAAATGATTAAAATTATTTCTTAGATCTTGCATTGTTTTATTTAAAGTTTCAAAACAATATTTATTAGTCATAGGTGCTTCATCTCATAAAATCAATGTTGTTTTTTTTATTATTATTATTAATTTCTCTAATTGAGTAGATTTTTTGATTTGGTAAGTTGAGAATTTGTCGATTGAAAGTGGTATATGAAATCTTGAATGCGCAATTCGGCCTTTTGGTAATAATAACGATGTTATTCCAGACGATGCAATAGCTAATATAATTTTATAATTTGATCTAATTTTATTGATAAATGTGTTTTATAAATTTGTTTTTCCTGTATCTCCCTAACCGCATATGAAAAATAAATTAACATCTTTATTTTCAATTGCTTGTAAAATTTGATTATAAATAAAATATTATTCTTAATTCAAATTTCATACTAAATTAATTTTTTTCTTTTAATTTATATTTATCGTAATTGAGTTCTTCTCTTAAAAGATTATTATTTAAACATTCAATTAATGATCTAGTTGGGAGTGGAAAAAAGATGAATTTGAATTTAATAATTTTTCTAATTCATATAGTATGATGTTATATAACTTATTTTCAGGAATTTCAAAATTTGGGTTACTAAATAAGAGTCTTACTTTGTATAAAATATCTTCGCACATTAGTTTCCAATATTTTTGTAATAATATAATTAGATTAGAAATATTATAAAATAATAGTATGATGAAGTTGAGCAGATGTTGACCAAAGTGATGCTTATTCTATTAGTTCGTCTCATTATTTATCATCTCCTAATAAACCCAATACAAGACAAGCTGTTTGATTTCTAAGATAGATAATATTATTAACTGTTCGAAGTGATTCATAACTTGTTGCACCTCTTTGATGATCTAATAATAATTTTAAGTAATATAATTCACCAGAACTTGGGTGAAGATAGAAGGTTCTTCCTATAGTATGTCTATTTTGTCGATGGGTCCAAATCTTATCTTTATTATTCCAGACCCATTTTGTTAGAAATTCTATATAAGTTGTCGAGCATCTTCATTAGTTTTGTTAATTTCCACCACTCAGTTAAAGTTCATTTTTTAATTTGTGGTTGTCGTATTATATTTTGTAATTGTTGTTTTTTATTAAACGTAATGCTTTGCGTATTTGTTAAATAAATAGAAAGTCGTTGAATAGCTAGATTTCTGTAGTGTATTGAATATTTAAATAATCTCTAAATTACTTTATAAGGTGTAATATATCGACAGTTAATATATGCTTTTATTTTATTGACTTCTTTATAATTTGTTTGTTCGTTATTTTTAGTAATGACATTGTCTTCAATAACGGTTCTTATTCTATCTGGTCATTTTGTTAAATGTTTGAATAAATATTTAATAAGTATAGACTGAGAACATATTTCGATATTAATATGAATACAATATTTTAGACATAAAGTTCGATAATATGGAACAACATATATATTATTAAGTTTAATTACTTCTTTAATTCTATTGAATTCTGTATCTCTATAATGATAAAGAACAAAATCATTTTCTTCTATAGTTGTTTCATTTTTTATTTTCTTAGGAAATTTTTTAGAACATTTCAAATTTTTCAGGCATGGTGTATTTGTTTTTGCATATCCATATTGTCCATGTATCATTTATTCAATGATGATTTTATAACCTAAAGAATCTTTTATTGGATCTAGAATTTTAGCATAAATAGATCTATCTATGTTGTGTAGTATCATGATATTTATGTTTAAGATGTAACCAAAATAACATATAACAATGAGGCAAACCACGATTCTGAAATTTAACCACGTATAAATCTAAAACAAAAAAGAAAAAAAAATAAAGAATGAAAAAACATAGACATAAAAATGATATTTGTTTTTTTTTTTTAAATAAAGAGCTATAATAATAATTTATAGTTTTTTTTTTATATAAAATTAAATAACTCACCTACTATTATAGGTCCAAATATATCAACTGACTTTATTGTTTTTTAATAAGTAATCTAATTTTATTTTTAATATTCTACTTATAATATTTGATCTATCTTCAAACTTTTGTCATGGAATTACAGTTAGAGCTATTTTGATTTTTGGCCATTTAGGGTTACATGTAGATGTTAAAAATATATCAGGATTTCTATAATATCTACAACTTGCTATTGCATCTTGATAATTTTGAATCATATATCTTGGATTTCTTGGATAAGATGATGATAGAATAATTGTTTTTCCAATTGTTCGTACATCTGTGTCACCTCTGATTATGGCATCTTGAATACTTTTATAAATTTCAGATCTTAAATTATTTTGAATTTATCTAACATAATCCAAACGATCTAGAAGCATAGATATCTACAGTATATTGTTGAAAAAGTAATCCAGCTCTAAATAATGTATTTCCTTGATGTAGTCGTTGTTGAAATTGAAAGCATAAAATGATCTCATTAATATTAGATTTCTACGTAGTTGTCTATTGGTAAATTTTGGATTACATCCTATATCCATATTCTCCATAAGGAAACAATAATGGATATTATAATGTCATATAAGATGGGTGAAATTTATTGATTTTTTGTAATTCTCTAGTTTGGCTATGAATGATAATATCTCTACCTTTTTTATATTCACCAATATCACCAACAATTAAAATATCTTTATCTGTTGAACTTGGAAGATCATATTGTGTATTATTTCCTTATCGCCTTCGTATTAATCTTGATTTCATGAATAATATTTGATTCTTTTTATAATTATCTGTGACAATTAAAATACCAGACCACATTCTTTCTTCCATATTTTGTTCTTTATTTCTTTCCATGATTTCCTCTAATCATGTACATGCAGGGGAAAAAAAATAATGATAACAGAAAAAAAAACAAAAAAAAAAAAAAAACGAAAAGGAAAAAACTCTTATTGGGTCTCGTTCATGTAGAAGAAAAATATTATAATAATAATTAAAAAACAAAAAAAAATGAAAGGGAAAAACGAGAAAAACTGCCAGAAACCACAAAAAAAAAAAAAAAAAAAAAAAAAAAAAAAAGAGCCAAACAGAAAAACGACAAAAGGAAAATTAGAATCTAATGTTTGGAGACATAAATTGAAAAGAAAAAATAAAAAAAGAGACAAAAAAGAAAAAAAAAAAGAAAAGAAAAAGAAACCAACAACAACAGAAAAAGAAGAAGAAAATGATGAAAAAAGATGAAGCAACGATAGGGAAAAAATGAAAATTAAAGTTTAGAGTTCGGAATGAAAAAAGAAACTGAAAGAGGATGAATGACAGAAGATGAGAAAACAAATGTTAGGGTTAGAAGAGAGGATGAACAGTGGAGAGAAGAGATGAGGTAGAGAGAGAAGCTCACAACAAAACAAAAACCTAAATCAGAAGAGAGAATGAACAGTAGAGAGAAGCTCAAAACAAATGTTAGGGTTAGAAGGGCATAAACGTCCATGTACTATACACACAACACATTTTAGAGTGCCTTCGAAGAGCAAAATCGTCTGGCCGTGTGGACAAAGGGCAAAACCATCTGCTCATTGTGGACACGGAAAAAAAAACTATGAATGATGGGTAAAAATGTCCTTGCACTGTAGAAAGAACAGTAACTTTCACGCCCTTTTAGTATGAAGTATAGATTTCTCTTCTCTGATGTCAAAATTTTCTTATCAAATTCTGCTTTTGTCATGGAGATGTTCTATAGATTGAATTTTTTTTATAAACCCTTTTTTTATAAAACCCCCTCCCTTTTCCTCTTTTCTCTTTGTTTGTGGTTATTTATAAAGAAGAAAATTATCTAAATAACCACATTTTTTTTTATCTATTAACCAATATGATACAAATTCTCTCATCTTGACTAACATGACAAATATTTTAGTTTACTTTAATTTAATTTTGTATCATATTGGTCTAATATTTTTTTTTATTATTATTCTTATCATATTAGTTCAATGATATTTAAATTTGTGTCATTCAGATACTTTATAAATATCATTCAATTCATTTCAAATTAAGTTGTATCTTGTTCAAATGGATGAAATAGAGTTGAGCTAGCTAATTTAACTCTTACTAGGATTGTTTTAAGTTAAGATGTTTTTTTTTTTGTGTGTTTTTTTTTATAATTCTTTTAGGGCCTGTTTGGTGCACAAGTTCAAGTTGAAATTTTTAAGTTTAGTTTGAGTTAAGTTAAGTTTAGTTTAAAATGTGAGTTGAAAAGTTTAAGTTGAGTTGAGTGTTTGGTGAAAAAGTTTGAGTTAAAAAGTAAAAAAAAAAACAAGGGCCTTGTTTGGATGTATAAAAATTGAGTTAACCAATTTTTTTGCCTTTTGTGTTTGGTAACTGATCTAAACTCCAACTAAATGGAATTTTTACACCTCAACTACTGTCTTTTTCATATTATCAACTAAATTTATTTATTTTATTAAATAAAAATTATAATCAAACTACTCAGAACTTAAATTTTTCATTTATCCTCAATTTATCTTTCTATTATAGGTTCTATTACCGCAAAATGTCGCGATTAACAATTTCAATCTATAACACCAATCAACTTACGTCCAAAATTATTTTTATAAATATCGTAAATAGCCGTAAAATACACGCACCATTAGTATGTAGTAGGTCAGTGAACTTTATGTTAAAATTTTTATTAAGCAATACTGCATAATGTTGTCAACATTTACATCACGACGCCAACGTTCACGTGGTTCTATACCACGGGGCTGATTGAAATTTGTCCCACATATCATCAGCCATCATATCTCTCAACATATTCATGGCATCCATCCTCGTGTCATGATGCTGCGGTCCTGTACTTGGCCCTGTACCGAAGGCTACGTCGTCAACTTCGTAATCTGTGTTCACATTGAGATTCTCACTTATAAAGTTTAAATTATAAATCTAATTATATAAAGTTTAAATTAAAATAATAATTCTAATTAATAATGTAATATAGGCCATAATATTTGTATAAAATTTAATGTCGTTTTTCTATTTGTAACATCCATCAATTATATAACATAGGCCATAATATTTGTATAAAATTTAAATTGTGTTTGTTGAAACGACAAAAACCAAGTCTAAGTTTATACACATAGGGAAAACGACAGCAACAAAAAAAATCCCTTAAACGACAGGCAATTGGGAAACGACAGCAAAATGCAACCAAATAAATCCCTTAAACGACAGCCATAGCCCAAACGACAGCCAAAAATCAACTAAAAAATTTCCCTTAAACGCAAGCCATAGCCGGAACGACAGCAAAATGCAACAAACAGCTTCCCTTAAACGACAGCCCAAGGGGAAACGACACCAAAATGCAACGCAAAATACTCCCTTAAACGACAGCCCAAGGGGAAACGACAGCAACTTTACAACACCATTAAAGCCGGCGGCCGGCCGGGGATCTTGTAGATCTGGTAGCTTTTCCGGCTAGTAATCCAAAATTCTAAATGCCTTAAATGTTCATATTCCACAACACCCACCATAACCGAAGGCAAGACGAGAACAAAGATCCGGGAGAGCAGACTCTTCTTCAAGCCGTGTGTGCTGTGGGGGTTGTTATGAGCTAGAGAGAGAAAGTAGAGAGAGAAAAGGAGCCAAAGTTTGAAACTCACAAATAGAAAAGGGGCCGATTGCTCACGGTGGAAGGGAGAAGAAGGTGCAGCTTGACTGGGTTCTTGGGGGGCACCATCGATGGGCTTGGCGGACTCAATGTTGGCCGGCGGTTCTCGAAAACGCGGAAACGATGGGTGGGGGCCGGCGGTTCGCGAAAAACGGTTCCGATCGTTTGAGTAAAGAAATGGGGAGAGAGGAAGGATTTAGAGAGAGAGAGTTAGAGACAGAGCTTGATTTTCGAGATTTAGAGAGAGAGAGAGTTAGAGAGTTAGTAATGAAAGTGAAGGAGAAACAGAGGAAGCACATGGTCCTTCACTGCCGAGCGTCGCTCACGAGGGGAGGGGAATCAAATCTGAGCTCTGCAATTTTCAATAGTGAACCAGTCTAAGGTTCCTGTATAACGTTCCAATGTCAAGTTTGAACTAAATTGCTGCTCCAAACAGCTTTAGTTCAGTTTGAACTAATGGACATGAGTTCAGACTCATGTCCCAAACGAAGCCTTAATTTGCAATACAAGATACCAAAGGCAACAAAAATACTGCTGACTAGCAGTAAATAATGCCCTGGTGGTCGGGAGGGCGATAAAATACTATTGAATAGAATGTTCTTAGATGAAGTTTGTAATCTCAAATATTTATTAGGAGAACAATGGAGTTATAGATTTTTTAATGTTTTGTGCTCTAAGTATTATTTCCCCTATTTGGTGATGGTCGCCCTTGTTTTTATTTTCTCATTTATTGTAGATGATATTAATAGTAAACCACAATCTGGGGTTCTCTTGATTTTATTCCCCCCCCTCCCCCCCTCCTTTTTTTTTCTTTCTTTACATAGCAAACGTAGACAATCTTTTTTCCTTATTAGGTTTTTCCCATTAGGTTTTACTAATAAGGTTTTTAATAAAATCTATCATAGATTATGATTTTCAAAGGTGTAGTTTCAACTAAATCTTTTTGCGTCATAATATGTTTTGCTTTGTTTTTTATATGCATTTACTTCCTAGTCATCTTGCCTTTTGGGGTTAGTTTATACTATGTTGGATCTGAGTTATTGTTAGTCTTTCTTATTTTTAAAAAAATGTTGGAGATAAGAAAATGATAAGAATGTTAAGGAAATATCAACCTAATTCGGATGTCCTGATATACCTATTAATTTATGTCAACAACCTTAATTTAAAAAACAAATGCCTTGAGAGTCTTGACCGAAACTATTTACGACAAAAAGTTTGCTACAACAAACAACACTACTGCTAGAGGAGAGAGTCATCAAACGAGAAATCGTGTTGGTTAAACTCGTATTCAACTCCCTCATGCCCATCAAATGCATCAAGTCCCAACAACTTCTCAATTGAGAAGACTTCTTCTTCTTCTTCTTTTGTTGCAAAAAATTCTTCTTCCAATTTATCTGATTTCTCGACTGCAGTACTTAACTTGTCATTTTTTTCTTCTGAAGGCACGACTTTCTCATTATCATTCTTTGTTTCTCTGCCGAGTCTTGAAGGTGAAGAACTGACCCTGCAATTGCAAACCCCTTTGTTCTTTCTTCCCCGTAACTCCTCTGCTGCTGCTCCTAACTTCCACCTCTGACTGAGTCCCAGCTCAAAAGGCTCGTCACTAGTACTTCTTTGAAACGTTTCGATGGTGTTTTTCCGTGGAGACATGGTGAAGAAACGCCAATTTTCTTCAGGGGAATTCCAGTCTAATTTCTTCTCAAACGGCCAGAAAAGTGGCTCTTGATCCGTGTAGTACTCGAGATCCTCGAAACCGGCAGCTGATTCCGAAGCCAGCTTTGACCAGAATTCGCACTCGGTGCTTTCATCTTCATCTCTAAAAGGTGTTGAAACACCACTAGAGTAAGATGGACTCGGAAAATCAGATTGAAGATGATGTTCAAACTCGAGCTGATCCGTATCCGAAATCAACTCACAATCTTCTGTGTCGAGATTAAGCAAAGTGACACAGCAAATTTTTATGTCGAAATCTAGAATCCGACTATAAGACTGAGACTTGGTGCTGAGACAAGTTGAAGCACAAGAAGAAGACTCGTGACAATTAGTAGTCTCATCATAAGAAGAAGCGGGAGAGATATCAGAAAGAAAGACATGGCATGATAAAGACAGCCATGAAGCTAAGTCGAGAAGCAAGAGACGGAGCGAATCGGAGACTCTGTGATCTTGGAGAAAGACTGAGGGAGATGAACAATTCGAAGAGGACGTGAAGAACATGCAGTCTTTGCCAAAAACATGTTCAGAATCAAAACAAGAGTCTTGATTTGGTGATTTGGTGAAGGGTAGATGTAGATCCTTTCTTCTGGTGTGACAAATGGGACTCAACTTCTGGATTTGCAAATTCTTGAGGGATTCATGTTGAACCTCAATTGATCTTTTTAGTGATGAAGACATAGACATGGTTTCTGTTGTGATGAACAGACCACTAGCTTTTTTCTGCAGTGAGTTATACATAAATACATACATACATGCATATATATACACACACACACACACATCCATACATGTGTGTTGGAGCTTTTAGCCTATGGTCTATATATCTGTATATATGTCACATTTGGGATAACCGACTAAAGAATAAGGAAAATTAATATATAACCAGCATAAAAAAAAAAAGACAATTAATATTATTTTTCCATATAAAAAAGCATACGAAAAGAAGGGAAATCTCAAGGAAACCTGCGAAGACCGGCAATGAGAGAAGAATTCCAACCCCAAAAGGCACGCAATGATGAAATGAAATTAATAAAATAAAATAAAATAAAATAAAAGAAAGCAAGATAAGGACCTGCCTTGATCATTTTAGACTTATAAATATTCATCAGAGGATAATATATGACAATTTTATGATGAGAGAAAAAAAAATGTCATTGAAATTCCTTTGTTTTAGACTCTTAAGATTTTTATTAGAACCAGTCAGAATTGTCTTTAATTTAAGTAATATGTGGATAAATAACCCCCTTTTTTAAAAAGTTTATAACAAATAGTTAAAAATTTATAAAACTAGAAAATGGACATTTAAAAAAAAAGTCAATGTCAATCATCGGCCAATCACTGATTGATCAATACTAATATATGTTTTTCACTAATTGATAAATCACGAATTGACTTTGATAATCATTAATAATTTATTATGATCCATAACTGATCAACGTCTATTTTTAAAAGTTAAAAAAATTGACTACTTATTTAAAGAAGTGTTGGAAAATTTCTTATTTATATCATAAAAAAATTAGTTCTAGAACTAGAAGCAAAAGTCTTCATTTAAAAGGCCTATAAAATTGATTTTTTCCTATAGACACAGTAGAGGAGTCGGGAAAATTGCTGGTAATACCAATTCAAGTCAAAAGCGCATAGAAAAAATATCGGTCAAGCAACGAATTTCAAGACCTACAACCACCCAAACCTTTAATTTTAATTTATTTTGTTATCATTGTTAGTGTAGGTGGCTTGAAGGAGTCAAGACTCAAGGTCCCAAACTATTTGGAGCAAGATTGGAAGATGGGATTAATAGGTTGATATTATATATATAGGAATACTCTTCTATCCGACATCCGGCTATCCGGTGAGGAGAGGAAGGGAGGGAGGGAGGGAGAGAGGGAGAGAAAGAAGGGACAGCCCATGAGACTAACCGATACAAGTGTCATTCATATCCGATAAAATAGGATGCCAGACACGAAAATAGGCCTATATATATGTACATATATAAAATTACAATGTCTTCAAGTGCTACAAAAGATTATAGATTGGTGAAAGCCTTTCAAGTATTTGGATTTTTTTTTTTTTTTTTTTTTTTTTTGGTGGCTGAAAATTTGGAAGGACAAATTTTAAAATTTCTCCCCAAACTTTTGATTTTATAACAAATGTTTTACTTTAATTTGTAACATAAGTTTTCTTAATATATGAGTCATTATTTGGATTGAAATTATTTATTACGTTGTTCATAAATTAGGTTTATAGGAGTAAATTTTTAGGCCTAGTTGTTCTAATTACACGTGGCTCTCATCTTTCCCTTTGCACGACTTGAGTAGCTTGGGTCTAGTTCATCAATAGGATCCAGCAGCAGTAGTCAACGTTCGGTAGCTTTTGATCGGGTTTTAAATTAAATTCTTCCATGAACCTCTGTCCCGTAAACCTGTCACTTTTTCTGTCTACCTAATAAGATTTTGTCACATATAGGGATTCCATTAATAAGCTATTTCTCTCATTCTCGTATCTATATGAAAGAAAGCCTCTTTCTATCTTTCTCAGCACTTTATTTTTTTCCCCCCCTTCCTTCTGGCTCTGTTCTCTTATTTTTAATGCTTCAATTAGGATTGCTATTATGTCTATTTAAAAAAAAATAGCGCATAGTTCTTGCTCGAAGGACTCCTAAGTAGCATTTGCTTAGACCATCTCCAGCCGTACGCTATATTGAAGGGAAACGCTAACTTGGTGCTGAAATTGGGCTCGAACCCAGCGCTATCTTAGACGTTATTTTGTTACCCTGTTTTTTTTTTTTTTTAATTAAGTAGATAAATGTACAGTAATAAATTTTATAAGTAGATAGTTGATGAAATAAAATAATTGTTGTAAATGGAATAAAAAGCAATATATAGGGAATTTCTTTTCAAAGTAAAATTTGAAATAGATGGATCGGAGATAAACTTTAAATTTGATAAAAAAAGTTAGACTATTTTTATGTAAATGCTACGCTAAAATAGAGTTTACACCATTTATAACTCCAAACCTAAAAACCACCAGATTTCTCAAAATATATAAACATATTTTCAGATCCACCATATATATTTTTAGAGAAAAGCCCCGTCTAGATGCAGAAAACTCATGAAGATACATGAAAAAAAATAAAAAAACAAAAAAAGGAGGAGGAAGAATATTGTGGTGGGGCCGTGGGGGAAGGAAGAATAAACGGCAGATAAGAGGAAAGAGAGTTTTCTTTTGTATACGGAAAGTTTTCTGGTCTGCAAATTTTTTATAACATGGCAGGCTTTCATTGATAGGACAGAAAGGGTGATAGGATTAAGGGAGAGAAGATTTGAGGGCCCATTTGCCGGGGACTCACATTTTGTCAACTATCTTAAATTATGTAAGTCCAACCACTCATACGATGCCATCTCCCAACAAAAAAAAAAAAAAAAAAAAAAAAATCACTTTTTTCATTTTTATTTGTTAATATCCATTAAATATTAAAATAATTAACCCAAATAATTCCTGAGTTTTTTCAAAAGTGATAATTTGATCTTTATTTTTTAATTTTAGTTGAGAAAATACTGAACTCTTAAAATATTGACAATTCTAGTCCGTTCTATCTAAAACTATTAAAATTTTAACAGAATGTGTCACGTGAGACATGTGACAAGATTTTAAAGGGTAGTTTAATAATTTAATATTATTTCTTTAAAAAATACTATTATGACATGTTTAATTATGCGTAATCGGAGTAGGCATAAACCGGAGTAGGTAAGATTCAGAGTGGGCTGGATTCGGAGTTAAAATGTGATGTTTACTTGGTTCTGGAAATCGGAGTCGGAATCACTGTCAATCTCATTCATACGTTTACTTAGAAGAGGAGTTAGTTGTTGTAAATTTACTTATATATCATTTGAGTTAATTTTGTGTTTTCAATTTAAACAAGTAGATTATATACTAATTATTTTAATACTAAAATAATCTATTTTTGTGCTTAAAAAAAAGAAAAAAATTGAGATAATTTATTTTGTTATACTAATTATAGAACTATTCTCGTGAAATATATTTATATTTTTTAAAAACATACTGTTGAGATAAGTAATTTATATACTAATTGTTTGTCCGGATCTTTTGAAATTGAAAACTAATCACCCAGTTCTTAACATGATGTGCTAATATATGCAAAAACATTGCAAGTATCTCTTCAGCGGATACATTTTCTGTGCTTACTAAACCCCATCTTTCACATAAAAACTTGCATAATCTTCTAAACGTTTCTCTATCCATTCTTAATTATGCCTCACACTTGGCATCACTCTCATAAATCAAATCATACAGGTGGCCTAGTTGTTGATAAATCCTCATAACCAACTTTGGACTTCGTATCCTTCATTCATAATAGATGGAAACACAGGTTGTTGATGTTGTGATCTGCTCCGATCGCAGAGTCCTGTTTCCGATGGTAACCCGGCCACGTGGAGGTAGAACTACCCGTTCACCCGGACCGAACTCTAGTGACCCGACTTGACCCGACCAGAGCCCCTTCTTGGATGACATGGCTACCCGATTAGATTTTTACCACCTCATCGAGATATACCGTATACCCGGGCTGGACTGTACTCAGAGATGACTTTGTTTCTCCGAATATCCTGCCTCGGGGAATGATACCCGTAACCGGAAGAGGTCCCTGGGGATTACACTCCACCTACTACCTAACATCTGACACAAGTCCTATCAATGTGCCCATCAACAGCAGACTTCGCCCACCCACTGCTGCACCACGTCACATCGCCACCCGCCGCCACCTATTCTGACTAAGGCTACCCCTGCTGGCGTTGGCGGCAGGCCACCCTACTGTCCCCTGTTCTGAGTCGGGGACACGTGGTATCAGTCCATTGGACCAATAGCACTTGCAAGCCTAAGGCCTACTCGCCCACCGGGATTTCTCAATAGCCGACCCGGCTGGGTCACCCGAGCGTCCCGAACCGCGAGAGGTGCCTATAAATTGGAGAGAAATTTTAAATTTGGTAAAAAAGTTACACTAATTTTGTGTAAATGCTACGCTGAAATAGAGTTTACACCATTTATAACTCCAAACCTAAAAACCACCAGATTTCTCAAACCTAGAGCGACCACTCTAGCTATGGACGAGCGAGGCAACCAGGATTTCCAGGACCTCGACAACCCAGCTCCAACCGGATCACAGAGCAACCGTCGACCTCCGCGTCCGAGGGGTGCCCGAGCACAACGCAAGCCCACGCAGACGAAGATCCTTACGGAGACGTTAGAAGCCTAACCGAGGTAGTCAGGGCACTCGTGGACAGAGAAGCGCAAAATGTACAACTCCCCCCAGTATAGCAGGAGGCCGCCGAGTCAACGCCAAGCAGGCCACCCAGGTCAGCTAGCCGACCACGAAACCCTTCGCCCACGGGTGATCGAAGGAGTGGTCGCTCTAATCGGGAGAGCCTTGGACGGCAACAGCAAGACGGAAACGAAGACCCGGGCAGGGTACGTTCGAGAAGCCGTCAACTCAGGTCACCCGCTCGGGAGCGGTCGAGCCGTTGGCGACCACGGGAAACCACCCGGACAACAACCGGAGAAAGGCCGTGAATGTGCGAAGAAACACAACCTCTGTGTTCGATTACCTGGGAAGACCAGGGATCCATCAACGCTTAGCCCGAGAACGCTCCGTAGATAAGCCGACGAAAGAGGAGGATAACAACCAAAGCAGGCTGGATCATCTCCAGGGCAGCTCGACCAGCTTGTGGGCCAGCAGTACGGGCTGGAGTAGGTCGGAGCGGTCGACTCGCCCTTTACCCCGACTATTTTGGCATCACCTTACCCGGCTAGGTTTAAGATGCCATCTATGGCATCTTACGATGGCACCACGGGCGCGGACGAGCACCTCGAGAACTACCAAGCATACATGTTGATTCAGAATGCCAACGAGACTGCCCTTTGCAAGTCTTTCTGCCTGACCCTAACCAGAGCTGCCCGGCAATGGTACCAGAGGTTGGCTCCCAGATTGATCGGCTGCTTCAAGCAACTAGCAAACGCCTTCGCAACCGCATTCCTGGGTTCGAGGACCAGGAAGTTAGAGGCGTCTCACCGGTTCGGTATAAAGCAAGGCGAAGCCGAAACACTCAAAAAGTATCTCGAGCGCTTCGACAAAATCGTAGTGCAACTCGAGAGCTACTCGGACGACACCTTGGTATAGGTGTTCCGAGAAGGTGTAAAAGACAATCGACTCGTCTGGACACTCGCCTACGACAAGCCACCCACCTTTGTGCACCTGAGAGGGATCGCCTGGAGGCATGCCGAGGCAGATGAATACGTCAGAGGGCGAGGAGTAGTAGCCCGAAAGCAACCCCGACTTCCCGGAAGGAAGCCATAGAGAAATCCATCCGATCAGAGCCGATCAGAGAAGGGAAAGGCCGTGGTCGTAGATGCCAGGACCGAGACTGCTCTCGGTCCGAGAATACCGGCGGGGAAGTTTCGCCAATACACCCCGCTGGTCACAACCATCGAGCACGTTTTGAATCAGGTGTCTGGTCGGGGACTACTCCGGGATGCACCGCCAATCTGAGCAGATCGTACTCGAAGAAACCAAAACAAGTACGACAACTTCCACAAGGACATGGGCCACGACACGAAGGACTGCATACAGCTTTGAGACCAGATCGAGCTATTGATCCGATGACGGCCACTTGCGGGAGTTTGTGGAAAGAATAATCACCCCAGCCGAAGCGGTCAACCGAGCCGTACCTACAGGTCGTCAAAATCCAGGACCGAGTAATCGGCCCAACGAGCCGGAGCAGGAGCACATAGTCCACACGATCTTTGATAGAATGGCTATTGGGGACACCGTCAGTAGCCGTATAAGTTATGCCAGCGAGGCTAGGCGGTTTACTCACGGGGAATACATAAACATGGCGGAGCATATTGCCAAGATATGCCGTCAAGACAGCACCCCGATTAACTTCACGGATGACGAAGCGGACCGGCTACTCCACCCGCACAACGATGCACTGATCGGGGAGATCCGAGTAGCCGACAATGTAATTCGACGTGTCTTGATTGACAACGGAAGCTCGGCCGACATCTTGTTCATGAACGCGTTCGCAAGGCTGAGGATCGAGGGAGCTGTACTTACACCCGCCTAAACACCGCTATACGGGTTCGCCGGAGAGTGTGTTCGTGCAGCCGGCACTATTCGCCTCCCGGTTACAATCGGAGATGGTCCGGAGAGAGTGACCCAAATGGTGAAATTCATCGTTGTAGATAGACCGTCTGTCTACAACATCATCTTGGGAAGGCCAACTCTCAACGCGCTGAAAGCGGTGATCTCCACCTACCACCTGGCCATGAAGTTCCCCACCTCGAGCGGGGTCGGTGTCTTTCGAGGAAACCAAGAAAGGGTAAGAAAATGCTACATGGAGGCGGTGAACAAGGTGTGCCGGAAAACCCCCGCACCGGTCACCGTGGCAACCGTCTTTACAGTGGCCGAGATCGATGCCCCTGATGGAGAGGTCAAGCGCCTGAGTGACCTAGACCCCCGGATACCAGAAGAAGAGATCCGAGCGCACCCTGTCGAAGATTTGGTCCCTTACCAGCTGGACCCCAATCATCCGGAGTGGACTGTAATGCTTAGGTCTAAACTCAACTCGGATACCCTAGCAGAGCTCGAGCAATTCCTCCAAGAGCACAAAAATGTCTTCGCCTGGTCCCACGAGAACATGCCCAGAATCAACCCGGCGGTGATATGCCACCAGCTGTGCGTCAATCCGAGGCAGAAGCCTGTGGTCCAGAAGAGAAGAGCCTTCAACCCGGAGAGGTACGAGGCCATTAATGCGGAGGTGAAAAAGCTGCTCGAAGTAGGTTTCATTCGGGAGGTAACCTATCCGGAATAGCTGGCCAACGTGGTCCTGGTCAAGAAGACCACCAGGAAGTGGCGAGTCTGCATCGACTACACCGACCTCAACAAAGCATGTCCCAAGGATTGCTTCCCTCTTCCCCGAATAGACCAGCTGGTAGATGCCACCACCGGACACGAGCTGCTCAGCTTCATGGACGCATACTCGGGGTACAACCAGATACCTCTGAGCAAATCCGACCAGGCCAAGACGGCGTTCACAACCGACCATGGGCTCTACTGTTACCAGGTTATGCCGTTCAGCCTCAAAAATGCCGGGGCGACCTACCAATGGCTCATGAACAAGATGTTCGCCCCGTTCATCGGGAGGTCCATGGAGGTTTATGTGGACGACATGTTGATGAAGAACCGGCACGCGAGCGACCACATCAAGGATCACCAAAACTGTTTCAACACCCTACAGCAATACAGGATGAATCATAACCCTGCCAAGTGTGCGTTCGGGGTAGAATCAGGGAAATTCCTTGGATTTATGGTGAACCACCGGGGGATCGAGATCAATCCGATCAAGGCCCAGGCCGTTGTGGACTTGCAGCCCCCACGAACGACCAAAGAAGTCCAATGACATGGATGATAGCAGCCCTCTCCCGTTTTGTGTCCAGGTCCACGGACAAGTGCTTCCCATTCTTCTAAGCGCTAAAGGGCAAAGACAAGATTAACTGGGACGACAAATGCAAAGAGGCCTGCGAGGGCCTGAAGGAGTACCTGACGAGTCCGTCGTTGCTATCAAAATCGCTTCCCGGAGAAGTGCTGTACGTTTACCTCGCCGTCTCCAAGAAGACTGTCACCTCGGTCTTGATCCGAAAAGACGAGAAGGTGCAGCATCCCGTCTACTACAATAGTAAGGCGTTCCAAGGAGCGAAAAGAGGTACACCCTTCTAGAGAAGCTGGCCCTGGCGTTGGTCTCGTCGGTCCGCAGGCTGAGGTCTTATTTCCAAGGTTACCCCATCCGTGTCCCGACCAGCTAACCGCTTCCCTAAGTTCTACAAAACCCCGAGTTGTCGGGACGGATCGCTAAGTGGGCAATAGAGCTCGGGGAATTTGACATCGAATACATTCCCGCACCACGATCAAAGCGCAATCGCTGGCTGATTTCGTGGCCGAATTCACGGGTGCTCCCAAACCATCTCCAGAATGCTCGGAGAAGCCGGTAGACGCGCCCGGGGAAGACGGCCAGACAGCCAGTGACCCAGGCAGAGAATGATGGAAATTATTAGTAGATGGAGCCTCTAACTCAGGGGGCTCCGGGGCAGGGCTAGTCCTTGTAAGCCCGGACCAGTATAAGTCCAGCCAGGCGCTACGCTTCAGCTTCAAAGCGATCAACAATGAGGCGAAGTATGAGGCGGTTATAGCCGAGCTCGGGTTAGCTCGGGAACTCTTGGTAGAGGACATCGAGGTTTTCAGTGACTCGATGCTCATCGTTAACTAGGTAACCGAGGAATTCCAAGTAAAGGAGGAACGATTGGCAAAGTACCTGGAGAAGGTGAAGATCCTACTCGGCCAGTTCAGAAGCCAGCTAGTGACTCGGATACCGCATTCCTAGAATGTCGAGGCAGATGCCCTCGCTTGACTAGTCTCGAGGAATGACATAAACGGTCTTGTCTCGTTCCCCATAAAACGACTTGACCACCCGAGTATCGAGCGAGAAGTGCAGGTCCTCTATTCTGAGAATACGACTACCTGTATGGACCCGATAGTTCGTTACCTCACCTTGTCCCAATTGCCCGAGAATCGAGAAGAAGTCGGAGGGTTAAGATCACCTCGACGAAGTACACGCTTATCAACGGGAAGCTGTATCGCCGAGGACATTCTGCTCCGTACCAACGATGCATGAGCCCAATCGAGGCCAAGTACCTGATGAAGGAGATACACAGCGGAATGTGCGGAAATCATTCTGGGGGAAGAGCCCTATCCTTCAAGTGCCTCCGACAGAGGTACTACTGGCCAACCATGGGCAAGGAAGCGATTGAGTTCACCAAGAAGTGCCTAAAGTGCCAACAGTTTTCCAAGACCATTAAGTCCCATCCCGAAAAGCTCACCTCGGTGGTATGTTCATGGTCGTTCGCCAAATGAGCCCTCGAACTGATCGGACCACTCCTAATGACCAGGTCACAACTTCAGTATTGCCTCGTAGCAATAGACTACCTTACGAAATGGGTCGAAGTAGATCTGTGGAAGAACATCATATGCCGATTCGGGCTCCCCCACACGTGGTCACGGACAACAGGAAACAGTTCGACAACCCGAAATTCATCGCGCTTTGTGAGCAGTTTGAGATAAAGAAAGTGTTCTCCACCCCCGGGCACTCTCAGAGCAATGGACAGGTGGAAGCCGCCAATAAAACCATCAAGGAAAACTTGAAAAATAACCTTAAGAGGCACAAGGGAGCTTGGATTGATGAACTACCCCGAGTACTCTGGGCCTACCGGACGACCAAGCGCGCAGCAACCGGAGAAACCCCTTTCGCTATGGCATTCGGGGTAGAGGCTGTCATTCATGTTGAAGTAGGATCGCCGAGTCTCCGAGTAGAGAATTACGATGAAGAAGACAACGCCGAGCAGATGTTGCCCGAGCTTGACTTGGTTGAGGAAAGACGGGAGCAAGCTCTGATCCGAACAGCTGCACATAACCAGGTCGTAGCCAGGTACTATGACAAGAAATTCCGACCACGAGTCTTCCGAGTAGGAGATTTAGTGCTGAAAAAGATATTGGTCCAGGAACCCGTGCTAGGTTCATTTGGCCCGAAATGGGACGGGCCATACAAGATTAACGAGGTAGTTTGACCGGGGACGTACCGACTAGCCAACCAAGACAACAGATACCTCGGACACCCGTGGAATGCCGACCACTTGAAGCACTTCTATCAGTGAATTTGTTTTTGGCAGTTAATGTAAAAGGCCAAATTAATAAATAATGGTATTTCGTCAAAATCTGGTTTGGGTAGCATTGGTACAAGGTCCCAAGACCGGGCACCGACCAGAAGAGGTGCCCAAGCAGGACCCACAAAATCTGCCCTTGCAGACACTAAACCCCGTTGGTCCCCGAACTACAAAGTAAGGTCCCAAAATCGGGCACCGACCAGGAGAGGTGCCCCCACAATCTGCCCTTGCAAACACTAAACTCCGTTGGTTCCCGGACCACGAAATAAGGTCCTAAAACCGGGCACCGACCAGGAGAGGTGCCCGAACAGGACCCACAATCTGCCCTTGCAGACACTAAACTCCGTTAGTCCCCGGACCATGAAGTAAGGTCCCAAGACCCGACACCGACTAGGAGAGGTGCCCGAGTAGGACCCACAATCTGACTTTGCAGACCCCCCAACTCTGGTGGTCCTCGGACTACGGAGTAGGTTCCACGACCAAGGTTAGACTTGGAGAATTCCGAATTCACCCAATCCAACCAGAAGGGGAGTGATCGCTCGGAATTCAATCACAGACAAGAATGAAAAATAAAACTCAAAAGCAAAAAAAATAAAATTCATTAATGAAGAAAATGAGGGGGTACAATTGGGGCACCCCGAACCCACAAAAAAAAGGGTTAATTTTGTCGATCGGGTAGGACGGCCTCTTTTTCAACCTGGTCACCGCCAACCTCTGGTTCGTCAAGGACAACCACGTTCTCGACAACGTGAATGCCCCCAATCACTTCACCCTCATCTGGCCTTTGTGGTGCTAGGCCCTCCTTTGCAGCCGTTTCTTCAGAGATCTTGGGAACGAACGACCAGTCAACCCCAGTCACAGTGGGGTTGGTCAGGTTGAAGCCGACCTTCATGTCCCGCATCCCTTCATTGTATTCAGCGACCAGGCGTGAGTTGAAGTCATCAGACTGCAAGTAGTCCTTGACCGTCTATTGTCGGGCCTCGTCGAGGGCAGCAGGCAGAGCAACCTGGAGGTACCTGGAGTGCTCGGAATGGGCAGCGGCCAAATCATTCTCGGCCTTTCTCCGTGCATCCTCTGCCTCCTTTCGAGCACCCTCAGCTTCAGATGCCCTCTTCTCGGCGTCCTTCAGCTTTTCCCCGATCTCTTTCACCTTGTCAGTAGACTTCTTCTCGGCGTTCCTGGCGCTCCTTGCCTCTGATTTTGTCGAAGCTACGTCAGTCTCCATGCGATTGGCGTACCCCCGTGCAGTCGCGCTGCCCGAGAAAGCTAAGCATAAGGCCTACAATAGAATAAAACTAACCGAATAAACTAATCTATTCCCCGAGAAGATAACTGCTCGATCAAGAATGTTTACCTCGATCAGCTTTTGGGCGCAATCACCAATGGCCACGATGGGGTCAGAGCGCCGAGATGATTCGGCCACTTCCGAAGTGAGCTTGTCGTCAAACTTCGCGACAATCGCCTTCTGAGTTGACGACTTCCAATTAATTGGCTCGGCTCCGGTGACTGAGGCAGGTGGGTCCCGGGAATAAATGTCTTCTCGCCGACTCCAAGAAGAAGGCACGACAGTGACCGGCCACTCATCCCTTGAGCGATTGACCCGAGCTTTATGAGGGTCAGAAGGGGTTCTGGTAGTCGGGGCCGTTGGTCCTGCCGGCTAGACGAGGCAGACACCGAGCTCCTTGCTTTTCCCTTACCCCCATCGCCAATCTTGGCGAGCTTTTGAAGCCGGGCCATCCTATCCTGTTCGCTGGGAAGCTTGCTCCCTCACTATTCCCGCTCGGCCATTGTTGGTTTTACAGATGCAAGAAGTTGGTTAGTACTCAGAAATAATCTCACCAGAAGAGAACAAGGGATTAAAACGACCTTCGATCCGAAGGCCCCGAGTAGGGAAGAGTTGCCGGAGCACCAAATCCATGTCTTCGTCGGCAACTCTCGGACCCCAGGTCCCGGGTGAGGAGCTACCGGACCGCTGACCATGGATCGGAGCCACCGGCACTCCCCGCGGGACCTCAGACGGATCGGATGTAGTCGCAACTCCAGCTGCCACGACCGTCTGGGCACGGTAGTGCACGACCGGGTCGGGTATCCGGGATGCAATAATGACCTCCCCCGGTTGGGCTTCCCTTGGTCGATCATCAGGGCACTCGGACGTCGAGGACAAACCAGTCCAGTGATACATCTCCAAACTCAGGTGGAGAGAAGCCTATTCTGATTCCGCTCGGGATCCACTTTTTGGAAAAGGTCAATCTTCTCAGTGCAGCTTGCGGCAACGTGCGGCCCCCGGATCCACACGTAACCCCTCATGAATGTGATGGGGACCCGTTCCCAGGAAAGGACATCGCTGTACGGACGTTGACCGTGCTGCAACCACCGACCACCCGCGTAGAACCACAGATGTTTGAATTGTTTGTCCGTATTAGGGCAACTGGTGATGAACGTTCCCTGGTAGCCTTGAAAATAGTAAGACCCGGAGGAGGCCGGAGTAGTCTTTATCCTGTATAAATTTTGGAAGGCCCTAAACGGCAGCTCCTCGTCAAAATTCTTTGCCCAGAGAACGAAGCAACTTATCAGAATACGATAAGCGCTCGCGTGAGTTGCATCGGGGCCACGTTGAGGCTGGTTAGCGTCTGCCTCAAGTAAGGATGGAACAGAAGGTGGAGGCCTGCTCGGAAGAACTCGGCAGAAAGCGTTATATAGCCCGGAGGTGGTCAGGAAGGAAGATCGTTCGGACCAGGGACCACAAGATCTACGCTGTTCGGGATCGCGAACTCCTCCCGGAGAGACACAAGGTAAGACATGGTCATCGCGGAGGTGAAATAATCCACCGAGTATACGGGGCGATCGCCTACCCGATCTATTATATCCCGGTCAGCCATCCAGAATACTAGGATTCCGTTGACGTGCAGTGGTCGGCTGCTAGCACGGGTGACGAGCTTGAACAGGTTCTCCGGCTGGAGGTGTGCTCCCCGAGCTCTCCGACCCAATCTCGCCCAGAAACACTGGCCGGGCTAGCAGTCCTCTCGGACGCCTCGTCACCACCATCCGGGGGGTCAACCACCGGAGCCAGCTGCGCCTGACCGGCTCCGTTTAGCTCCGCAATAAACCTTCGATATGATAGGGTGGTCGGGCCCACTTGCAGAATTTCATCCAAACGAGCAGCACCTTCTCGAGCACGGTTGGTCGGCGTGGCGGGTCTACCCAGGGAAGGAATGTCAAAATACCTGACAAATGGTTAGGTGTGCGGGCTGCCGGAGCAGTCGTTCCCCCGGTTGCATCCAAGCTCGAGCTCGAGCTCCCGGTGACGTCGGCGTCCCTGGACATTTGGTCATTCTCAGAGTCTGACAAGTCGCTCATATTGAAAAAATAAAAAAATTTACCTTCTCGGTTCTTCTCAGTTTCGGCTATGAAGTGGTTTCGATTAGCAGTTCTCAGCAGATCTCGGCAACAATCTTCGTTCTTCGCAAATTGTGAAGAAAATGAAATCACCCCCCACTATTTATAGGCGAGAGTTTCGTGAAAAATTTGGGTGCCGGTTTCGAGGCGGCGATTCGGCTTCCACAAATCTTGCCCGTTTCAAAATTTAAAAATTCGAAGTGTCGGTTTGACTTCCCTCCAATCACGATGTGACACGTGGCAAAAATCGACATGTGTAATCTGAGTGGGCGGACTACCCCGATAACCCGACCAGGTCGTAGTGACCGGCAACTCCCCGATGATGAGAACGTCCGACCGAGCAAGGAGTGCGATCACTTCCACATTTCAAGTACACGGAGCATCCCTAGTCAGATCAACCCAGAGATGCTGGGGGCTTATGTTGATGTCGTGATCTGCTCCGATTGCAGAGTCCTGTTTTCGATGGTAACCCGGCCACGTGGAGGTAGAACTACTCGTTCACCCGGACCGAACTCTAGTGACCCGACTTGACCCGACCAGATTTTTACCACCTCATCGAGGTGTACCGCATACCCGGGCTGGACCGTACTCGGAGACGACTTTGTTTCTCTGAATATCCTGCCTCGGGGAATGATACCCGTAACCAGAAGAGGTCCCTGGGGATTACACTCCACCTACTACCTAACATCTGACACAATATCTATCAATGTGCCCATCAACAGCAAACTTCACCCACCCACTGCTGCACCACGTCACATCGCCACTCGCCGCCACCTGCTCTGACTGGGGCTACCCCTGCTGGCGTTGCCGATAGGCCACCCTACTGTCCCATGTTCTGAATCGAGGACACGTGGCATCAGTCCATGGACCAATAGCACCTGGAAGCCTAAGGCCTACTCGCCCACCGGGAGCTCTAGATAGCCGACCCGGCTGGGTCACCTGAGCGCCCCAAACCACGAGAGGTGCCTATAAATAGAGGACAAACCCATAAATTCAGGTATGGTCATTTTTCCTTGTCAAAGCTCTGCCTCTCCCCTTACTCATCAGTACCCTTGCTGACTTAAGCATCGGAGTGACCACGACAGACACCATACCGATATCCCAATCACTTCGAGATGCTTCCCGTTTTGCAGGTGATCGACAGCAGAGTGACCGACCGTGTAACGACCCGCCTAGCACAGGCCGTTACCGTACATACATACTTACTTATCTTCTCGTACTACCTTACATACTTAACGAAAAACAGTGAATTTTTTTTTATACGGGCATAAAAACGTGCAACGTATAAATGTGTCTTTATAAGAATATTTAACATAAAATAAATATATAGGGAACAAAACGCGTAGCGGCTTGATCTCCCACATTTCACAGTTTGCCCCGCCACGCCCTTCCATCTTGTATCATCTATTGCTGACAGGTTGTTTACCTACAGCATAGACGTAAGACAGTGAGCTTTCGCTCAGCAAGTATAACTTCCTATACCGCAACATAAACAAACATAGCCTCATCTTACACATCCTAACTTAACTCATCGTAGCATATCATACCATATCATAACTTCATTTATCATAGCATAACATTCACATCATAATGCATAATTCATTTATGCTCGTATTATGCTTGATTCGTTCTTAACTTACTTTCATACTTACTTTACTTATGGGCCCCTTAACATAAGTGTACGTACCGGGCGCGCAACTATGGAGTGGTTGGGGCGGCCGGTCCATTTCCAACTCAAACCATAGTCCAACCCGACCTACGAGCGGGTCGGTACGACACAGGCGACTTGCTCGCCATCTTACTTTTTTTTCATCTTGTCATGCCATACTTGATCTTATTCTCATCATATAAATTAGTGAACATACCTCGTGATGTCACTCTTTCATAACTTATGTCTTATCCATAACATCATATGTCATAACATGCATCATGAACTTAGCTTATCATACTTCATAACTTAGCATACAACATAGAAGCAACATGACATACCATATAACATAGCATAGCAACAGCATACAATAAGGCATACATCCCTAGCATACATCTAACATACTTAGGCAAGTACCACAACAAAGCCTATGCTGTAGGCGGAGTTGTACTTACCTCTCTTGCTATGTCCCGCGTAATGCTGCTCCTCCTCCGGGTACAGCTGCAGGTTTTCTCCTGCTTGATGAAGGACATAGGTAAGGGTCTAATTAGTACTGTGGAATGTTGGTGCCTAACCAACATGCCTACATAGTCTTTGTATGTCCCCAATATTAGATGTCTTACTTGGTTACAATTAGTAACCCTATTGTTTAGGAACGACTAAACATGGATTATTTCTTAAGAGGTTACGTTGGATAACCTTAAGTGCCAAATCTTCGTACATACCGTTAAGGTTAGGTTACCTTCCTAACCTTGGGCTTAGCCATAGTATCTCGGATGTAACTACCGGTTACCATCTGTAATTGTCTTGCTTACCCAATTTTGGTTTAAAAATCCATTTTCCATTTCTTTGGAAACTTTGATAAATTAACTTAAAAAAAATCTCTTACTTAACTTATAAAAATTCATTTTCTTGAAATAGGTCTTTATAAAAATCATTTAGGGCTGAAAACTGCTATTGGAACAGTTTCCATAGTCAAAACAGTGGTTTTGGGGAAAGATACAATTTTTCTGAACTGTTTTTAGAAAATCCTGTGCAGGAATTTCCTGTTCCCTGCACAGTTTTTATAAAACCGTATCAGTTTAAAAATCCATTCCGATTTTGAAAAGTTTTCTTCATGAAAGTTCTAGCTCACGAAAAATCCTAAAACTTTCGTGTTTTACGAAAAATTCAATTCGGACTCTAACATGCTCATTTCATTTTGCCGTTTGAACTCACCTGGCCGTGCATAAATCCTGGGAACGGATCAGGCTCGGTTTTTCGTGAAAACGAAAGCCATTGGAGCCTTATTTTGGAAATCCGTCCACGTTGTCCTCTAGAAAAAATCATTCTCTACAACTTTTATTGTTTTACGTTTTTCCTAATTCGGCCTCCAAAGGCCTCAAATTCCACTTTTTATAAAACTGGGCAGTTCACATCCGAACTGGCAGTTTTGTTCCCATATTCATTTTACGTCCTATTTCGCGCATACTACCTCAACCGAACACGTGGGAGCCTAGATAGCACACATGCAGCGTTTTCTAACGTCACGCTTTATCAATCATGCAACTCAAACGCGCCCATGCAAACCAAAAACCGAACTGTCCTAGCCTAGGTTTGCATGGTTCTAGGTTGTCTCATCATTCCCTTCATTCGCATACCATTTCATAATCAAAACTAGCAACCTAGCATGCAATTTCTAGAACCGGCTTGCACATAAAAACAGGGGACATACAATTCATCATCCATCTAGCATGCAACCCTAGCATTAAATCAAACATAAAAACCAAAGTTAAAGCTCATAACAAAATTAAACATCAAACCACCCTTAAAACCTAAATCAAGCACCACATGCACCTAATCAGTCTAGGGCAAAGGAAACTTGAGCTTATGCTCTTACCTCCTCTCAACTTGAAATACATGTAAAATTTCAAATTGAAAGCTCAATTGCAAGCTTAGGGCTTAAAGAAAAATACCTTGGCTCAAGACTAGGGTTGGGCACCAAAAAATTTCTCCTTCCTCCTAGGTCACCACAACTGGTTCTCACCACTTACTTAGAGGCACCAAAATTTCTTTTGGTCTCTTTCTTGGTTCACCACAAGTTCGGCCACACCTTAGGCACCTCACACTTCAAATTTTTCTCTTCATTTTCTTCCTCCCCTAACACTCGGCCACTTGGCCAATATGGTCCCAAAAATCTTCAAGCTTTTCCTTGGCTTCCTAGATGAAATCCAAACTATCCCTAAGCAAAAACCCCTTTGGAAATTTTTTGTTTTTTCTTTCCTCTCTCTTCTCTCCCAAGTTCGGATTTTCTTGAAGAAAAATGGCAAGAATTTGGCCAATTTTTCCAATAAAGTGAATAACACCTCTCACCTATTTATAAAGGTGGGGAAAGTTTCTAAAATTGCTAAAAAGTCCCTAAAGAAGCAAAAATTTGTACAAAAGGGAGGTGAGGTGGCCGGCCAAGATGGGTCTAGAACAACCTAAGATTTCTTTCCAAGCTTTGCTAAATAATTATGATGTCATAATTAAAGGATAAGGTGATGTCATCCACCTTAGACCTTGTTTGGTTATTTTCTCCAATAAGCAGTCCATTTTTTTTATGCTACACAGATATTTCCAATACTGTGTTCACTTATACACAGTATTTTTTTATACTGCACTGCAGTCCAAAATTTATCTGTGTAAAAACGGACAGTATAGGATTTTTCTTATTATTCTGAGCCCTTTTTGTCTTTAATCCCTACTAGGTGTGCTTGATTTTCTAAGGTGGTTTTTAAAGCCTATCCATGCTATCTCAACCGTAAAGATGGTTTTCGCAGTATCCTTACCATACTGCATTTCACAATACTACAAAGTCAACCTTTGACCATTCTTGGTCAAACTTTGACTTTCTTTGAATCTTGTACTTTTTCGTCCCTTTTGACTTAAAAGGTCCGTTGCTAATTTAAGCAATCCATTTTGAGTTTTATTGAACCCTAAAAACTCATAAAATGTAAGAAAACTCTTAACCGAGCTTTTTCCAAAAATACCTCAATGGTATACATTTAATTCCTTTGAAAGGAAATAGTAATATCGGAAAAATCTAGGTATTACAGATCGGACCTGATCGGACCACCCGATCATATTGAGTGTTGCTGCCGGAGGCTTTTTCGGCATCAACATAGGTACACAGCGTAGCACACACGGCCATTATCATTTGCAACATCATAACTATCTCTTTAATCACTACAACTACTCTCTTCTTTCTTGCTAAGATTAGAGACAAGATTTCTCTGCATTATCATCATACAAAATTTGATTTAGCTTACAATTTATAGAAACGACAATCATAAAAATTGGATTAGAGATTGGAAAGTAATGAATGCCCAAAACTTTGAATATAAAACATGACAAATTGCCCATACAACCAACCCAAGGGCTGCACTACAGATTCAAGTAAAAAAAAAAAAAAACTCCTTAGGGACAACAACCTCATAGAATAGAGTAAGGTACGAACAGAGCAAAAACATAAAAATGTAGTAATAAAAAATATGACAAATGAGTTTTGTTATTGAAAATTGGATATGAACAGAGTAAGGTACAAAATTTCCAACCTTGTCCTATCTGTGACATTTTAAGAACAGAAGTATTTAAAAATAATTAAAAAAAAAAAAAGAGATTGTTGTTCAACAACTGTTGTTGGTAGCAACTCTTCCAGAATTACTTTACTTTGGGTTTGAAATCTGCCATAAAATTATGCTCGAGAAACGTAGCATTTGTCGACACAAATACTTTGTTATCCTAAGCAGTATAAAACTAGACCTCATCTCGTTCCTTTAGGGTAGCCTACAAACATGCATACCTCCGAGCGATGTTCCAACTTCCCAGTCTTTCCTTTCAACACGTGTGCTGAGCACCCCTATATGCGGATATGTCTCAAACTAGGTTTGCAACCATTCCACAGCTCTAGGGGAGTCTTGGGGATTGACTTGGATGTAACTAAATTCTAAATATATACAGCTTTTTGTTGCATATCTCCAAAATGAGGTAGGCAGAGAAGAAGAGCTCAACATTGATCTCATCATGTCAAGCAAAGTGCGATTTCTTCCTTCGGCTGCACCATTTTGCAGTGGTGTTCCAAATGCCGTGAGTTGCGACAATATTCCATTTTAAATCAAGTGGTTCTTGAATTCATAATCCAGGTACTCTCCTCCTCGATCCAATCGAAGAGTTTGATTGATTTACTAAGTTGATTTTCAGCTTCAGCATTGAATTCTTTGAACTTTTCAAAGGTCTCGGATTTTCTTTACATCAGGTATGCATATCGTATCTTGAATAATCATCAATAAACATGACAAAGTATTCATAGCCCCCTTTAGCTTTGACATTCAAAGGGCCACATACATTAGTATGTATGATCTCTAGAAGTGCTTTTGCTCTTTTACCTTTAGCCAAAAAAGGGCTTTTTTGTCATTATACCTTATAGGTAGGATTCACAGACTGGTAGAGCACCACTTTTAGCTCTCTCAAAGGACCATTATTTGCTAGTCTTTTAATCCCATCTATGTTAATGTGACCAAGCTTTAAATGCCACAAATATGTGTCATCTTGAAATCTTTCTTTTAGGGGTCGGTTCAACGACTTTAAACATTTTAGTTTGAAGTAAGTTATTGGAAATTGGAATAACAAAATAAAGACCACTATACATATAACCAGAACAAATATTCATATCATTCTTATAAATTAAAACAGAGTCAACTTCAAAAGAAACAGAAATAAATTGTTCAAGCAACTTCGAAACC
This sequence comes from Ficus carica, assembly GCA_009761775.1. Lineage (NCBI taxonomy): Eukaryota > Viridiplantae > Streptophyta > Magnoliopsida > Rosales > Moraceae > Ficus > Ficus carica. The sequence continues at coordinate 12,395,240 of CM019746.1, forward strand.
AAAATTAAATTCCGTTTGAAATCTGGAACAAAATAAATATTGTCTAAAAACAAATATTTATTATTAGCAAATGACCGTCGCACTGTCCCTATTGATGTCGCTGATACTCTTGCCCTACTGCCAACTTTCATCGTGAAAACTTCCTCTTCAAGATCCCCAGATGATTCAAGCATCTGCAAAGAAACATAAACATGGTTAGATGCCCATGAATCAATAATCCAGCTTGAGAAATCATTCTCAACTAAGCATGTTTCCATGACTAGTAAATCTGATTTACCTTGTTTCTTCTTTTGTTATAACTCTTCTTACAGTTTCTTTTCCAATGGCCATCTTGATTGCATTGGAAAAAGTTTCCCTTAGGTTTAGGCTCAACAGCCTTCCTCTTCTTCTTTTGGATCTTCTACTTGCCCTTTTGCTTTCCCACATTTTTCTTTTTCTTATTCTTTGAAGAAGAAGCCTTCCCCTCAGCTGCATTAGCTTCGGCAACATTTTCCTTGCCACTCTTATCATCTATAAGGGTCTCATAGGTTTATAGCTCATTTAGGAGTTCCGTTAGATTATACATCTTATGGTTCATAACGTAGTTCATCCTAAATTAGAGAAAAGCAGGAGATAGTGTCTCCAAGATCATGACAACTTGGGATTTTTCATCAATGTTCGCACCATTGATTTCAACCTCATTAAAATGATGAATCATTTTGAGGACGTGCTCACGAACTAAAGAGTCATTCTTCATTTTGCCATTCATAACGACTTTCACAGCTTCGTGGCGGGCCTGCTCGGAGAAGCGTCCAAACATGTTTTGCAAAGATTCCATAATCTCGCTAGCAGTCTCAAGGGCCTCGTGCTTAGCTCTAAGCACTCCATTCATTGCTGCTAACATGTAGCAGCGAGCCTTGTTGTTTACTACAACCCAACGGTCGTACTTGTTCGAGACGGACTTAGAGGCATTGGTCGGAGGCATTGGAGGACGATCCTCCTTAAAGACAAAGTGGTAGTTTTCATTTATCAAGAGAATGTTCATGTTGCTTTTCTATTTAACAAAGTTTTCACCAGTTAAAACTTGAGAGACGAGAAGTGAGAAAATCGAGTTTGATATATTTTGCTAAAAATAGTTAAGAAATATTTTTCAATAAATAATTGCATAAATATCACAAGAAAATTAAAGGCAAAGTAAATATGATGCATGAATGCAAATGTTAAAATACACAAAAATGTGTTTACTTTAGAAGCCTAAGGAATTTTAATCACCACAACTAAGTGCCGGGTAGGTCATATATTTGCTAATTAAAATGAGACTTTTTCAATTAATAAATATTACACAAAATATCTCATATTTCTAATACTTATTAATTTCATTTAACTTTGGCAAGAAAATAATTAACTAATTTAATTATCTCTTTATGAGTATAACCCACCGTATTAGATTTTTCAGACTTAACTTAGAAATTGATGCCGTAGGGTAGATCAATTCTAAAATACATATTAAAATCATATCTCATGGAATACAACATTGATATGTATTTAATAGACACCTTCCGTAGGGAGAACGAAATCAAATTGTCTCTAGGTGCTACTAAAAACTCACGGTGGGGACCGTGGGTTTATATTGTCATATTACCCGATCTCACTCATTATTTTGCAATAGTGTATTTAATTTATAAAACCACTCTTGTTTCATAAACCTTAGTAAATTTAAACATTTTAAATTGCTAAGCCTTTATTATTTTAAACAATTTTAAATTACAAATTAAATCAAATGTCATATTTAAAATTTTATCACTAAAATATATAAATTTCACATTTGACCCATTCATTTTGAAATTCCATTTGCTAAATTAATTTTAAATTTAATCTCATTAAATTTGTTACTAGGCGCATTAAATTGATTACTAAAACAATTTTAGAAAAATGAGAATGCGCAAAAACACATGATATACAAAATTGGTAGACACTTTTCTTTCTTAGATGACATGTAATATGCATGACAATGTAATTATCATCAACATAATAAAAACATTCAAATGCAAGCGAAGTAGAAAAACTTAACCGAGTTCCATAGAAACCTAAATTTACAATCCAAAATAAAAATGAAATAATTAAAAAAAATTTGGGTCTTCTTGTAATTCTCCAACTCCGGGTCTTCTTGTTATTCTTCAACATCTCCCTTCTCCCTGTGAGTGGTGATGGTGGAACTCCTTGGATTCCTCAAATTCAATTAAAAAAAGATTTCAAAAATCTAAAAAAAAATAATAATAATTTTGAATTTTGGGCGCCTTGGCATTGCCCATGCGCTTCCTGGCCGATCTGGGCCAGGGCCTAGGACAAGCCCAGACCCATCCCTATGGGCGGGCTAGGCCCTGCAACTCAATGCAGGCCTGGGCCAACTAAGGTTCTAAGAACTCTAGCTGTTGTTGTGACTACATGTACAGTCACAACACGCCGGGATTGGCGCAGCCAACCAGGCCACCGTTCCTCACCGGCCGGCGGCCACGGCGTGGCGGCCGTGCAGCAGCCGGCCCCACCAAAAAAATTTAATTAAAAAAAGAACTTTTCTTAAAAAAATAATAATAATGAAGAACAATTCTTTATCATTGAAAAATGACAGCAGAGATCCTATTTACAATTGATCTAATAAAAAAAAATTACACCATGATTCTCATTTATAATTGATCTAATCAAAAGAAAAAATACAAACTAATTTCGTTAGAACCGGAAAAATTTACGACCAATTCATTCACACAAACATTCATCATCATGAATATACATAGAAGCATATATCATAATGCATAAGTGCCGACCCAAAATCATAGAAAAATTATCATATAATCGTTCATTAAATTAATAAAAGGTATTGTCTGGCTCTGATACCAATTGTTGGTTTCAGAAATCGATTTTTGTAAAAAATAGAGGAAGCATGGTGCGGATCAAATCCCACGTATAAAAATTTTCTCAAAAATTTTTATCTAGTGACAATACTTATAATTTAATGAAATAATAAAGGAAGAAAGTTTAAAGATTGATCGTTATCCGATTAGGTTGAAATTCTTGAACTCCTTCAAGAACCATCTTGAAAACTCCAAATCCTTCGGAAATACTAACGATTCTTTCTTAGGGTTCTCCTAATCACGATGAACAGGAAACGAGTGGGCGTTTCTGATTTTGGGTTTGATCACACACTTGAATTTTGATTCACTTTGCGTTATCAACTCATGAGACAAAGTGAAGGAAGAGAGGAGAAGAAACTCTATGAAAAAGGTAAGTATTTTTTTCTCTGTAAAAAGGAATCAATATTCTTGTGTATCTTAGATACATCGCATGTACCACCTTTTTAATATCACAGAGAAATAATCGACACCTTTTTTTTAAATGAATTAATTAATTGATTATTCCACTCCCACTTAGTGAAAAAGTCACATGGTCACTACCTTCAGAAGTTGGCATTTTTGGCAGATATGGGAGAGAGAAAACCTCTCTCCCATTATCCACTAATCAGTTCCTTTTTTTATTTAAAAAAACTATTTTATTTTGAACTATTCAAAATAAAACAACTGATCTTTCCTTTTCCACATGTGTCAAAGTTCAAATTCCACATGCACTTTGTCTGTGGATAAAACGTGAACCACCCTGTGGTGCACAACTATGGTGTCGTGCTTACCACACTATATAATTTTTAATTTAAAACTATTTTAAATTTATTTTAAATAATCATATTATTTAAAATATAAATTATTCCAATTAATTTATTGTGTGAATATTAATTTAGAATTCTCAATTCCAAATCAATAAATTTAACCCAACATAAAATAATGTTCACATGATTTAATAGAGCCGTTGACAGGAACTATGGACATTATAATTTTAAGATACAATAATTTTGACAATTAATTAACACCTTTATTAAAATATCAAAATTATTAATTCCAAATTATTCCACTAAAAATTTGGAATTGCACTCTTAAAATTATTAAACTAATTATAGTCAAAGGATTTGAGTTGTCTATTGATATAGTCACTATATATAAATCAATTCTCCATAAACGGTTTATAATTAAAGCTAGGTATTTTCCGTTAACCTCTTTAATTATATATTTCTCATTAAGTACCATTAATTATCTAATGAATAATATATTTATGATCTAATCATAAATTGAGTACTCTTATTATTCAAGTCCCGAATCAATAATTATGGAAACCGTCCATCTATTTCTTTATGAAGAAATGGATTTCATCTTCTATATTAATATTCCGGGCTATTTATTATATTATATTTCCAATATACCAAGAATTTGATACTATTCATTTGTGTCATTACCCGATATGTCAAAAAATACAATACAATAAATAGGTATCTCGTAATTACTCAGAATTAAGATCGATTTATAAATGACCATCATTGATTAATTTTGAATGCTCTAAATGACAACGGAAATTATTAGGGATTCATAATTAATCGTGTTCCAGTCCTATATAATCAAATTATGTAAAGCGTTTTCATTCCAATAATCTCATTATTAACAATTTGGATAATATCGTTTCATTCAGAATGTAATGAACCGTACTAATAATTTTAAATTAAAGATCCCAACTTTAATTTATAATTACTTTAAAATTACGGATATTTTAAATCATTTCACTTTAAATATTATCCTCTGTATATAACACTTATATCTTATATTTAAAGTCACATTAAAATAATTTAGGATTTTCGATATTTATAAAACATCAACCATGCATGCAAAATTAACATTGAAAAGATTTTTCAAATTAAATCAGCAAAATAATACATCTCATTTGTTTATGGGCACATATCCCAACATCCTATGCATCTGTTATCAACCTTTTTCGTCCTCTTGTTATCCTATGTCAATAAGAATTTCTTTTTTCTTTTTTTTTTTTTGGGAAAAAATCATAAGTATTTTTTATATGAACGACAGTTTCATTTTTTTTTCAATTACATACATATTTATTTATTTGAATATATTAATGCTCTTGATCATGTTTTGTAAATTTATACTACAAGATTTTTACATTCAAAAGTACGGTCGTAACTACAAATAAGAGATTAGACATAATTTAGATATTTATGATAGTTGTAATAAATTGGTCACGTCTAATTGATTTGAATAATCAATTGTAAGGTATTGGTACTAATTAAGTACTGTAGTATCAAAACAAATCATAAATCAAAATTTAATTTCAGTGACTGTTTTTTTTTTTTTTTTTAAATTACAGCTTATAGGCGTTAAATCTATTGATGTTCTCAACCTTGAGTTTATTGTAAAATCTATATGTTTTTATTTAATTTACATTTCTTGAATTATACTCTATAGTGAGAATTTATTCAATAATTTATTAGCCTATCTATTTTGGCAATGTGGATGTTTATATCGTCACAGAGTTGTCATTCCTTGGCTATTGCAAGCATGGACAGAAAAATTTGATACTCAATGGGAAACTAATATGGAAATTATGCCCATACCACATATAAAGTGACCGGAATCTGAAAAGGATTGCCTAATTCGTTACTATATATCTTGGTGAAAAGATTGGTAACACCATGTTAGGGCTCGAGATTAATTAATTTGCTGATCTTATAAAATAGAAAAGATGGTAATGAGAATCTTTCATTAGAAAAGAAAAAAAAAATAGATTAACAACTAACACTAAAAAAGAAAAAAAAAAAAAAAAAATATATATATATATATATACACACACACACACACACACGCGCGCGATCCCATCATCAATAATTCATGAATCACGTTTGGCATTAGCTACTAGCTAGTCATTGACAATTTTTCCTTCCCATGCACATGCACTTATAAGAACTTGCAACGTAATTGTACCCTTGGCTAGTTAGCTATAACGTTATTTATGTCCATAACCCGACCCCCAAACTCGATTCTGACCTTCGTCCAGAAACTCTACCCCGACTCCGAAATCCAACCTAACCCCCATTATGAAACTCAACCCTGATCCCAACCCCATCCTGAAACCCGACCCCCGTCCTGAAACCCACTCTCGATGCACGTTCCAACCCCGACCCCGTACCGAAACCTGACATCGACCCCGACCTTTATCTCAAAACCCAACCTCAAACCCGACCCACGTCCCGAAATATAACTTCGACTCCGAACCCTGTTCTGAAACTCGACCCCGATCCTCGTCCCGTAACTTGACCCCAACCCTGACCTTTGTCTCAAAACCCGATCTTGACCCAAACACCAGTATCAAAACCCGACCCCGGTCATGAAACCTGACCCAAAAACTTGACCTCGACCTAGACCCCCGTCCTGAAACCCACCGCCGACCGCAACCCCCGTCACGAAACCCACCTCCGACCTCCATCTCGAAACCCGATCCTAACCCCGATCCCGACCCCGTCTCGAAACCCAACCCCAACCTAGACCACGAAACCCGACCCCAAAACTCAACCACGACTCCAGTCTCGTAACCCAAACTCGGACCCCATCCCCTACCCCGACCTTTGTCCCGAAACACGACCCTGACCCTGACCTCAATCTCGACCAATTTCCTGAAACCCGACCCCGACCTTCGATCCAAATCCCAACCCCAAAACCCGACCCCCATCTCAAAACTAGACCCCAACCCTTATCCCATAACGTGATCCCGAGCCTCATCCCGAAACCCAACTCCAACTCTCGTCTTGAAACCCGACACCCATCCCGCATCCCGAAACCAGACCCCGAATCTCGTCCATTAACCCAAGCCCAACCACTGTCACGTAACCCGACCTCGACCCCGACCCTCATTATGAAACCCGCCCCGAAACCAAACCCCAACCACTGGCCGAAAATCTGACATTAAAACGCAACCTCGACCCTCGACCCTGTATCAAAACCAAATCCCAACACTCGTCCAGAAACCCGCCCGACATCTATATTGAAATCCGTTACATTTTGTTTTTGATATAATCATTTAGATTAAATTATATAATACAATCTAATACAGATGTTTTTTGTCGTATAAGATATCACAGTCTGTATTGTATTAATTTTTTTATTTCGTATTAAACCAGACAGTACAAAAATATTATCAAACATTGTATTATTTTAAATAATACAATACGGAGCGCTAACCAAATTATTTTATGTAATTACTTTTTCTAATAAAAACTACTTTGTGTTGCTTTGGACCAAATTATGAAAATAAAAACGGTCCCTACTCAAGTAGCCATCGCCTGATTTAATATTTATACAAATACATATCATGATTTTATTTTATTGAAAAAAATAACATATCAAGTTGGTTTGCCAACTTAAGTACAACACATGCTTTTGACTTGAGATCTCTAAATTTGAATATACCTGCAACCCAAACCCCAAAACTCGACCACGACCCCTTTCTCGAAACCCGAGCCTGACCCGAAAACCCAACCCCTAACCCTATCCCGAAACACAACCCTTACCTCGACCCCTCTCCTGTGACCCAATCTTGATCCATGTCCCGAAACCCGACCCTGACCCCCATCCCAAAATCGGACCCCAACCACGACCTGGATCCCGACCAGCTTCCCAGTACCCGACCCCACCCCCTATTCTAAATCCTGACCTTGACCTTCATCCCTAACCCTGACCCTGAAACCCGATCCCGACCCTCATCCCGGAACACAACCTCGACCCCTGTCCCGAAATCAGACACTGACCCTCGTCCTGAAACCCAACTCCGACTCTTGTCTCGAAACTCGACCCGACCCAACTTGCATCCCAAAACCCAACCCCGACCTTCGTCCTTAACCAAGGCATGCGTTACGAAACCCAACCCTAACTCGCTTCCCGAAACCATACCCTAAACCCGACCCCAAACCCTATCCCATAACCCGACCCCGACCCTCGTCATTAAACCCGACCATAATCCCGAAACCCAACCCCTACTCTCCCCAGTCTTGAAATTTGACATTGAAACTCGACCTCGACCCTCGACCCCATATCAAAATCCGACCCATCATCTATGTTGAAATCCATTATATTTTATTTTTTGATACAATCATTTAGATTACATTACACAATACAACCAAATACAGATGTTTTTTATCATATTAGAAATCACAGTACATATTATATTAATTTTTTATTTTATAGTAAACTATATAATACAAAAATATTACGGAACATCGTATCATTTTAAATAATATAATACAGAGTGTTAATACAGTGTACCAAAAATTCCCTAAGTAACATATATGGGCTCAAACAAATAGCCATACCAAACTTTTTTATGTGATTACTTTTTCTAATAAAAAGTACTTTGTGCTGCTTCGGACCAAATTATGAAAATAAAAGCGGTCCCTACTCAAGTAGCCATCGCCTAATATAATATTTATACGAATACATATAACGATTTTATTTTATTGAAAATAAATACATATTAAGTTCGTTTGCCAACTTAAGTACAGCACATGCTTTTGACTTGAGATCTCTAAATTTGAATGTCCCTGCAGCCAATAACTTTTTAACTCATTTCTAGCTAGCTAGCTAGTTAAAAGTTAAAACTTGCGGAGTTACGTTCTCCATTTAATGACATTCTTTTAATTTGTTACACCCAAATTAAAAAAAACTATGTTAATTGGTATTGTATTATTATTATTATCCGATACAGTGATTTGATTTGTACCGTATTACAATATCATATTACATTGTACATTATTCGTTTGTCATCGTATCGTATTGATTAATAATTCAGTCTTTTAAAGATAAAATTTAGGTCACAATCCTAAGAGTGGAGTCGGATTTTGAGCTGAAGTCAAGTTTCGTGACTCGGTCAGGATTGAGATTCAGAATCGGGGTCGACACTAGGTTGGGTTTCTCGAGATGGGAGGTCAAGGTTGGGTATCAGAACAAGGGCTGGGGTCGTTGGGGTTAAGGTCGTGTTTCAAGAAGGGAGTTGGGGTCGAGTTTCTGGATGGGGGCCGGATTCGAGGTCAATGTCAGGTTTCAGGATAGGGTCAGGGTCGGGTTAGGTTTCAAGACTGGAATCAGGGTCAGGTCTCTGAATCGGTTGGGTTCGGGGTCGGGTTTCAAGACTGGGATCAGGGTTAGGTCTCTGAATCGGTTGGGGTCGGGTTTCAGGATGGGGTTAGGGTTGAGTTTTGAAACAGGGATCAGGGTTGGGGTTCTAGACAGAGGTCGGGGTTGAGTTTTAGGACAAGGATCGGTGTCGGGGTTAAGGTCGGGTTTAAGTACGGGTATCGGTGTCGAGTTTTGGTATCAGAATTAGGTTTGGGTTCAGGACAGGTGTCGAGGCAAGTTTCAGGACAAAGGTCAGGTTTCAAGATAGGTCGGGATTTAGGATCGAGTTGGGTTGGGTTTCAGAATCGGGGGGAGGGGGGGTCAGGGTCGGGTCGAGTTTCCAAATGAGGGACAAGTTTTAGGGGGATCAAGATCAGGTTTTAAGAAGAGGGTCAAGGTCGAGGTCGAGGTCGAGTTTTAGTACTGGACGTATCAGGACCGAAACTCGACTCTGATAAAAAAATAAAAATAATAAAAATAAAACCCAACCCCAACCCCGAAACCCAATCCTGACGTGGTCCCAAAACCGTTTCTATAACTAGACCCGAAATTTGACTATGACTCCAATCACAAAACCTGACTCTAGTATTGAAATTTGACCCTGACCCCAATCATAAAACCTGACCTTGACCCCAATCCAATATGGAAAACCAACCCTGGTCTCGGTCCCAAAACATAATCCCGACCTCCTTCCCGAACTTGACCTCGACCCATATCCCGAAACCCCATCGATCACAATCTCAAAACCCGACCCTAACCTCGATCGCCATCTCGAACATCACCGTCCTTAAACCTATTATATTATGTTTTTTGACACAATAATTTAGATTAAAAATTATACATTACGGTCTAAAACAAAGATTTTTTGTCGTATTAAATATTACATTCTAAATTGTATTAATTTTTGATTTCACACGAAATTATACAATACAAAAATACTATCAAACATTATATTATTTTGAATCAATACGGAATGTCAATACGGCTATTATTAAAATAGAGATTATTTTTTGGGGGTAATCTTATACCACCCAATACATCATGTTGGTTTGCCCTATTTAAGGCATGCTTGACTTCTTTAAATATATACTGTCAATAAGTCATTTCTAGCTAAAATTAGATTACGGTAATTAATCTGATAGAATATGAAAATAATCTAATAGAGTACAAAAATAAATCCAATATTAAAAATAACACGGTAGATTACTGAAAGTAATCCATTAAATTACACTCTAACGATCAGAAATGGACGCAATGATAATTTTGTATTGAAGAAGACGATGATGAGAATGATGATGAATACTCTCCAATGATCAGAAACTGTGTTGGCGAAAGGAGACCATTCGTGGCCTAGGTTTATTTCGTCAACATCTAGATTACCGGTGGTTACGTTTCTAATTAGCTGGGGGTAATTTCGAGAAGATATATAATGTTGACCTGACTTATCCAATTGAAGGTCAAAAAACTGAAAACCACTATAGCTCAGACAATATTTCAAAGCTATCCGTTAAGAGAGGCTATCCTCCAATTCACCTGTTTTAACAAGGCAGGCCCTAGGGTGGGGCAGCCTTAGGCCTCACCCAAACTCAATGGCCCCTACTTGCAAGGATAGAGTTATGAAGGGCCACGTGTAGGCGGCCGTCCCTAATGATTTTTTTAAAAACAAACTACAATACCTTAAAATATTATGACTTCTTTATCATGTACCCATTGAGATTTATAATAGTTTCATATATGCCCCCACTAAAGTTTATCATTTTTTAAAAATATAATTTTTATTCTTTTTACTCATGAGCTATTGTAGGGTGAGTTTAGCTCACCAGTTTGAACTCAAAATTCTGAGTTCAAACTCAACTGATGGCCTTTGGAACACCAGTTTGGTTCGAGCTCACCATTGAACCGTTGCACAGTAAATCAAACTTGGTTTACTGTGCAACAAATCCAAGGCAAACTGTCCTTGGGTGTTATCGCGACTGTTCCCTACCGCCCGACTTCTCCCTCCCTCCTCGTCTGTTTGGTGATTCCCTGTTGTAACGGTTCCCAGCCCCTTGGCAACCATGCCCTCCTGCAGTTTGGCCCCCACCCACCGACTACAACTTCTCCCCAGCTGCCGGCAACCATCCCTTCCGGTGAGCCCATCCACCGTGGCCCCCCACCAACCCAGTTATGAGCTTCCTATTTCCCCACTCACCGTCGAATCGCGAGCTCGCCGGCCTCGCGAGTTGCAGAAGAAGAAACGGAGCCATTGGAGGCTCCGCCATTCTGGGCGGCGACGGCGCTAATGGGGACAAGGTTGCGAAGCCTAGAGGAGGAGGAGGAGGAGATAGGTGGTGGCGGCGGCCATGGTGATGGTGGTGCCTGACGGTGATGGAGGTGGGGCGGAGACGGGAGAGAATTGGGAAGGTTGTAGAGAGAGAGAGATGGAGAGGAGAGAGAAGCGATGGAGAGAGAATTGGGAAGGTTTTAAGATAAAAAAAAATCTTAAAAATATTATAATAAATATAATTTTTGTGATAAATATATATTTGAATGCATAATAAAGTTTATGTGCACGGAGCATCTAAGCCGTTTAAAACAGATCAACTGTCAAAAATTTTACGTAGCCGTTTCGGGATATGCGAATAAGAATTATTTCTTTAGTAACTACGTAATTCTTGTTGTATTTTATGGCTATATAAAAAATATTGTAAAAACTTTGATGTATGTTGTTGATGTGTGTTTTATTTTAGTTTATTTTAATTTTTTCATTTTTCCATTCACAACCTATAATGGAATGTTAACTTTGAGTTAAACTTTTTAACTCAAATTTTTTACATCCAAACAGGGCCCTAACTCAAACTAAACTTTTCAACTCAAACTTTTTTACCAAACACTCAACTCAAGTTAAACTTTTCAACTCAAACTTTTTACCAAACACTCAACTTTTAAACTCAACTTAAAAATCTTAACTCAAACTCATTCACCAAACACCCCCCGTAGTATTTGTTTTAAGTTCTTATTGATATATATTTGTAAAAGCTATTTATTGTAGGGTATCCTGATGGTAATATAATTTTATTTTTTATTTTTTTTATAAAGAATGGTAGTATGTTATAAATTAACATATTTGGTTAAATTCACATCAAATAAAGAAGAATGTAAAGCAAATAATTTTTAATGTATATGATGATTCAATATAGAATCCTCCTAGCTAGTATGATATTTTCTTATGTCATAGTGTAGGATTCTTAGAATGCACGTGGTAATCTTTGAACAATACTGAAACAAATTTTATATTTCAATTTTTATAGTATTTATTTTTTAACAAAGACAATTAATATACGCCCACTAAAGTTGAAGGTTGGCTCCGTCATTGCCTACTTGATATATGTATATGTAATAATATAATTAAAATAGATTTAATCTATTAGGCATTTTCTTTTAGTAAAATACATATGTTTTTAACCCCCTCCCCGCACCCACCTCGAGTATTAATCTTAATCCCAAATAGTATCTCTATACCCGCGAGCAACCGCACTCATAAGTAGGGGTGGGCATTGGATCGAAACCAACTTTTTTTGCCATCCATTATCCAATCTAATTATGAAAAAATCTTTTCAAATCCAACCAATCCAATCTAATATATTTTGTCATCTAGTCCAATCCAGTCCAAAATTTGTTAGATTGAATTAGATTGAATGATTGGATTATATTTAAGCTTTCTTAAGAACTTATTAAAACTTGCTAAATTTCATGAAACTTACTCAAAGTGACAAGTCACATTTTCATAACACTAATTTTGTCATCCATCATCCATTAATGTATATAACATAAATCAAAATCACCTCAGATAACAGTAGAGAAAAATAATATCTCTTAAATCCACATTTCTAAGACATAGTAAGCTTGATGATGACACAAAAGAAGAGAAGATGATATGAGATTGTAGCTCGATAATCCCGTGGGTCTTTGGCGGAGCAAACAAAGTGATGTTTTAGGTTTAGTAAAATGTGAGATAAGAAAAAATGAAATGACATTCAAGGATTTTGAATTTTGAAAGCAAAATTTATGTTTTATATCTAAAAGAAATGCCAAATAAAAAAGGCAAAGGGGAACATGTTTAAAAGAAAAATAAACATTATTGTACATAGTGTTGGATGGTATTTTTGTCATTATATAATAATTTTTATTCAAGTCAATATAGGTAGGAGTCTACCTAATTATGAGGAAGGTGACAACCTAGGTAGGAGCTTACTTAATTATAAGGAATGAGACAACCTAGGTAGGAGCCTACTTAATTATAAGGTAGGAGACAACGCAGGTAGAGGTCTACTCATTTATGAGGAAGGAAACTAGCTCCCTCAAGTATGAGTCTTCATAAGGTTATATCGGACGTCAGAAGGAGAAGTTCAAGCGTCTACAAAGGACAACGTTCAACAATTAATAGGAGTTTACAAAGGGAACTTAATCGTCTATATTTAATATCAAAGACGTTAAACGTCTATATTTATTACATATCAAATCACCGGAATATGGATGGTTCATTGTAATTAAATAGAGAATAAACTCTCAAATTAATAGGAGAATTAAACTCCTACATTCCCAATGTATTATAAATTCTCTTGAATTGAGAGGAAAAGGATAAGACACAATTCTCAATACAAAGCCTTGAGGCAATTATACCGGATTCCGGTTTTCTCTACATTATTTTTAAGGTTCTTGTGTTTTCTTGTGTTCATGCTTAATGTTCTTGATTATTTCTTTCGTTTGATCTTGTTTTCTATTTCAAGAACGTTTATTTGGTGTTGGACGAAATTCTGCTCCAACATTTTGGCGCTAGAAGGAGGGCCTTGTGCGATTAATATCCACAGGTTCTCGCCAGCATTTTCAACCTTATTTCTTAAAAGATGGCGAGCGAGAACGTGTCAAGTGCAAACCCCACTAATACAGTTGGTGCTCAAACGGAGGGAGGTGGTGCTGGTAAAGGGAAAGGTAGACGATTACCACGTCCTCCGCGTCCTCCAACACGCATGGATAGGTTGGAGACGAGTTTGGAGAATTTGACAGGATTGGTGATTGAGTTTGTCAACACTTTCCATGGAGCACAACCAGCTAGAGCTCAGCCATCCAATGGCCAACAAGCCACACCGACAAACTCGCGAAGTGTGAGGGGTAAGAGAAGCCGACGAGGTGAATAAGAGGTTTCCGTAGAAAGGCTGCGACAAAGGGATTTACTTGCTAGGCAGCAACCACGACAAGTTTGGAGACGTTTGGGAGCGCAAGGGCGAAGTGAAAGTCAACACTCACAAACGGAGAGAACGCGGACTCCCGTGTTTGATAGGCTGGCTCGCCCGGAAGGAAGTGATGAAGAGATAGATAGTACTTGGACTCCATCGGGATCAGAGGAGCTTTCCACTACTGATCTACGCGATCGACTCAATGCACGACGTAATATATCACATGGTGTACCTCAACCTCAGAATCCCCGAAATGGTCGAGTACCTTCAACAAGGAATGAAAGAGGTGGTCGAGCCAATACCCTGCAACGTGCCCGAACTATACAACCAAACCAAAGTAGAACAAATGGTGCGTACCATGAACAAGCAATTCAACAAGCAAAGAGTCAGTCAAATCGTAGTATCCGAGAGGTGCAACTTGAGCAACAACTTGAGAGGATGCAAAGGCGAATGGATGATTATGAGGCAAATCGGAAGGTGCCAGAAGGCATTAGAGATATGATGGATGAAACTGAACCTCCATTCACCGAGGATATCCTAATTGAGGAGTTTCCCGCCGACTTCAAGATGATACCTATCAAGCAATATGATGGGAAAGAAAACTCTGCTGGTCATATGCATGGATATTGCACTTGGATGTGGATCCGAGGAACGACTCAAGCTCAAATGTGCTTAGCATTCTCTCTGACATTAACCGGACCGGCGCTTCAATGGTTCCAACAGCTTGAGCCGGGATCAATTGGCTCATTTAGAGAATTAAAGCAACAATTCTTGGGTAGATTTGTGGTGGCAAAAACCCGCAAGAAGGATAAGCTCTATCTTTTTTCCCTCAAACAAGGGGCTGAAGAATCATTAAAGAGCTTCATAGAGCGTTTCAGCCAAGAGATGAACTATATGGAAGGATACACTGATAGTGATGTTGTTGCCGCAATAAGAGAAGGTCTTTTGGAAGGAAGTATGCTAAAGTCTATTGTGCACAAGCAACCCAAAACTTTTGGCGAACTTGTTACTCGAGCACAAAAATTTATTAGTGCGGAGGAGTATATGCGAAATCGAAGAGGTTCATCTCAGGCTGGGACATCGAAACTTGAAGGAAAGCGAAAGGTTGAAGAAGGAACCAAAGGGTCTGATCAGAAAAAACAAAAGGCAGAAAGCGCAACTGGAGACAAACAATTTAAAAGCTTTGACACAAAAATTTCAAGCGTACACTCCGCCTGATGTGACAAAGACTTACACACCGCTGAATACAACAAGAGAACAATCTTGATGCAAATTCAGCATCGAAATTTGTTAGTTCCACCAGCACCCATGAAAGGAGATCCCAACAAGAGGGATAGATCTAAATATTGTCGTTTCCACCAAGATTTTGGTCATGATACCTCGAATTGTTTCCAATTAAAAGGACAAATTGAGGCTCTTGTGCAACAAGGACAACTGTGGGAGTTTGTGGAACGAGTGATAGCAGAAAAGCGGATCACACCCCCTATGGTGCAAAAGCAACAGCAACAACCCATACCACCTGCTCCGTTGGCCGAGAATAATAATTCGATAGGAGAGTTGAATGACGTTCGAACAATATTTGGAGGACCAGAAACAGGTAATAGTTCACGTGCACGGAAGTCCTATGTTCGGGAAGCCAAAGATTTTGATGGTACACATTATGTGAACATGACCAAGCATATTGCAAAGTTTTCAAAAATGGAAATTGTCGCCATAACCTTCACAGAAGAAGAGGCTAAGAAATTACTCCACCCACATAATGATGCCTTGGTAATATCTCTCCGAATAGGAAATAGTAGGGTCCATCGAATTTTAGTCGATAATGGGAGTTCTGCGGACATATTATTTAAAAGTGCATTAACACGAATAAATCTAGGGGGTGCAAAGCTAACTCCAGTGGTAACCCCTTTGTATGGATTTGCTGGGGAATGTGTTAGGGCTGAAAGAGTAATAACTCTCCCGGTTACAATGGGAGAAGATTTGGCACAAGTAACACGAATGGTGAATTTCCTAGTAGTGGATCACCCATCTGTTTATAATGCCATTATTGGCTAACCAACTCTAAATGCGATGAGGGCAGTTACCTCTACATATCATTTGATGATGAAATTCCCAACAGAAAATGGCATCGGAGTGGTAGTTGGAAGTCAAAAAGAAGCACGGATTTGTTATGTGAATGCTACCAATGGGGAATCAAGCGCAAAAGGAAAAGAGGTGATTTCAACCATTTATCAAATAGATGGAGATTTACTAACTGATTTTCCAAAAGACTCAAATGACATATAGAATTTTGGAGAACTCGATCCACGTGAAGAACATGTGAAAAGAGGATAGTCTATTGAGGATTTAGTATCAGTACCTCTAGATGAGTCTATGCCCAAAAAAAAAAAAAAAGTGCAAATCGGATCAAGGTTGTCATCACCGTTACGAGAACAGTTGGTTAGCTTCCTACAGGAGTACAAAGATGTATTTGCTTGGTCCTATGAGGATATGCCAGGAATCGATCCAAGAATCATGGTGCATTGGTTGAATGTAGACCCAGCCTTCAAGCCCAAGGTGCAAAAAAGTTGAACTTTTAACCCAGAGTGCCACATAGCGATAAACCAAGAAATGGAGAAGTTATTGGAAGCAAACACTATGCGGGTAGGACTCCAACCGGAGAAACGCCTTTTTCTATGGCATATGGTATAGAGTCTGTGATCCCTGCGGAGGTAGGAATGCCGACTTATAGAATTGAGGCCTATCATGAAGAGCAAAATAATGATGAATTGTGTACTGAGCTTGATTTGGTGGAAGAGAAACGAGCACAAGCTTGTATTCGGGTGGCTGCGTATCGACAAGTTACAGCTAGGTACTACAATTCAAGGGTTAAGGAGCGGAGATTTAAAGAAGGAGACCTAGTTTTGAAGAGTGTGTTTTTATTTAAGTTAGGTTTTTGATGTAATGCCTAGTTTCCAAAGGCATAAGAATTATTCAAATAAAGATGAAATTTTTGTCAATACTTTTTTTATTTTTGATTTTCTTTTACCATGCTAGCATGTAAAAAGAAAATGGGGAGTTATCTCCTCCAACGACTCCAATATCCTCCAACGACTCCATAGGAGGAGATAAGTATCCTCCAATGACTCCAGTATCCTCCAATGGCTCCATAGGAGGAAATAAGTATCCACCAATGACTCCAACATATTAAAAAAATATATAATAATAAATAATAAATTTAGTTTGGCAGGACCAAACATTAACATGACGGCAGGACCGATCATGAATTTTTCGGCAGGACCGAATTCAAAAAAAAAAAAAAAATATATATATATATATATAGTTTGGCAGGACCAAACATAAACATGACGGCATGACCGATCATGAATTTTTCGGCATGACCGAATTCATTATAGTTTGACAGGACCAAACATAAACATGACGGCAGGACCGATCATGAATTTTTCGGCAAGACCGAATAAAAATATATATATATATATATATATAGTTTGGCAGGACCAAACATGAACATGACGGCATGACCGATCATGAATTTTTCGGCAGGACCGAATTCAAAAAAAAAATATATATATATATATATATAGTTTGGCAGGACCAAATATAAACATGACGGCAGGACTGATCATGAATTTTTCAGCATGACCGAATTCATTATAGTTTGGCAGGACCAAACATGAACATGACGGTTGGACCGATCATGAATTTTTTGGCAGGACCGAATTCAAAAAAAAAAAAAAGGTTAAAAAGTCCCTGTCGTTTGACATACTAAACTTAGGGACTGGGGGGCTGATGTTGGATGGTATTTTTGTCATTATATAAAAATTATTTATAATAATTTTTATTCAAGTCAATATAGGTAGGAGTCTACCTAATTATGAGGAAGGTGACAACCTAGGTAGGAGCTTACTTAATTATAAGGAATGAGACAACCTAGGTAGGAGCCTACTTAATTATAAGGTAAGAGACAACTCAGGTAGAGGTCTACTCATTTATGAGGAAGGAGACTAGCTCCCTCAAGTATGAGTCTTCATAAGGTTATAACGGACGTCAGAAGGAGAAGTTCAAGCATCTACAAAGGACAACGTTCAACAATTAATAGGAGTTTACAAAGGGAACTTAATCTTCTATTTTTAATATCAAAGACGTTAAACGTCTATATTTATTATATATCAAATCACCGGAATATGGATGGTTCATTGTAATTAAATAGAGAATAAACTCTCAAATTAATAGGAGAATTAAACTCCTACATTCCCAATGTATTATAAATTCTCTTGAATTGAGAGGAAAAGGATAAGACACAATTCTCAATACAAAGTCTTGAGGCAATTATACCGGATTCCGGTTTTCTCTACATTATTCTTAAGGTTCTTGTGTTTTCTTGTGTTCATGCTTAATGTTCTTGATTATTTCTTTCGTTTGATCTTGTTTTCTATTTCAAGAACGTTTATTTGGTGTTGGACGAAATTCTGCTCCAACACATAGTATGCACATAAATATTTTATGTATATTATAAGTAAATTAGATTGTATTGGTTTTATTGGATTTTTAAAATTAACATCCAATATCCAATCCAATTAGATACCATCCAAATTCAATCTAAGGATCCGTTTGGAAGAGCATTCGGAGATGGTGTTTTAGAGGTTGGGTTGGAAATGCGCGTTTGCGGGGAACTTTCGAAAAAGTTATGTGATGTAGAAAATAGTACATAAATTTGAAATGTAATCGGAAAAAAATATGTAAAATGAATATTGTCTTATTTATCTCGTTGTTACTAGCACTTTGACATAAAAATCATCTCAGGGGGGCAAAATAAAATAAGGTACATAGTCCGGGGGGGTATTATAAAATAATCATTTTTAATTATATGCCACGTCAGCATTCCGTTAAATAAGTAAGCGGAAGTAGACGGAAAAAGGGCAAATTGAATGATTTAATATAGTTCAGGGGGCATAATGAACGGTTTTAATAATTTAGGAGGCCAAATGAAATATGGTACATAGTCCAGGGGTTATTCATAAATTAATCCTAAAATTTTTAAGTTGGAGTTTGTTAACTTTTTAAAAACAAGTTATAATTTTCGTTGACTTTTTCAGAAAAAAAACAAAAATTGAGTTGAAAAAGTACAGTTTAGTTGAAATTGAGTCAAAATGTCAAATGAAGCATTAAAGTTTAAATTTTTTTGAAAATAAAAGATAGAAAAAGTTTATTGTTGAGTTGAGAATTTGAAATCCAAATTATAAAAACGGATACTAATAATATTTGGATATCTGAATTTTTTTGGATGGATTGAATTGGTACGCAAATATCCTGTGCCACTTGTACTCGTAGGTAAAAATATCGTTCCTAGTATGAATATTAATTGAAAAAGAAAGAGAGGGCTCTTTGCCTTTGGCGGGAAAAGTGATGAAATAGCGGAGACAAGCGCGCTAAATTGATTTAAAAAAAAAAAAGAAAAAAAAAAGTGTTATAATCGATCTGCCTTTCTACTATTATTGGTGTTGGCTGAATCAGAGTCCAATTTCTGCAATTGTGTTGAGTAACGAGAACGCCAATTTTCTGCAACAAAAACGTTTTGGAGCAACCCCCGCCCTACCTATCTTTACATATTTATGCGAAGGTAAAAAAATCTCATTTCTTTCTTCACTTTGAATCACATTTAATCCCAATTTTTCCCCTATTGAATTCGTTACTCTTTCCTTTCCTTCTTGATTAAGATCTCTTTTTTCATTCTCATTTCAACAACAGCAACCAAAAAAACAAAAAACCCTAAAATCCCCAAATTACCACTACTTAGATTTGACTATGAGCGACCTATTGAGTTTGTTTTTGTTTCTTCATATTCTTTTTAGTTTTTGAGAAATCTGAATCGGATTTTTGGTTGGTTTTGATTAAATCCCAATTAGTCACCGACCTCGTTTGATTTTAGGGACTGGGAATAATACTAGTTCATGTTCTTATGGTATTTATCTTTAACCAAATTAAAAAAAAAAAAAAAAAAAAAGAGAGAGAGAGAGAGGAAGTTCTGCAAAGAGTAGGGAACCAAGCTGTAGTATTTTATTTTTTAAAATTTAAGAATAGACTTTTATGGCACTGTTGCTTATCAGATAACACAGGGTTTTAGTGTAATCGTATTCGTATTTATACGTGATATTTTATATTAAATAAATATCAACTATTGAGATTGTCATTACTGTTGGAGTTCTTCTCAAATTCTATTAACAACTTTATTTCTCTCTCTGTGTGTTTTGTGTGTGTGTGTGTGTGTTAGATGGAACATGAAGTACATGTAGAGAAGAGAGGCGCAGAAGCTGTTTTGAATCTCGAACCTAGCTCTTCCCTCTCTGTTTCTTATCATCCTCTTTTTGGTCCTCATCCTGATATATTCCTCCTTGAGCTTGATCACAAACTTCTCCCCGACATTCTCCACCAAAGGTATGCTTGCAATCTCTTTTATTAAAATTTAGCTTCTTGTTTCTTTTACCAATGCTTTGTTCACGTTTCTCAATATTTGATCACCATCATAATCAGACAATATTTGATTTTGAGTCAATAATACAATACAAAAATTGACTATAAGAAAAATGCGCCGACTGTTTGGTCTATTCTCCTTTTGTTTATACCAACTTGCTGATTTTTCAAATTTAGTTGTTGTTCGTGCGGTTTTAAACTCTAGCTTCATTCCTTATTTTACAGGGTAGTTTTGAGAGGACAGACTGATGAAGATGCAGTCCTTTGCACTCAGTCAAAAACTTATGCGATCAAATTTGTTGGTACTTCCAACTCTGTATTCCTTATACCACCATCAGATCAATCTGGATTTTCTGATGATGCAGTAGACTGTGATAAGAAAGATCAAAATCAACTACCTCCTGTTGCATCCGTCATCAAAGTCGTACCGGGTACCATGGAGCTCAGTGAGGTTGCTCCCAAACTCGACAAGCTCAAATTTCTCCTCTTTAAAAACCCTTACACCTCTGAAGAGGATATAGATATGGAGGGTTTCGAACAAGTACAGACAGGACTATATAAATGGGATGATCTTGTTGACTTAGTTCAAGCTAGTGATGATGAACTCAGGTCCGGATTACAAGCACTTTCCGCCCTTGAAATCGATGGCTATTGGAGGGTTGTTGATCAAAAGTACATGGATATGATGCTGAGGGTGCTCTTGCATAATTCAGTGTTGAACGACTGGTCTTTAGATGCTCTTCACCAAGATAAAGTTCTGGATGTGCTGGAGTCAGACGGGTTTCCTCGCAAACTCGCAGAACATTGTCTTTGTGTTTATGGTCATAAGGTAAACAAAGGTGTGGTGACAAATTGTGTGTGGAAGCTGGATGAGCAGAAGGTGTGCGTGCACTTTGCCAGAGAAATCTTAAGAGGCGGGAAGAGGAAGATGGAGAGTTTCATAGACGAGTGGAATAGAAAGGTACCAGACTCTATGCAACCAAGTTTCAACATGTTGGAAGGTGAGGTTTTGACAGAGAGGTTTGGTGCTGAGATATGGATGCGTGCCTTCAGCGTATCGTCTCTGCCCTTGTCCCCGGCCGAGCGCTTCTCTATCCTTTTCAAAGAGCGCCAAAAATGGGAGTGGAAGGACCTACAGCCATACATCAGGTTCACTTATAGATCATGCTGTCATCTCTCTTTCACTTTGTTGCTATTGTTTTACTAAGCAGTAACATGTTTATCCATTGCTTGACTTTTTGTTTAGGGACTTATCTGTGCCGGGTCTCTCTTCAGAAGGCTTGCTTCTCAAATACACTAGAAAAACACAGCCAACCGTTGATGCAGAGCCTGTATTCAGTGCAAGATAGTATGATTATTTAAATATAATGCTGTTTCTTCTTCTTCTTCTTTTTCCCTGGTTTGAAATGTTCTACTTGCTTCATATTAGTCTACTAGTAGTCTTAACGTATGCCTTGTGCGATTGATCGAAACATTTTCTTAATTCTGACTAGTTGATTGTTCTCTTGTAAAACTTTTATTGAATGAGAAATCTTTGGCTTCTTGTACCCAAGAATTGGCTTGAATAAAATCCATTCCGTAGCCGTAGTATTTATGTGAAAAAATAAACATCTCGTGCTAGCCAAAGGAAGAACACTTGGTGTACCGAGAAGTGTTTTCCAATTCAAACAACCTATCAGAAATCTTAGCATGGGAGTCATGTTACTAATAATCTAGTTTAAATGCTTAGCTTTAAGATTGGCCTAAACCTTCCCTACAAATAGGTAGACAAAGCTCATACTTTTTCCCACACAAGACCTAATTCATCATCAACTTCCATATTGTAAGAAACACCAAAATGGCATCTCATATGATACACCAAAATGGCATCTCAAACTTCTTATTTCAATTTCCTGTATTTTCCTCCACCCCCTTATCAATCACCCTTCTCAGTGATCACCTCCAGTAACAAAGCCACCTACTTATGCCTACACCCTCTGGCTCATCCTCTTGTGCGCTCAACCCCTCGTAGCTAATACTCCAAGGCAGCTGCCACTGCTCCTTCCTCAGCCTCAACCTCCCTCACCAGAGCAGACATTCTTCTAACCGTAATGGTCATTGTGTTCACATTATGTTCTGAATTTGTTTCTTGAGTCGCATTATTCTCCCAAACTCATGTTTCCTAGGGGTAAAGCTCCCTAAAACAAAATCTGGGTTTGATTTTTAATTCTATGCTTTGCTAAAGCATGAAGTACCAGGAACAAATCTGGTTTGTCAAGTTGAAATACAGATAAAAGCCATGAATTAAAAAGGGGCCAAAAATTCCGTATGTTCCAAGCTTTTGTAATCTGAGAGAGAGAAGTTATCTGATGGGAATTCTGCTGATAATAAGCGGTGATTATGTACGTGGTAAGGTTACATTTCATTTCACATTTGTAAATTTCGTCAAGTTCACACATGAATCTTCTTGATGGTGGTGCACTATGTGCTTTTCCAGGTTCTTTTTTGTAGAATCATATTTGTTTGTATTGAAGCGTCTATCGGTAATATCATATTCTATTACTAACACTAAATATGTTGTTTTGTTTATGATGTGAGTATATTGCTAGCGCCTCTAGTTCTACTGATTATATGTTTTGCAGCCCAAGAAGATCATTTAGTGGATCTACTTTAGGCTATTGCTGATCATTTTTTTTAATCTTCTGGTCGTTGTTTCATTTTAATATGTCTGTCTCTTTGCTCTGTTTATACTACAATACAAAACGCGTATAGAAATGTGAACAGAGTATATATTAACTCAGTTGACAATTGACAGTCGAACTGGTTCACTTCTGGCCGTCTTAGTCTAACCATTGCTGCTTCCATTATCCGGGGATAGGGCAAGCAGAGGCATGTGTGGCAAACACACACCTATGACCTGGCAGTCGTCATCGGAGGAATCCCCCATGCCCAACAGTGTTTAAGGCTTTAGACATAGAGTGACTCCAAATGGCTTAGAGACTCAAATCTGTGTCGAATCTAGGATAAGGATTGAATGTTTTGAGCATGGACTCCAGATGCTTGTTACTCACTCACTATAGATAGAATTAAGGTGTGTTGTTTTCGTTCCCAAGGGTAAGGATTTTCTTTAATGCTTCTCCTAGCGTCTTAATCACGTCCACGAGTTGAACGAACGACTGCCTTTGAGGTTGCAACGAAATGTCCATACTCATTAGAACATGAACAACAACAGAGTAAACAAAATAGGAAAAACAAGGTCATCACTCACTCAGAATTCCTAAATTGCCGGTCCTAGAATGGTGTCGGATGAAAAATGGGAAAAAGGAGATGTATGCAACTGTATAAAAGTGAAAGGAAGAAAGCATTAATCCCTGATACAGTTTGATTCATGCATCAACATGGAAGGCATTATCAAAGCCATCTACATTTGTTTTTTTTTTTTTTTTTTAATTTATAAAGTTAGGAAAGAACAAGTGGCCCACATGATCAATTTGCATATTCACATTCAGGCATCCTATTTGTTGTTGTTGTTGCTGTTATTATTATTATTATTATTATTATTTTAAATTCATTTCATTTCTTAGAGATATGTGCATATGCATTATGCATTACGCATCTTTATTGGTACTCTCAAAATCATCACCATACCATCCCTCAGATTTGCCATCCCCACTTCCCTGTCACTTTCTTCGTCGTCATCTATATAATATATATATATGCATGTAAAGATCATTTCAAGTCCCATACCCATCTCTCTCTCTCTCTCTCTCTCTCTCTCTCACACGCACACACAAAAAGATTGGTTCGATTTTTTCCAATTTATATGGTAGTGTGAATATATCATGATGAAGATGGAAGAAGAGGCGTATCTTTCTTTAGCAATCGCGGTGTTGGTGCTACTCTATCTCTTCCTGGTGGTCTTGCTGGAGTCTCTGTGGATCTTCTGCAACTTCTATACTAATATTAATAATAAAAATAATGGAGGCTTATGCTTGTTGCTCCAACATGATTGCTGCTTTCCATATTCCAACCTTCACACAAAACACTCAACATGATTCTCAACATCAAAACTGCCATTTCCACCATGAATTTTGCTGGTTTTTTGTTATATATATAATTTATATATTTCTCTTTTTATGCTCTCCTAGTCCTTGATGTAAATATATAAACTACTTCTAAGTGATGCCCATTAATTAACTTCTCATTTCCCCTCTCAGCTTTTCATTTAAAGCAGATTAACTTGTTCAATCAAATCAAACAATCTATAAAGTGAAACCAAAAAGTTCAACTCGATTCAGTGAAAATCTTTTTTATTTTTTATTTTTTTATTTTTTTCACTACTCTCATTTTAGATTCTCAATTTAAATTAACAATTTTCAATTCAAGACGTGTGTCAAATGGGAGACTGAGTGTTTGAGGGTCGCCTGATGAGCTATCAAGACAATATTGTATCGGGTGGGGACGGGCGTCTTGTTGGGTTTGGTGGTTTCCTTACTTGCAATGGGCTTTTTATGGTGTAGAAAGTCAGTAAGTCAGCGTGTGTTTTACTCATAGAACTCCTCTTCCAAGTGTGGGGAATGGGGATGAGATAAAAGGCAGGCTAATTGTTGATGCCTCCAGTCAAAGCAAAAGCAGGTATTGTGGCTTCAGACAGGCCTCTTCTAAACAGCTGCTACCCCTTGTTTTTCACTCATGTGGCAGAATGTTTGGCTGTGAGGGAGGCAGCGCCTAATTTTCTGGCTACCAAAACTATGTGATGTGATTAAGACGGATGCACTTAATATTTTTCAGGCAATTCGCTCACTAGCTCGACATGCCATGGAGACATCGATTACTTCAGATATTTGAGATTTCATTTTTCCAAGCCACGCTTATAATGGCAATGTTTGTTACCATTCTTGTTTAGGAAATGTCATAGCCCACTTATTTTGCTAGAATTGCGATTTCTAGTAGCTTTGATTGTGATTGGCTTGATTCAATGCCTTTATCTATAGGCTACTTTATAAGAGCATATGCTAATGATTTGATTTAGGGTCAATCTCAATAATAATATTTCTAAGAATTTTAATTTTAAATCTAACACTACTTTTTCATACTTTCATATATAGCATTTTCACATCAGATTTTGAGGGACCCACGTATATACATCACCAAATTTAGAGAGAGAGAGAGGTATAGGGAAAGGGAGAGGGGGGCTGACTTGCCATCTTTAAGAGAGTGGAGAATTAGTTCTCTGCAAATGGGTTAGTTTATTTCTCTCTTTCTCTCTTTCACTCTCTCTCCCCAAGGCTCTCACTCTCACGAACGAACCCAATCCACAGAGGCAGACAGACAAGGGCAAGCCATCTCCCGATTCCCATAGTTTAGCCATCTCCCTCTCTCTTTATTTCTGATCTGACTATCCTTTTTTTTTTTTTTTTACACCTCTATCTATTATTTCTCAAGGTTGAAGCTTATGGCTTTCTTCTCTTGTTCTTGCTCCAAGCATTGCGATTCATTCACTCATTTATTAAGTTTTATGCTTTGCCATTTTCCTAGTTAAGAAAATACTCCTAAGTTCGGTTGTATAAGGTTGAAGCTTATTTCTTTTTCAACAAACACAATGGTAATTGTATATATCAATTATTTGATAGTGCTATGATTTTTTTTTTTTTTTTGAAATAAATAGTGCTATGATATTTTGGATAGTTCATATAGCACTTTAAAATCAAATGAAAACATTATACTAACATAAATAAAAAAGAAAAAAAATTGAAACAAAGTCATGAGATAGTCATTATAAAAATGACTTGTTGGTCATTTATATAATTACTTATACACATTACTAACTCAAAAATTGTATTTAAGGCGAATGTTAAATTTTATATAACAATAATGTTGACGTTAGAAATAAATTAGGTGAGTCACATTTATGCATTTAAAAAATATTTTTTACATCCATAAATTAAATTAAGTCCTGGAATTATCATTATGGAAATGACTTATTGGTCATTTATATAATTATCTGTACACACTACTA
This sequence comes from Ficus carica, assembly GCA_009761775.1. NCBI lineage: Eukaryota > Viridiplantae > Streptophyta > Magnoliopsida > Rosales > Moraceae > Ficus > Ficus carica. The sequence goes on from CM019746.1 coordinate 12,421,957, forward strand.
ATCCAAAAACTATATTTAAGGCGAATGTCAGCTTTTTGTAACATTAATATTGATGTTATAAATAAGTTAGGGTGTGTCACATTTATGCATTTAAAAACCATTTTTTACATCTATAATTTAAACTAAGTTCTGGAATGGTCATTATGGGAATGACTCATTGATCATTTACATAATTACATATACACACTACTAACCCAAAAACTGTATTTCAGGCGAATGTCAAGATTTTTGCAATAATAATATTGATGTTAGAAATAAGTTAGGGTGAGTCGCATTTATACATTTAAAAAAAAAACTATTTTTTCACATTCATAAATTAAACTAAGTCCTGAAATGGTCATTATGAAAATGACTCATTGGTCATATATATTTACATGTAAACACTACTATAAATAGGAATATAGGAATATGGATATTAAATACCACTCTGATAGTAATTATAATAATTATCACTAGTTGTATAATTGGATATCGTTTAAAGTGATTAGTAGTAATTATGACAATTACCATTGGAATAGACTAAGTATATATATGTTTTCTTGAAATTGGTTGTAGAAGTGTCAATAAAAACACAATTAGTCATTCAATTTAACATTATTGTTATACTAAAATCGAAACAAGAATATGTTGTTCTAATAGTTGCATAATGTTATAGAGGCAAGTAATTATTATTGTGACTAATAGTAATTATGATATTTACCATACTAATAGACTAAATATATATGTATATATATACACGTAGTGGATTAATCATCTGTGTGTGTGTATATATATATATTCAAATTGAATTCAACAGTCAATATACTAAAATAAAAACAAAAATATATTATTATTATTATTTTTTTTAATTTTGGAAAGTTAATTTCATTAACAAGCCGAAAGGGCAAGGCCCGAGGAGCAAATCTCAGAAAATACAAAGAGAGAACAGTAACAAGAATAAGACCCACTAGTTGGGCCTTCAATGAAAATTATGGACCCGTTTGGTGTATGAGTTTGAGTTAAGATTTATAAATTTAAATAATGATTTTGATTTATTTTTTTAAAAAAGATAAAATAAATTTTGAGAAAAAAAAATAAAAATTAAGTTGATGGTGATGAGTTTGAACTCATCAACCAAACTAACCCTGTAACCGTAGACACGTAAACAAACATTTTCATTATTTTGCCAAAGATTTATAACTTTTACAAAGGCAACGCCATTGCACACTGAAAAATAAAAATAAAAAAGCAAACTTTGAACAACCAGACTACAGCCATAAACCATAAAATGAAAAGGAAAATAAAGGCACAAGGAGAGGCAATAATTGACTAAAAAAAGAAAAATGAGACCCAAACAACCCAACATAACAGAGATCCAAACTAACGACGACAGCGGCGAACTCCGAACAGTGGCCCGAGCAAACTCTTGGTGACGGTGCAACTAAATCCTTGCAGCAGCGAATGATTTGGAAATTGCGATTTTCAGATAGGCAGAACTCTAGGAAGTTGGGTTTTCAGATAACTAGTCGATCTTGTGGAGACAAAGGAGAACGGCAACAAGGAAAAATGGTAAGAGAAAGAAGAAGATTAAGAAAATTGGTCAAGGGTTTCAACGAGGACATTTTCGATATTTTAACTAGATGGCTCCCTCAAAATCGAATGTGACAATATTATATATAAAAGTATTAAAAAGTAATGTTAGGATTTGTTTGGTGGAGTAATTTGAGTTGGGATTTTTAAGTTTTAATAATAATTTTTTTTAAATTTTCAGAAAAGACAAAAACTTTTTAAGAAAAAGATAAAAAAAAAATTTTGAGTTAAATTGTTTGAGGTAGTGAAACAAAAAGGTCCTTAGATTTGAAATTAAAATTTTCATATGTACTATTATTGAAAATTTAATAAAATGCCTTTTCCATTATATCTATACATATATAGATACAAAGCTCAAAATGAGTACTGTGTTGTGTCTAAAATGTTTCATTTTGGACAAATCGGCCCATTTTTTTTATTTTAATTTTAGTCCTTTTTTGTATTGGTATATTTAACATTTTATTCCTTTTTATCAACTTGGTCTTTTTTTCAAGTCTCTTTTTGTTTTGTTTTGTTTTGTTTTTTTTTTTTTTTGTTTTTCTTTTTTTAATTTCAAGTACTTTGTTGATTTTTTTAGATGAAAAACTTTTTTTGTCCTTCAGTTTTCTTTTTTTTTTTTCTTCCTTTCGGCCCATATTTTTTTATTTAGTCCTTTTTTTATTTCGGTATATTTTTAATATTTTAGTCATTTAATCTTTTTTATCTTTTTTTTATGGCCCTTTAAAAAAAAAAAATCAAGTAATTTGTTGATTTTTTTGTCTATTTTTTACTTATATTTTTTCTTATTTAGATAAATTTTCTCAAATATGTCCAATTTATGCATCCAATGATGAAAATGTCCACGACATCCTCAATATTTCCACGACATTATCTATATTTTAAAGTCTTGACATGGATAATTGGGAAGAAATATATTTCTTCCCGTAGTATCTATCAAATGTCCATAATGTCGAAAAATATGTGCAATATCCATAAATATCTAGGATATTTTTGAATATTTTCAAAAAATGTCCAAAAACTTGAGAAATTTCTTTCTTTTTTTTTTTTTTTTTTTTTTGTAAAAATTTAATTTTGTCGTCCATTCCATTGTTTAAAATGTGATAGTATTTTTTTTAACCCATAATGATTATACCAAAACAACATATAAGAAGACGTAATATTATTAAAATAAGTAAAACTGATAAGGATTCTATCGTCTTGAGTTTTGATTACATAAGCTTAGAAATTGAGTAAAGTTGATACAGTTATAATATTTCTTATGATTCTCAAATAGGGCCTAGTTTAAAAGTACAAAATTAAGACGGTTTCTTTCGTATATTAGTATATCTCTATCATAAATTGATATTAAAATGTCATTGCATATCCATCAAGACTACTCATCAAGTTGGATAAATCAACAATATCCATTTTATGGGTTAACTTTTGGAAGCTAAGACTGAAAGATATACATGTGGTACATTATCAATTACTTTCAGAACTATTCAGGGGTAATATCTTGGTAAATGTATTGTTTAGATCAAGACCGGTACATACTTAATATTTTCCATTCTGCCATAAAAATTTTTTTATTATTAAAGACACTTGAAATTTGTATGTATTCTTTCATGTTTGGCATTTTAATTTTTATGTACTATCTTTTATTATTTTATTTTGTTTGTTGTTATTAATGAGTATGTAATATCATACTTGAAATTACAATCAATGTATAATTATAATGATTTCCTATTACATTATAGAATATAATTTTGTATTTGATAACAAATATATTGTTTTTGTTTTAAATTAATTCAAATTAAGTAATATTGATTCTTTGTACGTTTTATAAAATTTTAGCAAAAATTATGAGCTCTTATATTAAGTATCTATTTTTTCCCAAGATATCCATCGACATCGATATTTCCGTCGATAATATCTATAAATCAAAACTTCGACAATTCTGTTGACATTGTCATTTTCATCATTTTATGCATCACACATGCTTTAAATTAGTGTGTGTGTGTATATATATATATGAGCCAATGCGTCAAGGAGAAAAACTAAAGAGGGTGAAGTGCCATAAACATTAAACATCATAACTGGAGGGTATAAAGTACAAATTTACCCACCTTTTTTTTTTTTTTTTTTTTCTTTCCCTAGTAGTTAAGTTGATATTTTCATTGACCTTATCAGAATAGAACTTTGCACCTATTTCTTCATTTCTATTAAAAGTTAAATACATATGGATATTCATTCATATACGTAAACAGATGATTAGACCGTTTTCGGACTAACGACGTTCAAGACAAAATGAAACGGATCTAGAATACACAAAGTTTCACCAACCAAAGTTGTTGCCGTTAAAAAGATAACGGTAACCAAACAAACGACCCTAAGAAAATGGCGGGACGCCTTAGATCCAAACCACCACCACTCCCTGTTTATCAAACTTCCCCAACTCCCAAACTTTTACTCCCCCCAAATTTAGTCCCTTCAATTTTCTCTCTCTAAACCCAAAAAAAAAAAAAAAAAAAAAGCTTTCTCTCAGTTATACCCTTCCAATGGGAAGCTGCGTGTCCGTGCCCACCGCAAGGCGGGACGGTGGCCGTAGCCGGGACATCCTAAAGCCGGTGGTGGCACCCGAGTTTGACCATGGACGGCTGATCAGCCAATCGGGGAACATCCTCCGCCAGATCTCCATCATTGAGGACCCCACGGGTGACAACGTCTATGCAAAGTACCGGTTCGAGAAGGAACTAGGGAGGGGCGAGTTTGGGATCACGTACCGGTGCGTGGCCATCAACAACGGCGAGGCATTTGCGTGCAAGACAATATCGAAGAGCAAGCTGAGGACGGAGGTCGATGTCGAGGACGTTCGGAGGGAGGTCCAGATAATGCGCCATTTGCCGGAACACCCCCATATCGTGGCATTCAAGGAGGCTTATGAGGACAAGGAGGCCATTTATCTGGTTATGGAGCTCTGCGAAGGCGGCGAGCTCTTTGATAGGATCGTCAGCCGAGGGCATTACACCGAGCGTGCTGCCGCAAGGATTACCAAGATCATACTTGACGTTTGCAAGGTAATATTTTTACTTGTTTGCTTGTTTGATTTTTGTTTTCCTTGTTGGGAATTTTTATTTAATTTATTATGCCCTGGCTTAATATTGGGTCATTCAGAAAATTATATATAAGATCACAAATTCTGGTTTAAATAATTTTGTACTTCTTTTTCAACTGCATGTAGATCAAGTTTTTATTTTATAATCGCGTTTTTTATGATTTTTATACATGAATGTTGACGCAGGTCTGCCATAAACATGGAGTGATACATAGGGACCTGAAACCTGAGAACTTCTTGTTCAAAGATGGCAGTGAAAATTCCCAACTAAAGGCAATTGATTTTGGACTCTCGATATTCTTCGAACCGGGTAAAAAAAAAAAAAATACCTGATATCCTCAGCCCCTATTAACAAGTGTCGATCAACTCGTAGCAAGTATCATCCTTTGGTTCTGAGACTGAGAGTGCTAACTTACAACATGTTGGTAGGTCAGAGATTCGGTGAAATCGTTGGAAGTCCATATTACATGGCTCCGGAGGTACTAAGGCGAAATTATGGACCCGAAGTTGATGTTTGGAGTGCGGGAGTTATCCTCTACATCCTCCTTTGTGGAGTTCCTCCTTTCTGGGCAGGTAATACTTTGTTTCTCGAATGTCTTATTTTGTAATGACACGCGTCTCTACTTAGTTTGATATTACCCCGTTTTGAGCCTCTTGTCCTTTTCCCTAAAAACTCTCAGACAATTACCAGTGACTTAGTTAGATTCAACTTAAAAGATTGTGAACATTGTCACGCTCTTTTTTTTTTTGTTAAATTATAAGTTGTTTGTAGAATGGTGTGTGCTAATCTTTAGGGTTCTGTACCAAGTGCAGAAACCGAGGAAGGCATTGCGCATGCAATTGTTCGCGGTAGCATTGATTTCGAGAGGGACCCTTGGCCAAAAGTTTCTGATGAAGCAAAACATCTGGTGAAGAGCATGCTTGATCCTAATCCTTATAGCAGGTTGACTGTTGAAGAAGTCCTTGGTATGCGAATATTTTGACATAGTTTCCTAGAGAGATGTGGAATAATTTAGTGTTACTTTGTTCCAATATTGTTGTGCATGTTATGCTGGTTCATGTCCAATTTCTGACCGACATTTGCTTGCATCTTGTTTTTGACTAGATAGATTGACAACATTTTCTTTCATCTGATGGTGCACTATCCTTTTTCACACTGTCTTTGCATGTTACAAAATGAAGAACATCCTTGGATACACAATACAGATCATGTCCCCAACGTTTCTCTTGGCGAAAATGTCAGAGCAAGGATCAAGCAGTTCTCATTGATGAACAGATTTAAGAAGAAAGTCCTTAGAGTAAGTTTTCGAACCCCCTTAGTTTCTCTGCAGTTACTGTATGATGTTAATTGTTGCACTCTCTATCTAGCACTTGTTCGGCCTTTTTTTTTCCCCCCGTTTCTTCAGGTGGTAGCAGATAACTTGTCAGAAGATCAAATAGAAGGGATCAAACAGATTTTTGACATGATGGACACCGACAAAAATGGGAACTTGACATTCGAAGAACTCAGAGATGGATTTCATTTGATTGGTCAGGGTGTTCCTGATCCTGACGTGCAGATGTTAATAGATGCTGTGAGTTTATTGTTCTAATTTCATTGTAGCCTCTGTTTTGTTTTTTATTTTTTTCCCAATATATATATCTTTACAAATTGTTTCACACTGTGAATCTTAATCTTCAATACCATCATTTTTCCATGTCCTCCAAACCTAAGATTCTCTCTCTCTTTTTAAAAGGCGGACGCGGATGGAAATGGCACTCTGAGTTGTGAAGAGTTTGTCACAGCCTCGGTTCACCTGAAAAGGATAGGCAGTGATGAACATCTCTCTCAGGCCTTCAGTTATTTTGACAAGAACCAAAGTGGGTATATTGAGTTCGAGGAGTTGAGAGAAGCCTTACTGGATGACAACCTTGATCCTAACAACGATCAGGTGATTCATGACATCCTCTTTGACGTCGACTTGGATAAGGTAATGATCCAACGTACAGATTTCGCAATAATGAAATCACCTGAAAATATCACCACTAGTACGCGTGTGCATCTTGGTAACACTGTAACTTGAAACACGGACTCATGAACTATGAGGGTGTGTGATTGGATTCAACTCTTGTATCGATTTCCGTTTGTAAGTTTTAACTATTTTCTCGTGTTCAAATTTTATCTGCACAGGATGGTAAAATCAGTTATGAAGAGTTCAAAGCAATGATGAAAACTGGCATGGACTGGAAAATGAGCTCTCGGCAATACTCTAGAGCATTGCTAAATGCACTTAGCACTAAGATGTTCAAAGACAAATCATTACAGGCAAATAGTTTAAAGTCTTCTCCCTTGTGAATCCTTAAAATATCAACTGCTTAAAACATTTTTCTCAATGTCCCCCGAGACAGAAAATTTAAAAGGTTTTCATGTTTGATATGTCCATGTATTGTCTTTTGTATGGTGAAACTTTTTCTTCCACCAAGCTTCTGTTTAGTATAAAAGGAACATAAAATGTTTTTTGTTTTTTGTTTTAATTTTTATCCTTTTTTTTTTTTTTTCCTAAAAGGAAAAACAAAGAGATTTGGCTTCTTCTGTTTTTCTTTCAGAATTTCTTCCAAAGGTCAAAAGACAATACAGAAAACAATAGGTGTGAGTCACTTGAACCCGACAAAATCTTGAGGAACTCAAAATAGTTGTATGTAAATGATAATAATTTGAACTTAAATTTAGGTTTCTACACATAATGTGTGCATCAACTTTTTTTTTCTTTTTCTTTAATGATTTTATTCAATCTGCTTCCTCATTTAACATGATAATTTAACATATCCTTTTTTCTCACCAAAAGAAAATATTTTACAAACTACACCTTTCGAAGGCATGTCTCTGTTACCTTGCAGACTTGTGAACTGTTATTGAGTGAGTAGTGATTCTCAAGGAAATAGGTCCAAAGTTTGTAGCATAAGTCCCTTCCCAAGAGCATCGCTATTAATGATGTCTCAAACGGGTGTGATAGCCTGTGAAAACACTGAAACTTTTAGCATAACTAGTAAAACTAAAAATATTGCAAAGAAGAAAAACGACAGTTCTTTTGCATCTACATACTTAAATACACATTATTTTCTAATAAACCAGTTCGTCAAAATTGAACTGGCCTAGCCAGGAGTATGATAAGAACCAAGAACACTCAAGAGAATAATGGAGGGAATTATTATTGAAAATAAGAACGAAACACAATTGCAAAGATAGATTTGCAAACATTGAGAGGTCTGCTAGCTCTCCCAAGGGTTTCCCCAATTTCCCTCTAATCAATCCATGCCCTTTACTCTTTACCCATTCCCCTTATATACTAAACTGAATCCTAACAAACCTTACTAATTGGTTATGCTACTAACAAACTAATTACTGACCCGGATCCTATCAGAGTATCTTAAGGACCCAACGAGCTTATGGCGAAGTTCTAATTTGGTAATATGTAGTATACTTTAACGGACTGTCTGTTGCTCTATTGTTGGAAGCTTCAAATTCAACAGAAGCAAGCTACAACATCATAGTCACTTTTCTTTCTCTATTTACCGCTTTTGATATTGTCATGGAAGTATTCACATGCAGTTTATTTCCCTCACCTTCATAACACTACTCGTGTACTCTCTCTTGAGTTTCTTCTCATCTCGATATTGTGCCGCACGAAAGGCTTGATCACATGAAACACTCCATGTTGTGAGGCAGCAATCTCTGACTGGAATCAGGCTCATTTGTTACCAATAATCCCCACAAGAACAATGTCCATCTTTGAAATGATGGAAGCGATTAGTGTCTCGGACAAAAATTTCTCTCCTTTCAAAAGCGGATATAAATTTTATAACAGCATGACAGTCACCACAGATTCTCAGATTCTTAATTATACTCAAGGAAGAACCAGGAGGGGTGTTCAGCAGCCCAAATGCCACCGCCAACTTCTCGCTGTGCCCACACAAAATCTGCTCCTTGTCCTGCTCCTCAACATCTTGAAGCACAAAGTTGAAGTTGGGAAACTGACCCGAATTCTTCATCTCCATACTCAACTTATTTAGCTTTTCAACAATTTGGCCTCTTTGAGGGTGCGATTTGTCCCCTGCAAGAAGCATGTGCACTTTATTTTTCACCTCAATCCAACTGCAGCCAGGATTCTTTCTAAGACCCTTCCGATTCATCATATCCCTCACTCTGTCTACTTGGCTCCACATCGCCTTCGAGGCATAGATATTAGAAAGAATTACGTAGTTTCCCGGGTTTCTCGGCTCCAACACAAAGAGTTTTTCAGCAGCAATCTCTCCTAAACCAATATTATTGTGCACTCTACAAGAACTTAGTAAAGACCCCCAAACACAAGCATCTGGTTCCATGGGCATCTCATGGATTAAGGAATAAGCCTCTTCGAGTTTTCCTGCCCGGCCGAGAAGCGTCACCATGCATGCGTAATGTTCTAGTCTCGGTTCTATGACATGTTCTTTTGGCATGCTGTTGAAATAATGCCAGCCTTCATCTGTTAGGCCATTTTGGCTGCAAGCAGATAGAACACAAGTGATGCTGATAACATCGGGTTTCTGTCCACTCCTTTGCATCATGTCAAATATCTCGATGGTTTCTTTCGCCTTTCCGTGCATTGCATATCCGCTCATAATGGCATTCCAGCAAGCCAAATTTCTCACGGACAATTGATCGAAACAAAGCCGAGACAAGTGTAATTTCCCACAATTTGCATACATGTCAATCAATGCACTACCGACATATACATTGTCAAAGATCCCAGTTCGAAGAGAGAAACAATGGGCTGCTTTTCCATATGTAAGTGCCGCAATATTGCCACAAGCAGGAAGCAAGCATGGGATCGTGACTGAATTAGGCTTCACGCCCTCAAGCTGCATCTCCCTAAAGAGCTCCAAGGCATCCATATCTTTCCCGTTCTGCGAGCAACAAGCTATCACGGATGTCCACGACACAATATTTAGCTCCATCCCTTGTTGTTGGCCTTTGAATTTCCTGAATACCTCCAATGCACCCTCAACGAGCCCATTCCGTGAGAGACCTATATAGTAAGTACAAAAACATTAGGTATATATAGAAGTATTCATATCTTAAATTCAAGATATTTGATCAAGGAATATAGAGTAACTTCAGAAGGAATGGTCATCATTTTAAATTTAAAAGTCTTCAATTTGCGACCATTTCATTCTCCCGAAAAAAAAAAAAGAAAAAAAGAAAAAAAAAAAGAAGAAGAATATTAGATTGCGGTCATCATATGAGAAATTCTTGCCCGTAACAAAAGCATTGAAAGCACCAACATCCATTTGCTCCATTCCATCGAAAACTCGTGACATCTCCAGCTTGCATGAACACTTTCCATACATGTCAATAAGAGCACTCGTGACGCATTTATCCAACCCGAATCCCCGCTTAAGCACATACCCGTGAACCTGGATCCCCATATTTAAATCCTCCAAGTCCCCTATAGCAGGAAGAACACTAGAAACACTAGACCCATCAGGCGGAAAATCTTCCGAATTCATCCTCCAAAACATGCTGACCGCCTCTGAAGACAACCCGCTATGACTGAAACCCGAGATCATCCCATTCCATGTCACCACATTGGGCTCCAAACCCGTCGTCCTCATCTCATGAAAAAGCCTCTTCGCCTCGTCAACGAACCCGCGAGAAGAATACCCGGATATCAAAGCGCTCCAAGTGACCAAATCTCGCTGAGGCATTCCGTCGAACACTTTGCGGGCATCCCGAATACGATCGCATTTAAGGTACATGTGGAGCAACGAGGACTGAACAAAGGAATCGAAGAAAAACCCGAAAACGCAGGCGAAGGCATGAAGCTGTTGTCCGGCAACGAAGCAGGATAAACCGGAAGAGGCCTTGACGAGGCTGGGAAAGAGAAAAGAGTCGGGAAAGAGGCGGAGAGACAGCATACGAGATAAGAGGCGGAGAGAAAGAGAGAAGCGGCCGAGCTTGGAGGAGGCGTGAATGAGAGTGGAGAAGCAGAAGAGGTCGGGGGGGTGGGGGAGGGAATCGAGGACGAGGTTGGCTTCGAGGAAACAGAGGTTGTTGGCGTAGAGAGAGAGGAGTTTGGTGGAGAGAAGAGGATTGTTGGTGTTGTTGTTGGATTTGAGGAGGAAAGCGTGGAGTTGGCGAGTGAGTGATGGAGAAGCTGAAGAGGAATTCAGCAGCAGCTGCAGAAGAGCTTTTTGCCTTTTCATGGCTGCTCAGCTCTCTTTCGTGTTTTTTTTTTTTTTTTTTTTTTTTTTTTTTAATTTTTAAATTTCTTCAAATACACACACACACACACACAGAGACATGTGCTGATATCCTTGCGTAGGACGTTCCTTCATCAAGGTGAGATATTTTATAATTAAAAAATGCCTTAAGGATGAGTTTGGTAATAGAATTTATTTAAAATGAAATGAAATTTTTAGGTTGAAGTTGATTTTTTTTTTTTTAGAATTAGTTATAATTTTTATTATTTTTTCAGAAAAAAATAGAAATACAATTATAAGTATAATTTAATTCAAAATAAACTTAAATGTTAACTTACATTAGCCCTATTACTACCGGTGGAGTGGGTAAAGGATAGTGGTTGACCGGGTATTTGAATAAATTAGTTTGTTTTGGAGGTTGTAGTAGTAATTTCATAAGTATTTTTTGTACATTTTATAGAGTGAAGATCCATAATATTATTTTATGAGAAGATGATGTAACATTAATGTATAAGAGAATAACATTTTGATAGAATAAACATAACATGATTCAAAAAAAATTTAGAAGTGTAGGAGAATATATTATCTTAGTTTCTATGTGTTGCCTTTTATTTTATTTTATTTTATCGCTTTTTCTTATAAGATAATTGTAGAATGCTAATCTCTCTCTCACCATTTAATCTTTTAAAAAATAGAAAATAATTATAGTAGGCTCAAAAAAGATAATAAATGATAATTTCGGAAATTTACAAACCAATATTTCTGTTATTTCTTTGATATTTTGTAAAAATTGTACTACATTTTACCAATATCAATATTTTTACCGACATTTCCTGATATTTCCCCGATATTTTGAAGAAAAAAATATTACACTAAAAAAATTTTGGTATCCTTCAAATACGGAAATTTTGGTGAAAATTTCTAAAATATCGTAGATATTTGCGCCCATGCATATGACAAAGAAAGAAAGAAAAACAAAAAAATTTGGTTATTTAGCTATTTGAAGTACAAAAATCGTCCGCTCTTTTATTATAGATAGTAAAAATAAAGGTATGCATGTCCTCATAAGAAAATTGTGAGAAATGTGTTAAGAAGATATCAAAGATTTGTAGTCATTTAATTAGTGGGAACAATATTGGTAAACAAGAAATGAGTCCACACTTAATAGCAGGAATAAATAGATAGTTTGCAATTATTACAAAATATTCTGAATAGAAAATAATTTGGAGACCCTAAGCAATATTGTGTTGTTATGAGCTAAGCACATGAGAATTTAAGTGGTGACCAACTTTTCATTTCTCTTATTCAATGGTCAAATGAGTCATTTGACATCATTAAAATGACATAATATTATGTTACTAAACACATTTTTGAATAGCATACCTAAATAAAATGACATAAATGTTGTCAAATGGTTGAAACAAATGGAGGGGTAGTATCCATGTTGAAAATATTCAAGAATATATGTGTCATTGAAGGTTGTAATTATGATGTGCATAAATATATATTTTTTTAAAGTTAATGTATAAAAATGATTTGATTCAAAATTTTAAGTTAAATGTCCATAATCATAGATTCTCATATCATAACATAATAATGGTATTGAGAATGTATAACCTGAATCAAATATAGAGTTATATGCAAGAATGTCATTAATTTGACACCTCTTTATATTTATGACTACCATAATATTAAAGTTAATAATTTTGTCATTTCATAATATTAAAATTATCAATTTTAATGTTAGAGTGAACAAAATTAGAAGAAAGCCCAAAACGATTGATCATAAGGGGATTTACCAGTTCTTTGCAAAACAGGTCACCTACTCTTGTTCTTGCCCTTCATATGATCATGTCCATCCAATAAAACATCAATAGTCCATGTTAAAAAAGGATTGTCTTCAACTTTTCTTGTGAAGGACGGTAGATGTTATATATATATATATATACACACACACACGAGTCAAACGTCCAACAAGTCGTATTGATGTGACTTTCTATTTAGTTAATTTATATGTAACTTTACGTAAAATTTATTGATAACATTGTACTAGTTAAAACTATTAATACATATGATGTATATTACTGAAAAATGTTATATTAGAATTAATTAGTTATTGCATTAACCTAAAGAGAAGTTACAAGTATCATTCTATAAAGGTATCCGATATGAAACTATCTATTTATATAGAAAAAATATTAATGACATCAATTATAATCACAATTTGTGAGTATCAATTTATATAGTATATGAGTTGTCATTTTTTATTAATACTTGTTTAAAGTATTATCACATCAATTGATTGTATCTACACTTGAAAATATGACACATGAATTGATATTCAAAAATTGATATTGGAATTGAAATTAAAAGATATATATATATATATATATATATAAAAAGACAATGTTTAGCATTAGATCCTTTTGTTTAAAAAAAATGTAATAATGAATGATTATTATACTACTTATAAATAAAATCCCAGTAACATTGTTTTAAAAGCACGTTATCCCAACAAATTTTGTAACATCAAACATTCTTCCATTTATTTTATTGCTTGTTGTTTTCTTTAGATACTATTCCAGCAAGCTCCACTCGTGTCTTTCTACATAAGGCACTTCAAGAATTTGGAAAACAGTAGAGAGGTGAGAGTAATAGAACTTTTGGAGAGAGTAAAGAATGCCTAAAGATGGAATAAATTGCTCTATTTATAAGTGAACTAGTGTTTTGATTCATAAATGCCATTCTTCATTAGGTTTTTAGGACTCCAAGAGATTTTCCCCTTTTAGAAAGGATTAGGGAAATTCGTTGAGTTTCCTTTCGAAATAATGACATTTGTAGTGTTCTTATTTAATGATGTATGTTAATAACGCATTAATCATCGAACAAAACTTCAATCTATCGAGGTCTCTATGTTGGAGTTCTTGATCGAAGGTAGTTATTTTGATCTTTACCCTATGTTTGGTGGGGTGAAAAAGGGGAAGGAATGAAGTGAGATGAGAAAAGTGTACGGAAAATGATAAAGTTGGTCTCAACTCCAACTTTAATTACCAGTAAGGCTTTTTTTTACATTGGTGTACTTTGAACTTATCGTATAGTTACAATTTATATTATTGTAGATGCTAGTTTTTCTACAGTCAAAATTTAACAGAAAGTTAATGACAATGAATAAACAAACAGTTGAATGGGCCCTTGACAATCGTTATTGAAACTCATAAAGCAAATTAGTATGAAAATAACCGGAAAAAAAAGTAAAATAAAGAGAGAGAGAGAATCATCAACACCAAGATGTAGAGAGGTTCGCCAACCGGGCTACGTCCTCTGTGAGTATAATGTATTCACTGTGTATGGATGTTCTCAAGTACTAAAAATGATTTCTGGGAACGTTTTGGCAGAGTAACAGTATGTGAATTCAGAAAAAGAGTTCCGGTCCCTTTCTGAAGGGGGGTCCTCCTTTTTTTATAGAGGAGGGACCAATAACTGATGTTGAGCGGTTTTTTTCTTGTTGTCCGCTGGGGACACCTGTCATGATATGAACTCAGCAGTTATTGTAATGTTCCACAGATTATGGGCTTTAACGGTTATTAATGTGCTTCCTTTCGCCAGTTTTGATAACTGATCAGTTATCATAATGGCATGACACATCATCGTCGACATTGGGTTCGACTATTATGGAGAGTATAACCATATAAGCTTTGTTGGGTATGAACGACGAACGATGGGTTGAAAATAAGGCTTTGTCCTTATGATCTATCGTTCGCGGCCGATAAAGTCAATAGATGAAAGATCAGTTTTGATCTGTTAGTTCGATGCTCGATGCTTAACTTCGAACGAATCGCGTTCATTGGATCCGGCCCAATTGTGCGAGCGATGAACGTTCGTTATTGACTTTACAATGAGTCGGGTCCGGCCCAACTACGAAGGCGTTAGAATAGGGAGTTCATCGTTCGTTAGATTAACTGTTAAAGCTAACATCATTATTGGGAAGACGAAGTCTAACCCCAACAGATAGCCCCCCACTCTATCGAGCGATGGATCTTCGATAGAGTGTATGATACATAGCGATGGTCGCATCAGTCGTGGTTAAATCAGATCAGGGAAATCTGACTAGACTGACGAATCGATCGATGGGAGTCTCGAGCCCAGCGAAAAATACTAATTGAATACACGTGGCGCATGTCGAGTGGTTACCCTGACACGGTATCATTATGATATTTTGAAATTCGTACCGTTGCGACGTAACAGACTTAAGCTGTCGTATCCGAGATTTTCGGGATACGCGCCGTTGTGTCGTACGAACTTTTTAAGTGGGAATTTGAAGAGTTGCGAGACATACACCGTTTGATCGAGCCTTTCCTGAACAGTCGGGACCGTTGGATGTACTATGAAACTATATAACCCTTCATATACCCATTTTCCTCCTTATTTCTACACGGAGCCTGCAAAAGATCAGAATCCGAGGTTCTCAAGTTTCTCAAGTTCTTCGAATTCGTAGGCAAGATTTTCCTTCTTCTTCTCCATTTCGAGTAATTTTTGATTTGATAGAACTGCTTCTATTCTATTTTCGAGTCTTTCTAGTAAGTTTTCTGCATTTCTTTTGGGCGAGTAATTCGGTTGAGGGTTTTTTCGGAGTTTTTCTGGGTTTTCACTGGATTTTTGGTCCTGTGTTCTTCGTGTTCATCCCAAACTTCGATAGGGTTTTAATAAAATAGAAGCTTTTAGATCTACAATACTTCTGTCGTTCGCCCAAAAACTAGTTTTTTTCGACATGGATAAACAAAAGGAGGTTATCGATGATGTGGATGTTGAATGGACGAGCACCGACTCGAGCGACAATAGTTCTGACGATGAACTGGTGTCGACCATCCGTCGTTCGAGATTTGAACAAGAATTCCAGCACAGCCAGACGGGTGCTGGAACGAGCAACGAGGCTTCCGAGAGAAGTCGACCGGCGACAACATCGGGCGAAGAATTAGTATCGATTCCCCCTATTGGTCGATTGACGGAGCCACCTCGTCGGCTGAGCACCGAAACTTTTTTACGAACGTCGAACCCTCGATCAGTTTTAACGGAGAATGACTTGTCTGACATCAGGGGTCGATATGGTTTTCCGAACGAGGTCCAACTTCGTTTACCATTCAAGGGTGAGCGAGCGGATACAGTTTCCGAAGGATGGATATGTATGTATACCATCTACTTCGAATGTGGACTTCGACTTCCACTTCCTCCTCTTCTTGTTCAGACCATGCATCACTATAATCTTGCCATCCCACAGTTGATGCCGAATGGAATGAGGGTTTTCTTGGGATTGATTGTGCTATCAGAAGAAGCGAACATCGAACTATCAGTAGACGATGTGCTCGCGATATATTATCCTCAAGAAAATTCGAAAGATCATGGACGGTACTCGATGTACCCGCGGAGGAAGAAGCAAGTAGTTGGCGAGATGAAAAACGCCGACAGATATTGACAGGATTGTTACTTCTTCATGCATGTAAATAATAAGTCGATGGGCGATCTGGCCAACGCTTTTTACCCCTTGTGGGGAACTCTTCGTAAGTGTCGAACGAAGAGCATCGAACGAAGATTTCAATTTTATAACTTTACTGATTTCTGATGTAATTTATTTGTGTTCTGCAGGCAAGGAATTGAAGAAATCACCTCCCAAAGCTCTATTGTTCGAAGAGAAACTCGAGCGTCTACTTGCTCTGCAAAATAGAGAGCGGGACGATATTCAAGTCCCAAGGAGGTTAAGAGCATCGAGCCTGTGGAAGGACTTCGTCGAACTTCCATCAGGTATTCCTAAACGAGTTCCTTCCTGGGTAGATTGGCCTTTTGTAATTAGGGGAGCACTAAGGAGACTTTTTGGCACTTCGTTGTTCGTCGACCCCCTTACTGACGAGGAGGCTTTGATCGCAGAATTTGCCTTGGACTCGTTAGTCATGGAGGTTCCTACCCCAAAGGACATAATGGCCAAACGCAGGGCTAAAAAGGAAGCCGAACGGGCAGCTGCAGCTGCTGCGAGCGCAGGCCAGGTTAACGAACCTGAGCCTTTCCCTGTTCTCGAGTCTTCTCCAAAACCTCCCTCAAAGCCGAGTTCACCACCCGTCAAGAAGAGGAAGGTGGTCGAAAAGCCCAAGAGGAAAGTTCCTGCGAAGAGGAGCAAAAAGTCGAAAGTCCCGATCCCTGAAATGGACGTCGAGGGCCCAAGAGTTGAGGTGGACTTGCCTCCACGTGTTAGAATTTTGCAGGACAGGCAATCGAGCGTTGACATTGCTCGACAGCTGTTTTCCGATGCAGATGCAGAAATCATGAAGCAAGGTCCACCTCAGAGCCATATGGATGACATTATGTGGGAAACCATGAAGGTATGATGAACATATACTTTGCATTGCAAATTATATTTTGCACTCGCTTCCAATTCTGAAGATTGTATTTTTATACTGCAGATCAATGTTCGGACGATGGGGCTCTTTTATCGAATGTCCGATAAAGTCGCCGAACAGAGGGATCGATTGACTGATCTCGTGGAGAAGGATATTGCTCGGGGAGAGAAATTGCTGGACATCGAACGTAAGTTCGGAGATGTCAAGGCCGGCGCTGAAGGATTGATGTCTGAACTTCAGAAGTCCATGGATGTAACAAGGGAGGGCACTTCTGCGATGGAAACCTTGGTCAAGAGATTTGATGAAGCTCATGCCAAAATCAAATCTCTCGAGGTTGAAAACGCAGCGCTCGCCACTCAAATTATAGATGCGTTCGAAAAGGTCACTTTTAAGGCTCGATATGACATCCTGAAGAACTATAAAGCAGGACTCCTCGACGAAGCTCAAATCGATGAAGAGATTGAGATGTTCGAGGAAGACTATCCTGAAGAAGTCAGGATTTTATAATCTATTTCTGCATCAGCGCCGACAGAGGCCGAGCCTTCGAATGTCGAGCCCCCATCGCAAGACGATCCTTCTGAAGTTTGCGAGACGCGGGAATTGATTTTTTGTTTTTCTCAAATTTCTATGGTCATTTTATTAATTTCGGAATTGTAAAGACAATTTTACTTGAGAATTGAAAATTTTTTATTTCTGCTCACATCTCTTTGTATGATATTGATGTGATATTTTTGATTTTGAAATTTGCACGATTTTGAATCGCGTAACTCGTAATATTCGAACGTCGAGAGTAGTGTATAAATCTCGAACTCAATTCATAATAAACGTATGTTTGAGTGTAATTCGTACTGGACGAATGTTAAGCATGATATCGAGTGTTCAAAGAACATGTTTTTGGTTAGGAAAAATAGCTGAACTCATTCAAATGTGATGAGCTGCCTACGTATCCAAAATTTAGGGATCAAGCCATTCGTAGTTTAGTCGAACAATGAAACTGTTTGATGATTTTGACTGGACTCGTACGAACGCATACGAGTTGCCTACGTACCTAGTGTTTAGGGATCAAGTCGAACGTAGTTCAAATAGCAAAGTTTTCAGGCGTAGACCTACGGGTTCGATATCGCATCGAACGTTCGACGTAAAGGATCTAGTCTTTACAAAAATTTGTTCTGAAGAAGAAAAATTACAAGTTTTCAGAAACATCAAAAATAGCAAAAATAAATTACACATAGTACTTTCACAAATGATGCGAGTTCCAACTGCGAAGAACTTCCACTCCATCGCTCGTTTCCAAACGGTAGACGCCTGGTCGTATAACCTTCAAAATCCTGTAAGGACCTTCCCAGTTAGCTCCCAACTTTCCTGCGTTTGGCTCGGCAGTGCTCTGAAATACTTTTCGAAGCACAAGATCTCCTTCGTTGAAAGTTCTCGGTCAAACTTTGGAGTTGTAGTACTTTGCCATTGATTGCTGGTAGTTTGCCATTCGAATCAGGGCTTGGTCTCGTCGTTCGTCAAGAGTATCCAGACTGTCGTTGAGCATTTCTTGATTCTGACTCTCGTTTTCAAAAGCCAATTGACGCCGGAGTGTAGGGACACCGATTTCTGCTGGGATGACAGCTTCAGCACCAAAGGTTAGTGAGAATGGAGATTCTTCGTTCGCTCTTCGCGGGGTTGTTCTGTACGCCCAGAGTACGCCATGAAGTTCATCTGCCCATCGCCCCTTTCGAGCTTCAAGTTTCTTTTTCAAATTCTGAACGATTGTTTTGTTTGTTGCTTCAGCTTGTCCATTCCCTTGGGGATACCTTGGGGAAGAAAAACTAAGCTCGATATTCCATTCGTTGCAGAATTTTCTAAAGTTCTGCCCGAAATGAACTGTGATCCATTATCTGTGACGATCTCCTGGGGTACACCAAATCTGTAAATAATGTTCTTCCAAATGAAGCTTACGATGTCCGAATCCTTAATGTCCGCAAATGCTTCTGCTTCAACCCACTTTGTGAAATAATCAGTGAGTACAAGCAAATATATACGTTGACCGCTCGCTCTTGGTAGTGAACCCACTATATCCATCGAATACTTCATGAATGGATATGGAGATGCGATGCTCGACAATCGTTCTGAAGGCTGATGGAAAATGGGGGAGTGTCTCTGGCATTTGTCGCACCGTTTGACAAAGTTTTCGCTGTCTTGAAGTATAGTGGGCCAGTAATAGCCTTGCCGCTTGACTTTGTTGCATAGTGATCGTCCCCCTGAGTGGTTTCCACACTCGCCTTCATGAACTTCCTTCAGAACATAAGTAGCTTCATTATCATCGAGGCATCGAACATAGGGACCATTGAATGAGCGTCGAAAGAGGACGTCGTTGATCAATGAAAACCTTGCAGCTTTGGTTTTGACTTTCCGAGCTTCCTGTTTGTCTTCTGGTAAAACTCCTTCCTTCAGATAAGCAACAATGGGTGTTCGCCAATCTGCGAGGACTTCTCCTGTAATGATCGTGGATTCGACCTGGATGCTGGGCTCTTCAATAAACCCGATTGGAATGCTTCGACGTAAGTGCGGTTCTGAAGTTGAACCAAATGAAGCCAAGGCGTCCGCTTGTGTATTAAGATCCCTTGACACTTGTACTATCGAGTATCCTTCAAAATGATGTACAAGCGAACGAACAACGTTCAAATACGCTTTCATCCTTGTATCCTTGGCTGTGTACTCCCCGAGCACTTGGTTCACCACGAGTTGTGAGTCACTGTAGATTTTCAGGCGTCGAGCCCCCAGTGCCTTCGCTAAATGTAGACCAGCAATTAAGGCTTCGTATTCTGCTTCGTTGTTCGAAGCGTTAAACCCCAGGCGAAATGACTGCTTGATTATCTCACCATCAGGAGCCTTGCAAAATACACCCACTCCAGATCCTTTGACGTTCGATGCTCCGTCCACCATGAGCGTCCAGTAGCATTCTTCTTCAGTGTTCGTTATGGAAGGATCTGGCGTGAGTTCAGCTACAAAGTCAGCAAGTACTTGTGATTTCAAGTTGGTTCTCACCCGATACTCGATATCAAATTCACTCAATTCGACCGCCCACTTTGTCAAGCGTCTAGATAAATTTGGACTATGAAGGATGGCACGAAGATGATAAGTAGACAATACAACTATCGAGTGTGATTGGAAGTATGGCCTTAGCTTTCTTGCTGCAGTAATGAGAGCCAAAGCTAACTTCTCAACCACCGGGTATCTCGTCTCTGCATCGAGTAGTGACTTGCTGACGTAATAGACGGGTTGATCGCCGTTCGAATCTCGTACAAGAACAGCACTCACCGCGTCTTCTGTTACAGCCAAGTAAAGAAAAAGGCTTTCTCCGGTTACTGGTTTAGACAAAATTGGAGGGGATGACAAGTATTTTTTGAGCTCGTTAAAGGCATGCTGACATTGTTCGTTCCACTCAAATTTTTTGTTCCCCTTGAGCAACTTAAAAAAGGGCTGGCATTTATCGGTCGATCGAGAGATGAATCTATTTAAAGCTGCAATTCTTCCAGTCAACTTCTGGATCTCTCGCTTGTTCTTCGGTGAAGGCATGTTGATTATTGCCCTTATCTGGTCAGGGTTTGCTTCAATACCACGCTGCGTCACGATATAGCCCAAGAACTTCCCAGATGACACACCAAACGAACATTTGGAAGGATTCAAACGCATGTTGTGTTGTCTAAGGACCGAGAAGCACTCCGAAAGGTGACCAATGTGGTCCGCAGCCTTCAGTGATTTGACCAGCATATCGTCTATGTAAACCTCCATCGTTCGACCGATTTGATCAGCGAACATTGCGTTGACAAGTCTCTGATAGGTTGCACCGGCGTTCTTCAACCCGAAATGCATTACTTTGTAGCAATATATTTCCCTCTCTGTGATAAAAGCTGTCTTCTCTTGATCGTCGGGATGCATGAGGATCTGGTTGTATCCTGAAAATGCGTCCAAGAAAGAGAGCAATTCATGTCCGGCGGTTGCATCAACCAATCGATCGATGTGTGGAAGGGGGAAACTGTCTTTCGGGCAAGCCTTGTTTAGATCGGTGAAATCGATGCAGACTCTCCATTTCCCATTCTTTTTCTTTACAATAACAACGTTCGCCAGCCAGTCTGGGTACTGAACTTCTTTGATGAATCCAGCCTCAATCAACTTTCGCACCTCATCGTTTACGATCTTATTGCGTTCAATCCCGAGCTTCCTCCGTTTCTGCTTCACTGACTTATGACTAGGATCGACATTGAGTCGATGAGTTGTTACTCTCGGGTCGATGCCTGGCATGTCATTGTGTGACCATGCAAAGCAGTCTTGATTGTCACGAAGAAAACTTAACAAGTGTTCACGTATTATGGGATCGAGCATCGAACCAATCTTGATGGATTGATCTGGGTTAGCTGGATCGAGCGGGATTTCATCTAGTTGCTCCATGTCTGACTATGTTTGATCGTTCGATTCTGCCTTCTTCTCTAGTTGCTATAAGCGATCTGTCTGTTTCATCTTAAGAGAATGGTGATAGCAAGTCCGCGCGACTTCTTGGTTCCCCTTGATCTCTTTGACTCCTCTCTTCGTCGGGAACCTGATTCTCTGGTGATAAGTAGATGGAACTGCCTTCATTGCATGTATCCATGGCCTACCGAGGATGATGTTGTAGGCGGATGGACAGTCCAAGACCAAGAAAGTGGTCATCTTGTTCTCTCCTCCTGCAAAAACAGGAAGCTTAATTTTTCCAACGGCTGCGGTTGATTCTCCGTTAAAGCCTGTCAAAACCGTTGTTGAACGCTTGATGTCCGAATCAGATAATTCCATTTCTTTCAATGTTGAAAGAAAAAGAACATTTGCCGAACTCCCATTATCGACCAAAATCCGACCCACTTCACAGTTTGACACGTTCAAAGTTAGAACCAACGCATCGTCGTGAGGTCGGCTAAGGTTTGTGGCCTCGCTGCTATGAAATGTGGTCGAGTGTTCGCATGGATCATCTGGGAGGATTGTCGCAATTGGCTATGTGGCTTTTCTTCGGTAAGACTTGATCGAAGTAACGCTATCTCCGCTATAAATCGAGCCTCCAAAAATGACTCCGATTGTCTTCCGAACTGGCGGAGGAGAGGGTGTGTCTTCGATATGCTGTACCACCCTTCGCTCTTTGGGCTCACTCCCAAGTCCGTAGGTTTCTCTGCCTTTATCCGTGAGGAATTCTCGAAGGTGGCCTTTCTTTAGTAATTCGGCAACCTCCGCTCGTAACGTTCTGCAGTCAATGGTAAGGTGGCCATGGTCTCGGTGAAACTCACAGTACTTTGTTGTATCCCTGGCCGGGTTCTCTGGCAGCTTCTTTGGCCAAGTGACAAAGTCCTGTCGCTTCAGGTGAGCGATGAGTTCGGGGGGACTTATTCCCAATGCATATTTCGACGGTGAAAGGGGACGCTTCTGGTCTCGCCTGGTCGTTCGTTCAACTCTGTGATCTGTTCGACGCTGTGGGCGCGAGCGTTCGCGTCTGAATGATTTTGCTCGCTCTTCGCGAGCTTTCGAAAGTTCATCTCTCGTACGAGCTAGGTCGCGTTCTACTCTCTCGTTTTCCTCTTCGAGCTCAATGAAACCTTTGGCTCGGTGTAAAGCGTCCTGAATGGTTGGGGGATATCGAGCACAGATCTCATTTTTGAACAAAGACCTATGCCTTAATCCCATCTTCAACGCTTCCCTTGCGGTGCCGTCATCCAATCCTGAGATTTCCGAAATCGCTTTACTAAAACGCTTAATGTAAGCGCGTAGCGATTCGTGTGGTCCCTGGATCACACCCCATAGATCCTTTGTTGTTTTTCCGGACTGGATGTGAACGGAGTAACTTCGCATAAATTCGAGGGAAAGTTCGTCGAACGAGTCAATGGACTCTGCTGGGAGATTACAGAACCATCTCAACGCGGCACCCTTCAAGCTCTGAGCAAAGAGCTTGCACATCATATCATCTAGCATGTCGGTTGGGATGTTCGTCGATTGAACGACGTGCTTGTATTGTAGTAGGTGGTCATGTGGGTCTAACATTCCGTCAAACCGAGGGAAAGAAATGCTCCCAAACTTCGGTGTAATGGTGCTGGTGATGCGGCTTGTAAGTGGCGTCTCTCGAACACCACGTGCTAGATCATCAAATCCCGGGGTGGAGGTTGTGGCCTTATGAATCTGCGAAGTGAAGCGTTGTTGCATCTGAGCTTCTAATGTCCTCATCTCCTCGCACATTATACTTCGCATCATCTCTTCAACGTTCGTTCCCGGATGAAGGAGATCTTCTGATGCTTGCGGTAATTCTGGCGTCGAGCACCGGTTTGGTGTTGACTGTCGTCTTGCACTGGTTCCTTGTGCTGTCTGTCTTGGATGCGCTTGTCTCTCGTTTACTACTGGGGTATCTTCACATGCGAACAGTGGCTGCATTGGAGTAATAGGGCTGTAAGTAGCCCTCGAACGTTGCTGGTGATAGGGCGTAGCGTGCTGCCAGCCCCCGGTGCTCTCACCTTGAGGATTGTAGGACGTGGCTGGTCGCCATGTCCCATCGTTCGTGCCTCGTTGTTCGTGTGAGCTGGCTTGTTGCCAGCCCCCAGCGCTCGCTCCTGAGGAATACCCGACATACGGGTTGTAGTAGTACGAGTAAGCGGCTTGTGAGTGAAAAGCCATCAACTGGTTTTTGAGAATCTGGTTCTCCGCAGTGATGTTCTCCATATGACTCTGCTGGTCATTGTGTTTCTTGGTTAATTCCTTCACCAATCGCGTCAGATTGGTGATTTGAGATATCGCTTCAGATGTCGAAGTTTCCTGGTGGTCGGCTGGGCTTCCCTGGGGAAGTTCATCCAGGTGTTCATGTTCTGCTGCCATGGTTGCTGCACGAGTTTCCGATGTAAGATGGCCAAGGGCCCCACGGTGGGCGCCAAACTGTAGATGCTAGTTTTTCTACAGTCAAAATTTAACAGAAAGTTAATGACAATGAATAAACAAACAGTTGAATGGGCCCTTGACAATCGTTATTGAAACTCATAAAGCAAATTAGTATGAAAATAACAGGAAACAAAAGTAAAAGAAAGAGAGAGAGAAAATCATCAACACCAAGATGTAGAGAGGTTAGCCAACCGGGCTACGTCCTCTGTGAGTATAATGTATTCACTGTGTATGGATGTTCTCAAGTACTAAAAATGATTTCTGGGAACGTTTTGGCAGAGTAACAGTATGTGAATTCAGAAAAAGAGTTCCGGTCCCTTTCTGAAGGGGGGTCCTCCTCTTTTTATAGAGGAGGGACCAATAACTGATGTTGAGCGGTTTTTTTCTTGTTGTCCGCTGGGGACACCTGTCATGATATGAACTCAGCAGTTATTGTAATGTTCCACAGATTATGGGCTTTAACGGTTATTAATGTGCTTCCTTTCGCCAGTTTTGATAACTGATCAGTTATCATAATGGCATGACACATCATCGTCGACATTGGGTTCGACTATTATGGAGAGTATAACCATATAAGCTTTGTTGGGTATGAACGACGAACGATGGGTTGAAAATAAGGCTTTGTCCTTATGATCTATCGTTCGCGGCCGATAAAGTCAATAGATGAAAGATCAGTTTTGATCTGTTAGTTCGATGCTCGATGCTTAACTTCGAACGAATCGCGTTTATTGGATCCGGCCCAATTGTGCGAGTGATGGACGTTCGTTATTGACTTTACAATGAGTTGGGTCCGGCCCAACTACGAAGGCGTTAGAATAGGGAGTTCATCGTTCGTTAGATTAACTGTTAAAGCTAACGTCATTATTGGGAAGACGAAGTCTAACCCCAACAATTATGAACCTTTAATTTTGATAATTTGCATTATAAACTTACAAATCTATAGCAATTTACCTATCTTTGACAACAATGTTGATTTTTTTATGAAAATTAATATTTGACTTACATATAAATTATTAATTAAGAGTATAAAAGATCATTTTTAATCAATATTAAACCCAAATTTATATTTAAAATGAAGTTACACTACAACAAAACACACTTTTAGTGGCGAAATTTTTATGTCTCTGTAAAGGATTTAATTTGTCTCTAAAACTTTTCAGAGGCCAAAAATTAATTTCGTCATAATTCATCTCTGAAAGCTGATATTTGTAGGTATAAGAGACTAATGCTAAATTCGTCACTAAAAATCTAGTGTTTAGAGGCGATTTTTTTTAATAAAAATTTTATTTATTAATCTATACTAATATGAGGTAAGATGCATGATAATTATTATATATAAGTAATATCTTAGTCGTTTGATTATATCTGAATAGTTTAAAAATATGTTCTATCGATATGATATATAAAATGATTTTATTGCAACTTTATCTAAATTTTTTTGGCATATTTCTCTCTTTCTTCCTTATAAAAACGGTTAAGTTACTATTTCTTTTTTCTTTCTCGTGAGAAAATTTATTACAAAATTCTTAAAATTAAAAAAAAAAAAGAAAAACAAAATTTTTAATAAAGATAATTAAGCTTCCGTTTGAAACTCAGGTTCTAACTCAAAATTTTCATCTCAATTTTTTTTCTTCTAAAAAGTCAATAAAATTATAACTAATTTTTAAAAATCAATCAATTCAAACTTTAAAAATTTCATGTACAACTAATTTACCAAACCAACGTCGAGTACAAAAAAAAACTTTATTAATTAAAAAAAGGAACTATAAATATAGAAGAGCCCCTCGCCAAATTTCTGATTCCAGTCTTTCCATTTATTTTATTTTATTTTATTTTTCTTCCCCTCGGTTTCTCGGCAGCCAAACGCAGTCCCGAGCGTTGGTTAGGGTTTTGTGGTGGTGAATTGCCCGCTCCGACGATGGACTCCGACGACGATATGCATGACGCCAACGACGTGGAGTCTGTCGAGGACGACGACGACGACGACGAGGGCTTCTACAGTGACGAGATGGGGTTCGACTACTACTGCAGCGACGACGATGCCGATGTTGATTACGTTATCGAGGACGATGCCGAGGATTTCGAGAGGATCCACTCTCGTCGCCCCGAGGTCACTCTTGTTCCCCCTTTTCTCCTCAACTTCTCTATGTTTGGTTCCCGAGAAAGCTTAAAAAAAAAAAAAAGGAAATAAACATTCTTGATTGTTGATCACCAGCTTTATTATTGTTTCGCTCTACATTCTAAGTTTTCTAAGTAAACGAGATAAAATTTTGGATACTGCCTTTTTTTGTGTGTGGTGAATTAATGGTTCCACACTGGTTTTTCTTAATCCAAAACCATAGAATTTCAATTGCCAAAAAGTTTTTTAAAAAAATGCTTGATCAATTTATATTGAGGAATTTAGGGTTTTGGTTTTTGAGATTTTGTGCCCAGCCAACTGATGTCAATGTTGCTATTTCTAATAAGGAAAGAAAGAAAGAAAGAAGCTAAATAAGTTATTGGAATTGTGATTTATTTTCCAGCTTAACTTTTAAAGAACTGAAAAACTATTGGATCAATTTTATGTTTGCATATGAATGAGATAGGCATTTTGTGGTGTAAATGCATAAACTTTACTTACCTATGTGTGTGTTGGAGTGGATCATCTCTTAGCTTGTGTTTATTGATTAATTTATGCATTTACATATATATGCCTACATATTTTGTTTAAAGGGACGAAGTTTTATGATTAAAGACAATTGCTTTTTTGCTAAGTATAAAACAATGACTACGAAAAACGATACAAAGGATCCAATACTAAGTCAAGTACAATAAGTCATCAGAGTAGCTCAAAAAGGAAAACAAAAACAAAAACTAAAAACTATAACAAAAACAACCATAAAACCAAAACTTGCCTCATAGAACCATGATTCCCAATTTGAACCGGGAATCTGATCCATATGGGAGTTTTGAAGATGGAAAAAAGTGTGGTTTGGATTTCAGAAAAGGGAACCCAATTACCAGATGGGGTGGTAAAATTTGTCCGTCAATAGCTGAATGTTCCAAACTGGTTCAATTCACCTATCTGACAGATGCATGGGTTATGATACAACACCCATAGATGAATTGAAAACTATGAAAATTTAATTGTAAAATGGTCAAAATGGAAGGTAATTATTTTACTTCTTTCGAAGGAATTTCAATATGCCAATGATGCCTTATTTCTTTAACATGAAAACAAAGTTCAAGTACTTTGTTTTCTATTAAATTTACTTGTTCTCACTTTCTTGGTTTATCACATATTTGTTTGTTAATTTCCTTCAAATTAAAAATCTTCCGTCTATTTCAGAATAATTATATTGTCTTGAAGGACTCAGACATACAGCAACGCCAGGATGATGACATTACAAGAGTATCAACTGTTCTTTCCATTTCACAAGATGCTTCAGGCATCTTACTCCGACACTTTAACTGGTAAACTGCCATTTTATGGTTGCTGATCTTTTGTTGTTCATATTCATGCGTTGTAATAATTATGCATATATAGAGCATTATCTTGCCTTATTTAGTTTGTTTCCTATGTTGTGCTATTCTGCATTATATCCTGCATTATTTTTTTCGGCTGTCGAGAGTCTATAAAACCTAATGTGCGAATTGCAATTGTTTGTTTTTAACCAAGTGATGCTTGTTTTCAAGCATGAAGGGTAGGATCTACAATGCTATTACTATGACATTACATATCACTGTTGGCCTTGCAATTTTCGTTTATTTGTTTTATACGATAAACTACCTCTTTCTCTCTCTCCTGTGTTCTGTTCTAAAGAAAGTCAGTTTTGCAGGAGTGTAAGTAAAGTGCATGAAGCATGGTTTGCTGATGAAGAAAGAGTAAGAAAAATGGTTGGTTTGTTGGAGGAGCTAGTCGTTTGGTTTCCTAATGCTAGAGAAGTAAGCCATCTAGATATTTTATTGTGACACTTTGGTTTAATTGTTGTTCTATGTAGATTGTTTTTCAACCTCTTCATGCCGCACATTGATATCTTCTGATTCTACATGTCATCCGTTCTGCAGCTTACTTGTGGGATCTGTTTTGAATCCTTTCCTCGCGGTAGAATTAAATCCGCTGCATGTGGTCATCCTTTCTGTAGTGCTTGCTGGGCAGGTTTGTTTCACATTTGTCTTTGGGAGTTGAGGTTTCTACATTTGATTCATTTTTTTTTCCTGCTCTGATTCTGAATGGAAAATTGCAAATCTCTCGGTGGTTTTGGTTGCTTTAAAAATTTTGTTGATGTTATTTACTTTATACTGCTAACCTTGATTTTTCTGTTATTCCTATATTTTCCTCCCCAGTTTCACTGTTTGTAAATAGTGTATGGATTATAATCTGCCATCCTTTTAAACAACAATCTTAATTTTCATTTTGTGCATGTTTTGTTGATATTGAGTTGCTGTTATTCACTTGATCTTTTTATTGTTCATTTAGATGCAAGACATATCCATTAGTCTCACTTTTGCTTTTAATTATTTTAATTATTTTAATTATTGCTTGTTCTTTATTCATTCCATTGCCATTGTTTTCCCTCCCTTTTCTACTATTGAATTTGAACCAATGACTCTCACCGTATGAAAGCAATACTCTAATCACTGAGTTAATTAGGTCATTTATCATCACAAAGAAAAACAAACGAGAACTGATCACATAGATAGATTATGTATTGAATATCACTGATAAGCAATACCAATCAAACATATTAAAGAGAGATGGTATTTTACCATGGAATATTCATCTTGACAGGAAATTATCTACATGATAAAATATGTATCACAAGCACAGGTAGAGCACCTCGTTTACACACATCAATGTTTTTCAAAGGAGTCCATCATGGAAGCAAAAAAGATTTGATCTTATTGAGCAATTGATGTCTTACTCTATGTTTTTTAGGAACAATAGGACAGAACAATAGCCTGACAAACAAATGGTTTGGTCCGATTTTGGTGCCAATCCTTCCTTCTTCCCAACCACATTTTTTGTGCTTTCTCTCTCTTTTTTTTTCTTCCTTCAGTTGCTCACATATTTCTTTCTTCTTTCTTCTACTTACGTTATATATTATGGTAGGCTACATCAGTACATCAATTAACGACGGTCCTGGATGCTTGCTGCTGAGGTGCCCTGATCCATCTTGTGGTGCTGCCGTTGGTCAAGACATGATCAATTCCTTGGCTTCTGATGAGGATAAGGAAAAGTACTCTCGTTACCTTCATAGGTCTTATATAGAAGACAACAAAAAGGTAAGTCAGATAGTTGCAACTTTTCACCCTACAAAATCTGCTGTGAACATCTCTTTTGTGCCTTTTTACTTTGGGATGTCAACTTGTGTTTGATTAGAAAGCATATGCAATAGATTTTATTTGTTCCGTTTAATAATTCCTATTTGTCTTCTGCACAAGAATATAGGCCTGTATTTTATGAATTGTGTATGCATATAAGATGCATGAAAGCAATTTTGCAACGCAGTTTGCTGGGTTGTCTGGTCCAGTATTTGCATAGAACCTATAAATGGAGCTACTGTGTAACACAGTCGTGTGTTCTTTCATTATGTAAAGACTGGAGAATGTTTCCAGTATGACTTAAAAAAAAAAAAAAAAACAATTTATAGTATGCTGATATCGCCAATGTTCATTCAGCATAAAATTAAACTAAAAAGGAAAAAATTGAAATGAGGTTATCCGAAATCAGTGGTGGCATGTATCTGTCATTTCTCTCTCTCACTTTCTTCCTCAATGTGTTGAAGGTTAACTCTCTACTCTCTGTCATCCATTTTCTAATCTTCTGCTTCAGGTTTATTGTCAACTGGCTATTTGCATTTGATCTCTTTCTTATCTATATCCATGTATATATATACGTATATATATGTATATGTATGTATTGGAAACTTTCTTCTGGGTGAAGATGTACTATGTATCTTATATTTGACGAGTCCATTTCCTATATTCATTTACTATCTGTATAATTTTTTTCCTCAATATTTTGATTGGAGTACCTAATCTTTTCATGTTTTTTTGGCTTGAAATAGACCAAGTGGTGTCCTGCACCAGGTTGTGAATATGCTGTAAATTTTGTTGGTGACAATGAAAATTATGATGTTTCATGCCTCTGTACTTACGGATTTTGCTGGAATGTAAGTTTCTTAAAAATTCTCCCTTTATTCTGCTTTTGTGATTCTAGTACTAGATATTTCTGCGTACTTTAATGCATCAGTGACTACATTCTGTTGGACCTGCAGTGCACAGAGGAAGCTCATCGTCCAGTGGACTGTGGCACTGTGGCAAAGTGGATTTTGAAGAACAGTGCCGAGTCTGAAAACATGAACTGGTAAAGTGTAGCTTTTCGTTTCAAAAGAAATATGAAATGATGACTTATTGAAGATGGAATAGGTAAAAGAACAAAAGAAAAAAGTATAGTAATAAAAGTTGCAAAGGAACAATTTGACGACGTCTTCCAGTAGGTGAAACATGTGCTGGAAACTTCTACGATGATATTTAATGTAGTTATTTTTCCTTTATTTGGATAGTTTAACCTGGCCATAAATGACTATTGAAGTAAGGATCATGGTCCCTTTTGCAATGGTTTTTTTTTTAATTTTTATTTTAATTTTTATATTTAGTTATTTTTCATGTAATATTTTCAGGATACTTGCTAACTCCAAACCATGTCCTAAGTGCAAGCGGCCTATTGAGAAAAACCAAGGGTGCATGCACATGACATGCACACCACCTTGTAAATTTGAATTTTGCTGGTGAGTTTTATATTTCGTATTATAGATTTATTGGAGAAATTGATATCCCTGAAGAGTTTATTTCGTGTTAAAACGAAAGTTTGGCAGATGCTTGGATTCTTTATTAAGCTGGAGGAGTTTATTTTGTTATTCTTGCGTAACTTGTTATTTAAATTTCTATAGTTACCTTAACTTACCAAGTTTTTTTGATAATCTGAGCTCATAAAGTTTGTTTAAAATGTTATTTCCAAATATGTGCAGGCTGTGTCTTGGAGCATGGGCGGATCATGGTGAGAGGACAGGTGGATTCTATGCTTGTAACCGTTATGAGGCAGCTAAGCAAGAGGGAGCTGTATGGAATCTAATACTTTCTCTGAAATTTCAGATTATAGCTAGCTGTGTCCTCAAACATCTGTGCTTTCTTTCTAGATTACCTATGTTTTATTTTTATTCTAAAATTCTTGTTGGTTCTTGTAGTATGATGAGGCAGAGAGACGAAGAGAAATGGCAAAGAATTCTTTGGAGAGATACACTCATTATTATGAACGTTGGGCAAGCAATCAAACGGTATTCCGAGTCTTTACCTATTTCTGTTTTTGTATTTTCTTTGCGATATCGGGGATTTAGATATTTGCCTTCAGGCCATTTAAATGGTGCTAATCTTTATTTTTAAATGGTGCCGTTTAGATATTTTCTTTTAGTTTGTTGAGGATAAGCAGTTTTATCGGGATATTTTTTTGGGTTTTCTTGTATGTTATGCATATCACTGTCAATAATTAGTAGTTCATAGTCTATGACAATACCCTTCAACAAAAAGAGAGGGAGGGGGGAGTTCCCCTATTCTAATTTTTGTTTTCACTGTACTTTTTCCTTCAGTAAGATGTTCAAAACTTTGCTTCAATAAGATGTCAGCTTACATATTTATCGTGAAAAGACAGGAATTATTGAGCTCTAGCTGGTGGCTAGATTTCTGTCTATTATGTTTTTGTGTTTTTGAATACCCAAGTGTTCATCTTTGTTATGTAAAATAACTTATCTAGGCCATGAGAGAGACAAATAAAATAGTCCTGCTTTTCATGTAAAAGCCTATGGTGTTACTTTCATTTCAATCCACTTGAAAATTTGTTTTTTATTTTGCAGTCGAGGCAGAAAGCGCTTGCAGATTTGCATCAAATGCAAACCGTCCATGTAAGTAGATACTTCCATACAAGTGGCTTCTAATTGCTACACATATTGGAACCATGTTCGACCTTTTTTGGCTACATGGTTACCACTAGTTGTAATAGCTGATTGTTGGATCTTGTTTTTTCATAGATGGAAAAGCTTAGTGAGACACAAAGTCAACCCGAGTCTCAGCTCAAGTTCATTACAGAGGCTTGGCAGCAGGTGAACTCTCTAGGTTATTGTTATGATATGTTGGATGATTTTCAGTTGTTCCCTTAGTACTGGGGACCATA
Source organism: Ficus carica (assembly GCA_009761775.1). Taxonomy (NCBI): domain Eukaryota; kingdom Viridiplantae; phylum Streptophyta; class Magnoliopsida; order Rosales; family Moraceae; genus Ficus; species Ficus carica. The sequence goes on from CM019746.1 coordinate 12,454,364, forward strand.
AATAAGGATTTGAATATATGCATATATATATATGTGTGTGTGTGTGTGTGTGTGTGTGTGTGTGTATTTATATATATAAAAAAGAAATTAAGTTGAAGCACATTGATGTGAATTTACTTGGATTTTGATGATATTTGTTCTGATTAGCCAGAGCAGATGGTATGGATCCTTAATCATTATAAGGCCCATTCTGTCTTTGGGATGGAATTTCTAACTAGTCTGGCATGCATGGCAAGCCTCTGGGCTGTCCCTTTGTTTTAGCATTTAATATAATTTGGGAGAGAGGAGAGAGTAGAGATTTGATTGACCGATATGCTCTGATGTAAGAGCCTCATAATTGTTGAATTCTTTAATAAAATAGAGAATTAGGAGTAAGGGCTGAGAGATCATATTTGCACAGGCACACTGCATAAAATTTGAAACGAAAACCTGACACTAAAATTGTGGTAGATTTATACTCTGTCAATGTGGTTCTATTTAACCGGATCTTTCGAACTGTAATTCACTAACTGTATTACCATTACCTGGCCCGGCTTTGTTTTTCTTTTTTCTAAGATGATCCTAGTCGGTAGAATTGTAGTCTCGTTTTCTCTGGCATTATGCTGATATTTTTTCCCCCATCTTTAAAAAGCAATCTTGGAATTAATTATATGGTACCTTTCCTTTGCCAGATTGTTGAATGTAGAAGAGTACTCAAGTGGACCTATTCATATGGATACTACTTACCCGAGTATGAGCATGCTAAGAGACAGTTTTTCGAGTATTTGCAAGGTATAAATATGTATGGTGAGGTCTATTGTTATTACAAGCAACTAGGTCAAAATTGTAACTAAAACAGAGTATGATATTTGACTACCCTGCATGCGTGTGCAGGTGAGGCAGAGTCTGGTTTGGAGAGGCTTCATCAATGTGCGGAGAAGGAACTACAACAGTTCCTAACTGCTGATGGTCCATCAAAAGAATTCAATGACTTTCGTACAAAGCTAGCTGGACTCACGAGGTGGGTACCGTGTTTAAATTATGTTGTCTTTTAAGTATATTTTTATTGAATTTGTAGCCCAAGAAAAGAGTGGGACCCCTATGCATATCAAAATTATACTCTGACTAGTTTTAAAGATTATGTCTTACAGAGCTTTTGTTGTTGTTATCAGTTATCTATATTTCTGCTGTGCTCTTAATTGTTATAGTTTTTTTTATCAATTCTAAGATCACGTAATTTCTTCACAGGTTACATTTACCTTGTAGATGTCTGAACTTCCATGTTTGTGTCTTATTTTTGTTTAATGGGTTTTTACATTGATCCCCTGAATATTCACCCGGGTTTCAGTTTAATTAGTCCATCAGTGATTGATTGGTAAAATCACATATTAATATTGGTCAACATGGTCAACCAGCCAATCTTTGATTGACCTCTGTTTTCTTTAAAAAAAAAAAAAAAAAGGTTATTTTCCTAATTGTACAAAACTTCAGACAGTTGTTAAAAAAAACTTCTTAAAAAAGGGCCATTTACCCACATATCCCCAACTATACTATAGAACACGTTAAGATGAGTTGGAATTAGTTAGAGGGGAGAAAAATGGTTTTCGCTGAGTAATTTGAGTTTGGTTTGTTAGCATTTATGGTTTGGATGGCTCTGGAGAATTGCAAGCACCTTCAGTAGGGGTATAGTAACCATTTATAATTTACTAACAGTGACTGCTCAAAATCGGACCTAAATATGTGGGTCTTTAACAGTAATTTCTTTGAGATAGATGTGTCATCTCTTTCAGATGCAGTATTCTTGGCGAGCTTGTCTTGACTGCAATGCATTTGAAGGAGTTTAACTAATTAAATGAGTTTGGAATTCTCATATTTGATTACAAAAATATCCATTGTTTTGATTTGTTGGTTTTCATACTTTCTTTTCGCTAAGAATTGGTTTCCACTTTCTTAATGAGTGGCATGCGCAATTAACAGTTGACATCAGATCATCCCTCCCTGCTTCAGTTTAATCATGTTAAATTCTTTATGCAACAGGGTGACAAGAAATTACTTCGAGAACCTAGTTAGGGCATTAGAGAATGGCCTATCAGATGTGGACTCGCAAGGGACTTGCAGCGGAACGAGCTCAAAAAGCATGGCAGGAACCAGCAAAGGGAAAGGTGGAAGGGGAAAGGGAACAAGTCGAACTGGTGGATCGAGCAAAAACGTAGACAATGTGGGTGCAGGTATGTGGTCTTGTGAATACTGTACCTTTTCAAATACAAAGCCTGCCACCGTATGCCTGATGTGCCAGCAACGCCGGTAGTCCCTATTCTCGTAAGATGGTTGGGATCATCTAGCGCGCACACACAGAGAGAGAGAGAGAGAGAGAGAGAGAGCAGCGGCAACAGGAAGAACAACAAAAGGCCCTCCTTTCAAAAGCTTGCAGAGTTGTGGATTGTTGGTGGTGTCCGAGTCCCCAAGTTGTCATGTGTGAGGTAAAGAGAAACAACAATTGTGAGACAACAAATTGGCTTCTTTTGTGATCACCATATTTACCATTCTGTACATAGTGAAACCATGATCTGTGGGTTGGGGTGGTGCAACTAGCTTTTCTATTTGTTTATATATATACATATAATATATATATATATATATATATATATATATATATATACTACTGCCCGAAGTTCATGTAAACTTTAACAGGTTGCATGACTTGTTTCAATTCTTCATCGTATCTTGTGGATGAAAAAAGAGAAGACAAATTACCCTTTTATTACAGTTGAAGCTGTCTTAAAGATATGTTTTCGAGGAAAATTTTCTGAAAAATATTTTAAACATTTAGAAAAAAAAAAATTCAAGATTTTTTTTTAAATTGTATTAAAATATTTTTTTTATAAACTATATAAATGCAATTTTGTCGTTTTAGGGGAATAAATTGAGAAAAATTAAAGTCGGAAGATATATATTATACAATTAACTCAAACAAATCATTATTTTCTTGATTGATATTCATTATTAACAATTGCAAATAGTTAAATAGCATTTTTTAAACTTAAATAACATAAGAAGTTTTTAATATTTAAAATCAACATTTTTATTAATGAGGGGTAAATTAAATTGCTAGAGGTTTATAAGTTCATGTTGTAAATTGTAAAAATTAAAAGTTTTAGGTGTAAATTATAATTGTGTGATAAGTTTAGGGTGGATTGGAATAAAAATAAAAGTCAAATTATAATGATAAAATAATTGGGAAGGTAAAACAGAATTTTTACTTTGATTTCAATTATGAATATTCTAGGTGGATAATATTGTGAACAAAAGCACTATTAATGAGTGGTTTTTCAAGAGAAAAATTGTGTTTGAATTATATTAATCAATAAGAAATTTTACACAGCTTTATACACAAGTTCCGAGGCTAATAACGATTAGATGAACCAGGAAACTAATCTTCCCAAAAAAAGATCCTTACGTTAGTGGGTTTTCAAAACTATTATTGGGATAATCATCAGTTTTTATAAAAAAAAATAATAATAAGTTGTATAGTCCTATATCATTTGAGAATGGATATATATGATGGTTTATACAAGAGACTATATCCTAATGGTACGAGGTCTTTGGGGGTATGAGGTCTTTTGGGGTTGGCACGAGACCCAAAGCGGACAATATCATATTAAAGGGAAATATGAGTCATTAAAAATAGCAGCAAAGCCTATACTCAACCAAACATATGGTCAATGAGGACGTTGTACCCTAATAGAAGAAAATGTTGGACGGTCTTTGCTCCTACGACAAGAGATTAGGCCAATAAGGAAAATTAAAGATTAGTTCTCCAAAGTACGTCATTTCTTGGAAAAGTTTCATTTTTGCTCATGCTCGTGAACTTTGGTGCTTTTATAACTTTCCTTTCTAATATTAAAAAACTAGTAGAAATACTCCTTAAACAATGAAATGGTTTCATCTTTGTTCTTTTCGTTAGTTAAATGGTTGCATGTTTCCTCCTTGAATTTTGAAAACTGGTAGAAATGCTCCATAAACTATAAAATGGTTTCATCTTTACTCATTCCGTCAGTTAAATGGATGAAGTTACTGACATGATAACAATTAAAGTATAATTTAACAAGGAAAAACTTTAAAAACTAGTATAAATGCTCCTTGAACTATGAAACAGTTTCATTTTTGCTCCTTCCGCTAGTTAAATGGTTTCATCTTTGCTCCTTAAATTTCAAAAATTGGTAGATAGAATGCTCCCTGAACTATAAATTGGTTTCATCTTTACTACTTCCGTCAGTTGAATGGATGAAGATACATACATGACAATAATTAAAGTATAATTTAATAAGGACAAACTTTAAAAACTTGTAGAAATGCTACATGAACTATGAAATGGTTTCATCTTCGCTCCTTCTGCCAATTAAATGGTTTAATCTTTGCTCCTTGAATTTTAAAAATTGGTAGAAATGCTCCATGGACAATAAAATAGTTTCAACTTTATTCCTTCCGTCAGTTAACTGGATGAAGTTACTGACATGATAACAGTTTAAGTATAATTTAATAAGGACAAAACTTTTTTTTGGCCCCCCCGAATTTTAATATTTTTTGGCAACAACTAAGGTTAATTTAAATTAAAAATATTTATAATTATAAAAATAACATTGAAAACCTATCAAAATTCAAGGGCCTTTTTTTTTTTTTTTTTTGTTTTTTTTTTTTTGTTGTTGTTGTTGTTGTTGTAATGACTTCAATTTAAAAAAAAAATCTTATAAAAATATTCCTTCCCATAAACCTATTGATCGAATATGTACTAACTGAAGAAGAAAAAAGAGATTTTTTTTCGCAACACTGCCTATGTTTGAGACGCCCGATAATAGTGTTTCCTGCTGATCTTATTCAGACCACAAGTGATTCCCTATTCAATTTGTCGATTTTCTTCTTCAATATATGAAAATGGCAGCTTACTAGACAGCGCAGAAGGTTTATTCTTTCCATAGATGCCCGATTCGTTTCCGATATGCGCTTCCCTTCCATCCGACTACACTGAACTCCTCCTAAAAAAGAGCAAAGGCGGGGGCCGGTTCAATGTTGAATTGAGAAATCCATGTATTTGTATGTTTGGATCCCTTGAACTTGTATAGATTTTAAGGTTATTCTTTAATTATGGTTAACTTTTTATTATATCATTGCTACATTAGTTTTAAGTGGATGAAAAATAAATGATTTTGCCAACAATTTAAAGGTCAAGATGCGTAAGAATTAGTTTTTAAATATTCGGAGATAAAGTTACATATGTACTAAAACTTAGGGGCTTATACGGCCAAAATATGAAAAAAGAGAAATTTTTACTAATGATTTAAAGTTCGAGGGGTATTTTTGCTAATAATTCTATTTATTTAACTAACAGAAAGAACAAAGATGAAACCATTTCATAATTCGACAAGTATTTATACCAGTTTTTAAAATTCATTGAGCAAAATTACAAGAGCATCAAAGTTCAGAAAACAAAAATAATATATATTATTATTTCTTTTTTGATGAGTAAAGAATGTTGCTTAATTTAGAACAAGAATGGTTCATCTGAATAATATATATATAGAGTCTAGATGCTCCTTTCATTCACCATATCAGTCATACTGTTAATTAATTTGCTCAAGATACTTCATGTGGACATGGTCATCTATAATATATCACAATGTATCACGTAATTCATTTGTGATTGTGAAATTATATATAAATTTTCCAAAATCAAATCATCAAAAGTTGGAAAAATAAATATTACTTAGCGGGAGACTGAATGATATAACTAGACTCAACTAGAGTCTCGATAATGCATTTATTTTATTTAGGATATTCATATATCAAAAGTAAAGATCATGAAAAATTGGTTTGGATCATGATATCATGAGCATCAATTACAATGTTCGAAGTAGCAAACGCAAAGGAAGTCTCCGGGCTGCCTTAGAAAGCAGGCGCCATACACGCTGTTTGCTCCATATGCAAGTTTGCACTTGGACGTACACTGATCGTCCTTGCAATCCGGTCCCGCATCATACAGTGTTTTCGGGCAATTTTGCGCTGAAACGCTTCCTGCATTCATCATCAACATCACATCTTGTCAATTTTATCTTATCATACACACACTACACGCACGTGTATCTATTTATCATGATTATATATATATATATATATATATATATATATATATATAGTCTTCGTTGATAATTAATAAGACGTTTAACAACTAAAAAGGTAATTAGCGAGCGGACCATAATGGAGGATTAAAGATATAAAACAATTTATGCAAGCAATTTTTTTAATTTAAAATAAATAAATTAATAATTCGTTTCATAAACTAAGTAAAGAGTGTTATCTTTTATTTTATTTTATTTTTTTTCCTGTTTCGTTGGATAAAAATGGATCTTGTCTTAAAAATTAAAAAACAAAAAAATAGCAACAAGGAACGTACTTTTAATAACAAACGAAAAAAGAAAAAAAGAAATAATTGGTTTTAGAAAATAAATTAAGAAAATGAAAAATGGTTTATATGTAATGCAAAAGTACCTGCAGCAATGAAAACAAGAAACAACAACAGAATCGCTGAAACAGAAGAGCTCTTCATTGTTTGATTTATTTGGCCTATGCGGTTTTTTTTTTTTTTTTTTTTTTTTTTTTTGAAGAAAAATTTAGGCTATGACATATTGGTGAAAGTGCAGTACTATTTATAGGTGGGAATTGAGGAGAGGAGAAATCCTTGCATTAAATTTTCATATCTTAAGAATCTACATGGATAGGAAATATATGTTTATGGCATTAATTATTAGATTTTCCCCCATAAAGTACATAGGATATTGATACAAATTACTTACTATATACGAGTTTTTACACCAAAAGAAAATCTTAATATAATTGAAGAATTAAATGCATATCCATCATACTATATATGGTACAAAATCATATTCATCAAAACGGATAGCACTACAAAAAAAGCTAAAAAAATGGTTCACCACATGAGAAGAATAAAATTTCATGTTGCTGATTAGGAATGGAATTATTATACGTTATTTCAAAATTAGGATCTAAATTAATATGTTATAGATTCCAATAGAAGTTTCCCTGCATGTTTGCTTGCTAGCTTCAGTTTATTTCTTCTTGCAGTTTAGGTATTTTATTTTTTATTTTTATTATTTTTATTATTTGTTTGACAGTTAATGAAAAAGGATGTACCAATAGGATTCGGCTAAAAACAAAAATGACTACTTAAAAATTTTGTATCCACTATAGCAGTAGTAATATTGTGTCGCCGAGCTTTAACACGCAACTTTTATTCTTCTCGAACTCGAACTCTCTAAATTTCTCAAGAAACCTCAAGTAGTCAAATTATTTTGTGATCATGAGCATTATGGATCCAAAATTCTATTTCCGTTATTAAACTTGTAGATTACAATAATACCTTTATAAGAATAGAAATTATAAAATTTTATCTAGTAGTGTCAGATATATACAATTAGCTTAATGGATTCATATATAAATCACTTAAAAAAAGTGTTGTATATAAAAATTATAAACGTTCGGAATTCACTAAATTATAGGAGTTCTGGTCCCATTAATGATGAAATACCTCAAATATAATAGATCATTTTTAAGTCGTTAAAATTTTTAAGAAGAATTCTATGGTGGGGGACGTTATCTTTTCTCTTTAAATATATGTTGTTTGACTAAATCTGAGTGGTATAGAAGACCATAGGTGGAAGGGAGAAAACTAAAGACATACAACATTTAATTAGATCATCTACTAAAAAAAAAAAAAAAAACCACGGTAGCATTTCTGCATATTGATCTGAAAAACAATGAAAAAAAAAAAAAAAAAAGCGGGGGGGGGGGGGGGGGGGGGGGGGGGGGGGGGGGGGAGAGGGGGAAGAGAAATTGAAAACGATCTTGCTTCATCAGCAAAAAACTCATTTTCCTTTTTTTTGCTGAATAAAAAAATCACATTTTTTTCCCTTCTTTACTCTTATTATCTGCAATTACTTTCATGTTAAATTGGCTGAGAATTTAACCAAGGAAAAACGAAAACTCATTCAAATGCAATTTTGCGTGTTCGTCATCTTCGTCGAATCAATCTTAGGCATTTTGATCCAAAGAAGAGTCGCAAGTATGGATTTGAAGAATGATCTTTTCTTGATTTCTTTTAGATAGGGACTCCGACTCTGACGCCAACTAAAAGTGTCTGGGACATCCAATCAGGCTCGGCTATCTGCATTAGCCACAAGTCGGCCATATTTACTGTAGAATCAATCTTGTGATAATACCTATAAAGAGAAATTCCTTGATGAGAATTGCTTTGATATGAAATAATTAATGATGATTTTATTGACACACCCTTCTTGACTCTACACACCCCCTAATTAGTCAATCTGTCGAGTAATATGACATAAAAAGGATACCTATTTTATATTTAATTACGTAAATAAGTGCTTGAGTCATTCACTCAAGTTCTGGAGAACTAAAACTTCTTGAAATCGTAGTCGTCCATTCAGTTTTCAGAGGCTAATATTGAGCCAAGGGCAAGCAACATAAGTTAAACTGGGGTCAGAAGGAAAACCGGCTATCCATTTGTTTTTCAATTTATTTTAAAGTGGAAATAATAGTTGTGTGACTAGTGACATAGTGTCGTTTTGCCATCTTTTTTATTTTATTTTATTTTTTTATTTTAAATTTTTATCATCTATTTTCTACTCTTTTTTGTTCCAAATCCATTTTTTAACAGTAAGAGGTTGTTTGGAACAACCATTGGAGTTTCGTTTTTCTTTTCCCCCAAAGTCATTTGTTTCATCACCTTATTTTAAATCTACATCTCTTTTTCTCTCCCTTACATTTAAAAAAAAAAAAAAAAAAAAAACCCAAACTTTAAGAGTCCACAACTTTCTTATTTCAAGTCGAAATGAAATGATTTTTATGTTAAATACTCACAACGATGAGATGAACAAATTTATATTCACATTACATATTTGTTTCATAACATAATCAAAATTTTACATTATTCCCTATATGACAGTTCATTTCCAATTCATATTTTAACCAAATACACATTTTTAAACATTCACTCATTTTCAATTAAAAAAAAAAAAAACACTCTAAAACTATAATTCCAATTAGTATTCCAAACAGATCCTGAATACTTTGGGTTCCAACTAGGGGTGGCAATACGGGTCGCGACACGACGACACGACTCAAAAACGACACGAATTTCACGGGTTCGGGTTGGGAAAAATAGGTGGCGGGTCGTGTTCGGGTTGGGAAAAATTGACACGAAAAAAATGGGTCGTGTTCAGGTGCACCCGTTTTTTTTTCGTGTCAATTTCGTGTCACTTTTCGTGTCAATTTCGGGTCAATTTCGTGTCGCGTGTCAATTTCGTGTCAATTTCGGGTCAAATTTCGTGTCAATTTCGTGTTAATTTCGTGTCAATTTCGTGTTGCGGGTCAAGTTCGGGTCAATTTCGTGTCGCGTGTCAATTTCGTGTCAATTTCGGGTCAAATTTCGTGTCAATTTCGTGTTAATTTCGTGTCAATTTCGTGTTAGCGGGTCAATTTCGTGTCGCGGGTCAATTTCGTGTCGTGTCGTGTTCACCCATGACGGGTTCGTGACGTGTTCGTGTCGCGGTTTCGTGTCGTGTTCGTGTCGCGGGTCGTGTTCGGGTCGGGGAAAAAAAAATCGATATGGCTGTAACACGACACGAACCCGACACGTGACACGAATTGTCACCCCTAGTTCCAACTCATTCTTTTTTTGTTGAGAAAATTACACCATCTTTTTTTCTTCAATGGAAAATTTCGCCACCATTTTAAATTTTTTTTTTTGAAATGCTTGTTAAGTTTTTATTTATTCATTTATTAATTTTCTGATTGTTACTAGATGTTAATAGAGCCAACAATGAACACCAACAGTGTTAGTCTTTGGCTCTAGTCGCGAGCTCCAATCATCAGAATATTTTATCAAAATTTTTTTTGAATGGATGTTAGGAAGTCTCTGTCTCCGGTCGGTGGTGTTAGTTACCAAATTATTATAGCATAATATTTTGGGTATTCTACTGTAACATTTTTTTTCCAACATGAATAGTCGGATATCTTCGACTCCGATTGCCAACGCCAGTCATCAGAATATTCTAATAGAATCTTTTGAATAATCTACTATAATATTTTTTTAGTTTTCAACGTACATGGTTCGACGTCTTCGGCTCGGATCACCGACATCAATCACCATAGTATTCTCATAGAACATATTTGGGAATATACAAGAATATTTTCTATTTTAAAAGATGGTCGATTGTGTCTGGCTACAGTCGTGAATCATATCAAATTGTGTATTTTGGAAGAGTATTCATTGTAATTTACTAAAATAATTTTTTGATTTCATCATAGATGATCTAATATTTCTGGTGTCGCCATATTGTGTGGAAATATTTTTTGTTAAAATAATTTTGTTAGATTGTCAAAAGTATTATGCTAGAACACTTCAATGACCAGAGCCAAAAATGTTTGATCATTTATGTTGAAAACAAAAATATTCTATCATACATTGTTAAAAATATTCTACTGAAATATTTTGATAACAAGTGATCGACACCGGCTGTATTGAAAACAAAAATATTTTATAGATAATAAAAAATATTTTACTAAAATATTCTGGTTATCCGCGTCGGTTACATATGGATTGAGTTAATAACCATCACTTTAGCATATTTTTCCGTAAGAAAAAAACACTTGGCATGGTCTCGTCCAGTTACTGTCTTCACAATAACATGTTACTCCACCATTTACATTTTGCTACATTGGCGTTCCCAACTCACAATATTAAACTCATAACAAATAAAAAATAAGTTATAAATATTATGCAATTACGTTGGAGCCCCCAGTCAACTGTTACATTTTCGCATGTCATGGTCATTATAGTACTCCAAAACCTACCATATCCGGTTTTGCCTTAAGAAAAAAAAGGAAAAAAAAAAAAAAAAAAATCAAACTTAATCTGGCAAAATCCTATTACAACGCACTAACAGCTAGCACCACTCCTTCACGCGACATGTGTATGGAGTTTATATACTTCAAAGGACTTTAGCCAACTCCCAAAATTTTATTTTATTTTTATTTTTCTTTTTTCACACACTACTGCATCTCCAATCCCTAAGTGAATACTTGTTGTTGATTTTATAATATCACAAATAAGTAATAGAGTGATGAATAAAATATCATTCTCACGAATATTGTTGTTTATTAATTATAAAAATTATGTTAAGTCTAACTTTATTTGACTAAATTGAAAATAAATAGAAAATATAATTTAGAAAAATATAATTATTAAAATCAATAAGAAAAAGTCTAAGATTACAATTTTCACTCAACACTTCATTTAAATCTATCTACTATTCCCTAATAAAATTAATCAATTTGAATTGTCAATCAGGAGCCTAAATTATCTAAAAGCCTCTCCCGATGGTCAATTAGAAATATTCCCCTTAACTAACTCACTATATTCCTATGAGAATTAGATTAAGATGAAACTCATTCAGCACGTGCTCTATAAAATGGTCACATATGTTATGCAAGTATATTCCTATCTCACATAAACTCATAGCTTCCGTATATTGATCATATGTCAATCTATCTAGGGCTAAACACAAAATCTCCATTTCCAATTCAATTAAGGTTTACCAAATCAATCTAATTAGTGATCAGTTAATTAGAAGCGTTAAACACAAGATAGAATGAACAATCTAATATCAATTAATAACATCAAGAGAAGAGCAAATTAATTCAAACTAGATGTTGAGCTCAAATTACAATCTCAGAAAAAGAAAATTAATTCATAAATAAAAATAAAAATCTACAGAATAATGGTTCAAGTATTGTTAAATTACAAAAATAAAAGATAAGAAAATAGGAAGAAAAACCCCTTTTTAAGAGTTGTCACAAGTCTTCAATAATCTTCCTCTAATCTTCTTCCCCTTCTCTTCTTGATGCTTCAAGATGCAATCTCCAAACTTTGTAGAAAACAAAACCTAAAAACTGAAAAATAAAAATAAAATTCTAAAAAACTAAATCCTAACAAATATTTTTTTTTCTTCTTTTTCATCTTTGGTTTTTTGGCTAAGAACATCGAAAGACACCTAAACTAACCCTAATCTCTCCTATTTATAGACTTGTTCCAAAAATGGTAACTTTTGAATAAAAAATTTCAAGAAATAAAAACTTTTGAGAATTAGGGCTGCAACCTTGAAATTCAGAGCTGCAGCCTTGATAATCTGTATAGTTTATGAATCCCATTAAGGGTTGCAGTCTTGAAATCCAGAGTTGTAGCCTTGAAATCAAGAGCTGCAACCTTGAAATCCAAAGCTGCAGCCTCTGTGATCTTTCTCTCCTTTTTTATTTTTATTTTTATTTTTATTTTTTGTATCCTTTCTTTAATTAGCAAATTTCTTCCAAGTCCCATGAATTCACCACAAGACAATTAATTTCCTAACCTGTAAAAACAAAAGTCAAAACAATTAAAAAACCATTAAATAACTCTTAAACTAACAAAAAATCAAGTGGAAAATATTCGAATCACTAGTATAAAACCGACTCATCGACACTATTTTGAAACTAATCCATAGCAAAACCTTAATTTTCACCTTAGTTTTTACTCCTTAGTGAGTATTCCAAAAAAATTCCATTGAGATATGTTAATCTTCTTTACAATTTTGTATTTTTGCTTGTGTTATGCTTTACTATCTATTTAGTTTGTTGGCCTTTTTTCCCTTGAATGTTGCCGTGACATTCTTGTTGGTGTTACTGTTCACCCATGAAAAAAAAACCTTTGACAATTGGCTTATAATTTAATTACTTCTTATTGTATTGTTTGGATTTTTTTTTTCATTTTTTTTTTCATTCAATTGTTGATGCCTTATATTGGCCTTATTTTTGTATTATATTTGTTTTTTTTTTTTTTTTTTTGTTGGGAGATATATTTTGAATTTCTTTTGTTGTTTGCTTTTTTTTTTTTTTTTTTTGAAAACTTATTTTTTTTCTTGTAAAATTTAGGATTTAACCTACAAATAAAGGAAGAATTCAATTTAAAAATTAATATAAATGTTTTTTAGAGTGAGTTTTGGTCATAATATATCAACCTTTTCATTTAATATTATCAAAGTAAAAATAAACATAAAAAAAAAAGTTGGTATGAAAATAAAAAGTTGGGGATAATTTAGAAATAAATAGGGATGTGTAATAAGTAAGTTATTTTAAAATTAAGAGGCATGTACATTTAAAAAGGGGATATGGAGAATCAAGAGGAATTTGATAATAAAACTACCTAATAATTGAAAGTGGTGGAGTATATTGATATAGTCGCTCCACTTAGTCCTATAATTTTAGTGATAGGTTCTATAAAAACTAGACGATCCTATCTAATAAAATACCTAGCGACAAAGTTTCTGAACAAATTCCTGGATCACAAACCTAAGAGTTTTATTGTTTTCGTATACTATTTTCATGGTAAATCCAATGTTAATATGGTAAATTAAATACTTACCAGTAAATTCAGTATTTAGTTATAAATATTTTGTTGACATTATTTTTCAACCATAGTTTATAGGTTAAATCCGATATAAATTTAATTATTTACAATATAAATATGTTATTATCAATAAATCCTTCATGTCATAAGAAAATATTTGGATGTAAATATGACAGTTACAACTATTTACAGGTAAATGTTAGAATGCTCTTTTTACAACGTTTGTTTTAGATTCTTAGTTAATCTGAAAAATACAATCTTTAAGCGCAAACCCGCTATTTACCTTGCCTTTTTGGATTCTTGCTTGTCCAAATAAATCTTGAATTTATGTACTTAATACATAATCTTTTATTTACGTAGATGAATACATAAATCCGTTATTTACCATGAAAAGTCAGTAAATACATTATTTACCGGAAAATAATATGACGAAAAAGGATTTACTTTGGGGTAGTTTGGTTGACAATTGGAGATGGAGTTTTATTAGAGGTTGGTTTGGAAATGTGTATTGAATTAGAAATTTATTGTGATATAAAAAAAATGTAAAAATTTCACTTGTATTCGGAAAAAAATACAATATGGATATTGTTTTGTTTATATCGTTTTTTTTTTTTTACGAATTGGAAAAAGAAAATTTATCTCATTTCGATTTTAAATAAGAAAATTATAGACTTTAAAGAATAGAAGAGTGAAAAAGAAAGATGTAGATTTGTGAATTTTAAAATTAAATTGTGAGTTTTTGAAAATTGAATAATTTTTTTAAAAAAAGTAAAACTGGCACTTCATGCATTTAACTATTTGCATAAAAATATTAAATAAAATTTAAATAGTTATAATCTTTTGTTTAAAAGTTAAAATAGAAAAACCATATCCTAAAACAAATTTCAAATCTCCATCACACAAAAAAAAAATTTCAAATAAAAAACTAAAATTATTTTCAAATCAGCCCCAAATTTGAAAGGCAAGCTCCCACACCTAACGTACCGCCGGCACTGCCGATCGGAGAAACAGAAATGTTGAAGTCGCCGGCGAGAAGAAAACCCATGGTGGAGAGGCCTTCAACACATGGCGGTGAACAAAACCCAATGGTTTCTAATCTTCGTCGCTCGAGGAGAGAGAAACTGACTGCCACCAACGGCAGAGAAGCCTCACTTCGGCGCCCAACTGGAAATCGTCGGCAACAAGGACGATAGGATATATATATATATATATATATATGTACATGTAATAGATAGAGGAAAAAGGAAGAAAAACAAACAAACAAACAAACAAATAAATAAAAGCTGTCACCTGCTTTTTGATTTACTAACCAATACAAGTTTAGTTTTGTATATTAATTCCTTAAGCATATGGTATGCGCATCATATTCTCAGTTCGATTAACGAAATCTTGCTCAAATTTTTCTAAATATAATTCTCACGACGCAAAAATTTAAAAAGAGATAATTCTCAAATTTCAAATTCAAATTCAAATTCAAATTCAAATTAAAAAAAAAAAAAACTAGGAATCGCTCATGGTGTATTAATTATTCACGATTTCTGTTATTATTATTATTATTTTTTGAAATAATAAAAGAGTAAAGAGAGATAATTCTCTAGCCCCACAAAATCTATTTCAAATTGGTTGCTGTTAATAATATATATGTACTCTATTAATAATAAATCCTTATTAGATAATAATAAACCCTTGGACGTTTTGCTAAACCCTCCTCTGCTCTCTGCTCTCTTCTCTTCTTCAAAACAACGCTATGGGCCCACCACCACCACCACCACCACCACCACCCCGTCGACCGGCTCCATCAAACCCGGCATTCTGGTACAACAACTATAATAATCAATTCAATGATTCGAGTTATCCTTCGGACTACGATCCGAATTGGACGGGTTCCGATTTCTTGCCTTTTGCTTCACCTGAGTTGATTAACTCTGTGATACTGCATCGGGGAGGGAATGTAAGGTCCGAGTATCAATCCCAATTCGGGTCCAGAATTAGGAATGTGAATCATGTTCCTACGCCAGCTGAGCAGCAGGTACTTTTTTCGTCTTAGGCATGTCGATTTCTTTTAAATTTCTGTTTGCTTGGATGCCAAGTAACCGAATTAAGGTTTTGAAAAGGCTAAAAGTAATAGTACTTCCTAGAATATCTGCTTACGTTCGAATTTTGTGGGAGATTTTTTCTCATCTCCACACATATATATATATATATATATATATATACAAGAGGTTTTTGTATGTGTAATGAGTTTTATACTTAAGCTATCTATGTAAAGTGTTAATTTCCTTTTTTGGACGCAGGAAACCTTTCTGCCCCATCATGGAACATGCAGAAGTCTCCAATTCAGAACCGTATCATCGCCCTACTTCGAAAGCACGCAAACACCAATGTTAACTACTGATAATAATACCAATATCAGAGCATCATGGAGTAGTTTCACTCAGTCTAACCTTGGATCTAATTGCTCCATGAATCAAATGGCAGCCAACAATTTACAGTATATTTCTTTTCGACAGTTAGCTAATTAGCAACTCTTTATATCAGTCAGGTCCACTTGTAAGGGTGGAAATTCTTTTTTCTCGTCGTTCATATGTATTTTGATCTGATTTGCATCTAAATATCATTTGCAGGATGAATCAGGTTTCACAAGAAAGGAAGCCTATTCATGAGAGGAACAATGATTTACTAAACTTGGAGACTAGTTCGATTTTTGCTGTAGCCGGGGAAACCTGTCCTCTTCCAAACAACTATTATTCAGAAAGTCGATCTCTCGTCCTCGCTAGTTCTTCAACTTCTCATGCTATTGACAATCTGGAGCATATCTCCGGATTTATGCAAGTGTCACCTTCTGAACAGCAGATAGTTTCTTACGACGGAGATACGTCTCCTCTGCCGGATGCTAATGGGGTTGAAAACACAGGTAGCCGCAGGAGTGAAAGGTACGTGGTGGATGTTGTAGTAAAGTGCGAAAATAATTTGACACTTCGCTTGCCTTCAACATGGTTTTCCGTTTGAAATGCATCCAGGCAAATGACTTCAGAAAAGGATGGAAGCAATAAGGGCTGCAGTTGTAAAAATAGCCAATGCTTGAAACTGTAAGTCATTGAAAGACATCATTAGCGCAAATTCCTTTTTTTTTTTTTTTTTGCCATGTTTTGTTCGATTAGTCCTTTCTTGAACTACAAGTTAAAGGGCAATTGAGAAAATTTGAAATGAGACTTTGTAAATCTCTTAAGTGAAACCAATTTCTAGGGCAAAGAAGATCTAAACAAGTTACGTGTAACTACAAAAAGCACTAATAACAACGCCTCTCATCATTGGCAGGTATTGTGTTTGTTTTGCGTCGCTACAACATTGTTTGAGTTCTTGCAAATGCGAAGGCATGCTTAAACACGAATGATAACGTGTCTAAGGTTCGAAATGCGCGCCAGAAAGTTCAATCTCGCAATCCACTTGCCTTTGCTCCAAAGGTCATTCACGAGGGTGCTAAATCTCCAGCCAATTCTACGGTGATCCCTCAAACGAATTTTCATACAAATATGTTGTTTTCGTTACTTCTACATTACTGTAATATTACTGCCTAGAAGTAATTTGACGATGGAAACTATTTGCAGGAAGATGGGACCCCGTCGAGCTCAGCAAGGCACAGAACAGGCTGCAATTGCAAGGGCTCAAAGTGTCTGAAAAAGTATTGTGAATGCTTTAAGGTACAAAATTATCGACTTTTTTCCCCTCTGAAAAAAAAAATAAAATTATAACGTTTCATTTATGGTAATAATGAACAACAATTTGCCTGATTGAATATAATGTTTGTTTTGAAGGGTAAGGCTGGATGCTCGTATGAATGCCGGTGTACGAATTGCGAAAATTCTTTTGGCAGGAGACCTGGTTATACTCTTGGGCTTTATGCTTTAGATTTTGTTTAATGTTTCGACGATCCTACAATTAAATTCGAAATCATATCATACATCAAATGTAGTCTTTAGGTATTCTTTTCCATGTAATATTAAGACGGTGATTTTCATCTATTGCAGTGAATGGAAAAGAACTTCATACATGTCCTCTTTTACATACATGCTTACTTTATTGCCATGATGCCCTCTACAGTAATGTATAATACAGCACGAAATGGAGACAATCCCTCTAATGCGAGTATGGTTTCCACGAGAGAAATTCATAGCAACTGCAACAATGGAAACGACAACACGCTTGAGTCAAGCTCAGGTGCAAGCTCGCCAAATCCTGTCCCCGAGGCGCACACAAGGACCTCCTCTTCTTTTCCTCCTCATGCGCTATAAGTGGGCTTTGGTTTGAGAGGTCAACTGTGAATTATCGTTCACAGTGCTCTCCAATTTTTGGAGGCTTTATTGGTATCTTGTCACTTTTGAGATCTTTTTTTTTTTTTTTTTTTTTTTTTTTTTTTTTTTTTGTAGTATATTAAAAAGCGGGGAAAACAAGTGGAGGTAGTTGACTATTGACATGTCTTTTTTTTTTTTTTTTAGTACACATTGAGAGATGATATGTAATATTATTACTAATCAAAATCCTTTTTTCTCTAGGAAAAATCTCCAATGTTTTTGAGTTTATCATGGATGAAAATGTCCACAATATTATCGACATTTTCACGACATTTTTCATATTTTAAAGTCTCAACACTTGACTAATTAGACAAATTAGCAACGTTTTATATCAGCGAGGTCCAATTGTAAAGGTGGAGATTCTTTTTCCACATCTTCCATACTTTTTTGGTGCTGATTTTGCTTCTAAATATCATTGGCAGGATGAATTAGAATTCAAAAGAAAGTAGGCTTGTGCTTGAGAGAAACAATGATATATATAGCGACTAATTCAAAATCTAATTCAGTTTTTTGCTGTGTATAAATCATTCTAAAAGTTGAGCTTAAATTCATTATGTTATTTCTAAATAAGTTCCTAAATAACTTGCCTAAGGATTTTCTTATTGTTTGCAACTAATTATGTGTCTACTAAGTATGGCGTATACACATTTTATTAAGTAAGAACACGCTCTCACTTAAATTTAAAATTCTGATTTTTAACCCTAATTCTTTTAATAGCTTTAATTGAGGCCCCATAATAATATAAAATTACAATTGTACCCCAACTCAACCATTGGGCACTTATTTTACAAAAAAAAAAAAAAAAAAAAAAAAAAAAAAAAACTACGATTGTGCTCCAACTCTGTTAGGGTCCGTTTGGTATACATGATAGGATTACATTAAATATGATAACATGACTGGATTGGATTAAAATGTATAGGAAATGATATGATTGAATTTTATCTAATACTATCCTATGATTGGTTAGGATTGAAATCCTTAGAAATTGGCATATTAGATGAGTGACTTATAGAGAAAACTTGAGAGAGAGAAGATGAGCTTCTCTAATCCCTTCCTCTTGGAGAGGATAGTTATATCCCCTTCCAAGGGGATTAAAGTTATGGACTGGATAAGCTCTTATCCAGTCCAGTCTTTTAAAATTTCTTACCAAACACATAATTAAAATACAGTCCAATCCTGTCCTCCTTATTCTTGTACACGAAACAGGCTCTAATTGAACCATATGATTATGTCAGTACTCAGTATTCCACAAAAAACTACCTTTAATCTTTTTTATATTGTTTCCATTTGAAGAAAAAAAAAAAAAAAAAAAGTGGTGCGGGTACTTAACTTTTTATAACTGGCTCATACCTTACTACTAACTCGAAATTTTTATAATGATTAAAAACTCTAAAAAAAGTTAGATTCCTTAATTCCAAACCTTTTTTGCAGGCCTAACGAGAAAAAAATATATATATATATATTTTTTATGTATATAAATATGTACGTATTTATGTATGTATATGTACATGATATATTCAAGAAGTGGTATTGGCTTGCCCCCTAATTAGTTTTCTGCACAGACAAGTAGTTGTTTATAGGTGAGGTAAAGTATATTTAGATATTTAACCTTTTGCTGCTTTTCAATATTCTCCTTTTAATGATACCTTACTTCTAGTTCTAGGTGCAAGCAAAGTAGCAAACAATAATATTTTATAGTCTGCCTTTAATAATGTGAAGTTCTCTTCTTCTTCTTCTTCTTCTGATCATTCTAATTGCCTTTTGCAGCTGTGATCATTAATTGAGCTTCTCTCAACTTCCTTCTTGCATTAATTAATTTGTTGTCTTATAAATTATAATCTTAATTTGTGCTCTTTACTTCCACAAAATAAAACTCGCCACCCATATGATTTTAAACCAACAGGTACGTACATAGCGTCCTAGCTAGCTTCAATTTATTGCAATTACTCATTCTCAATTTTATATATGTAAATTACAGAACATATATATATATATATTGTCAATTTTACTCTGGTGATTTTATTTTTCCTTAAGGTGTTCTTGTTATGCCATAATTTCTGGATTTGCTATATCAGACCAAAAAAAAAAAAAAAAAATACAAGGATGCTCTTGTTGGAGTTTATTTATTTATTTAATTGCTCACTCATTTTTAATTAATATTTTAATGAACTTTATTTAATTCTTTTGTATTTTGTTTCTTGTTATTATCGGAAAAATACTCTAAGAGTGAATAATATTTTAAGGTTAGCTGTGTCTTTTCATTATTCAAATTTGCTCAATTATGTTCATATGTAAAATAGCTTTGTCTTTTTTTTTTTTTTTTGAAAAAAACATGGTGACAAAACCTAGAGGATATTTTTGTAATAAAATCAGAATGTTATATTATTGGATACCTTAAAATCATAATACCATATATTATGGTTTTCGTATCTTATGCATGCGAAGTCTGATTGGTTGTATGTTATCCTTCCAAGCAGTGGGGGGAAAAAAACTATATATATAAAACCTCATTCTAAGTTGTAACAAAATTTTCTGATAATGATTTGTATTTTGTTTCAGTCTTCTTTGATACAACTCAAACTCCAAGGAGAAGAAGAAACTCAACCTACATACACCTCTCCTGCACTGCATTTGCACTTGGTCTTTTGAAATCTCAACATTAATTCCCTTCTTCGTTTAAATAAACAATTTTTAAAAAATCAAAAAATTAAAAAAAAAAAAAAAAAAAAAAAAAAAAAAACGTTTCTCCTTTCATTTCAGTCGACCCTCTTCCAGTTTTTCTGATTTTGCACTTTCCTACCAATTTCTTCCAACCAAAATATATGTATATATATATATAATTTCTTCTTTATAGTTTTCTTTTTCATTTATTCAATTTCTTAATTTTTTTTTAAAAAGCAACAACCAAAAAAGAAAAAGAAAAAGAAAACTGTCGCCCTTAGGCATTCTCTGTTTAAGTCATTGCATTTTTTATTTATTTATTTAATTTCTGGCATTATTTTTGCCTATACTACTTGCAAACAAGTTGAATCCCTAGCTACTTGCTCCATTTATGTCCCCCCAACAACTATAAAAACAGGTAAGTGTATTGCATATGTTGATCTATTGATGATATTCGTGTAATTTAACTGTTTTTTATTTGTTCAGTATTTGAGTGTATTATAATTGATTATACTTGGGATTTTATATGCTCTTTCTAAACACACATAAATCCTTCTTTTAATGAACAGTCTTTTATAGCTTATAGGTCACTTACATATTATGTAATGACTTTGAGCTATTTATCAAAAAAACAATACTATTAGTTTCAAGTAATGAGAGTGGTTAAATATATACATTTTTTATTAAAAAAAAATATTATATTTCAACTAAAGAATTTTTTTTTTCTACGCACCACAAATTGACAATTAATTTACCATGTTAATTATTAGAATTAGTATTGGTGGCCTAAAAACAAGTACACGTTGTTTTGCAGTATGTTAATTAGTACAATTTTGATTTGATCCTTTATTTAATTCTTGAAATTTTGAAATTTAAGGGATCTGTGTAGTCAAGAATAACAAAGCAATACTATTAGGAAAAAAAAAAAAAAAAGTATAACAAAGCAAAACAACCCTAGTACTGTAGGAGGAGGATCTTTAATTCATTAATCCAAAGGTACTAAGATTTGAACATCAAAAAAAAAAAAAAAAAAAAAAAAAAAAAGATTAACAAAGCAAAACAACCCTAGTACTGAAGGAGGAGGATCTTTATATCATTAATCCAAAGGTACTTAGATTTGAACATTAAAAAAAAAAAAAAAAAACCCCAACTAAACTTGAATTAGTCTTTTCCGTCACCCCAAACAAATTTTATTTTATTTTATTTATAATTATTATTATTTTTTTTGTTATTGAATTCAGTACTTTGGTTGAAGAGAATTAAATTGAAGAATCTACGCTGCAAAAACGAAGGATTTGGGGGATCTTTAAGCACTCTCAGGTATTCATCTTAAAATTGTCTGGTAAATATAATTTGTTAAATTTCTAATTCATCCTACCATGACTATTGATCTACTCTATTAACATTTGCTTAAAAGTAATACTAAGAATATTAGCTTTAATTTCAAGTTTTGAGACCAACTTATATCGTGATGGGTTGTTATTTTTTTAAATAGTAAATGTTTTAATAATTAAAGGGATTTTATTGCAGTGAAATTATTTCTTTTTTACTTACCAAATTCTCTACTTGAATTTCTGTCCTTTTGTTTTTTATATATAAATTTTTTTAATTAACCATCTTTGTGGCTTTACTTTATAACAGATTCAAAATTCCTAAAAAGACGAAAAAACTAAAAACTAAAAACTAAAACTAAAGAGAAAAGAGCATTCTCTATTGAATTCCTTGCAGTTTTTTTTTTTTTCCCTCTTTCTTTCACTTTATTCTAATTCTTAATTTTTAAAAGCAACAAAAAAAAAGAAAAAGAAAGAGATAAACCGTCGCCTCCGGGCATTCTCTATTGAATTCATTGCATTTTTTTTTCTTTCATGATTACTTTTGCTTTTACTAGTTTGCCTTCACTTTCTGATTATCACCAAAAAAAAAAAAAAAAAAGAATATATATATATATATATAGAGAGAGAGAGAGAGAGAGAGAGGGAGGGAGTTTCACAGTCTCGCTGTCATTTTCACTAAAAATAAAGTCCTCGCTCCATCCATTTAAGTCCCAAAAAAAAAAAAAAAAAAATGGTATGTATGATCTATTTATGTTTGTTTATCTATATATTATAAATAATTATATGAATTTGGGATTTCATGCTATTCTTAAACACACACACACATCCTTCTTTTAAAGAAATTTATTTTCTACCAACTACAAATTAACAATTCATTTACCACGTTAATTACTGCAATTACTGTCGGTGGCCCAAAAACAACATGTTGTTTTACTGGATGTTTTCAAAATATTAAGTATAGTAGATATTCTGATTAATCCTTTTTGTTTATCAAATTTGGTTTTATCCTTTATTTAATTTTTAAATTTTTTAAACTTCAGGGATGCACGCATTCAAGACTAACAAAGCAAAACAACACTAGCACTGAGGGATTTGAGGATCTTTCATTAATCCAAGGTACTTAGATTTGACCTAAAAAAAAAAGAACTCCGAGAGGATAGAATAATTTTTTCAAGTATATTTTTAGGGTTGATTTTATAGCAGCTCTTGAATTATAGATTCATCTTACATTGGCCCCCTAATTTTTTATTTAACACTTCAAATTCCCCTGAAATTTTGTTTTGTTAAGCCATCGGCACCTTTATCAATACTCTATTAATATTATATAGAAATTGAATATGTTTTGATCACATGAGCTTTACTTATATTTAAAGTCGTAATTAAAATAATTTTGGAATGAAATTGTACATCAATTAGAAATATTTTGAAAGCAAGCTATATTTTAATCAAGATATACAATGCATACTGTATTTTAATTAAAGATATATTCTGTCATAGAGTTATTTTGTAGGCTCAGTTTCTCTTCCAAAAAATATTCAATTATGATTTTAGCCGTAATTAAAGCAGATGTGATATGAATGTAATTAATTTCTGTTTAGTTTACCTAAAATGTGGCCATATTCGTAATAGTATAGAAGTTCAAGTTAGTGTGATGTGCAAAATTTAAAAGTAGGGACCAACTCGAGATTGAGAGTATTATTCAGGAGAAATAACCCTTATTTTTATATTAATTTGTCTTTTTTTTTTTTTTTTTTTGGAACTTTAATTAGTTTTTTCTTTACCCCAAAACAAACTTTTTTTTCTCACCTCAAAACTAACTTATTTTTTTTTTTGGTTATTGATTTCAGTTCTTTGGTTAACGACAATTAATTGAAGAATCTAAGCAGCAAAAAAGAAGGATTTGGGGGATCTTTTAGCACATTAAGGTATTCATCTTCAAACTGTCTTGTAAATATAACAACTGTTTTCTTGTTTTTGTTAAAAAAATATAATTGAAATGATTAAATATGATTAACAATGTTTCAATAGAAAAAATAGTTTTAATTTAATGTCTCTGTGAAAATATAAAAACAAATATGTTGATAATTCAATTTATTATTTAATTAGTTAAACTTGTACATGTATAACATTTGTATTTCCAAATATAAAAATGCCTATAGGAATAAATATAGCCAATTTACCATTATATTCAACATTAACAATAATTAAAAAAATTTCATAACAATAGTGTAAACTGACAAGAAAGTTCTAAAATTTAATACATAAAAAATGTTGGTTTAATGAAAATCAACAAGCTCATCTTTTTTTATATATAGTTGGACAAAGTAATTCGAAACAAATACATTTTCTCTCTTATGTAGTATACAGTATTGTGATTGGGATCTACAAGTTGAAATATTTACCAAACAAAAAAAAAAAAAATAGAGTTGTGTGTCCGTATTCAGTCACCATTACAAACTTTATTTTTGAAACCAAAATGTACGTTTTAGATGAAATAATTAAATAGTCAACTTTTAAGATTTCGAAAAAAAATATATACAGTATGTAATAACAAGCACACAAGTTGTTAAATAACCAAAAAAAAAAAACAAAAAAACAAAAGTTCTTCACACTTCTAAAAAAAAAGGTATAGCATTTTAGTTTAAAAACTTAAATATTAAAGTTTTCTTTAAATGACATAGTTTAGAAAAAAATATTATTTAATAGGGACTTATCTTATGTTTGGTTTAACCATTGAAGTTGAACAATTTCAATTGGATTTTGTCTTTTTCTAAAAAGTTAACTCAGTTTCACTATTCACTACTCCAATTACAACTTAAAAATTCAAATTTTAAAAGTCCAAAACTTTGCATATATAAGTTCAATTGAGATGATTTTTTTTAATTGCATAGAATTTCGAGACAAACGAAACAAGATCCATATTAATATTATTTTTCTGAAAACATTTTAAGGTTTTATACTTTTTAGCTCAAATCAGCTAAATACACAATTTCAAAACTCAACTTAACTCTAATAACTCAAACTCAAAATTTTCAACTTAAGCATACCGACTAAAACTTATTATGATCACATGTGAAAAAAAAGGGAGCAAATTGCATGATAAAAATATTCAAGTGAGGATATATTTGAGAAATATTAAATTCCACATTATAAAAAAGAAAGTGAAAAAAGTAAAAGATAAAAAGAGCAAGTAGTATTGAAGTATCTTTCTTAAAAAAAAAATAATAATAATACTAAAAATAAAGTGTAGCATTGAAGTATAAGCATGTGGTAACGCCTGTTTTTAACTTAGCACCGCTAACGTATAATACAGTAAGGTGGCATTGTTACTTTCCTTAAAGCTACTTTATTTATTAAAGAAAATAATGGTCAAATTTGAGATTTTTCTAAACCTTCAAAAAGAAAAAAATACATGCCATGATATTTCAGCTCATCAAGTCTTCATCGTATTCAGAGATGTAGTAGAAAGCCACTAGGTACACGTGTTTCCACTCAAGATTTTTAAATTTCAAATAAAGTTTATACGACTTTTAATTTGCCCACTCAAGGTACTTAGATTTGAACAAATAATAAAAAATAAAAAAAATCCAAAACTCCGAGGGGATAGAATAATTTTTTCAAAATATTTTTTAGGGTTAATTTTATAGCAGCTCTTGATTTATACATCCATCTTACATTGGCCTCCTAATTTTTTATTTCACACATCAATTTCCCCTTAAGTTTTGTATTGTTATTCCATCGGTCCCTTTACCAAATACTCTATGAATATTAGATAGAAATTGAATATGTTTAGATCACATAAGCTTTACTTATATCTAAAGTCGAAATTAAAAAAAATTTGTAATGAAATTGTACCTCAATTAGAAATATTTTAAAAGCAAACTGTATTTAAATTAAATATATAAAATGCATATTGTATTTTAATTAAAGATATATTCCATCATAGAGTTATTTTGTAGGTACAGTTTTTCTTTCAAAAAATATTTAATTATAATTTTAACCTTAATTAAAGCTGATGTAATCTGAATGTATTTAATTTTTGTTCAGTTTACCTAAAATGTGGCCATATTCATAATAGTATACAAGTTTAAGTTAGTGTGACGTGTAAAATTTAAAATTAGGGGCCAACTTGAGATTAAGAGTATGATTCAGGGACAAATAACCGTAATTTTTATATTAATTTGTCTTTTTTCTCACCTCAACACTAACTTTTTTTTTTTTGGGTTATTGAATTCAGTTCTTTGGTTAACGACAATTATTGAAGAATCTAAGCAGCAAAAAAGAAGGATTTGGGGGATCTTTTTGCACTTTAAGGTATTCATCTTCAAACTGTCTTGTAAATATAACAATTGTTTTCTTGTTTTTGTTAAAAAATATAATTGAAATGATTAAATATGATTAACAATGTTTCAATAGAAAAAATAGTTTTAATTAATGTCTCTCTGAAAATATAAAAACAAATATGTTGATAATTCAATTTATTATTTCATTAGTTAAACTTGTACATGTATAACATTTGTATTTCCAAATATAAAAATGCCTATAGGAATAAATATAGCCAATTTACCATTATATTCAACATTAACAATAATTAAAAAAATTTCATAACAATAGTGTAAACTGACAAGAAAGTTCTAAATTTTAATACATAAAAAATGTTGGTTTAATGAAAATCAACAAGCTCATCTTTTTTAATATATAGTTGGACAAAGTATTCGTAAACAAATACATTTTCTCTCTTATGTAGTATACAGTATTGTGATTGGGATCTACAAGTTGAAATATTTATGAAAAAAAAAAGAAAAAAAAAAAAAGAAAAGAAAAGAGTTGTGTGTCCGCATTCAGTCACCATTACAAACTTTATATTTCAAACCAAAATGTACGTTTTAGATGAAATAAGTAAATAGTCAACTATTAAGATTTGGAAGAAAAAAAATACAGTATGTAATAACAAGCATACAAGTAGTTAAATAACTAAAAAAAAAAAAAAGTTCTTCACACTTCTGTGAAAAAAAGGTATTGCATTTTAGTTTAAAGACTTAAATATTAAAGTTTTCTTTAAATGACATAGTTTAGAAAAAATATTATTTAATAGGGACTCATCCTATGTTTGGTTTAACCATCGACGTTGAACAATTTCAATTCGATTTTGTCTTTTTCTAAAAAGTCAACTCAGTTTCACTATTCACAACTCTAACTACAACTTAAAAACTTAAATTTTAAAAATCTAAAACTTTACATATACAAGTTCAAT
The DNA here is from genome assembly GCA_009761775.1 of Ficus carica. Classification (NCBI taxonomy): domain Eukaryota; kingdom Viridiplantae; phylum Streptophyta; class Magnoliopsida; order Rosales; family Moraceae; genus Ficus; species Ficus carica. Next base: position 12,481,478 of record CM019746.1, read on the forward strand.
TGAGATATATTTTTTAAAATTACAAAGAATTTTAAGACAAACGAAACAAGATCCATATTGATTTTTTTTTTGAAACATTTCAAGGTTTTATACTTTTTAACTCAAATGAACCAAATATACAATTTCAAAACTCAATCAACTCTAACAACTCAAACTCAAAATTTTCAATTCAAGCGGACTGACTAAAACTTATTATGATCACATGTGGAAAAAAAAAGAGCAAATTGCATGATAAAAATATTCAAGTGAGGATACATTTGAGAAATATTAAATTCCACGATGTCAACAAAAAAAAAAGTTAAAAAAAGTAAAAGATGAAAAAGAGCAAGTAGTGTTGAAGTATCTTTCTTAAAAATAAAAATAAAATAAAAAATAGCATTGAAGGATAAGCATGTGGTAACGCCTGTTTTTAACTTAGCCACACTGCTAACGTATAATAAAGTACGGTGGCATTGTTACTTTCCTTAAAGCTACTTTATTTATTAAAGAAAATAGTGGTAAAAAATTTAGCTTTTTTCTAAAACTTCGAAAAGAAGAAGGGGGAAAAAATGCCATGATATTTGAGCTCATCAAGTCTTCATCGTATTCAGAAATGTAGTAGAAAGTCACTAAGGACACATGTCCCCACTCAAGATTTTTGAATTTCAAATAAAGTTTATATAGCTTTAGTTTTCCCACTCAAATTTTTTTTCTTAATATGCTCCCACTCGATATTTAGATTATTTTTTATATCTAATATCAAAACTAAACTAAACTAAACTTAGATTAGTTTTTAATGTTTTAGTTCCATTACTATGATTTGATTCTTTTTTTTTCTTCCCAATTTCTTTATCGACATTTTTTCTAAATTTTTTATTAAAATTTTTTTATTCCTTAAAATTTTCTCTATTTTTAAAGTCATTGACTTAAAAATTATCCACATACTAAATATTGATGCATATGTATAGCTGTTTATTTATTGAAAAAAATATTCATTTTAAAAGGAAAAAAAAATGGTGTGAAACAAAATAAAAAGTGAAACTTTTCAATAAAAAGAACAAATTTTATAATGCTTTCAAATGAAAGAGCTATATCGAATAATTATAAATATGTTAATAAATTTATAAAATATTATGTAACTTTTTAGTCATATAAAGTTATTGTATTTTCAATGTATAAATTGTATCCTCTTACGTGTCTGCATTAAGAAAATTTTCTAGATCCATCACTAATCGTACCCAAACTTCGTAATGTATATATATAACATACGTACATAGACATGTACATTGTAGCATGCATATATATACATGCTAGAATCACTCATAATCGAATGAGAGCTTCTGCTCAAATGAATAATTCTTTTTTAACATTTTATTTCTAAAAATTTTATATTTTATATTTTGTCCCTACTAAAAAGTAATCATCTCTATATAAGTCTACCTAAAGGTTTTATTTTTTCTATACATCCCCGGTTGAAATAATCGATTAGCTCTGTCATTGTATGTGTATGTAACATCTGACACACATAAATAGAAATAGTATGGATTATAGATTTATTAGTACATGACATAAGCAGTAGTGCAAACTTTTTTTTTTCTTTTTAGGGGAAACTATCTAAATTGTCTATTATTGATTTCCTTACGCACACAAATGGCTTTTGGAAAGAAAATCAGTTGGTCAAATGCGTGGTTAAATACACCCACATGGGTGGATGGATTGGCAAGTGTGGGTCTCTAGCCAGGCTTATCCCCTTTGTCCATCGGAATTATATTCCCATGGCCTCCCCTTAGGCCTCGCTTCAGCTTCGGCTGTTAAAGCGTGGGTGCCTTTGCTAGGCTTATCCCCTTTGTTTAATCGGGTTCGATTTTCATTGCCTCCATTTAGGCCTCGCTCTAGCTTCGGCTATTGAAGCATAATTTGGTGATGGCAAGGTAGACCCCGGATGGCCGACTGAGAGAAACTAGTATAAAAAACCGATCTCCTTGCCATACTTAGGGAAAGGGATTCCCGTCCGTGAGGCTGAAAACCTGAAAATGATAGAGTCACCCTCAGATGCTTTCTCATTCACCAAAAATTGCGTGGTTACATTATTAATCATGAGACAACTTTATATATCTTTGCTTATTATCAAATAAAAAATTAAAATTAAAATGTCTTTTATTTTATTTTATTATTCTTATTATTTTCATTTCAACACTTATTATTAGAATTAAATAGCTTTTATAAAACGAGAATAATTGTACGTATAAGTTCCTTTTAAAAAATAATAATAATAATAATTTAAATATACGCTTATATCTGGTTTTCCGAATACATTCATTAATATAAACATTATCTGTTTTAAGGTCTTAGATCTTGGTTGTTTAGTTTTTAAGATATAAACTTTAAAAACTTGATTTTGATCACACCACAATCTGAAATTTTCTAGTATTACAGCTAGTCCATTATCTAATCATGCCTGTATGGTTTATAAGTGCAATAATTAGTTCACTAATTGACTTTTCAATATTTATACATGTATTGTTTAATTCGTATTGTTAAGTTTAGATTCTAATACATTCACGCTATTTGTATCCAGAATGGAAATCCTCATTGAGATTGTCTCTTCAGTTGTTGGGAAAATTGCAGAGTGTACAGTTACCCCCGTTGTTCATCAGCTTGGTTACTTCTTCCACTACGAACGAAATATCAGGAACCTCCGTAGCCAAATCCAGCAGCTAATTCATGAGAAAGAAAAACTGCAACATTTGGTTATTGAAGCTACGAACAGAGGCGATGAAATTGTACAAGACGTGCGAGACTGGCTGACTAACGCAGATGAACTCGTCAAGAAGTCTGAAATCTTCTTTAAAGAGGAAGGTCAAGCAAACACAAGGTGTTCTGGTTATGGGACCTTTCCGAACATGGTGTTACGACGCCGGCTAAGCAGAAAAGCGGAGAAGATGGCCGAAGCTGCCGGGAGTGAAATCAGAGAGGTGCAAAATATCTTCCAGAATAAAGTCATTTCTTATCGAGGCACGTTGCCTAGTTCTGCTAAAATTCATGAGACTTTTGAGTCGAGAATTTCGACTTTAACAAAAGTTATGGATGCGCTAAGAGATCCTACTGTCAATAGGATTGGGGTATATGGGATGGCCGGTGTAGGGAAAACCACACTTGCTAAAGCAGTTGAGCAACAAGCCTTGGAGGAACGGTTGTTCGATGTGGTTGTTATGGTTCCTATATCCCAAACTCCAAATTTCCATGATATTCAACAAATCATTGCAGACAAACTCGGGTTAGATCTCCGTGAGAAGACTGTTCCTACCAGAGCAGAGCGGCTACTCGATCAATTGATGAAGCAAGACAAGAAGATACTCGTAATTCTGGATGATGTGTGGAAGCAACTTTCGTTACGAGATATTGGGTTGATATCTTCTGGAGATGATCGAAAGGGATTCAAGATGTTGTTGACATCTAGATTCCTGAATGTGTGCCGTCAAATGGATGTTGACAAGAGTTTTGAAGTTGGAATATTAATCGAAGGTGAAGCGCTAAACTTGTTTAAAAAGGTCAATGGTGACACTTGTCAAAGTCAAGATGTCCAGGATTTCGTAGCCGACATTGTCAAAGAATGTGCAGGCTTGCCGCTTGCAATCACAACGATCGCAAGTGCATTGAAAGGAAAACGTTGTTCGGTATGGGCAGATGTGTTGCGAGAGTTGAGGGGATCTAGCTCAAAAGACATCGATGGCATGGAAATAAAAGTGTACGCAAGTATAAGGATGAGTTATGACTTTTTAGGCAGTGATGAAGCACGATCATTGTTGGTCTTTTGCAGTCTACACAAAGAAGATGCGGAGATACAGATCCATCAACTGTTGAGATATGGTTTGGGTTTCGGCTTGTTTGAAGGAATCACTACCCTGGAAGAAGCAATAAATAAGTTGTTTAATTGGGTAGATCATCTCATGAGTTCATCATTGTTGTTGAATGGTCGCTCTCCTGATTTTGTTAAACTGCATGACGTTGTCCGTGATGTTTTGATTTCGATTGCGGCTAAATCTAAACGGATGTACCTCATCAAAGATGCAGTAAAGCCAGAAGAGTACGTGTCGAAGTTTGGAGATTCAGTTGCAATTTCTCTGCTCAACAGTAATTTTGATCAACTTCCAAAGAGGTCGGTATGTGCACGACTCAAACTGTTATTTATGTTTGGGAGTGGCATTTCTTCCCAAATTCTAGACAAGGTCGTCTTTGAAGAAACTAGTGAGCTTAGAGTTCTACTTTTGACGTCTATACATCTTGGACGATTGCAATCATGCTTTCGTGCCCTTGAAAATCTTCAAACATTATGTTTGAATGGTTGTCGGCTAGAAGATATAGCGTCAATTGGAGAACTAAAGCATTTGAAAGTCCTTGACCTTGCACGGTCTCAAATTGAGGAGTTGCCACGAGAAATAGGACAACTGACGTCTTTAAGGTTGTTGGATTTGAGTTATTGTTATCAACTCAGAACCATTAAACCAAACGTCATATCAAGTTTGACAAATTTGGAAGAGTTGAATTTGAGAGAGAGCTTTACTTCATGGGAGGTACTTGACAAAGTTGATGGTGAAAGAAGCAATGCTAGTCTTGTTGAGTTAAGTAATTTGTCACAATTGTCTGCTCTATATATACATGTAGAAGATGCCAGTGTTGTGCCCAAAGATAAATGGTTGAGTGACAAATTGAAAAGATATGAGATACTCATTGGAGAAGTTACGTACTGGCTGTCGGATGAAGATGAAACTTCAAGGAGATTGGCTGTCAGATTAGAGCATAGCTGGCAACTAGATGAGTACAAAATTCAAACATTGGTGAAAACATCTGAAGAATTATGGTTAGGAGGCTTAGTCGGGCTTGGTGATGTTGTTCCTGGATTGGATAAGGATGGCTTTCCACATTTGAAACGTCTTTCATTTGGTTATAATGATCAAATTCGATACATTGTTAACTTGAGGGACTACATGAAAAACACAAGTGCCTTCCCTTTCCCTAAGTTGGAGTCGTTACGTCTTTGGGACTTGAGGAACTTGGAAGGTGTATGTCAATGGCATGGCAACAAGAATGAAGCTATTGATGGAGTGGAACTGGAGGGTAAGATTGAGTTTCCTCAATTACGTCGATTGAAACTCGAGGGTCTACCAAAGCTCAAGCAATTCTGCCCAGCCCCAGATGACGAATTCACGAAGAGGACTAATTCGGCTACTAATATTGCAGATACAAATTCCATCCCACTTTTCAACCCCAAGGTATGTAGGCTCATTTTCAAATTTAGAAAACACTCATAGCTAGGTTACTCTTTTTACATTATTATGGGAAATTTTGTAGTCTTAATAATTAAATATCTTATTGGGTTTGTAGGTGCTTTTAAAACATGCATGTTTGGCAAACTAGAACTTAAATTTGCATGTGAAGAGATATCATTGGAGATATCTTTGTTGATATATTATCTGCTGTAGTTAGTTTTATATTTACTAATTTATATATATATTAATGGGTTGTTTTGGTGTAAATTCACTTAAAAAGAAAACATATAGTTTTGTTTACTGTACTGATATTTAGTTTTCTTTTGCTAATGTTATTTACTTCCTTCTTTGTTTTACTTTTATTTTTTAACTTTTTTTTCCAAAAATTTTACTTATTTATAATTTACTCATTTAAAATACTTTCATTTTTTCAATATGTCTCTACGTAAAACAACATTTTTCAAATATATCTTAACAAATTTTTAAAACAATTTTTTAAATTGTTATGTTCCCTTTTAATCTCTGATTACTTAATTATGTTAAACTCTTTAGGAGATAATAAATAAATTTAGAAAAACATATATTGATTTCTTCAAAAATTTAATATCTGCTTATTCTTTTATTAAAAAAAAATTAACATTTTAATATTTCTTCAAAAAAAAAATCAACACATTATAAATCCTTCATTGAAGTAATAAATCGTTTCATATCTCTAATATATCCTTTACATTAATATACATATATGTATCTTCTTACCATATATAAGAAGATGAAAGCACTTATCAACAGTGCTTTGTTCTTCCTCCTACGTTGTCATGTGTTATTGTCATATGACAGCTCACTCATTTGTCACATTGATTTTTTTTTAAAATTTTCTTTTATTTTTGTTATTTTTGTTTTTTTTAACTTTTCGCATGCTCGTCAATTATTCCACACTAATTTATAAATTCTTCACCCCTTAAGTGATTGTCAAGTGCTAGCCACTTCATGGTCACAAGGTTGCTCACATGACGGCCTAATTAATGTTATGTGGTTTTTTTTATTATTTTTTATTTTTTATTTCGCACATGCAAAATGCATGTTACACTACACTACTAGTGTAATATATGCATGCATCAATTGGCCTTATCCATACAATCTAATAATTGATTGGTTTCCTTTTCCTTTTTCTTTTTCTTTTCATATCTATTATTACTCATAAGAAGTGGTGATGTGGGAAAAAATAAAAGTTTATGTTGCAACTTATATGCTAGCTTCACCTTCTTGCATACTTTTTTTTTTTTTTTTTTTTGCGATTTTTTTAATCCCTTTTTCGTGTGTTTATATAAATCTAAATCTATAATAATCTACACAATATATAGACACAGAAAAAAAAAAAAAAAAAAAAAAAAAACTTAGTTTTCATCTAAAACGCATGTTCTGATTGAAGCGTGCATTTTGTCCTTTTTTTAGTTTTTTGATATATATATATATATATATATATGTTATTTCTTCTGTTTGACTGACACACGGAAGGAAGGTCGGTGAGAGAGAGACAGGGGAAGAAGGGGAGGGGTGACATCTGGTACCAAAATGTCCATGAAGTGAGAGAGAGAGAGAGAGAGAAAAAGAGAGATATGGGTGTCGGATTAAGTGGGTGAGAGAAAAAGAAAGAGCGATGTTCCTATTTATTTATCTATTTTTAATTTTTTTTAAATCTATTTTTTTCTCTAATTTTAATACTCTTGTATTATCACTAAATGATATATATCAGGATCTATTTATTAAAAAGTAAGAAAAAAATTGTTATATATATAAAATTTTTATATCATATAATTCAATTATCTCAATGCATTTATTTTCTAAAATTTAAATATATTTTCTATATTTGACATTTTTTTAATGACTTATTCTAAGTATAAATTTTTATTTTATATTATTTTTTTTTAAAAAAAAGACATATTTCATATTTCAAGTAAAAGATATACTTTCATATTTTGTAAATTTTTTCTATTTTCTTGTAATTTCTTTTACACATTTTGTTATAAATAAATCACATTGATTTAAGAAAATATTTTCATTAAAATATTAAAATATTGTCTTCAATATATATATTTTTTATTTTTTATTTTAGTCATTTTAATGTATTGATTCAAATTTAATATTTTAGTTCTTTTATCTTTTTGGTCTTTTTATACCTATTTTATCTACTTTCTACTTATATATTTTTTGTTTAGATAATTTTTTAAAAAATATGTCCAATCATATCGTACATGTTTTTAAACTAATATATATATATATATATATATATATAAAAGGAGAATGAAGTCCTAGTTTTTTGTTTTTTCAACCTAGAATCCAATGGTCAAGAAGTTTTTCTTCTTTATTTGGTTTAATCCAATGAATTATATCAATCCATGTGTCATTTGTTTTCTTTGACATAGAATTTGTGAATCATCTCATTTTTGTCTTTTCTTACAATAAAATAAGCAATATACTTTAACTTTTTTTTAAATCATTTTTTTGTCTTTTTTGTTGCCATGATCATTTAGGCATTAAAACTATTATTTTTATTATTAATAATATTTCAAATTTGGCATTTTGAATTGTTTCTCAAAAAAAAAAAAAAAAAAAAATCGTAAGTCCTCCAATATATTTACTTTTTCAAATGTGGTTCTGATAAATATTTTCTTCAGCCAATTATTCCCATTAAGATAATTTTATTAGATGTGTCCACGTCTTAAAATCTTATTTTTACAATATTCGTGATTATTTCGTCAAAACATATTAGCTATTTTACTTCAATGTTTGGTGTTAAACACATGCTTACTTCCTTGGTGTCCATTTTTTAAATAAATCATCTATTGCTTTTAATGTCTTCCATTAAAATATTTTTTTAATCATATTTGTCCCCTTTTTTTTTTTGTTGAAAGTCCTTTAAAATATTTATTCTCAATTATATCCCCACGTAAACATTTTTGATGTAGGCTTATAATATATTATTTTCTCATATACAACTCAATAAAATACTTTTTTCCCCAAGTCTCACATGAAAAGTTTTTCCCAATTTTATTTTTTTCAATTTTTATATTAATATGTAAATATGTCCTACAAAATTCACGTTTCGGTTTTCGTATTGAATATTAGACTAGCAAAGTCTTGATAAAATGGGAATTAAAGCACTTTGAGTACACTTCGTGTCAGAGTTGAAGTTTATAGTGGTGACTAAATTAAAAATTTACATTATTTTTTATCATTAATACTTGAACTTGTAAATCTTTATACTATATAATATTAAATATATATCTATAATGTACAATGAAAAAAAAAAACTTGTTTTTGTTTTTCATTTTTGAAAAAGGAAAATGTGTAGTCTGTATGTAGACCTATAATGAAAGCGGGAAATTTATGCAGGTTGAATTTCCCAGCTTGACGATGATGGAAATTTCAGGTTGTTCGAGCTTGAAGAAAATATTTTCGTCTTCTATTCTTCTGACAAGACAACTTCCGAATCTCACGTCTTTGGAAATATGTGGCTGCCACATGGTGGAAGAGATATTTGATGAAGAAATGGACACATCATCATCATCAGCATCGTCATCATCATCAAACATGCAGAGCACTGGGAATATTATTGGGAATGTGAAGACCAGTCAATTGAGCAATCTCACTCTGATCGATCTACCAAAACTGAGGCATGTATGGAATAATGAGGATCCTCAATTAGGAATTACTCATCAGTCTTTTGTCTTCCAAAATCTCAAAGAAATTGAAGTTCGGTTCTGTCCGAATCTGGAAACTCTCTTTCCTCCTTCCCTTCCCAAATGTCTTGTTCAACTTGAATCACTGACAATTGAAGATTGTGAGTCATTACAAAATATTGTTGCTAAGGACAAGGAGGTGGAACAAGGAACTAAAACAGAGACTATGCCTAAGTTTGTGTTTCCTAAATTGAAGTATTTAGAACTCCTACGTCTGCCTGAACTTGTGAGTTTCTACTCAGGATTACACATCTCAAAATGGCCTTCACTGCAAAGCCTACGAGTGATCGACTGTAGGAAAGGAGCTGTTTTAGCTATGGACGTACTAAGCTTAAAAAATAATGCATTTCAACAACCCCTCTTTCTGATGCAAAAGGTAAAAGAGTTAAACTTTCTTCCATTACAATTTTTTACACTCTCTCTCTCTCTCTCTCTCTCTCTTGGTTTTTTTTTAATTTTCTTGTAATTTCTTTTACACATTTCGTTATAAATAAATCAAATTGATTTAAGAAAATATTTTCATTAAAATATTAAAATATTGTCTTCTAAATATTTTTTTTTATTTTTCGTTCTAGTCCTTTTTAATATATTGAACTATATTTAATATTTTAGTTCTTTTATCTTTTTGATTTTTTTATGCTATTTTATCTACTTTCTACTTAATATATTTTTTATTTAGATAATTTTTTTTATATATGTACAATTATATGTATCGCATATACTTTTAAATTAATATATATATATATATATATATAAATAAGAGGAGAATGAAGTCGTTTTTTGTTTTTTCAACCTAGAATCCAATGGTCAAAAAGTTTTTCTTTTTTATTTGGTTTAATCCAATGAATTATATCTATCCATGTGTCATTTGTCTTCTTTGACATACAATTTTGTGCATCATCTCTTCTTTGTCTTCTCTTACAATATAAGAAGCAATTGCTTTAACTCTTTTTTTAATCAATTTTTTGTCTTTTTTGTTGCCATGATCATTTAGGCATTAAAAATATTATTTTTTTTATTAATAGTATTTCAAATTTGGCATTTTGAATTGTTTCTCAAACAAAAACAAAAAACAAAAAAAAATCATACGTCCTCCACAGTATTACTTTTTCAATAAAATACTTTTTTCCGCAATTCTCACATGAAAGTAGTTTTTCCTAATTTTATTTTTTAAATTTTATATTAATATGTAAATATGTCCTACAAAATTCACGTTTTGGTTTTCGTAATGAATATTAGATTAGCAAAGTCTTAATAAAATGGGAATTAAAGCACTTTGAGTACAATTCGTATCAGAGTTGAAGTTTATAGTGGTGACGAAATTAAATTTACATCATTTTTTTATCATTAATACTTGAACTTGTAAATCTTTATACTATATAATATTAAATACATATCTATAATGTACAATGAAAAAAATCATGTTTTTGTTTTTCATTTTTGAAAAAGGAAAATGTATAGTCTGTATGTAGACCTATAATGAAAGCGGGAAATTTATGTAGGTTGAATTTTCCAGCTTGACGACGATGTATATTTCAAATTTGTCTAGCTTGAAGAAAATATTTTCGTCTTCTATTCTTCGGACAAGACAACTTCCGAATCTCACGTCTTTGGAAATATTGACTGCGACATGGTGGAAGAGATATTTGATGAAAAAATGGACACATCATCATCATCATCATCGTTATCATCATCAAACATGCAGAGCACTGGAAATATTATTGGGAATGTGAAGACCAGTCAATTGAGCAAACTCACTCTGACCAATCTACCAAAACTGAAGCATGTTTGGAATAATGAGGATCCTCAATTAGGAATTACTCATCAGTCTTTCGTCTTCCAAAATCTCAACAAAATTGAAGTTCGGTACTGTCCGAATCTGGAAACTCTCTTTCCTCCTTCCCTTCCCAAATGTCTTGTTCAACTTGAATCACTGACAATTGAAGATTGTGAGTCATTACAAAATATTGTTGCTAAGGACAAGGAGGTGGAACAAGAACTAAAACAGAGACTATGCCTAACTTTGTGCTTCCTAAATTGAAGTATTTAAGACTCGGAAGTCTGCCTAAACTTGTGAGTTTCTACTCAGGATTACACATCTCAGAATGGCCTTCACTGCAAAGTCTACAAGTAATCAAATGTATGAAAGTAGCTGTTTTAGCTATGGACGTACTAAGCTTCAAAAATAATGCATTTCAACAACCCCTCTTTTTGATGCAAAAGGTAAATGAGTAGAACTTTCTTCCATTACAATTTTTTAAATCTATGTACTCTCTCTCTCTCTCTCTTTTTAAACTTAATTAGATAGGGAATATATTAGAAATCTCTGTTGTGACTGACACACTAGTCTTGTTAATATTCTCTTTTCAGGTTTCATTTCCTAAGTTGGAAGAATTTACATTGGAGGATATGATGGATTAGTTGATGAGATACCGCATGCTAGACTTGAACGATTGAAAGAGTTAAATCTAGTTGACATTCCGTCATTGATAGCTCTGCCTCTGTGGGAAGACAAATACCAAAACTTAGAAGCTCTTCGTGTACGGGGATGTGTGAATTTAAAGAGCCTAGTCGTGTCATCGTCCACGGTGTCTCTCCAAAATTTGACAAGTATAGTAGTGTCAGAATGCCATGGAATGGTGAATTTGTTAACTAATTGGGAAACAGCTAAAAGCTTGGGGCGAGTACTGAGGAGAATGAGTATTTCCAATTGTGAAAGCATGACTCAGATAATTGCTGGTGATACAGAAACAGAAGCAGAAGCCAAAGCCGGGGAATTTGTTTTCAGCAAATTGGAAACTTTGGTGCTTCATAACTTGCCAAGCCTCACTTGCTTCTATTCGGGAAAACTCGTCATGAAATTTCCAAATTTGGAAAGTGTGATTGTGAGTGAGTGCCTTCATATGCAGAGTTTCTGTCTCAATGGAGCAGCCATTACTCTGAAGCTTGATAAAATAATCACAGATATACACGACATCCGCTACATTTTTGACGATAGGTATTCTATGGATTATCATTTTCAAATATTAGAAAATGCAAGTAGATTCGAAGGAGTGGCATTAAAGGACGATATGAATATGACTTTGCAAAACTTGTGGAGGACTGCCCATGATCCACAAGGTACCATAAACTGGTCTCACTCCCCAATTTAATTATTTCCCACTACTTTATGTCTATGTTCGTAATAGAATTGTATTTTTTTTTTTTTTATGAAGACTTTTTGTTAATTTCATAAACCATAGTTATACTAGTTACGTACTGCTTAAAACTCATTATAACATTCATCAAGTACTACAAATCATATGATCAAATCTCACTAATTTTCCTTAAATTCATCACTTTCTAAATCAAACCCGGGGCCACAATCCATCAGCACACCAAGTATTTGGGTAAATGTAAGAGACAAAATAGGAGGGCTCTTTCTAAAACAGTCTATGTTTGACAGAGAAGAAGATTTCAAGAATATTCCTACTCAAATTTTTATTTTCATTTTTATTTTCTTGAAATTCTATACATACTTTTTTTTCTCTCTTTAAGCACCAGTCCAAAAATATTTCTGGTTTGAATTTGAATCTTTTTAAAAAATTTCTTTTCAAACCTATGTGACAAATATACTCCTAGATTCAGGATTTGACTCATATGTCCATTCTTTGTATCATCATTTATTATTCTCCAATAATATCATGACATTTATTTAACAAACTTGACTTTTTAAGTAATATAGTATGACATTCTTAATGAAATATATTTTCAATTAAAAATTATATTTCAATTAAAAAATCAAGATATTATTTGAGGGACATGAACGTGATAGGAATAAGATGACACATGAGTCGTAATCCTAGATTCATGGCTTTTTCTCCTTTTAAAATTCAAATAAGAGTGGGCATAATATTTGGGATTTAAAGGTAAATAGTTCTTTTTTTTTAAAGGTATAATATTTTTTTCCGAGCCACAAAACTAAAGATGGAGATTGAGGAGGCATATTTCTTATTTTTTCAAAAATTTAATTCGTTCTATTCATGTTTTCTCTTTTTTTTTTTTTTTTTGGTTTTACCGGATAATAAGATTATCTTTTTTTTTTTTTTTTTTTTTTCTAATTCAAAAGAAGTTTCTAAAAAAGATCCAGAAGAAGATTCTAAATCGAGTTCTGAAAAAACTTCTGTTGAGGAATCTGAAGACGATTCTAAAGATAGTGAAAAAGATTCTAAAAAGAATTTCGACGAGGATTATAAGGAGCAATTAGATTCTGAAAATGAGTCGGAGGAAGATTCTAATAACAGCATTGAAGAAGACTCTGAAAAGAGTTCGGAAAAAGACTCTACAGATATAGATTCCATAACTAATTTTGAAGAAGATTCTAAAGGAACTTCTGAGGAAGATTCTGAAGAAAGTAGTTGTGAAGAAAATGTAGAGGAAGACAATCAAAACGATCCTAAAAAGGACTCTAACGACGATTTTGGCAAAAGGTCAAAAACAGAAACTTCAGAAGATGGAGAAGACGATTCTTCAAATTTTGAACAAAATTCAGAAGAAGATTCTTGAGAAGTCAATGAAGTTCCCAAAAGTATTTGGAAGGAGATCTTGTTGAAGAATGATGATTTGAACAATACAAGGTAAGATCAAATATCTCTACTAGAACTTAAGTAATATAAACTCCTCATGATACATATCTCTACTCGAATTATTACTTTTTATTCTTGTTGATCATTATTATTAGATAATTCCATAGTAGGGTTTAAAAAAAAAAAAAAAAACCTTACTTGTGAAATTATATCATGTTGTTCAATTTTTATTAGATTCGATAAAATAATAAATAAATAAATAAGCCTTACATACCATAGAAGTTTCTATATATTAATCGTTGTTTATCATAAATATAAACCCCATAATAGATTCTTAAAAACAAAAATTTCAATTATGCCTGTGAAATATAATTATTTCATAGGATAATATGTTTTTTGCTACTCTCTTGCTTTACTTACGGAGTGTCGCACATTTCTAGGTATAGTAATCCAATGGAAGAACAATTGGTGACAAAAAGAAATCTAGAGAGGCCCTTCTTGTCCGGTTGGAGTTTCTAGCATTAAATGCTTGCTCTGTGGGATTTTTCTCCTCCATAATGTTTCATCTTTGAGAGGCTATGGCTCAAGGTCATGCATTATTATTTTTTTTTTTTTTCTGTTGCTCGGAATTTTTTCCCTTTTGGTTTTTGTCCTTGCAAGTTTCTAATGATGCCTCCATTTGGTAGTTTAGGAGTAGATTTGGAGTCATATTCTGCTTCGCTCTTTATTTCTAATATGTGTTATCATTTCCCTTGGGACTGTCAAGTATTTTGTTGGATTTGATTTATATTTATATTTTATTTAATTAATAATATGTTGGGATGTGTAGATGACGAGGATGCTAAGGAGGTGCCAACCTAGTTGGGATGTCCTGGTGCATCTACTGATTAATATCACCAACAACTTTATTTAAAAAAAAAAAAAAAAAACTGTGCGCCTTGATGCTTGAATTCATTTTGATTTCATTTATTATTAAAAAAAAAAAAATCCCTCGCTATCAAATAATCTCCAATCCTACCGGATAAAGACTGGATTTCGGTCTATATCCTTGACTTTGACGATAATTACTTTACCAACACAAAAATATATATATATATATATATATATATATAATAAAATAAATCTGCTTTTTTTTTTTGGCAACTATGTTTAATTACTGACTATAATTTATTAATTAGTAAATCTCTTATATGCTGAATAAAGTAGGAATTGATAAACATCAAATTTTCAGAGAATCAAATAATTACTAACTAAATTAAATTCTAAATCTCATATTTATTGAGCAAATTCTGTCAATTTCCTCACCATCAATAATTCTTAAGTACATAATCAACACGTGTGTGTATATATATCGTCAATTAATTTTATTTCAATTTATTCCACAAAAATAGTTAGAAAAAACAAGGATAGTCATGCATAATTTTCGCAAAGAACTAGTGAAAACAGATAATTATAACAAATAAAATAGAATAACCCAATCATGCTATAATTTTATGTCATTATATAGCAAATAACAAAAGACATACAGTATCTGATGATTTGAGCTCCTACACAAATATACCTATTACTTGGCATGTGATGATGGTGGAGTTGGCCAAGGAAAAGTTAAATCATTTACGTGTCCTATTTCTGTGTAGCCAAACACGCCCTGATCACGAGCAACCCACACACAAAGTGTTCGACATCTTGGTTCATCTCTCTTGGCTATGAACATGTCAAAGGTTGCAGCCACATTTCCCCAATTGAAAGCACAATAGAAGAGCGCTGACTTGAATATATTCACTCGGAACTCCCATTCATAGGTCTTGTTGGAGGCCACTATTTGAGTTCTTAGGTCATCGTCTTTTGATTTGCAATGAACTATGAGGAGGTTTTGAATATTTGATAAGTTGTTCAAAATGGTAACTCTCACCGTAGGATTCACACCTTGGCATGTTGTACTACTATTAAGCATATAAGATGTTATATCACCATTAATGTTAACAACCAAGTTTCTCTTCCCAGTTGGCTCATGTTTGATGAGATTTATTTTGCACTAGTACATATAGAGAACATTCTCCACATATACATACATATAAATATATATATATATATATATATTAATGAGTACAAGAACCAAATAGGGAATCAAAGATATAATGTTTTACCATATATAGAGCTATATATGGACGAATTGAATAGCAAATCTCATATATTCAATTATTTCAATTGGATCATCTTATATTAAATTTCAAGTTCATACTCCATTATAATATATGAGAGAATTAATTAGTTAAGGTATATTTATCAATAAATAATAGATTTAAGCAACAAATTTTGTCTGTCATTCAACATATAGAATTTTGTCTTAATTAGCGTTTTTATTAGATGATACTATGAGTAAATTTGAATAGGGTAATTTATCACTATTCTTTTTTCTTTTTTTAAGTTTGAATGACACTAAATTATTAAAATGTTATTACAATAATCATTTTCGTTAATTCTTTGACGAACCCGTTAGTAATTTGGTCAAAAGTTATGCTAACTAACGAATTTCGTTTAAAAATTAATGAAATATGTATAGTAACATTTTTAATAATTTAGGGTCACTCTCCAACTAAAAAAAAAAATTTATCAAAGTTGACTTAAAAATTTAGAAACCAATCTTGTAATGACCCAACTTTTCAGACCGTTAACTTAGTTACTTATTCTTAATTAATATAGACTTAACACTTGTTTATGTTTGGTTCAAAAAATACATATATATATTTTTTTTATACTTTTTAAAACAAATCATACTTGTACTTGAAGAGTTAAATAAATTAAAATTTTAACTGAAAGTAATTGAAATTTCTAGATAATAAATATCATTTTCAAGTTCATACTTAGATAATATTTAAAAAGTTATAACATCATATGAGTTAAAAGAAAAAACCTTAAAGTCTTTTTCTCGTAAAGTATTCATACTAGTTTAGAGTACCAAAATATTGAAAAATAGTTATGAAAATAATATATACAAAACAATTTAAGAAGTCTAAATGCAGAAATTAAATTCGTAGTGGTATTCCACTCCCTTCCTTCATCGCCTCCGCACCGCTTCGTCAATTCAGAAAACATCTAAGTGGCGGACTGCTCACCCGCATTACCTATAGCACGAACACACACATATAAGTTTTCGCTTGGCAAGTACAACTGTAACTCACAAAATATTTTCATAGATCATATCATCATACGTCACAACATGAATGTTCAAAAATGCATATGATCTATGTGTGTTCAATAATACTTTATTATATATAACTTGTCTACTTAAGAGTCCTTGTATCGTACTCATATGCACACAACCAAAAGGGAGTTGGGAGAGTGACCCTCCAACAACCTCCAAAGTCATGACTTATAACTTTTATTCTTATCATATCCTCACACTATTTAGAGGTTGATACAACACTTAATTATATCTTTTATTAGCCTCATTCTTATTTTTTGTGACAATGTGTAGGTTTGTACGTCACTATACATATATCATTATGGCATAAATATCTGTGAAGCATGCTGATCATATTTGTGTAAGAGAATTTATCATTTTAATCATATGTTTGTCACAACATCAAGGGAATTTGTAGCAAATATAGAATATCAACAAAGAAAACATTTTGTTTCATGTTGTATATGAGGTTTGTACTTACATGTCCATTGTACTCAAACTTTCGAAGTAGTTCCTTCTATTATGTAAGTTTGGAGAATTGCTATGATTTAACAGTACATCGTCATTAGAGAGAATCATGGTGATATATATATATATATATATATATATTTATGAATTAAAGTGAGCTTAATTTACTTACACCATAATTATCCTTAATAATTTATTCATGTTAATTGTTAAGTGTAAAAAGAAAAAAAAAATCTACTTATTAATCTTTAATTAATTAATTATGTAGTACTTAATTATTACTTTATTTAGTTGAATAATTATAAATAAATTATGTAATTGTTATTGACTAATTAATAGTTATATCATTACTAATTAATTATGTTACTTAAATATTCTTTATCATATAATAATTATCAATTATTAATTCTTTTATTAATAATTAATAATTAGATTATACTAATAATTATTGTTTAGTTAATCTCTTATTAATCATCTATAATTATATTAATAATTAATGATTAATTAATCTCTAATTAATTACGCATTTTAATTATGTAGTTACTCAATATAATACTCTTGCTTACACAACTAATAATCATTTATTAGCTCTTATAATTAATAACTAATTAACTTTCTTAACTTAAATATGTTTTATTATATATTTATTAATTTATTAATTTATTTCTTAAATAATTAATTAATCTACATTATTTTGGTGATAATGAGTCACCTAAGTGTGTACCCCTAAGTGGGTTGTCTTCCATTTTGTTTTGGGCTTGTAAGTCCCAGTCTCATTAGCTATGGTCATTAAGTTGGGCTAAGGTAGTTTCTTGGTGTATGTCTAGTAATCCTCTAGTTTATTTTGTCTTGGCTCATTAAAAAACTTGTGATTAAACTTTATAAAGTTATGATTTTTTATATTTAGTTGATCATACACTTAATGGTCAATTCATGTTATCAATAATTATTTCTTTATGTTATGAGTCATATTATGTCACATTTTTAGAGTTCAATTGTTTTGTTGGTGCGAAATTTTAACTTCTAAGATTTATTTAAATTTGTGTATAATTCTGATTTGGACACTTGATGACCCATTTGAAAGGTTGAAGTATCTAGTTTCTGTCTTTATAATTTATTTTCTAAAATTTCAAGAGTTTCAAATCTTAATATGAATATTTTCCTTAGTATCTCATAGTAAAATCTCAGTTTACCAGATTGTAATATAATTATTTTTGATTTATTAAAAATTATGTACATATCTGTCATAAACGTATAATAGCTCGTTTCAAAGTTTTGGATATCTACTTTATAACAATAAATTTATTGTCTTAAGTTTTAGTTTTTCATATCATATAATTAGGTTTTGCTTTTGTTGGTCTCGTGTATGAACCATATATCCAGATTTGTGGTTAAACGTAAAAAAATAATAACAATTCACTCATAAGTTTAAATACAACAAACGATATGTCATTGGAAAACTTATGATGTTTAATTTAATACCAAGAACAGTTTTGCAGAACATTATGGTTTACTAACCCAAAACATACAAAATTCGTGGCTAGTACAGGATTCCAGCAAAATCTCTCGATTCGTTGAGTTAACTTGAAAAAATCACGAAATATTATATATTTATCTAATTGAGGCGCCTAATACCTTGTTAGAAAGCTTAACGAATCTAGTGTTTATGTCTTATGATCAAAAAGTTTAAGTTTAAGGGATTCGGATTTCACAAAATCCGTGGCTATATTGTACTTGAGGGATTTTTTTTTCTTTCTAGTTTTGTGTCACAACTTCAAATGCACATAACTCAATACATACATAAGTAAACCAAGTGATTCCAATGTCTAAAATGAAGCTTATACTCTATAGAATCTTACCATATAATTTATTTTTCATACCAAAGTTTCAAATTTATGCCATATTATCACAACAACTACGAGCTCTAACAAAGTTCGTAGATCTTACCGAAATGCTCTGTGAATCCTCTAAGACCTTGGACCTTCACAGTTCTTCTTGAAACCTTTTCCGAGGTAAGAAGACGTCTAACATTAATATTCTAACTAAACATGTAATATCCAAAATTTTTACGAACTCATGATTTTCTTGTATATAAGAAATCTAAAGCTCGTATTATGTGTTTATGGGTAATTTTATGAAAATTATGAATATTAATACAAGATTCATGATTTTATCAGTATGAGGTTGAGTTCTTGGTAAATTAATTATGAGACTCCGTAACAGACCTTTTTATGGAAAAAGGTATGACGGAATTTCATAAACTCATGTTGGTCAAAGTTTGATCAAAAAGTCAAAGTTGACCAGAATAGTCAGAGGTTGACTAGAGTAAGACGGTACGGTGTTATGATAAGCAGTATGGAAAAATATTGCAAAAACCGTCTTCATGATAGAGATAGCATGATTAGGTTGTACAAACCACCTTAGAAAAATCAAGCACCCGAGTAGGAATTAGAGACGAAAAAGGGCTCAGGAAAATAAGAAAAATTTTGTACTGTCCGTTTTCTTTTCAGCAAATAAATTTTGGTTAAATAAATACTGTGTTTGAGTGAACACAGTATTAGAAATATCTGTATTGGCTTAAAATGGATTTCTTGTTGGAGGAAGTAGCCAAACAAGGCATAAGGTGAATGACATCACCTTATCCCTAATTATGACATCATCATTAAGATAAGATAAGATTAGCTTAGGAAATTCAAAACTTGGTCATCAAGTTCTCCTATAGGGGGCAGCCACATGGAGGGTTTTTGTGCAAATTTTTGTGCAATTAGTTTTGCACCAAGGACTTTTGAGCAAAGGAGAATCAAATATTTGCAAAAAAGCCCAAAATTTCCACCTATAAATAGGCTGCCATAGGGGGCGGTTTTGGCTTCAAAAAAATTCTGAAAACAGCCAAACTCTTGCCATTTTATCCCTCAAAAATCCGGACTTCCAAGGGTGAGCAAGAACGGAAGAAAATTTTGCAAAACCGAGAGCAATCGGAGTGTAGGGGTGGTCGGATTTCTAGTGAGAAACCAACAAAGTTTTGAAAAAAATTTTGGGACCCATTTTGACCATTAGGGCCGGTTCTAGGAGCAGCCAAAGGGAAAGGAGAAAAATCCCAAAAGCCAAGCCAAAACTCTTGATTCAAATCAAGGTAATCTCTTTAGACTTTAAACTTCTCAATTTAAGTTGTAATTGAGAGATTTAAATGTATTTTCCAAGGGTTTGTAAGAGCGTAAGCTCGATTTAAGTTTTTGCCTAAGTTGGATTTAGGGTTGTGCTTGATTTAGATTAAGGGTGGTTTGATTTATGAGTTTAAATTATGAAATTGCATGGTTGTATGCTTATGCTTGATTGATTTTGTTGAATTGCATGCTAGGTATTGATAAGTTGTATGTCCCCAATTGAGTTTAAGAATGATGGTTTGGAACGTTAGAAAACCGCTGCATGTGTGTATTAGAGCTCCCGCGGTGGCTGGTTGAGCTAGGTTCCACGTCTAGGACGTAAAACGAACCCTAAACCGAAAACTGCCATTTTCGGGTAAACCTGACCAGTTTCGGGAAAAGTGAAATTTGAGGCCTTTAGAGGCCGAATTTGGAAAAACTTAAAACACGAAAGTTGTTCGGAACGATTTTTCCTAGAGGAAAACGTGGGCCGTTTCCCAAAATAAGGCTCCAATGGCCTCCGTTTACCCCAAAACCCGTGGCTGATTCCCAGACCCAGTTTTCACTCAATTTTTCGGGGTCAGCCAGTTTCAAACAAAAACTGGGACGAATCTAGGCCGAATTGGAATTTTTGCAAAATACGAAAGTTTTAGTATTTTTCGAGAGCTACAACTTTTATGAAGAAAACTTTTTCAGATTACGAACTGATTTTTAAATTAGAATCGTTTTTCGAAGGGTGCGCAGGGAATCCGAAAATTCCTGCACCCCTAGTTTTATAAATGTTTTTAGAAAACTGTTTTTCTACTACAAACTATCGTTTTGATTATGGAAAACTGTTCCAAGGGCAGTTTTCAACCTCAAATGATTTTATAAAACATTAATCCAAGAGTTTGAATTTTTACGATTTAAGTAAAGGATTTCTATAAGTTAAAAATGAAGTTTTGGGATTAATTTCCCTAAATTTTCCAAGTAAGGGAAATTAATTTTTCAAGTTAGAATATAGCAAGCGACTAGTTTACGAAAGGTAACCGGGAGATATACCCGAGTTACTGGGCTTAGCCTCAAAGCCCAAGGTTGACCATAGTTGACCAAGGGTTGACCATGAGTTGATCAGATATCGACTTTAACCCAACAGTTAATTAAGGGTTACCCAATGTAATCCTATAGGATACCAAGGCATGTGTGGGGGGACATATAACTAGAATGTTGGAAAGGTTACCAACTTTTATAGGATTCTTATCCTATGTTCTTTTAATAGCAGGAAGGAACCTGCAATTGCAATCCGAGTTAAGACATCAGAACCCGGAATCTAGCAGATCAGGCAAGTATCAAACCTCACCTACAGTATGAAAATAGTAAAGACTATTTTCAAGTATACTTGCTATGTTGTGCCATGATGTGTGATGCAGTGCTATGTTTATAAAAGTGCTATATTTACAGAAGTGCTATGTTTATAAAAGTGCTATATTTACAAAAGTGATATGTTTATAAAAGTACTATGTTATAAAAGTGCTATATTTATAAAAGTGTTATGTTTATAAAAATGTTATGTTTACAAAAGTGCTATGTTTATAAAAGTGCTATGTTTATAAAAGTGCTATGTTCACAAAAGTGCTATATTTACAAAAGTGCCATGTTTACAAAAATGTCATGGTTTCAGAAATGCCATATTTTCAAAAATGCCATGATTCCAGAAGTGACATGTTTTCAAGAAGGCCATATTATGGCAAATGTTAGTATGATATGACATAGTGACATCATGAAATATGTTCACTAATGTTAAATCACATGGTAAGATAATCAAGTAAGGTGTCGTACCAACCTCCCCTAATCAAGGAGGCTACAGTTTAGTATTACCTTCCGTGATCGAAATTCGTGATCGTGAAGGGTCCAGTTAGAATTCCCAGAACTGTTAGGGCCTTGCAAACCCTAGCTTTATCTGGAGGCTGCGCGCTTTTGGTACGAACACTACGGGCCCACAGTTAGGACAAGATAATAAAGATTGAGTCTATAATGAAACATAAGACATTCAATCAATCATAAATGGTTCATGCATGAGTTAGTGTTGTTTGCCATGTTCTCAAGATGCTTATAATGTTTTGTGAGATTATGTTTGAACTTGCTGGGCGAAAGCTCACCTTTATATTTCATACTGTAGGTAAGAAGCCTGCAATTTAATTGGTGGGCTATGCGGACGATGCGGCGGGTGAAGAGCGGTGTGGGATACCACTACGCATAAATTTTCCGCATTTGATTTTCAGTAGTATGTTAATATTTCAAAAATAAATTATGTTTTATTATTTGTAAGTAGTTTAAAGACACAAAAAGTTACTATCAGTATAGTCCGTTATATAACAAGCTTTTCTTTATAAGATAACTTATGTGTATATGTTTTAAAAAAAAAATTTATCTCAAATTTTCAAGTAAAGAACAAGTATGTATGGTGTCGACCTGGCTTGGGAAGTCGGGGCGTCACAGTTTGGTATCAGAGCGGTATCCTGCCAGCCTACTTCACTTCGCCTCACATCGCTCCGCAACGGTCCAAGTAAGTTATGTTGTTTTCTTACTATTAGAATTAGTTAAGATCTTATGGGTATAGTAAGTATCTTCCTTCAACGATCATGCTGGAAAATGTTGGACACGGGGATAACGTTGGGTGGTGCCTTAGCTTGGTGATGGCAATTAGGTGACATACGGAAATAATCGAAAGTTTTATATCTTTCCAACAGTTATAGTTATGTACTCCTGATGTGAAGGAGATATGAACAAGATCGTGATTAATTCAGATATGTTCGTATTGTACTTTTATATGGCAAGAAAATTATGGTTCTATATAAAAGAAATGATTTTATTAATTTTATTAATAAAAGAAGCTAAGTATATTTTTTTATTTCCGTATAGAGCCATGCCACCTAAGCGTAGAAGAGCACCGATCCAAGAAGTTGATCTTGCGGCCCAGCTGAACGAACTAAGACAGATGATGTTAGCCCAACAGCAAGAGATAGGGGGGCTTAGAGCTCAGTTGGCTCAGCGGAATCAGGGACCTCCTGATGTCGAGGTACCACCAGCACCTGTGAATCGGCCTGCTGCACCGGAAATTCCTGATGTTGACCCGGTGATCCCAGAGAACCCCATAGCTCCCGAAGTACCTGTTGCACCGGTAGCTGTTCCACCAGCACCCCGAGTTCGCACTCCGGAGGAACTATATGACAGTTTTCGGCGCATGAAGGCACCAGAATTCGAGGGGTCTACAAACCCAATTGACGCCGACAACTGGTTGATTGACCTCCAGGTTATCCTGAACTTCCTTAGGCTCAGTGATCAAGAGAAGATCCTCTGTGCATCCTTCGTGCTGAAGAAAGATGCTCGCCTTTGGTGGGAAACAGTCCAGATCCGGTGGGATGTTACCCAAATGACTTGGGAGGACTTTGTGGACGAATTTAAAGAGAAATACTTCAACACTGAAGTTATGGAAGCTCAACAGGACGAACTCAGTAATTTTCGCCAGGGAAATCTGTCGGTAGCTGAGGCAGTGCAAAAGTTTGAGCAACTAGCACGTCTCTGTCCTCACCTCTTCATTTCCGAAAGGGACAAAGTGCAAAAGATGATGAAGATGTTCCGTTCGGATTTGGCGGTGGTGATCAACAGTGGACCCTATCCACCAACCACCGTTGCAGATTGTGTCAGCCGAGCAGTTCGAGCTGAATACTGGGTAGGGCAGAACAGAGAACAACGGGCCAAGTTTTACCAGGAGAAGAGGGAAGAAAAGGCCCAATTTAAACAGAACCAAGTCAAGCAAGGCCAGACCTCACAACAAAAAGGTCAAGGAGGACCTTCGGGTCAAAACAATAACAGGCAATACGGCAGCAATCAACAGAAAAGGAAGTGGAATGCAGGAAGACAGGGGAATCAACAGAATTTTCCCCAGAAGAAGAATACTCCCAATAGCAGTAGTTATCCCACTTGCCAGAAATGTGGGAAGAAACACCTGGGAGAGTGTCGTGCTGGAGATGGTCGCTGTTTTCTATGTGGCAAGGAAGGCCACTATGCTAAAAGCTGCAATCTCAATTCTCAGAGTCCGCAGAACCAACAGAGAGGACAGGGATCTCAACTTCACGCTGCACAGATGAAGCTCGAGGGACCTGCAATCTCTCAAGGCAGGCTGGAAGCTCCGGAACCTCAGGGACGCATCTACGCCTATACAAAGGAGGATGTTCAAGCTGGACCTTCCACCGTGGTGACAGGTCAGCTTCCTTTTGCCCAACAAGATGCTTACGTGTTAATTGATTCTGGAGCCACGCATTCATTCACATCACCTAGGTTCGCTAAGAAACTAGGTAGAGCTAGTGATAGAATTGGAAGAACATTTAGGACTGCATTACCCTCCGGGGAGATTTTGTTGTCTGATTATTGGATACGTCACGTTCCAATAATTATATGTGGTAGGGAAATGTATGTCAACTTGATCATCATTGACCTATACGACTACGATATCATCTTGGGTATGGACTTCTTGGGGAAGTACAACGCCGTTATCGACTGTCCACGACGAACTGTCATGTTCAAGCCAATGGGAGGCGAGGAGTTTATTTTCAGAGGATCTACTCCAAAACAGCCGAAGATGTTTATTTCGGCGCTAAAGGCTAGAAAATTGTTGTCAGAAGGATGTATGGGATTTCTAGCCAACGCGGTGGATAAGACGCAAGAGACTGAGAGCAGACCGGAAGAAGTATCGATAGTCAAGGAGTTTATAGAAGTTTTTCCTGAAGAATTGCCAGGGTTACCACCAGAACGAGAGATCTCTTTTGAGATTGAATTACTTCCTGGATCAGCACCAGTATCTAAGGCACCTTACAGGATGGCGCCTGCCGAACTTAAAGAACTGCAGATTCAGTTGCAGGAGCTTCTGGATCGAGGATTCATTCGTCAAAGCTACTCGCCATGGGGAGCCCCAGTTCTGTTCGTTAAAAAGAAAGATGGCACTCTTAGGATGTGCATTGACTATCGGGAGTTAAACAAGATAACCATCAAGAACAAGTATCCGTTGCCTCGGATCGACGACTTGTTTGATCAGCTGAGAGGAGCTTCAATTTTTTCGAAGATTGACTTACGATCCGGATATCATCAGCTCCGAATTAGGGAAGGAGATGTCCCCAAGACGGCTTTTCGTACGCGATATGGACATTACGAGTTCCTCGTTATGCCATTCGGATTGTCAAATGCTCCAGCAGCCTTTATGGACCTGATGAATCGAGTATTCAAGGATTACTTGGATAAGTTTGTTATCGTCTTTATAGATGATATCTTGATTTATTCTAGGTCAAAGGGGGAGCACGAGGAGCACCTAAGGATCACTCTGCAGATTTTGAAGCAAAACCAGCTCTATGCTAAATTCACTAAGTGTGAATTCTGGTTGGAAAAGGTCCATTTCTTAGGACATGTGGTCTCTAAGGACGGCATATCTGTGGATCCGGCTAAGATTGAAGCAGTAAGTGAATGGCCAGCTCCGAAAAACGTCACCGAAATACGTAGTTTCCTCGGCCTGGCGGGCTACTACCGACGTTTTGTTGAAGGATTTGCCAAGATTGCAGCGCCGCTCACCGCACTTACACGAAAAGGAAAGAAGTACGAATGGACTGCAAAATGTGAAGAGCACTTCCAAGAGCTGAAAAATAGGCTGACTCGCGCTCCGATCCTCACGATTCCAAATGTGGAGGAAGGAAACTTCGTAATATACAGCGATGCTTCCAAGATAGGATTGGGAGCCGTTCTCATGCAGAATGGAAAGGTGATCGCTTATGCTTCACGACAGCTTAAGGATCATGAGAAGAACTATCCGACGCATGATTTGGAACTTGCGGCGGTAGTATTTGCGCTCAAAATCTGGAGACACTACCTTTATGGTATCAAGTGTGAAGTTTACACGGATCATCAGAGTTTGAAGTATATCTTCACACAAAAGGAGCTTAACATGAGGCAAAGGAGATGGCTCGAACTGGTGAAGGATTATGACATAGACATCCGTTACCATCCAGGGAAGGCTAACAAAGTAGCAGATGCCCTTAGTCGGAAGTCATCTTCCACGTTAATGTCCCTACAATCGTTGATCGAACCTCTTCAGAAGGAGCTAGAGGAAGCTGGAATAGAGCTTATCACGGAAAGTTTAGCTGCCTTAACCTTTCAACCTACCATTTTGGATGGCATGAAGGAGCGACAAGAAGAAGATGCCTCGCTGCTCAGAACAAAGAATGAGGTCTTAGAAGGAAAGGAGTCGGATTTCAACATATTTGATGAGGGCATACTCTATCAGAAAAATAGATTGTGCATTCCTAACGAGGACGAATTGAAGAAGCAAATCATGAAGGAGGCTCATGAGACCCCATATTCCGTTCATCCTGGAGCCACAAAGATGTATCAAGACTTGAAGGAAAGCTTTTGGTGGCCTAAAATGAAGAATGATGTTGCAACTTTCGTCAGTAAATGCCTCACGTGTCAAAGGGTCAAGGCAGAACATCAACGTCCAGGGGGAGAATTGCAGAAAATTTCCATTCCAGAATGGAAATGGGACCAAGTGACCATGGATTTTGTAGTTGGTCTACCCCGAACTCCCAGTGGCAACGACGCTGTTTGGGTGATTGTTGATCGTTTGACGAAGTCTGCACACTTTATTGCCATCAAGCTTAGCTTTTCAGTAGAGCAGCTAGCGGAATTGTACGTCGCGCAGATCGTTCGATACCACGGGATTCCGAAATCGATTATCTCGGATCGTGATGGACGATTCACTTCTAAATTTTGGAAGAGTGTACATCAAGCCATGGGTACAAAGCTCACTTTTAGTACGGCTTTTCACCCTCAAACGGATGGACAATCAGAGAGGACCATTCAGACCCTAGAAGACATGTTGCGAGCATGCGTGATGGATTTCAAAGGGACTTGGGATAAGAAGCTTCCTTTGATCGAGTTCTCGTACAACAATAGTTTTCAAGCTTCAATTGGAATGGCTCCTTATGAAGCCCTGTACGGGAGAAGATGTAGATCTCCAGTCCACTGGTATGAGACAAGAGAGAAGGAACTTGTGTCCACGGATTTTATTCGGAAAACCACTGAGGCCGTGAAACTCATACGCCGACGGATGGAAACTGCATTTAGTCGACAAAAGAGCTACGCCGACAAACGCAGAAGACCTCTAAAATTCCAAGTAGGAGACTTGGTTTTTCTCAAAGTTGCTCCATTCAAAGGAGTTATGAGATTCGGAAAGAAGGGAAAATTAAGTCCAAGATACATAGGGCCATTCGAAATACTGGAAAGAGTTGGTAATGTGGCCTATAGGTTGGCTTTGCCTCCAGAATTAGCATATGTACACAACGTATTTCATGTGTCGATGCTAAAGAAGTACATTTCGGACCCATCCCATGTATTGGACCACGAACCAATTGAGGTCCACGAGAATATGACATATGAAGAGAAGCCGGTTCAAATCTTGGCACGAGAAGAGAAGGTGCTAAGGAACAAGGTTATACCTTTAGTTAAGGTCTTATGGCGAAATCATGAGGTTGAGGAAGCAACATGGGAACGCGAGGAAGACATGAAGAAAAGCTACCCAGAATTGTTCTGATTTTCGAGGACGAAAATTCTTTAAGGAGGGTAGATTGTAATATCCAAAATTTTTACGAACTCATGATTTTCTTGTATATAAGAAATCTAAAGCTCGTATTATGTGTTTATGGGTAATTTTATGAAAATTATGAATATTAATACAAGATTCATGATTTTATCAGTATGAGGTTGAGTTCTTGGTAAATTAATTATGAGACTCCGTAACAGACCTTTTTATGGAAAAAGGTATGACGGAATTTCATAAACTCATGTTGGTCAAAGTTTGATCAAAAAGTCAAAGTTGACCAGAATAGTCAGAGGTTGACTAGAGTAAGACGGTACGGTGTTATGATAAGCAGTATGGAAAAATATTGCAAAAACCGTCTTCATGATAGAGATAGCATGATTAGGTTGTACAAACCACCTTAGAAAAATCAAGCACCCGAGTAGGAATTAGAGACGAAAAAGGGCTCAGGAAAATAAGAAAAATTTTGTACTGTCCGTTTTCTTTTCAGCAAATAAATTTTGGTTAAATAAATACTGTGTTTGAGTGAACACAGTATTAGAAATATCTGTATTGGCTTAAAATGGATTTCTTGTTGGAGGAAGTAGCCAAACAAGGCATAAGGTGAATGACATCACCTTATCCCTAATTATGACATCATCATTAAGATAAGATAAGATTAGCTTAGGAAATTCAAAACTTGGTCATCAAGTTCTCCTATAGGGGGCAGCCACATGGAGGGTTTTTGTGCAAATTTTTGTGCAATTAGTTTTGCACCAAGGACTTTTGAGCAAAGGAGAATCAAATATTTGCAAAAAAGCCCAAAATTTCCACCTATAAATAGGCTGCCATAGGGGGCGGTTTTGGCTTCAAAAAAATTCTGAAAACAGCCAAACTCTTGCCATTTTATCCCTCAAAAATCCGGACTTCCAAGGGTGAGCAAGAACGGAAGAAAATTTTGCAAAACCGAGAGCAATCGGAGTGTAGGGGTGGTCGGATTTCTAGTGAGAAACCAACAAAGTTTTGAAAAAAATTTTGGGACCCATTTTGACCATTAGGGCCGGTTCTAGGAGCAGCCAAAGGGAAAGGAGAAAAATCCCAAAAGCCAAGCCAAAACTCTTGATTCAAATCAAGGTAATCTCTTTAGACTTTAAACTTCTCAATTTAAGTTGTAATTGAGAGATTTAAATGTATTTTCCAAGGGTTTGTAAGAGCGTAAGCTCGATTTAAGTTTTTGCCTAAGTTGGATTTAGGGTTGTGCTTGATTTAGATTAAGGGTGGTTTGATTTATGAGTTTAAATTATGAAATTGCATGGTTGTATGCTTATGCTTGATTGATTTTGTTGAATTGCATGCTAGGTATTGATAAGTTGTATGTCCCCAATTGAGTTTAAGAATGATGGTTTGGAACGTTAGAAAACCGCTGCATGTGTGTATTAGAGCTCCCGCGGTGGCTGGTTGAGCTAGGTTCCACGTCTAGGACGTAAAACGAACCCTAAACCGAAAACTGCCATTTTCGGGTAAACCTGACCAGTTTCGGGAAAAGTGAAATTTGAGGCCTTTAGAGGCCGAATTTGGAAAAACTTAAAACACGAAAGTTGTTCGGAACGATTTTTCCTAGAGGAAAACGTGGGCCGTTTCCCAAAATAAGGCTCCAATGGCCTCCGTTTACCCCAAAACCCGTGGCTGATTCCCAGACCCAGTTTTCACTCAATTTTTCGGGGTCAGCCAGTTTCAAACAAAAACTGGGACGAATCTAGGCCGAATTGGAATTTTTGCAAAATACGAAAGTTTTAGTATTTTTCGAGAGCTACAACTTTTATGAAGAAAACTTTTTCAGATTACGAACTGATTTTTAAATTAGAATCGTTTTTCGAAGGGTGCGCAGGGAATCCGAAAATTCCTGCACCCCTAGTTTTATAAATGTTTTTAGAAAACTGTTTTTCTACTACAAACTATCGTTTTGATTATGGAAAACTGTTCCAAGGGCAGTTTTCAACCTCAAATGATTTTATAAAACATTAATCCAAGAGTTTGAATTTTTACGATTTAAGTAAAGGATTTCTATAAGTTAAAAATGAAGTTTTGGGATTAATTTCCCTAAATTTTCCAAGTAAGGGAAATTAATTTTTCAAGTTAGAATATAGCAAGCGACTAGTTTACGAAAGGTAACCGGGAGATATACCCGAGTTACTGGGCTTAGCCTCAAAGCCCAAGGTTGACCATAGTTGACCAAGGGTTGACCATGAGTTGATCAGATATCGACTTTAACCCAACAGTTAATTAAGGGTTACCCAATGTAATCCTATAGGATACCAAGGCATGTGTGGGGGGACATATAACTAGAATGTTGGAAAGGTTACCAACTTTTATAGGATTCTTATCCTATGTTCTTTTAATAGCAGGAAGGAACCTGCAATTGCAATCCGAGTTAAGACATCAGAACCCGGAATCTAGCAGATCAGGCAAGTATCAAACCTCACCTACAGTATGAAAATAGTAAAGACTATTTTCAAGTATACTTGCTATGTTGTGCCATGATGTGTGATGCAGTGCTATGTTTATAAAAGTGCTATATTTACAGAAGTGCTATGTTTATAAAAGTGCTATATTTACAAAAGTGCTATGTTTATAAAAGTGCTATATTTATAAAAGTGTTATGTTTATAAAAGTGCTATGTTTACAAAAGTGCTATGTTTATAAAAATGCTATGTTTATAAAAGTGTTATGTTCACAAAAGTGCTATATTTACAAAAGTGCCATGTTTACAAAAATGTCATGGTTTCAGAAATGTCATATTTTCAAAAATGCCATGATTCCAGAAGTGACATGTTTTCAAGAAGGCCATATTATGGCAAATGTTAGTATGATATGACATAGTGACATCATGAAATATGTTCACTAATGTTAAATCACATGGTAAGATAATCAAGTAAGGTGTCGTACCAACCTCCCCTAATCAAGGAGGCTACAGTTTAGTATTACCTTCCGTGATCGAAATTCGTGATCGTGAAGGGTCCAGTTAGAATTCCCAGAACTGTTAGGGCCTTGCAAACCCTAGCTTTATCTGGAGGCTGCGCGCTTTTGGTACGAACACTACGGGCCCACAGTTAGGACAAGATAATAAAGATTGAGTCTATAATGAAACATAAGACATTCAATCAATCATAAATGGTTCATGCATGAGTTAGTGTTGTTTGCCATGTTCTCAAGATGCTTATAATGTTTTGTGAGATTATGTTTGAACTTGCTGGGCGAAAGCTCACCTTTATATTTCATACTGTAGGTAAGAAGCCTGCAATTTAATTGGTGGGCTATGCGGACGATGCGGCGGGTGAAGGGCGGTGTGGGATACCACTACGCATAAATTTTCCGCATTTGATTTTCAGTAGTATGTTAATATTTCAAAAATAAATTATGTTTTGTTATTTGTAAGTAGTTTAAAGACACAAAAAGTTACTATCAGTATAGTCCGTTATATAACAAGCTTTTCTTTATAAGATAACTTATGTGTATATGTTTTAAAAAAAAATTTATCTCAAATTTTCAAGTAAAGAACAAGTATGTATGGTGTCGACCTGGCTTGGGAAGTCGGGGCGTCACAAAACAACACGCTTTAGTTCTCCAAAATGATCAAAACACAAAGAAAACTACTTGGTTACCTCTAGTAACACATCCTCTAACTCTGCTTCACACTTTTTCAAACTTGGTAATGTGGTTGCTTAGAGCTTTAAAATGGAGGGAGGAGGGTATTAGAGAGGTGTTGGAGATGGGGAGTAGTATTGGTGGTTTTTGAGGCTTGGTGGTGGCTAGAGGAGCTAGGTTTTTTAGCTTAACTTGTGTGAAAATGAAATGAAACATTAGGGGTATTTTAAGCCAATACATACTTTAAAAAGAACTGTATTTTGAGAGGTAAAAGTGGAAAGTATTGGCTAATTCTCCCCTTGCATTGTTGCCACTTGAGGGAGGGGGTTGATGTGAAAATTTTGTTTTACAACGTGGAAAACAAGTGGTCACTTTCACTTGTACCTTTATATCATATTCAAGTACTTGTTGCCTAAACAAACCAAGTCATCTTTTTCTCTTACTTGGTTTGCATGCATGCACCACATTCCTTTTTCTCCTTTGTTCAAATTTCTTCTTGCTTTTGATTACAACAATCCAAATCTCCCCTTTAATTTCCAATTTTTATCTTCGTTTTTCTTTTTTCTAATTTTTTCACCATTGATCAAATGTTGTCATCTTTGATCTCACCCATTAGATCATCCACCATACCAATCCTTAACCTAATCTCTCATTGGTCACTTAGTATCCAAAGCTTGGTCATTGATTTGCCTAGGATCCCTTAACATAAAATATACATCATTGATTTTAAATCTAATCGCAACTCATGATCAATCATCCACCTTTGGATTTACTCCTAGTTAATCTTGACCATTCATTTCTTATCTACGTGACACATTAATTTTCTCAATCATACTCTCAATACTTAAATATTAATATGACCAAAATAAATACTAAAATCATCAAATTGACCTACTAACAATAATTGGGATTCCTTCCTAAAAGTTGACATTTATACCTATAATACGACATAACAAATTTTTCACATAAATTTATATGCCGTTCGACATATTTACTTTGTATTTATAATTTTTCATTTGGATAGAGAAATTCAACATTGTTAGCTAGAGCATCAACATCATCATATGGATGATACATATAAAATCATTCATAATCTTTAAATTTGATATTCATCAAAATAATTCATTAAAAGTATATTAATAAATGAAATCCAATTTAGGAATTTCTAGGGCATCACAAATCTAGTAATTTGTCAATTTGAATATCTTAGCTAGCTAATTGTTAATTTGTGCTAGAAATACAAATACATGCATTTGTGCTAGAAATTCAAATACATGCACCAAGGCATATATGTATGTATTTTAGTGAGGTTGATTTAAGCGTGACGAGGGCATCGAATTTTGCTATCTTATGATGAAATTAGATATAAAATTATCGATATATTATATTTACAACCCCTATAAGGTATGCTTTTTTCATGAATGAAAATGAAAATGAAAGGTACTTTTTTATTAATGGAAAATAATGAAGGGGACGGGGAATGTAAATCACCAGTGTAATTATTAAAATAAAAAATAAAAAATAAAAAAACATGAACTACCAGTGATAGTACGTGGGTTCAATAAGTAACATAGCTTTTTTTTTTCTTCTACCAAAAAAAAAAACATAGATTATTTTTCTTTTTTATTTTATTTTTTGCTTGGAGACAAAATAGGACCCCTTGGCACCACAAAGACCACAAATTAAAATTGTATACAAAAAGGTTGAGTTAAGATGTCTAATTTACAAAATAATAATAGTAATATTGATAATGGCACTTTCTTTCTTTCTTTTTTTTTTTTTTAGGGCAAAAGCTGTCTAATTTCTATAGACTTTCAATTCTAAGGCAAATTCGCATTTGCCAAGTGTCACAAGTCATTCCATTTGTTCATACTTGTATATATAAATATATATATATATATATTATTTAGACAAAATGATAAGTGCAGTTAAATTGTATTTCATGATGAAGCAGCAACCTAACATTCTTATCCCATGTGATCAAATGCATCCAAAGAATAATGGTGATCCATTATTTGATTGACATTTGTACAATGTACATTCCCCTATTTCAAGCATCCACGTGTAATATAGAAGGTGAATTACAAAAAAAAAAAAAAAAAAAGTTATTTACATTTTAGGGCACGACTACAGTCCCCAACTTTAAAAAGACGAGGACTGGTCCCTTAAAGTATAAGAGCCGTTGACTGTGTTAAATTTATTTATTCCTCAAAAACCAATGCAAGGGTGAGCAAGAGAATCGGGAAAAGTAGGGGTAAAAAATTGAAAAAAAAAATATTGACCGGACTGCAACCGGTTAGCATTTTTTTTGTTTTTTTTTGTTTGCTCAATGTGCAACCGGTGAACTTAACTAAAGTAATAAGATCATTAACATAGAACTTTGTGCTACAGAAAGCACTATGCTCTTTGAAAGGCTTGCTCCCTACAATAATTTTGTAATTATTGGACCAACGTCGCTGCTTGTTGGTTTCCCACCTACAACAATCTCTCTCTTAGAATTTTTTTTTTTTTTTTTTTGGCCAAACTCTGAAAGCTCATGGGACCCACACGTGTAATTTGATCAGCACCTCCAGTTGTGACTACTTCCGACTGTATCACTGCTACAACGTTCAACACCACTGGTTCCCCCCACCCTTTTTGCTGTTCACCTTTGCCGTCCTCCACCTCGCCACCTCGACACCAACATCCAGATTTCTTGAGATCCTTCACCCTGTCAGATTCGTCAATTCTTTATCTGCGTTCAGCTTCTCCATGAGTCCGAACCCTCGACAACCACTCTACTCACTCTTTCCTCCTCAACCTCACCAGATTTGTTCATCCCCATGAGCTGTCTCAAAAATAAAAAATAAAAAATAAAAAGAGAGCAAATATTGAAGAGAGTTTCCCCCTTTTTGTTTGCTTGAAATAGCTCTACAAAAGAGATAAAATCGGACATTTCATTGTTGATCAGATATGTCCGAGTTTCATGCTTCTTGCACAGCGCTTGAAACACCTTTTCTCGTCATTTTCTTTTGGAATAAAATCCATATTAGAGAAGAGAAACAAATATAAAATGACGAACAACAAAAATAAAAATAAATAAATATATATATATATATATATATAATTTTGTGTTTCAGAAACAAAGCTCCAGTTCTTTCTTTGTGCTTCAGTTTTGTTTTGTGTTTTTTTTTTTTTTTTAATTTCATATCTGCAACTTCTTCTTTTTTTTTTTTTTTTTTTTTTTTTTTTTTTTGTCTCTACTTCCATCATAAATCTTTCATTCCACTTGGCCGTGTTTCTTATTGATACATCAGCACCAAGTTTATTTTTATTATTTTTTTTTTTTATCTATTCAGTTTTTGATAATTTAATCTCAGTGGACGAGGCCATAATTCCGTCTAGCGGCGGTTCGACATTCTTTTCTATCTGAAAGAGGTCAACCACGGAGCACACATCACGGTGATAAATTGGACTCGGATCTCCTCTTCGCTAAGGTCGGGGGCTTTGATTGAACATACCCGGACTTGGTCTGTGAAGCTTCTTGTTTGGCTGTCTAACAACGCAGCAGCCATGGAAAAGAATGATAGAGAGGATAGAGACGACAAAAAGTTCGTCGGCGCCGGAAAAATGGTGGTAGAGGTGGTCTCTCGGTGGCCTGGAATTCAGACTTGGGAAGAAGAGGCAAGTCCTTGACAAAATCAGAGGGCTCCTTGGAGCTTTAATGCATCTAATCTACCCATTACGTTTTTTTTTTTTTTTTTTAATTTAAAGAAGATATGTAATCGTTACCTTAGACCTTTAAAAAATTACGTTGAGTCGTTATATTATTGCTATCGTATATTATTTTTACAATTTTGTTACTCAAAGTTACCATAGTATCCCTCAATACGCTGATTTAAAAATTGCAATTACCTAATCTACCCTTACAGCTACACATTTAAATCAAATCTCATGCATCGATTTGCGAAACTATTAATGAACCGGTTAATACAATCTCTACCGGAACAAAAAAGTGTCAACTTTTATATATTTCAACCAACACGTGTCAGTGAAAAAAAATAAGGAACAGGTCCCAGAAAACATAGCATTGTACCGTAGAATTGCCTTACCTTTAGACCACACATTTGCTTTTGTGAAATGTCCATTGTGGAATATATTTAAAAAGATTTATCTAAATAATAAATATATATAAATAAATAAATGATAAAAAATCAATAAAGTACACGAAAATATAAATAAAAAGGAGGCATTTATTTGGTCTTTTTATGCCCTCTCTCTCTCTCTCTTTCTCTCTCTCTCTCTCTCACAGCCAACCAAAAAGATTTTAAAAAAAAATTAAAATATAAAAAGGATCTCTCTCTCAGCCAACCAAAAAGATTTTTTTAAAAAATTAAAATATAAAAAGGAGGCATTTGTTTGGTCTTTTTATGCCCCTCCCCCCCTCCTCCTCCTCAAGGATCTCTCTCTCAGCCAACCAAAAAGATTTTTTTAAAAAATTAAAATATAAAAAGGAGGCATTTGTTTGGTCTTTTTATGCCCCTCCCACCCCCCTCCTCCTCCTCCTCCTCCTCCTCCTCCTCTCTCTCTCTCTCTCTCTCTCTCTCTCTCTCTCTATGCCTTGTGTCAGCCAACCAAAAAGATTTAAAAAAATTAATTAAAAAAAAAAGACAAGACACACATTTCAACCAAAACGTAGGTTTTGGACAAAAACATGATTTTTTTCTCTTTTCTATATATTGCATGGCCAATTCTATGATAGGGGAAGGTTTTTTTACTCCATGGATGGGGTAAAAAATTTTCACCATTGGATTGCATTTAACAGAGTAGATCTCATATGGCACACAAAACTATCATGCATTCAACCACATCCAATCACAACCCAATTACAAACACAAAAAATAAAATAAAAAATAAATAAAAAAATAGCCCAGCTTTCTTCCAAGCTCGTTGGTGGTAAACTTGGGTATGGGGGTCGTCGGCAACTCCACTAGTTTGGGTGGCCAAGATTGTCCGGATTCCATCCAAGCCGTAAGCCCCCTCCACCGCAAGCAATCGAGCCCCCAATGCCACCCGAGCTCCCACCGCCATCTGAGCCTTGATCCCACACTACCACGATGGCTTTCGACCCCCCTGTCGAAGTTCTTGGTAGATTGTTTACCCCTTTCCTCCCTTTGGGAATCTAGGTTTTTTTGGTACTAGAACCTGGGTTTCGGCGGCGGCGGCAGTCACCGAAATCTTGGTTTTTTTCTACCAAAATATGGGTTTCTTTTTCACCGGAATCTGGGTTTTTTTTTTTTTCTCCCCGGAATAGGTTCTCAATTCTTTTTTTTGGTTATGTTTTTCAATTTTATTAAAATAATATTTTTGAATTATTTGGATCAGAATATAATGTGCTAAAGAACACATACACCGTCATTTAGATCAAATAATTATCGCTGGATGTTACCCGGGGAAAAAAAGTGTTCCCACCATATAAGTCCCCGTTTTACATTTGTATATTATCCTCTTTTTTTTAAAAAAAAAAAAAACCATTTATATACTATCATATTATCCTTAATATACGAATCTATACCGTCAATACTTAGTTTTGATCTAAAATACCCAAAATCCTCTTAATAAGAAAAAAAGGGTAGCATTTAGAGCACATACCCGAATTGAAGTATTGGAAATGCTTGATTAAAAAAAAAATTCAAGGTTTGAAGTGGTGTGTATAATTGAAAATGAACTGTTTGAAATTAAAAAGTGTAAACACTTAAAATGTGTTTGATAAAAAAAGTAGCAATATAGATCTTGTTTCGTTTATCTTGTCATTGTATTCAATTTATTTTTTTAAAAAATTCATCTCATTTTGACTTGAAATAAAAAAGTTATGGATTTTTAAAATTTGAATTTTTAAAAAAGATTTGGAAATGTGACTGGTGAAATTGATTTACTTTTGGAGAAAAAAGACAAAACAAAAAACTTGCAGAAAATTTTGGTTGGAGTAGCCTGGGGTTAGTTTGTGAAGATTAGAGAGAAGAATAAGGAATTTGAGACTGTTAAAGGATTAAGCTTCCATCTTAAAAGGTCAACCAGTTAAGTGAAGTGACTCAATACCCTTATATATATGTGTGTGTGTATGTCGATTAGGATCAGTTGAGATTTTATATTAAATTTCAAATAGTTAAAAAGTTTTAGTTGGTTAGTTCTAATTTGTTACTGATTAGATTTGGTTTGTTTTAGTTGGTTAGTTTTAGTTGATAATTCTCTTCAGATTACCATTCATAAACTGAATGGTAAAAATTACCTTGAATGGTCCCAATTTGTCTAATTGGTGATCGATGGCAAGGGAAAATTGGGCCATCTAACTGGCAAGACAACACAACTTGTAGCAGATGATCCAAAATTAAAGAAGTGGTGATTGGAGAATTTTATGGTTATTGCCTAGTTGATTAATTCCATGGACCCCATGATTGGCAAACCTTTTATGTTCTTCCCTACTACCAAAGCCGTGTGGGAAGCTGTTCGTGACACTTATTACATCCTGGAAAATCACTCACAGATGTTCGAATTGAGTGCCAGGATGTGGAAAACTCAGCAAGGCCAACGCAAGATCACCGCTTACTATAACGAGATGATGGCTCTGTGGCAGGAGCTGGATCTTTTCGAGGAAGAAGACTAAGAAAGTCCTAAGATAGCGTCAAATACAGGAAGAAGATTGAACGAAGCAGAGTGCTTGTGTTCCTTGCTGGCCTAAATAAGGAACTTGACGACGTTTGAGGCCGAATCTTGAATTTCCTTCAATTTGAGAGGTCTTTTCTAAGGTTCGCAGGGAGGAAGCTCAGAGACTTGTAATGTTGAAACCAACTGATGACACAAGACCCCACACAGATGCAAAAAGCTTGGCCCTTGTCTCTAAGGGATTTGATTCCGAGGGGGATTGAAAAGGATGAAAGCAGAAGCCTTGGTGTGATTACTGTAAACGTCCTTGGCATACCCGTGAGACCTACTGGAAGATTCATGGCGAGCCGGCCAATTGGAAGAAAAGTAGTCCAGTGAGAATTAGGCTTTCCAAGCTAGCAATTCAGAATTAGGACCTACAACATCCACAGATACTATTCCTTTCATGAAAGAACAGATGGACCACCTGTACAACATCTTCCAATCTCAATCTCCAGTAAATATGAATCATTCTTGCCCCTTAGCACATACAGGTAGTCCTTCTTCTTCTGCCTTTCTCAGTGTCTATCCAACTTGATCTTAAATAATCGATTCGGGTGCCACCAATCATATGATCGGGTCACCCAAGTTATTTACTTCATATAAACCATGTACAGGGAATCAAAATGTTGTCAAAATAGCTGATGGCTCTTTCTCAGCTATTGTAGGAAAAGGGTCGATTCCTATCTCTTCCTGTGTCACTCTTCATGATGTCCTCCATGTTCCCAATTTGTTCTGTAACCTTTTATCAGTTAGTAAATTTGTTAGTGATCTCAATTGTCGTGCTAATTTTTCATTGTCTCGGTGTGAGTTTCAGGATTCCATCTCGATGAAGACGATTGGTAGTGCTAGGTGAGTCGATGGTCTCTACCTCCTTGAAGATGGATCAATTCTTGGAAGGCAAGATCAGATGTCTTGTTTCAATTCTATTTCGGTTGTTAATGCAAATGAAATATTGTTATGGCATTATCGATTAGGACATCCAAATTTTCAGTGACTAAAGTATTTGTTTCCAAAATTATTTTTGAATAAAAATCCGTCTTCTTTCTAGTGTGAAATTTCTGAATTGGCAAAACATCATCGTTCGACGCTTCCGATGCTTGGTGAGGAGTTAGGGGCTAAGTATGAAGCGATTAACCAACCTTCTTTGTCTTTGGAAGGGCATTACTATGAATTATGTTTCCTGCCTAAGTAGAGCAAAGATTCTTTATTTTATTCCATTAGGCTCCTTAACTGAATTGTTTTTACTATCTTATTAAAACAATAGAAAGGGGCAACTTGTCTTAGGCTGGTACTACTTCCTAGCGCGCGAAGAACTACCAATTATCCATTTTTAAGACCTTTCAATGTACCCCCTATCTATATAAAGGTGGAAGCAAAGCAGGGCGAGACGAAGACTAGGATCGTCAGATGGCATAAGACCATGACACTAGCTTTCATTACCTCAATAACGGAGAAAGTTCCACTTGGTCCGAGAAAGCAGGAATTTCAATGAAAATCTGTGGGTGATTCGGGGAGAGCCAGCAACGAGATATGACGTGTGCGCAGTGCCCATGTTGACAAGACCCCGAAACCAAGGGATTGACCCGAAACGAAACAAGCCAAACGATTCCTATCCCTGCCTATCTGCCTAGACCTTCCTCCTTCCCTTTTCAGTCCTATTGCTCGGTCAGGGTTTCCCCATTGCCGAAGATTCCTCACTGCTGCCTCCCATCGGGAGTAGGGACCGTGTCTCAGTTCCCTTGTGGCCATTCACCCTCTCAGGCTAACTACGCATCACAGCCTTGGTAAGCTATTACCTCACCAACTAGCTAATACGACTTATCCTCATCAATTAGCGAGTCCAAAGACCCTTTCATGATCAACATTTCAGATTAATTTTTCAAGTGTCCTATTCGAATTCAAATTCCACCCAATTTATTCACTATAAATAAGACCCTAGGAGCTCCTATTTTATTTAGATCATAGACTTTAAAGTAAGAGAGCTTATTGTTATTTTCCCATTATAGTAATAATAAGCTGCAAAAGTTCTGGGTGGTTAGAATGAGAAAGCTGCGCACGAATACCGATTGAGAGACCGAGTGCCTATGCACTCTATCGTCCGGGAATTAAAGAATAGTAAAGCATGCTAGTTGGTTGAAGCTCTCTTTGATCACATCCTCCATCATTCCCGTTGTCTTCTCTCAAGGTACGTAGATTGTAGAATAATTTATTGTATATGGCAACATGAGTTAGTACGATCTTAAGAAGAAAAAAAATTAATTCCATTACATAAATTACCCATTTTTCCTACATAGGAAGATTTAGTTGGTTAATTCTGATTTGTTACTAATTAGATTTGGTTTGTTTAGTTTTGGTTGTTCCTAGCTTCTAGGGATACCGAGAGGTTGTAAAGTTTTATTTAAACGTGTACTAATGAACTTCAAAATTAATGAAGAGATTTTTATTTTCCCCCTAAACATTTACAATATGTTATTGTTGTTATATTTTTATACTATAAGACTTGGGTTTCGTTTTATCCTTAACATGTCCCCACAAGATGGTGCTCTCTTTAGAGTCACCAATCTTGTATTGGATGGATCGAGCAGCTTGTTTGAGCTTGTTGGGCTCTGATACCATATGAAGATTAGAGAAAAGAAGAAAGAATTTGGGACTGTTAAGGGATCAAGCTTTCATCTTAAAAGGTCAACCTGTTAAGTGGAGTGACCTAATACCCTTATATATTGTTATTGTTGTTATATTTTTACGATGTGAGACTTGTGTTTTGTTTTACTTTTAACACATTTGGGGAAAGCAAGGGAGGGGAAAAATCTACTTGCTATTAACTTGCTTAATTTTTAGAATCTACTGGACAAAAACAAGGTTTACTAAACACCTATAGTCTATGGTAGATTCATTACTAATCTAAAACAACCTTCAGAAGTAATATCAAATGTGCCTTATATATTCTTACTTTCTTTTATTTTATTTTATTTTATTTTATTTTTCTTTTCTCTATATAAGAAAGCATTCATTGTCTTACTTGTTTTGTACCTAACACTTTTCAACATTGTTATTTTTTTTTTCCCCACATTATAACATGGATTTTGGTTCATATATGACAAATAGATGAGCAGGAATTTCATTTATTTATTTTGGAAGTAAGCTCTGGTAGTTATATATATCACCATGCTTATCACGACTCCAAAATCCATAATGACGATAACGTAATATTTAACAAAATTAAAAAAAAAAAAGAGATTATTTATTATTTATTATTTATTTATCTATCATGCAAGTGCAAACCCGTGCTGTTAATTAGGGTTGTTTGGCGTTTAAGTTTAGCTCCAATTAAACTGTGTTTTTTCATTTTAGTTTTTGTCTTTTTTCTGAAAAATCAACAAAATTTATAACTGATTTTTTAAAAATCATCCAACTCTAACTTAAAAATTTTATCTTCAACCAACGAACCAAACGCAAGCTTAATATTTTGAAAAACCTTATGGTGGTAGTACTAGTGGTGGTAACCGGTAAGTAGTACCTCTTGAGTTAGGTGCTTTGCAAATTTGACCTTAAAATGGTCATCCCATTACATCACTAAGCTTCAATAGAAAAGTTTTACAAGGATGACCTCTACTTTTAATGAAACTTTTGAATTCTCTAAAATGCCTTTTTATAAAAGAAAAAATATATAAATTTGAAAATTAAAAAATACAAACAAAACCCTCATATTATTCATTCAAAACCTTCACTTTCTCTCCATCACCTCACCCTCTCTCCCACCACCATTGCCAGCCCCAACCATCGTCCGACCACCGTCGTCCACACATTTCGGCCTGCGTTCTTAGGAGTTCATATTTGGGTGTTGCATGGGAGAAGTAAAGATTCAAAGCTTTGTAAAATCTAAAAAAATTTGAGGAATCAAGTTTTAAATTGTCATTCAAAGTATTGGCAATCATATTTATGCATTTAAACTGGAAAAACAACAAGATTTGACCATTTTGCACCGTTTTCCGCCTAAAAAATCTGAAATTCTGAAGAAAAAAATGAGACGAACAATACTGGGAAGATTGTGCAAACCGAGTAGACCGTTTGTATTGGTCAGTATAGTTGGAACAGTCATGATGGTCATCTCAGTCGGCTTAATAGGAATTTCAAGGTTTTCTTTATAATATTTGACCCTACTATTAAAACTCTCTGTTCATAATTAAACGTATAAAATTGTGGACATAATACTATTATCGTACAATTACAGTGGTAAAATAAATTTACAATTGAAATTTTTTAATGTGATTAAAATCGAAATAATTTACTTAATTTAGACTTTTCTAATCAATATGATCGGGGTATGAGTGTCACACTATTACTATTACAGTACTACTAAATTCACAAGTCACTTTTTAATTAATGAGTATACAATTGATATATACTTACTAATTAAAAGAACTTGTGGTGCAGTTGATATTTAATAAGTTCTAGATCAAGAAGACCGTTTTGAAATAGAACGGTTTGTACGGTCTGCGTGAATGAATTGTGTAATGGTTCACACGATTTGCTTGGTTTGCTTATGTGATCGAAGCCACAGTTCGCTTGGTTTGCTTGGATTATGAAGCAAGTAATGCTCAATAATTGATAAAATCTCACTTTGTAATTCTCAAATCAACAAAACACATTTTAAAAAAAGATTAAAATTGGATTAGCCCTTTTTTTTTTAATTATGACTCCACTTTATTAAAACTCTATAATCATAACTTCACATATAGAGTATGATTGAGTTACTATATATAATCGTACTATTACAATGATAACAA
Organism: Ficus carica; assembly: GCA_009761775.1. Lineage (NCBI taxonomy): Eukaryota > Viridiplantae > Streptophyta > Magnoliopsida > Rosales > Moraceae > Ficus > Ficus carica. The sequence continues at coordinate 12,524,543 of CM019746.1, forward strand.
CGTCAAAATTTACAATTAAATTTTAGAAATACGACTAAAATCGATAAAATTTACTTAATTTAGGCTTCTCTAATCAATATGATTAGGGTACTATTGCCACATTATTACTATATTAACACTACTAAATTCACAAGTCATATTTTAATTATGAAGTATCTAATTAATATGTACTTACTAATTGAAAAAACTTAAAATAGAGTTGATATTTAAAAATTAAAATAGAGTTGATATTTAATAATTTTAAATGAGAAGATTGTCTTAGAATAGAACGGTCTTCACGGTCTACACGATTTGCATGGATGAATTGTGTAATAATTCGCAAGGTTTACTTTGTTCTACTTGTGTAATCAGGATCATGGAATGCTGAATTTACTTAGATCAAGAAGGAATTCATACTCAATAATCAGATCATTATGATGCATTTTTGAAATATGATTAAAATTTTGACTACTTCACATTTTTAATAATTACTTTACTTAATTAAAACTTTCTAATCATAACCTCATGTATATAGTGTGATCTGATTAATATTGTCTTACTATTATTATGAAAACACTATTAAGTTCACAATTATATAACAATCCACATGGTCTACATAGATAGTTCGCAACGATTAGCGTGATCTTCTTGTATTGGGGTCATGGTTCGCTAGTTTCGCTTGGATCAAGATGCAATTAACGCTCAATAATTGACAAATCTCATACTATAATTTATAAGTCATTATGATGCAAATGAAATATGATTAACATTGCATTAGTTTGTATTTTTTTAATCATGACTCTACTTAATTAAAACTTTCTAATCATAATTAATTGGAGTCATGATTTAAAAATAAAAATTAATAAGATTTTAATCATATTTGAAAATGTATCATGGTGACTTGGGAATTATAGTGTGAGATTTGGTTAATTATTGAGAAACTATGCTAACCATTACACGATTTGTCAATGCAAATCGTACTAACTGTTGTATCATAAGACGGTCTTCTTGATATTAAACTTCTTAAATATCAAGTATACATCTAGTTCTTTTGATTGACAAGTTTATATTACTAATATATATTAATATCATTCATTTTTATGCACCCAAAAAAAAAACTCAGAAATAACGAGAAAAAAATGAGAAGACCATATAGATTGATAAAACGGTTAGAAGACTTGTTCAGGTCGACCGTGAACAGTCTGGAATTTCATATAAGACCTTGAATTCTATTTAAAACCGATCGACTTGATCATCCCGACCGTTCCAACCTTACCAAACAGTATTCTCGGTTTGCACGGTCTTCTCTGTACTGTTCATGTCGTCATCACTTGAGCAATTACAGATTTTTAGGCCGAAAAATGACCCAAAAATGATGAATTTTATTATTTTTCCAATTTAAATTCCTAACCATGAAAGTCTATACTTTGAATAACAATTTAAAAGCTAAAAAGAAAGAAATTTATCAATACGAAAAACGAACTGGAATGAAAAAAAAAATTTGGGCATAAAAAAATGAAAAAAAGGACTAAAATGAAAAAAAATTTTGAAAAAAATAGAGGTCCAAAAAGTAAATACAAAAGTTTAAAAAACGAAGAAAAAGGACTTAAAAAAAAACCGAAGGACCAAAAAATAAATGCAAAATTTTTCGTCCAAAACGCACCGTTTTGGACGATTGATGAAACAATACTTTTCGACACCTGTATATATTTATAGATACTAAAAATTGGAGAAAATAAAATAAAATAAAAAATAAAAAATAAAATGAAATAAAATAAAAATCTTGCGGGGGAAAAGTCGAGGGGGAAAAAAAAGGAAAGCAACACAAAAAGTGTTAATTTTAAAGAAAAGAAAACAAATGAAAAAGTTATATAAAACAAAATTTCAACCAAAATGATGAGTTTTAGTTGAAAGTTAAATTTGTAAATTTCTTTAGACATAATGAAATAATTAAAATAAAAATTATTTGAAAAAATATTTTTGACATATATAAATTATAAATAAAAAGTATTTTCACAAGGTATAGTTAAAAATATAATACTTAAAATGGTTGCAGGTATAATTTAGAGGTAATTTCACACCTGATTTGAAATAAATGGAGAAAATGTTTAAACAAAAAAATAAAATTATTATATAGAAAAATTAACTACAGTACATATGAATAGGGAAAAAAAACTTTTAAATAGGGAAGATTAAAAAAAAAAAAGGAAAGAAAAAATGTTATTAGATACTTAAAAATAAAAATGTAACAATGTAAAGAGTTAAAAAAAAAAGTCCGGATATGTCGACTGTCTTCTCAATAGTGTTTTGACAACTCATAAATTTATTCAAGAATTTTTAGTTTTTAATTTTTTTATGTGGCTAAATTTTTTTAATTCAAATTATATGACATACTATTATTGAGAGACAGTCAATGAAACAAGAAATCAAAACAACAAATCTTGACTAAAAAAGAGTAAAGAAAAAGCTATAAAATTTTAAAGAAAAAGGAGTTTTAACCAAAAAAAAAAAGCATAAGAAAATACAGAAGAAAAAAAAAACATAATGCAAAGGGAGGAGGAAAAAAAAAACCCCAAATGGTGAAAAAAAAAAAAAAAAAAAAAAACCAACGGAAAAAAGAAGAAGAAAAAAAGGGATGGGGGGTGGGCGGACGAAACGTGTTGGGCTTGTGAGAAGGAAGGAGACAATGGTATTTTGAGAAAGAAATGAGGGCTTTTTTTGTCTTTTCAACAAAAATAGAATAAATAACATGTGAAAGAAAAAAAAAACTTTAAAAGAAGGTTAAATTTGTGTGGTGTTTTGTTTGGAGGTTAATATATGGAAAAAGCCCTCTTGGGTCCCACATCATCAGCTATTGTCCCACGTGCTACATGCATTGTTTTTTTTTTTTTTTTTTTATGGGTTAATTATATTAATAGCATCTTTGGAAAATTTTTTATTAAAAACAGCACTATTTTTTTTCCTTAATTTCTAACACTGTCATATCATCAACATCAGTTGATGTCACTGTAAAAAGTCAAATATGCCTTCAGCCAACCCTAAATTGAAGTTTTCCCCACTTCCCCCCCCCCCCCCAAAAAAAATTAAAAAATGTATTTGCCTAACATTTGAGACTTTTACAGGCATGGTCATTTTCATAATGACCACCTGATCAATTCCTTTGTGACCTCTGTGGCTACGAGTTGACAAAAATTTTTACAAAGCGATGGAACAACAGGTGTTCTAAAATACACATAGGGGTTAACACACTTTGTGTGTACAGGGTAAAACAAAAAAAAAATTTAAAAAATGTATTTGCCTAACATTTGAGACTTTTACAGGCATGATCATTTTCATAATGACCGCCTGGTCAATTCTCTTATGACCTCTGTGGCTACAGGTTGACAAAAATATTTACAAAGTCATGGAACAACAGGTGTTCTAAAATACACATAGGAGTTAATACACTTTGTGTGTAAAGGGTATAAAAAAATTAAATAAATAATGAATTTACCGAACATTTGAGACTTTTACAGGAACGGTCATTTTCATAATGACCACCTGGTCAACTCCCTTATGACCTCAGTGCCTACGGATTGACAAAAATATTTACAAAGTGATAGAATAACAGGTGTTCTAAAATACACATAGTGGTTAACACACTTTGTGTGTAAAGGGTAAAACAAAAAAAAATTAAAAATTGCATTTGCCTAACATTTGGGACTTTTATAGGCATGATCATTTTCATAATGACCACCTGATCAATTCTCTTGTGACCTCTATGGCTACAGGTTGACAAAAATATTTACAAAGTCATGGAATAACAGGTGTTCTAAAATACACATAGGAGTTAATACACTTTGTGTGTAAAGAGTAAAAAAAAAATAAATAAATAATGAATTTACCGAACATTTGAGACTTTTACAGGAACAGTCATTTTCATAATGAGCACCTGGTCAACTCTCTTATGACCTCAGTGCCTACGGGCAAACAAAAAAATTTATAAATTTTGTGGATCAACAGATATTCTAAAATACACACTGGAGTTAACACACGTTCTTTTTAATGGGGTTTAAAAAAATAAAAAAATAAAAAAAACTCATAAGACAACAATTTGGGCCTTTTACAGAAACGGTCATTTCAATTATGACCACCTGGTCAATTCCGTTGTGACCTCACTGCCTACGGTCAAATTGTCATGTTAACAATTACATGTTACAACAATATACCATATACATCTTAAAACATGTTCTACAATGAATAAAATAATGGGGTTATTTACAATATGGACATATAAAAAAATTAAAAATGTATTTGCCTAAAATTTGGGACTTTTACAGGAACGACCATTTTCATAATGACTATCTGGTCAATTTCGTTGTGACATCTATGGCTACGGGTTGACAAAAATATTTACAAAGTCATGGAACAACAGGTGTTCTAAAATACACATAGGAGTTAATACACTTTGTGTGTAAAGGGTATAAAAAAATTAAATAAATAATGAATTTACCGAACATTTGAGACTTTTACAGGAACGGTCATTTTCATAATGACCACCTGGTCAACTCCCTTATGACCTCAGTGCCTACGGATTGACAAAAATATTTACAAAGTGATAGAATAACAGGTGTTCTAAAATACACATAGTGGTTAACACACTTTGTGTGTAAAGGGTAAAACAAAAAAAAATTAAAAATTGCATTTGCCTAACATTTGGGACTTTTATAGGCATGATCATTTTCATAATGACCACCTGATCAATTCTCTTGTGACCTCTATGGCTACAGGTTGACAAAAATATTTACAAAGTCATGGAATAACAGGTGTTCTAAAATACACATAGGAGTTAATACACTTTGTGTGTAAAGAGTAAAAAAAAAATAAATAAATAATGAATTTACCGAACATTTGAGACTTTTACAGGAACAGTCATTTTCATAATGAGCACCTGGTCAACTCTCTTATGACCTCAGTGCCTACGGGCAAACAAAAAAATTTATAAATTTTGTGGATCAACAGATATTCTAAAATACACACTGGAGTTAACACACGTTCTTTTTAATGGGGTTTAAAAAAATAAAAAAATAAAAAAATAAAAAAAATCTCATAAGACAACAATTTGGGCCTTTTACAGAAACGGTCATTTCAATTATGACCACCTGGTCAATTCCGTTGTGACCTCACTGCCTACGGTCAAATTGTCATGTTAACAATTACATGTTACAACAATATACCATATACATCTTAAAACATGTTCTACAATGAATAAAATAATGGGGTTATTTACAATATGGACATATAAAAAAATTAAAAATGTATTTGCCTAAAATTTGGGACTTTTACAGGAATGACCATTTTCATAATGACTATCTGGTCAATTTCGTTGTGACATCTATGGCTACGGGTTGACAAAAATATTTACAAAGTCATGGAACAACAAGTATTCTAAAATACACATAGGGGTTAACATACTTTGTGTGTAAAGGGTAAATAAAAAATAAAAAAAATAAATAAAGTATTTGCCTAACATTTGGGACTTTTACAAGGAACGGTCATTTCCATAATGACCACCTGGTCAATTCCCTTGTGACCTCAGTGCCTACAGGGGCAAACAATAAAATTTATAAATTTTTTGGATCAACAGGTATTCTAAAATATACACTGGAGTTAACACACGTTCTTTTTAAAGGGGTTTAAAGGGTCTTTTACAGGAACGGTCATTTCAATTATAACCACCTGGTCAATTCCGTTGTGACCCACTGCCTATGGTCAAATTGTCATGTTAACAATTACAGGTTGCAACAATATACGATATACATCTTAAAACATGTTCTACAATGAATAAAATAATGAGGCTATTTACAATATGGACATATAAAAAATTAAAAATGTATTTGCCTAAAATTTGGGACTTTTGGAGGAACAGTCATTTTCATAATGACTATTTGGTCAATTTCGTTGTGACATCTGTGACTACGGGTTGACAAAAATATTTACAAAGTCATGAAACAACAAGAAAAATACACATGGGGGTTAACACACTTTGTGTGTAAAGGGTAAAAAAAAATTAAAAAAGTATTTGCCTAACATTTGGGACTTTTACAAGGAACGGTCATTTCCATAATGACCACATGGTCAATTCCCTTGTGACCTCAGTGTCTACGGGCAAACAAAAAAATTTATAAATTTTTTGGATCAACAGGTATTCTAAAATACACACTGAAGTTAACACACGTTCTTTTTAAAAGGGTTTAATAAACAAAAAACCAAAAAACTCATAAGACAACAATTTGGATCTTTTACAGGAACAGTCATTTCAATTATGACCATCTGGTCAATTCCGTTGTGACCTACTGCCTACGGTCAAATTGTCATGTTAACAATTACAGGTTGCAACAATATACCATATACATCTTAAAACATGTTCTACAATGGATAAAATAATGAGACTATTTACAATATGGACATATAAAAAGGAAAAAAAAAAAAAAAAGTTAGTTATAAGCCCATCATATCCTCATCCTCATCACTTTTATAATTATGTTGAAGCTTTCTATTTACATGACAACACATGTAACATGTTAGCTACTCCCGAAACATTTGCATGCGTCCCTGAATAATCCAATAACGGACTTCCCTCCTTTCTATCAAGCATTCAGCAAATTTAATTGTGAAGATTCTATAGTCATCCCTGTTTCACGAATGAGAATGAATCACAAATCACATAATTATCACAGTTAAGAAATACAAATAACCTCAGATAAATATATATGGGCAACTCATTATACATATGGTCAAGAAGAAACATATCCAACACAA